>OY978217.1:9105735-9810735 GCA_963854785.1 Vaccinium vitis-idaea
AGGAGAGAAAGGGGGAAAGATGGAAGGAAACAAGAAGAAAAAGAAAGAGAGCCGGAAGGGAGGGTGGAAGCCAGCAGGGAAGGGATAAACACTAGGGTAAACTAACTTTTAAAGAGAGAAGCTCTCGGCAGTAGTGTACAACTATGAGGTACAAAGTTTAACCAAATATGAAAAACATAATTTTAATACTAAAAATACTTAAAAAACACCAACAGCCAGTACAATTTTTATTTGATCGGCCAACAGTCGGTACAATTATTTTCTTGTAAATAATAAGTGTGCATGAACTAGTAATAGCTCAAGAGCTTAAACTTGGTGAAATGTAAACCAAGCAGTTGGGGTTGACCATGATCGCATCACTGCTTCATCTGCATCTCCTTCTACGTAGCTCTGGAATTATCTACAACAGTGACACCCCCATCAATAACTAAATTATGGCCACTGACAAAACTGGATTCATCAGAAGCGAGGAAGAGAGCAGCCTCCGCGACATGCTTAGCTTTCAAGATAACTCCTTTCAAGTTGGACTCGGAACTAGCTATTGCTTCAATTGCGCTTTGGTCCTCAATCCCCATCGCAGACATCGTCGATATCGCCAGGGGAGTGATAACCATGTGCGGAGAAACACAATTGACTCTTATACCATGCTTCCCAAGCTCACTTGCCGCAGCTCTAACTAGACCCACCAGACCATGCTTTGAAGTCCTGTAAGCAAGGGGACCCTTCCCTCCTTGAACTGACGACGTGCTGGCCGTGCAAATGATGGATCCCCTTACTTGTCTTTTAACCATGGCACGAGCAGCGTGCTTTATGCATATCGCCGATCCTCTTAAATTTACAGACATGATTCGGTCGAAGCCATTCTCCATGTCTATGTCTAGGATGCTCTCCATTGAACCCATGATCCCAGCATTGCTGTACATGATATCGAGGGTGCCGTATTTTTCAATAGCAAAAGCCACAACTTCTTCCACCTGCTTCTCCACCGTGACATCGCACTTCTTGAAAATGGCTTTGTGATCAGGTCCTCCTATGGAAGCCACCACTTTAAGACCCAGTTCCTCTTGAATGTCAGCTACTACAACAAACGCTCCATTCTCAACGAATACTTTTGCAGTCGCCTCCCCAATCCCACTAGCTGCTCCTGTTATTATTGCAACCTTCCCTTCTAACCTGAAACCAGAACATTAAACAAAAAAACAAAAAACATATATTCTACATTTAGTGGAGAGAGAGAGAGAGAGAGAGAGAGAGAGAGAGAGAGATCACCTCCTTTGCTTAGACATTTTGATTAGGAGACTAAAGTGCAAGGAATGACTTTCTGCAATGCAAGGATGCGATAGGAATTGAGATACGAGTGCGGGAAGTATGGACTTGTAGTGTTGTGATGTACTTTATTTATAGGTGGTGTTGGGGGCCTTGTGGCCCTTTATTGCCTGAATGGTTGCTCAAATATGTGTTATTTCCGATGCACCAAAAAAAAAAAAAATAATAAATAAAAAAAAAAAAAAAAATATATATATATATATATATATATATACACAAAACTTCCAATCCAAACTCCCGGATTTTATTTCGTCCGGACCTCCACCTTCCAAATTTTTTTTTGAAAATCCGAACCGTTAGATGTGTTTAAAACGTGATTTTAAGGTCCAACGCGAAGATTTGGCAAAAAAAAATACCCGGAAGGGCTTGATCGGGGCAGTTTTTCATAAACTGTTTTTATAGCGTTTTTGTGAAAAACTGCCCCGATCAAGCCCTTCCGGGTATTTTTTTTTGCCAAATCTTCGCGTTGGACCTTAAAATCACGTTTTAAACACATCTAACGGTTCGGATTTTCAAAAAAATATTGGGAAGGTGGAGGTCCGGACGTTAGGTCCGTAAAAAGGGGTTTGGATAGGAAGCTTACTCATATATATATATATATATATATATATATATATATATATATATATATATATAATGTTTTCACCAACGGCCATGAAGGTGAAGACTAATAATGGCCATGAAAAAGTTTTCACCAATCATGTTTGATTGAAAAACATTTAAGATAATTAGACCTTCCGTGATTATTGGCACGAATTAATCTAACGATCTAGCTTCCGTATATGTTCTTCATATTTGATTTGAGTTGGATTAAAGCATCGAATAGCTTCTGTTGGCTAACCATTGATCTTTCTTTTTTTAGGGAGATTTAGAGCCTCTCTTTTTTCCTCCGTGCATACATTCTCATCCATGCTCTCTCTCTCTCTCTCTCTCTCTCTCTCTCTCTCTCTCTCTCTCTCTCTCTCTCTCTCTCTCTCTCTCTCTCTCTCTCTCCCCTCCTTTCACTTTAAATTTTTAAAATGGTTTGTAATTTTTTTTTTGTAGATATCCAATTTTCAAAAAAATTACATATTTTCGATGAGATCTAAAAAACAAAATCCATATTTAATATGAAATTCTGTGAAGATAAAAAAAAAAAAAAACATAGTTCACATAGCCTTAGCATAGTTTACATAGTTTAAAAAGTTCTTTTGTTGTGGTCTTTAGTTGATTTACATTGTTCACAGTCTTAGCATAGTTCGCATAGCCAAAAATGTCCATTTGCCGTGGTTTTTCATTGATTTATATAGTTTACATAGCTAAAAACATAATTCACAAAGCCTTAGTATATAGTTCACAATTCACATAGCATAGAAACATAGTTCACATGGCCTCAGTATAGTGCACATCAGGGACGGAGGGACACAGGGGCAAGGGGGTCATGTGACCCCCCTCAATTTCAGGTTTTTTTTTTTTTTTTTTTACAAATAAAGAAAATCAAATCTAAACAAAAAATAGAGGAGAAGGCTGCCGTCTAAACAAAAAAGTAACAGAGGATAAGGCTCACCAATCGAATCCATCACTTCACCGAGGTGAGGAGGTCTCTCACTCTCAATCTCTCTCAACTCTCGGTCTCTCTTAACTTAGATTTAATGTTTTAAAACCTAGACCTATCCACCGGTTGAAAATGTAAACTTGTAGACCAATAATACGTGGCTTTAACTTAATCTGGTAACATGAATACTTTACATGAGAATGACTTCATCTTAAACTCAGGTGTCTTTGCTACCATTTAGCAGATACTACACCCGCTTTTGACTAAGTGGGAAGATGGTATTTTTAGTAGAAATTCACCCTTGATGCCTTTCAATTTTTGAAGCTTTAAAGAATTCGTAGTTGATCGCAATTTTGTTTCCAACATTTCAATTGTTGTTCCTGTAAACAGTTTTTTTATTTTGAGAAGATTATTTCCACAGCCTCTTCTTTGTCAAACTTGATGGCTTCATCTCATCCTAGCCAAATTTGAGCCATATGGTAAAATTCAACATTGGCTTTCATTTATGTCCTTTGCTCCTCGTCACCTTTAGAAAATTGGGAAGGCTAAGTACAACTACCGAGGTACAAATTTTAACCAAATATGAGAGACAGTGGCGTAGCCAGAAAATTGGGTCAGTGAGGGCACAATTCATAAACGCCAGTACTTTTGCTGTGAAAAAAAAAAATCTATTCTTAAAGAATTTCTAACATGTCTTAATTTTCATTTGAAATGTGTCTCACTTGACTTACATTTTATGGACAGATGTGTCTCTTAGCCTATTTGGTTATATTTCTTCGCTTCCAAGGGGGAGGTCTGGGGTTCGAGCCAATGGAGGTCAGGGGTCCGTAAATATGTAGTTTCGAGGTAAAAATTCAGTGAAATGAGACTTGTTTACGAGTAATAAGTTATTCAGTGGCTTTGGGGCGATGGCGATGCCAACTCTCTTCTCCATCACGTAAAACTCATAGATTTAGTCTTAAGTCCCACTAAATATGCACTGGAGAATTATATTATAACACCAAGTAACCTAAGAGCTCTAATTAATTTTTTGCAAGTATAAAAAAAAATGATGTACCAATTTATATTTTTCTTAAAAAAAAAAAAATTCCTCCTAAAAAATCGAGTGTGGGCACAGGCCCACACTGGTCTCCATGTGGCTCCGCCACTGATGAGAGACATAATTTTAATGGTACTGAAATACTTAAAAAACACCAACAACCAGTACAATTTTTATTTGGTCGACCAACAACCAGTACAATTATTTTCTTGTAATAATAAGAGTACATGAACTAGTAATAGATCAAGAGCTTAAATTCGGCGAAAATGTAAACCAAGCAATTGGGGTTGATCATGATCACATCACTGCTTCAACTGCATCTCCATCTACATAGCTCTGGAATTATCTACAACAGTGACACCCCCAATCAATAACTAAATTATGGCTGCTGACAAAAATCGATTCATCAGAAGCGAGGAAGAGAGCAGCCTCTGCGACATGCTTAGTTTTCAAGGTAACTCCTTTTGAGTTGGCCATGGAACTAGCTATTGCTTCAATTGCGCTCAGGTCCTCAATCCCTATCGCCGACATCCCCGATACTGCTAGGGGAGTGATAACCAAGCTCGGAGAAACACAATTGACCCTTATCCCATGCTTCCCAAGCTCACTTGTCGCGGCTCTAACCAGACCATGCTTTGAAGCCGTGTAAGCAAGGGGACACATCCCTCCTCGAACGGACGCCGTGCTGGCCGTGTGCAAATGATGGATCCCCTTACTTGTTTTAACCATGGCACGAGCAGTGTGCTTTATGCATATCGCCAATCCTCTTAAATTTACTGCCATGATTCGGTCGAAGTCCTTCTCCATGTCCATGTCTAGAATATTGCTACCTTTTACAACCATCAACTAGGAATTTTTTTTTGTCATTCTTCAAATTGAACTAGAGAGAGAGAGAGAGAGAGAGAGAGAGAGAGAGAGAGAGAGAGAGAGAGAGAGAGAGAGAGAGAGAGAGAGAGAGAGAGAGAGAGAAATAAAAGTCCACCTAACACTATTTTAGCTCATTATATGAATTTTATTCACATTCTACCTCTTACAACCATCAACTAGCCTATCAACGAAAGGCATAAGGACAATTTTTTTTATAAACCAAAATGCCATTGAGTCTTAATACTACCAACCCAATTCAAATCCATCAATCATAAACAAATGAAGTTCAATTTACACAGAGCAAGTGAATGAGTTGTTAATATTGCTTGTTTAAGCGATGAATTCAGCAAGTCGGCTAGGTAAACTGATTGGGCTTGGTTTGTTTCCGGCCGGCAACTTTTCCGGCTGGTTTTTAAATTTCATTGGATTTCAAAACACAACACCATATGATTTTCATTAATTTTAAGCTCGCGATTTCAATTGAAAAAAAAGTACAAATTAAAAAATTCAACCTTCAAAATCAGATACACGACTCAAATGAGTTGAAGTTCCATAAACGCAAATCTACAGAATAATTAAAGCTATTCGAGTTTGAACTAGAAGTTATTCGTGACTGTTGTGCTCGCATTTACCTGCATAGCTGATCTCGTCTTCTTCATTACAGTAATTTCTCATCGACGAGCTCTGTGAAGGAGAAAAGGATCTGATCTGAAAGGGTGGTACCTCCTGTAATTTCCTCTGGTGAGAACGATCGGGTTTTGATGATCGGGCTTCACAAGTTGTGGAGTTTTTTAAACTACCCTGTTTTAAAAACAAGGCAAATCACCGCTTTTGTGTTTGAATAATGATACAAACACACCCTTTCAGCCACACTCTACCACACCCTCACTCACATGTGAGTGGTCTCCACATGTGGTCCCCACACCCACATGTGAGTGAGGGTGTAGTAGAGTGTGGCTGAAAGGGTGTGTCTGTATCATTTTTGTTTGTGTTTTGAAAATTTTTAGAAATTTTGGAAAAGTTTTTAATAAACACAAAACATAAATAAATTATCAAACATATTTTTGGTTCTAGTTTTGAAAAAAATTGAAAACAAAAACAAAAAATAGGAAATAAAAACGTTATCAAACGCACCCTTAGTTAATGAAAAGATGATGAGATGCCAATTCGAACTATTTTTTTCTTTTTAAAATGTTCAAGCATCGAAGGAGAGCAATCTCTGTATCCGTCTGATCACATTCTTTTAGATTCAAAGCAAGGAAACCTAATCAATGATGGATTATGATACGGGTACAGAAAAAAAGGACCGAAAATGTAACGATCGCCTTCGGGGACCCACTTTTGGGTCCCACACGAGTGATCCGAACCGTGAAACGGTGAGACTTTGGTTCGAGCACTTCCAACCGTCCGATTGAGCTGAAATTTTGTGGGGCCCCTCGGAAAAATGTTTTAAGAACAATGAACGGTTCGGATCACTCGTGTGGGACCCAAAAGTGGGTCCCCGAACGCGATCGGTACATTTTCTGTGCTCCCCGTTCTGTACGGGTAGCACTGTCCAATCAATGATGCATCTCTCCTAAAAAAGACACAAGTGTAGTTTTTTTTTTCTTCCTATAACCGTAGAATTATAGGTTAATGATTAGCGTTACAGGCTTCAGTTTGGTTTGGTTTAGTTTGGTTTGCTTTACATTGTTTAAAACCAAAACTAAAACCAAAACCAAAATCAAATCAGTTGTTATTCTCCAAAACCAAACCGGACTAACAGTTCGAGAAAACCAAACTAAACCACTTTTTCGAGGAAACAAATTATTTTTCAAATGACTGGTGCTATCAGAATTCATCTTCCTGACACAGAGGTTTGTTGCGAATTTGCGGATCCGGCCGGGGTGCTGCGTAGCATGCTGTGCAGCCATTACTGGCGCTGTACCGATATTGTTCCGACGATCGGAGACGTCCACCGCATAGAGCTCGTCGTGTACTACAAGTGTCCCAAAAATCCACTCGATCGGATATCATTAAGTACGTAATCAAAATACATATAACTTGAAAACAAATGAATCCTAATAGATCTGAAACACTGGATCAAAACCACTGAATCCATTCTATTCACCAGTTTTTTTTTTTTGTTTGTCATTCGTCATTCCTAATCTATTACACTGGGGGAGGGGGGAATGTGACTCAATCCCGGGATGCAGTGTGAGGCATCCAAGAGCTCTACCACATGAGCTAGCCACCACTTGCATTCCTATTCACCGGTTGAAAATGTAAACTTGTAGACCAATAATACGTGGCTTGAACTTAATCTTGTATGATGAATACTTTTCATGAGAATGAATTCATCTTATCCAATGCAAAAATCTTAGGAGAATCAGTTTTATATGTTTTGTTTAATGCATTCTTTTCAAGTTGTATGTGTTCCGATGAAATATTTAACGATATCCAATCGAGTTTATTTTTGGTACACTTATAGTATTCGACGAGCTCTACACTTTGGTGGTCTCACCCTCCGGTTTCCATTGTTGGATGGTACTAGTTGGAGCTTAACGGCAAGGGGTGGACGGGTTGCTGATGGTGATCTCCGGTTGAGTTGCCTTGCTGCCGATGAATGTCGGACATCTCCATGGGTGTCTGATCAGAGCTGCTAGTTGTTTGCTTGCAGGTTTGAGGAGGTGGCTTTTGCTCTTCTCGGTGGTTGCGGAGGTGGCTGGTGGCGGCGTGAGCGGCTTCCTGCGGTGGGGCTTGGTCTTGCTGGCTTAGTTTGGGCTGGGCTTTTGGGCTTTATTGTTGTATTTGAGTATGTCTTTTTTGGGCTAGGCCTTTAAGTGTTTTGGGCTAGGCCTAATAAGTATTTTTTTGGGCTTTGACCCAACGGGTGTTTTTAATTTTTTCAACCATTGCCGGAGCTCCTCTCCTCCCCCTACTTGATGTACGCTTGTCAAGTTTCATTAATAATTTTTTGGCCGATTAAATTAAAAAACAAAGGGTAAATTTCACTTACCTCCCTTGAGGTTTCTGACAAATACAGGGACCTCCCCTACACTTTCTGAAATTCCACTGCCCTCTCTTACTTTTGAAAGTAATTTCAGGTACCTCCCCTCCCGTTACTTCCGTTAGTAAAGATAACATAAAATCGATGACGTCATCCTTTTTTCAATTCTAAATGCCCATATTACCCCTCCTCACTCTTCTATTCGTTAGTGTTTTCTACGGGTCTACAACCCGATGTACTGTCCTGGTTTATTATGGTATGATTCCAATGGCAAATAATTCACTTATTATGGTATAATTTTCTTGTACAAATATAAAAACAGCATCTCATTCCAAGGGTTTGAATCTCGTACTTGTTTGGGTGCCAATTTTTCTACCGATATCGTTTCAGATTTAGAGGTACATATATAAAACAAAAATTTCCTGTCTGCAATATTGGGAAATTTTTACAAATAAAATTTTCATTACAATACAAAAAAAAAAAAAGAAGTGTGGATGATAATTTGGTATGTGGAAATTACACCCCTAAAACTAATCTTTGCAACAACCATTACCCACAATTCAGAGTCAATACAGGAGTAATAAACACGTAAATGCATATACGCGTACTTTGTGCTATAAACCGACAATTTTCTACTGCATTAAACATTACTTTTCACTACAATCTAGAGTCAATTCAGGAGTAAACAATTACCCACAATTTTCATTACATTTCTGTTGCACACACCAATATTCATGTTCTCCTTCTAGTCTTCCATCATCGCCGATCCGCAAAGGAACTGACTTTCAACAGGCTTGAAGAAGAAAATCCCAAGAACTACTGAGAAGAGGCCTGAAGAAGAAAACAATCGACGACGGAGACCATCAAGATTTAGTCCAAAAAGTCGAGAACTTCACCGGAATGTCAATAGAAGACCCAAATCTGAACAAGAATCAGTTTCGCCTTTAATCTTCTTCCCCTTCTCTTTTTTCCTTCTATTTCTTCTTTTTTCCAGTGAGGTGCGTACCGCCGGGAATCGCCGGTAAGGCCAGAAAAAAATTCAAAATTTCAAAGCAAAAAACAAAACCCACTACCCAAAGTGGCTTTCACTGCTATATGTTTTCTTGTCAGGAACTTCAACATCAACCCAGAAACAGAACCGTAACAACTATTTTGTCAAATAACCCCCAATTTTTTTTCAAAGAACCCTAATCAAAACCCTATTATTGATCAAAATAGAAAATCTTTGCAAAACGACGACACAGGCTTCAAGATGAGGGAGGATTCATACTTGTGTGCGAACTTCGATCTTCCCCTTCAGATCTTCGGACCGCCAAAGCTAGGGTTTCTGCACTTCGATCTCCATCTCCGAACGGTCTTTACATGTCGATGTTTTTTTATTTTCAGCGATCTCGTACTGATTTTGTCTATCGATTTCACTCTTGCGTATTGTCTCTCTCCGTCTCTCTCTTTCGGCCGGACTAGAAGTAGAAGTGTCTTTGGATGGGGCAACTGATCGATCAATGGAGTAGAGCCAAGAGTTAGAGTTTATATACCTAGGGGTGTGAAAGTCATTTCACACCCAATGTTAACACCGTTAGGCTAAAATTAACGAGAGGGGGGAATCTGGGAATAACTTTCAAAAGCAAGGGAGGGCAGTGGAATTTCAGAAACTGTAGGGGAGGTCCCTGTATTTGTCAGAAACCTCGGGGGAGGTAAGTGAAATTTACCCAAAAACAAAAAAATTGATGAGATCTTTCCTAACGCTCATTAATTTTGGGTGAAATGTTGCCGCAACAACTAGGGCGACTATTATGACACATAGTTAGGTTAGCTTTTTACGGGTGCGCGTACCAGAATTTGCTCCTTCATATTGAAAAAATGTAAAAGAAATCAATTATAGTATCAAAAATTTACATAAACTCATCAACCATGTCCAGTTATTATAGAAAGATCATAAATCTAATTCATTTTACACAAATACAAGATCGTAAATACAAATACACGCACACCGACAATCGTTTGATCGAAAACATCATAGTAAAAAAATAAATAAAAAATGAACTGAGAGATGCAATAGACAAAAAAAAAAAAGGTTTCTTTATACAGTTGTCCCAACCTCGATGATAATTTTCATCACCTTCAGAAAGAAATTAAAGAAAGATATACTACTCAGAGTTTGTCATTTGAGAGACGACCCAGAAATGAGTAATTGTTCAGTAGTCCAGAGCAACTGTCCAGCGGATCATCCGATCCGCCAATCCAACCAATCCGAACCGATCCGAACCATCCGTTGATCCATCCGTGAATGTTCGGTTTGGTTCCGGATCGAGAATTTCTTATCTGACGATTCCGGATCCGGATCGGATCGATCCGCTCAATAATCCTTCTTTAATCTGTCAAATCCGTCCGACCCGACCCGATCTGTAACCGATCCGTGAATGTTCGGTTCGGTTCCGGATCTTAAAAACCATAATCCGCTCTGAGCGGATCGGATCCGTATCCGATCCGTCCGGATTCAATCTGTGGACACCTCTAAGAGCAACGCTATGTGGTGTTTCGGATCTTTTCAGAAATCAGAACTCTATATTTATGTGGGTCGCATACAATTGTTTGTGAACCCTACAAGAATGTATAATTGTAAAATGGTTAGCACCACCACGTGGCCGGCGGTGCTCCCAGACTACTGAATAATTTCGCCCTGGAAACGAAAGAATCAAAGGAAATAGTTAATATATTTGACATTTCTTCTTTAGCTTCCACTCTCGGAGTATTCTACTATTTGCTTGCTGAAAAACAGTCACAAAGACATGATGATATGATTTTGGATGGAGGCTGTAGAACAGGACACGATTAAGTTAGTGAGTTAATTTTACTGCATCATGGAAGAGTTTCTTGGCCTGTTTTTGTGCTGAGTTTCCACAATGGTGTTTTCAGTATTTTCAACTGTATTTCCGAGTATTTTCCTACAAGTCATTCCCCTTACATACATCACAAAATACTATTTACCGGATACTACACTCACTTTTGTCTACAATGGGAAGACAATATTTTTAATGAAAACTTATCCTTGGTGCCTTTCAATTTTTGAAGCTTCAAAGAATTTGTAGTGGATCACAGTTTTGATTTAACATTTCAATTGTTGTTCCTGAATTCAGTTTTTTCATAGCCTCTTCTTTGTCAAATTTGAGCCATATGGTAGAAATCAACATTGACAACCTACCTTATAATCTAGTATAACAAATTAGAGTGGTTTTCAAATCTTACATATTTTCTCTACATAAATCAGGGCCCTTCATTATTTTGTTAACGGCCAAGATAGCCCCTTGCTTTTGAATGGCAATTCTGTAAATAATTTGCATTTGGAGGGTTAAGATTAATAAGGGTGCTTAACCCCCCTCACCCCCCTCTCTCCAACTGCGTCTTCCCTGCGAGAAACCGTACAAGTCCGTCCCTTCTCAGCCCTACAGATCTCGAAGCCTTGGTCACGGTACAGCCACCGACCCCCACTTCAACTTCATCGTCTCTCTCTCTCTCTCTCCCACACACCCTCGATGTCCCCGCCGTCTTCAAACCCCATCACCGCCGAGCACGGGAAAAAATTGCAGATCGGGAAATCCTTGGGATAACCGGAAGCTCTAAATTCGAATATACCACAGAACAGAACCGAACCATGGTGATAGCAAACGATGGGTTTCTTACAGTACTGCAGTATGTGAGTTTCGAAAAGCTCTGATTGCTGTTCATTTTTATTTGGGTAAAGTGTAAACATACTAATTGTAGTTCTTGATTTCCTTTGTAGTGCGATATGTGAAGATGTGGTTGCTTGATTTAGTTTGATTTCGTTACCAGCTGCGAAGACCCGACATAATTGAAGTTGGTAAGCATAATGTACTGTCGATTCCTCCCTCCCTCTCTCTTTTCATAATTCCTTTTTTCCGGTTTTCTAATGTCTTTTCTAAGCATTCCAACTGTTTGACAATATGTCCAAGAAGAACAAATGGTTTCCCATGGATATTTGTTCTTCATGATATCTTTCCATTTTTCCAAAAATCCCTGCTCTCTGTACTTCTAAGACCAAATGTATTTCCTATAAGTGGTTTGAAAGGCTTCATATTTGGTATGCTTTATGGTGATTTTACTGTTTGTGGGTTGAGGCCTTCATCCTTTTTGTTTTGGGTGTGTCTGAGTACTAATGCATGTCTCCTTCTACGCTTTCTCTCATTTTCTTTTCCTTGCTTTGGCAGACGTTCGGCTTACCATGGTGAGCAACTAATTGTGTTTAATCTTCTCCTCTTTCATTTGTGGTTGGGCCTTAAGCAGTTTTAGTGATCTTCGTGGAATAGGTAGGTATACCATACATACATTTGTGTAATAAAATGCACACAGCCACAATCATGTATACCTTGCATGCATATAAACTAGTAAAAACACATACACACTCAAAGTACACACACACACTCACAGATACAGACACGCACACACACCGAGATAGAGAGACATGGAGGGCGCATATGGGAGACACATGTGTCCATGCCGTGTCCCGCGTGTGTCTCCCTCCAAAAAAAAATAGTGTCCAATATGTGTCCCCAAATTGACAGTTGGAGGCTGCATTTTTTTACCATGATATTGGACTCAGTTGTGGCGACTAATATTTTATAAATATCTTTTTAATGTTTGTTGTTTCCTGACAGGTTAATGTCGTGTTTTCAGGGTGGACACAATCGTGTCTTTATAATATCTCATCAGTAGTATGAGAAGGTGATCATCGTCATATGGCCTTTCGAAGTGCCTGCCCGTGCTTCAGCTAATAAGGTTCTTATAAGGAATCAACTTCCCAAGATTGAATTTTCTTGATGCATCTAAAGATGGCTATGGAGGAGTTGTTTAACAAATGGAAAATAGATTTGGATTCAATTGTACCTGCAGTTAAGAAAGTGAGTCCCTGATTGAAAAGTTCCGCCCTCTTGGATTTCCAACCAAGCTTCCTTTGAATTTTGTGTACTCATAAAGTCATGATCTATTTGACTTTGTGTATTCAAATGTTGTGTCATGCCTTTAGACAAGGGCATGGGCAAAGTTGCTGGAACATGAGTGTGGTACGAAGAAACCAAAATGATAACCTCTTTGTCTGGGGAAATATGAATAAGTTGCTAGAATAGTAGTTGTGAATTGAAACTTTATCAAATTTTGCCTTCATTTATTATACACAACTCTTTATTTTGTCACTATATCAGGTTTTGCCTTCATTTATTATTCCCAACTCTTTATTTTGTCTTGCGGAAAATGTTATTTACAGTGGTAAATACCAAAATGGTGTTTATCAAGTTGAGTTCAAATTACGTTGACGCGCCATGCCTTTAGGCACGGGCACTTCCTAGTACATATATATACCTGACTATACATATTATATGTGGAAATCACTTGCATTTCATGCTGTCCTTTGCTCCTCAACATTTAGCCGAGACATTTAGAAAAATGGTAAGGCTACCCGTGGACAAATACTGAGGTAACATTTTAACCAAATGTGAAAAATATAATTTTAGTAAATACTGAAAAACACCAACAGTTGGTAGAATTAATTTATTGTAAGAATAACAGTACATGAACTAATAGTAGATCTAGAGCTCAAACATGGCAAAAATGTAAGCCAAGCGACTGGGGATATCGATCAATGATCACATCATTGCTTTGCTTGCATCTCCATCAACATAGCGATGGAATTATCAACAACAGTGAAACCCCCATCAATAACTAAATTATGGCCACTGACAAAACTGGATTCATCAAAAGCGAGGAAGAGAGCAGACTCCGCGACATGCTTAGCTTCCAAGACAACTCCTTTCAAGTTGGCTGCGGAACTAGCTATCGCTTCAATTGCGCTCGTGCCCTCAATCCCCAACGCCGACATTCCCGATATCATTAGGGGAGTGATAACAAAGAAAGGAGAAACACAATTGACCCTTATACCATGCTTCCCAAGCTCACTTGCCGCGGCTCTAACTAGACCCACTAGACCATGCTTTGAAGTCGTGTAAGCAAGGGGTCCCATCCCTCCTTGAATAGACGCCGTGCTGGCTGTACAAATGATGGATCCCCTTACTTGTCTTTTAACCATGGCTCGAGCAGCGTGCTTTATGCATATTGCCGATCCTCTTAAATTTACAGCCATGATTTGGTCGAAGCCCTTCTCCATGTCCATGTCTAGGATGCTCTCCATTGAGCCCAGGATTCCAGCATTGCTATACATAATATCGAGGGTGCCGTATTTTTCAATAGCGAAAGCCACAACTTCTTCCACCTGCTTCTCCACCGTAACATCACACTTCTTGAAAATGGCTTTGTGATCAGGGCCTCCTATGGAAGCCACCACTTTAAGACCCAATTCCTCTTGAATGTCAGCTATTACAACAAACGCTCCATTTTCGACGAATACTTTTGCAGTTGCCTCCCCAATTCCACTAGCTGCTCCTGTTATTATTGCAACCTTCCTTTCTAATCTAAAATCAAAACATTAAACACCAAAAAAAACCATATATTCTATATTTAGTTGAGAGAGAGAGAGAGAGAGAGAGAGAGAGAGAGAGAGAGAGAGAGAGAGAGAGAGAGAGAGAGAGAGAGATCACCTCCTTGGATTAGACATTTTGATTAGGAGACTAATGTGCAAGGAATGGCTTCTGCAATGCAAGGATGCAATAGGAATTAAGATACAAGTGCAGGAGGTATGGACTTGTGGTCTTGTGATGCAACTTATTTATAGGTGGTGTTGTGGGTGCCTGAATAGTTGGTCAAATATGTATGATATGAATTTTGTTGTTGTAACATAAATGAAGAGTATTACCTTAGTGCGCTTATTTTTTAACCGAGAAAGAGTATAGATACGGAAGAGCTCCGGTGTACTAGATCGCAAACTGTCTTAAAATATTTTTAATGATCCAGATTTGTCAATTATATTTTACCGGTAAGATAATTTAACAAATATAAACCACTGATTAATTGTCGAGATGAATAACTGAAATTGATATGTCCTAATATGCAGAGATTTCTCTGCTGTCCAAAGAAAAGTTTCAACTCTACAAAACCCTTCACTAAAAGGAAAGAAAAAAAAAATCCTTTTGCTGGTTAGTCTTCCCACGTTTTCCATTTTCCACCTTGGATGGAAATTTTATAAGTACTAAAGGTAGGGTGTAAACTTGGTAGCTACGAATTTTTTGTACAAGTTTTATTTGGGTTGTCAAAAAAGGACTTTCTTGTTTGTGATATAATTTGTTATTTGGATAGTCAAAAAAGGACTTCTAGATAAATATTTTTGGCACAATTTTTCATTTTGGTAGTAAAAGAGGACTTTCTAGCTATATAGTAGTTTACCAATGGTTTTTATTGAGGTTATTATATTTTCCATAATAGAATATTCTAATAATTTTTTATTCCTTTTTTTTTAATCTTTTATTTCTAATAATTTTTTATTTCAATGTACATCATTGTATGGGTTAGCAGTATTTCATTAATCGTTTCAAAATACATTATTTGTAACACCTGATTTTCAGGGACATCATTTAAATCATTTCTTGAAATTTTTTTAATTAAAAGCTAAAAAATTGGTAGTGGATCGCAGTTTTGATTTAACATTTCAATTGTTGTTCCTGTATTCAGTTTTTCATTTTGAGGAGATTATTACCATAGCCTCTTCTTTGTCATATTTGAGTCGTATGGCAGAATTCAACATTGACAACCTACCTTATAATACATATACCTGACTATACATATTATATGGAAATCACTTGCATTTCATGCTGCATGTCCTTTGCTCCTCAACATTTAGCCGACACATTTAGAAAAATGGGAAGGCTACCCGTGGACAAGTACTGAGGTATAAATTTTAACCAATGTGAAAAACATAAATTTTGATACTGAAATACTTAAAAACATAACTTCTTTTCTTTTTTTTATTTATGTAATCGGCCAACAGCCAGTACAATTATTTTCTTGTAATAATAAAAGTACATGATTTAGTAATAGATCAAGGGCTTAAACTTGGCGAAAAATGTAAACCAAGCAACTGGGGATCGAATAATGATCAATTATCACATCATTGCTTCAACATATCACTGGAATTATTAACAGACATAAACTTATTTACGGTTCAGATGCAAACCCACCTATTGTGGGGTCCACCGTGCGATCATTGCAATAATCTGAACCGTTTATCTTGTAAGGCCCGCAAAATTAGCTAAATAATGTATCCACGCAAACAGTCAAGTTGATCTTACATGGATAGGTATGTCAAAAGTTGAATTTTGGCTAAAAAAACAGATGGTCTTGGACATTTTAACTTAAAAACTATTGATAGAATCTAGATTGTCCATTTTTAAACCATAATTCAACTTTTGACATACCTATCGATGTCCGATCAAGATAATTTTTTGCGTGGATGCATTATTTTACAGGCCCTCCAAGATGAACAGCTTAGATTATTGCGATGTACGCTCAATGGGTCTCACAAAAGCCAATGGCTGGATTGCGCCTGAACTGTAAATAAGTTTATCTCTTATTAACAACAGTGGAACCCCCATCAGTAGCTAAATTATGGCCACTGACAAAACTGGATTCATCAGAAGCGAGGAAGAGAGCAGCCTCCGCGACATGATTAGCTTTCAAGATAACTCCTTTCAAGTTGGACTCGGAATTAGCTATTGCTTCAATTGCGCTTTGGTCATCAATCCCCATTGCAGACATCGCCGATATCACGAGGGGAGTGATAACCATGTGCGGAGAAACACAATTGACCCTTATCCCATGCTTCCCAAGCTCACTTGCCGCGGCTCTAACCAAACCCACCAGACCATGCTTCGAAGCCGTGTAAGTAGGGGAACCTAACCCTCCTTGAATTGACGCCGTGCTGGCCGTGCAAATGATGGATCCCCTTACTTGTCTTTTAACCATGGCTCGAGCTGCGTGCTTTATGCATATCGCTGATCCTCTTAAATTTACAGTCATGGTTCGGGTAAAGCCCTCATCCATGTCCATGTCTAGGATGCTCTCCATTGAACCCAGGATCCCAGCATTACTGTACATAATATCGAGGGTGCCAAATTTTTCTATAGCGAAAGCCACTGTTTCTTCCACCTGCTTTTCTACCGTAACATCACACTTCTTGAAAATGGCTTTGTGATCAGGGCCTCCTATGGAAGCCACCACTTTAAGACCCAATTCCTCTTGAATGTCAGCTACTACAACAAACGCTCCATTCTCAACGAATACTTTTGCAGTTGCCTCCCCAATCCCACTAGCTGCTCCCGTTATTATTGCAACCTTCCCTTCTAATCTGAAACCAAAACATTAAACGCCAAAAAAACCCATATATTCTACATTTAGTTGAGAGAGAGAGAGAGAGAGAGAGAGAGAGAGAGAGAGAGAGAGAGAGATCACCTCCTTGGCTTTGACATTTTGATCAGGAGACTGATGTGCAAGGAATGGCTTGCGCAATGCGAGGATATGATAAGAATTGGTATACTAGTGTGGAGAAGTAGAACTTGTAATTGTTGGCTAGCGATCTAGTTTCTATATATGTTCTTCATATTGATTGTAATTGAATTAAAGCATGGAATAGTTTATGTTTGCAAACCATTGACTTTCTTGATCGGGGTAAATCATTGACTTGAAGTAAGGATATGTTTCTTAATTTATGAAAGAATGTTGAGATGCCAATCAAAACGTATATTTTTCTTTATAAAATGTCTAAGCATCAAATGAGATCTCTGTAGCCGTCCGAGCACCTTCTTTTAGATTAAAAAACAAAGAAACGTAATCAATGATGTCCCCTTAAAAAAGACGCAAAGTTTTTCTTTAACCGTAGAATTATAGCTATAAATAATAATAATAATAAAAGGAAATGACTACAATACACACCCCTTATTTGGGTGTACCATATGCACCTATTATGTGGTCTAGATTGTGCCACCTCATCAGCAATCGTAACATTTTTTAGTTTTTCGTAACTTTTCAGCAATATGATTCGTAACATTTTGGTGTGTCTCGTAACTTTTATAAAAAAATTCGTAACTTTTACAAAAAAATCGTAACTTCTACAAAAAAAATCGTAACTTTTACAAAAAAATCGTAACTTCTACAAAAAAATTCGTAACTTTTACAAAAAAATCGTAACTTCTACAAAAAATTCGTAACTTTTGTAGGGGTGTGTATGATACACACCCAAACAAGGGGTGTGCATTGTAGCCTTTTCCATAATAAAAACATGCAATATCAAAACCCCAAGGGCCGGCAAAGTGGCATGACATTGGGACTTAAAGGGTTGCACCCACCTAAGATCTCAAGTTCGATTCTTCTCACCAGCAAACTCTTGGGCCACTGGGAGTACCTGTACCTCTAGGGTTGTGGAATTAGTTAGTCAAGGTACGCGCAAGCTGGCCTGGACATCTGGTTATAACAAAAAATAAAAGTGATAACAATATTAAGGTTAGCTACCGTTATATATGCTTCAGTTTAGTTTGGTTTGATTTCTTTAATGTTGTTTAAAATCAAAACCAAAACTAAAACCAAATTAGTTGTTATTTTCCAAAGAATCCAAAACCTAACCGGATTGTTCGAGTAAACCGAACTAAACCGCCTTTCCGAGAAAACAAAATTATTTTCCAAATGACAGAATTCCTTCTTTGCCTGACACAGAGGTTGGTTGCTTGCAAATTTGCAGTAACACTCAAATTAGCATGAATCAGTGCTATGCAAGGCTATTGAATGGAAAAAATAAAATGAAAAAGATTTTAAGAACGTATTTTGTCATTACCTCTAGGTCTAGAAAAAAAGATGTCTACTACTAAGGTAAGTCATTTTTTTTAATTACCACTAAGGTAAGTCACTCTTTTTGGAGTTTAGGTTTAGGGTGCACTTTCCTATTATAGGGTTCTAGTGGTTTAGGCAATTTCATAGAGTACCCTAGGATTTTAGGCACTTTCATAGGGTACCCTAGAGTTTAGGTTTAGAGTGCACTTTCCTATTATAAGGTTTTAGTGGTTTAGGCACTTTCATAGAACAACCCTAGGATTTTAGGCACTTTCATAGGGTACCCTAGTCATGGGGTACCCTAGAGTTTAGGTTTAGGGTGCACTTTCCTATTATAGGGTTTTAGTAGTTTAGACACTTTCATAGAATACCCTAGGATTTTAGGCACTTTCATAGGGTATCTTAGTCTTAGGGTGCCCTAGTCATAGGGTCCCTAGGGTACCCTAGAGTTTAGGTTTAGGGTGCACTTTCCTATTATAGGGTTTTAGTGGTTTATGCACTTTTATATGGTATCGCTTTGACCTGATGAAAATTTTTCAGAGTTGGGCTTGACCTGATGGTAACTATGGGATCCAATGGTGACTTGATGGTAAATGTCCCTAAAAAAATAGAATATATACATACCAAATTAATGACACTAAAATTCGTAGGAAACTAGAACAAGAAATTTTTACATGAACTCCCCCCTAAATATGACCTTGCATAATCACATGTGAGAGAGTTTGTGCAATTGTTAGTACAAATATTAGTATCTATAGCAACCTGTACATGTCGACAAGTATTGAAATAACGTTTTAACTAAATGTGGAAAACATAATTTTAATACTAAAATACTTAAACACACCAACAGTAAATACTATTTTCTTGTTATAATAAACGTACATGAACTAGTAATGGATCAAGAGCTTAAACTTGGAGGAAATGTAAACCAAGCATCTGGGGATCATAACGATCAATATCACATTATTGCTTCGTCTGCAACTGCATCATCATAGCTAGGGAATTGTTAACAACATTGAAACCCCCATCAACAGCTAAATTATGGCCACTGACAAAATGGATTCATCAGAAGCAAGAAAGAGAGCAACCTCCGCGACATGCTTAGGATTCAAGTAAATTCCTTTCAAGTTGGCCGCGGAACAAATTCGTTCTTCAACTGCACTCACATCCTTAATTCCCATCGCCGACATCTTTGACATCACTAGGGGAGTGACAACTCCGGAAGGAGAAACACAATTTACCCTTATCCCATGCCTACCAAGCTCACTCGCCACTCCTCTAACCAGACCTACCAAACCATGCTTCGAGGTCGCGTAAGCATGGGGACCCATCCCTCCTAGAACGGAGGCCACGCTCCCCGTGCAAATGATGGATCCCGTTATTTTTCGTCAGCCACTACCACAAATGCTCCATCCTCCACAAATATTTTTGCAATTGCCTCCCCAATCCCACTAGTTGCTCCGGTTATAATTGCAACCTTCCCTTCTAATATGAAACCAAAACATTAAACAAAAAGAACAAACATTGTACGATTAGAAGCCTCTCATGATTTGCACGCCTAACTAGGATCTACACAATTGTTAGAATGGCAACAAATGAATCAAGCCGGTAGTGAATTGCAAGGTCGGCTCTAAGTTTTGGGACTCTATGCGAACTTTAATTTCTCAAAATCAAACAAAAACCCAAAAAGCTTCTCATATTCTTAAAATTGTTCAGAACTTCTCTTAAGTGGAGGGGAAAAAAAAACTTGAACTGTGATTGAAAAGAAGGAATTGACTCCAAACTATTCTTTACCTTAATGTGCCAGCTATTCATATCATTATCATCAAACTATTTCTCTTTACATATATTTTGTCTTGATGAAATTCATATTCAATTTTCATTTCCACTACATCTTTATCGTTATCTTTTGGCCTTTTGGGTTGGGTTCTATTTAAATTGAGCCCCAATTTTATTGGAAATTTTCCTACAAATTTTATGTATATGCATGATATAAGAGCATATGATATTCGAAGACCCTCAAAATTAGATAAAATTTGGGGACCTAATGTGGCTGCATCCTCCGCGTATGCACAAAGCTGGCCCTAATCTGTTCATGGCTTTGCAGGGGCTCATTTGGGTTTAATTTGTTTATGAAACTCAAGCCCCATTTTTAGGCTCATTTCATAAACAAGCCAAACTGATGCAGGTATTGAAAAGCAAGAACAACACAAAAAACAATCTACAACTGACAATATAAAGAAAGCTCTTTGTTTCTTCTTATTCAAACTCAACCAATTTGCCTCAAGGATTGCATGCTTATTCATAGGCTACTAAGGACTCATAACGATCAATGATCACATTACTGCTTCGTATGCATCTTCATCATCATAGTTAGGGAATTGTTAACAACACTGAAACCCCCATCAACAGCTAAATTATGGCCACTGACAAAAATGGATTCATCAGAAGCAAGAAAGAGAGCAACCTCTGCGACATGCTTAGAATTCAAGGAAATTCCTTTCAAGTTGGCCGTGGAACAAATTCGTTCTTCAACTGCACTCGCATCGTTAATTCCCATCACCAACATCTCTGATATCACTAGGGGAGTGACAACTCGGAAGGAGAAACACAATTTACCCTTATCCCATGCCTACCAAGCTCACTCGCCGCTCCTCTAACCAGGCCTACCAAACCATGCTTCGAGGCCGTGTAAGCATGGGGACCCATCCCTCCTAGAACGGAGGCCACGCTTCCCGTGCAAATGATGGATCCCCTTATTTTTCATTTGACCATGGCTTGAGCAGCTTGCTTTATGCATATCGCCGATCCTTTTAAATTTACAGCCATGGTACGGTCGAAGACCTCTTCCGTGTCCATGTCCAGGATGCTCTCCATCGGACCCATGATCCCGGCATTGCTGTACATGATATCGAGGGTGCCGTATTTTTCTATAGCGAAAGCCACAGTTTCTTCCACCTGTTTCTCCATTGTAACATCGCACTTCTTGTAAATAGCTTTGTGATCAGGACCTCCAATGGAAGCCACCACTTAAAGACCCAATTCCTCTTGAATGTCAGCCACTACCACAAATGCTCCATTCTCCACGAATACTTTTGCAGTTGCCTCCCCAATCCCACTGGCTGCTCCGGTTATAATTGCAACCTTCCCTTCTAATCTGAAACCAAAACATTAAACAAAAAGAACAAACATTGTACGATTAGAAGCCTCTCATGATTTGCACGCCTAACTAGGATCTACACAATCGTTAGAATGGCAGCAAATGAATTAAGCCGGTCGTGAATTGCAAGGTCAGCTCTAAGTTTCTTGGACTCAATGCGAACTTTAATTTCTCAAAATCAAACAAAAACCCAAAAAGCTTCTCATATTCTTGAAATTGTTCAGAACTTCTCTTAAGTGGAGGGGAAAAAAAACTTGATCTGTGATTGAAAAGAAGGAATTGACTCCAAACTATTCTTCACCTTAATGTGCCAGCTATTCATATCATTATCATCAAACTATTTTTCTTTACATATATTTTGTCTTGATGAAATTCATATTCAATTTTCATTTCAACTACATCTTTACTGTTTTCTTTTGGCCTTTTGGGTTGGGTTCTATTTAAATTGAGCCCCAATTTTATTGAAAATTTTCCTACAAATTTTATGTATATGCATGATATAAGAGCATATGATATTCGAAGACCCTCAAAATTAGATAAAATTTGGGGACCTGATGCGGCTGCATCCTCCGCGTATGCACAAAGCTGGCCCTAATCTGTTCATGGCTTTGCAGAGGCTCATTTGGATTTAATTTGATATGAAACTCAAGCCTCATTTTTAGGCTCATTTCATAAAAAAAGCCGAACTGATGCAGGCATTGAAAAGCAAGAACAACACAAAAAACAATCTACAACTGACAATATAAAGAAAGCTCTCTGTTTCTTCTTATTCAAACTCAACCAATTTGCCTCAAGGATTACATTACATGCTTATTCATAAGCTACTAAGGCCCAAACATATATACTAGGAAGCAAAAAACCAAATGACATGCAATACTTGTCAATTTTGAATTACCAAAAATAACACTCCAATACGTACAACATATACCTAATCAATTATGACTCATAAAGAATTCTAAAAACATGCCAAAACAAACTGCATTAAAGATAAAATTCCTATTGAAACCGTCACAGATACCCAAACCTCTTCCTACTGGAAAATAAAATCAACTATTTCCTATTACGAAATATGTGAAGATTTGGATGACTTCTAATTAAAATATTCTGGTTCTAGGACCATCCGCCTAGTAGGACCGTGATTAGTACTTTTGCCATGGTCTCACATGCCGATCCAAGTATCGGCAATCAATCAAATCTACATCACGAACCCCAACCTAACAGTATTTAATTTTTTGGCTTATATTAGATAATATTGATATGTTGTGGTAACATTAGAATAATCGAACTCGAGCTTGAATTCGACTCATTTTGAGTTTAACGAGCTTTGACGAGCTGAACGGAACTCAAGTTTAAGCTTGATTCGATTTGTTAAACTCAAAACAAGTCGAATCGAGCTGAACTCAAACACCCATATTTATTGAGTTGAGCAGAGCCAAACAGAGTTCGACTTGTTCGCAACCCTAATTGTTAGTGTTGGTGCTTTTTTTTTTTGGGCTAAGTGGCTTATTATTACCATTTTTTTTTTTTGCCTATCGAGGGTGTCCCGCCAACTCCCAAACATTTTGTCTCGACTAATCTATGATGTACATGCATCGTCAATAAATCTTGACTTCAAATTGATCATGGCAAGAAGATCCGGGAAGGAAATGGATCCTCATCAGTCCCTTCGTTTTCTCAATGGTGGTTTCAGAATGACACGACACAAGGCCGTTGGTATACGCCACGTAAATACGGATCACTTCAACTTGCCTATGAAAAGAAAAGATAATTGACATGGCCTAAGTTCCCCGAGGTGCAAGGCAATTTTGAGACCATAATATATTTGATGTGTGTGATTAGGGGTGTCCACAGACCAGTTTTTTGCGGTTCCGGTTGGAACCGGAACCAAACCGCTAATGGCGGATTTTCATTTTCAGCATCCGCAACCGTCCGTGAGTGATGCGGTTGTGGATTGGTTTGATGGTTTGTAAAAACATGCGGATGAGAGCCAAAAAAACATGTAAAAACGTAAAGTCAACATATAAAACCAACTCCCATGAATCTCTCCAACGTTAACTATATTACTTGTCATGAGTAGGGTGTCCACAGACCGGTTCTTGGCGGTTCCGGTTGGAACCGGAACCGAACCGCTTATGGCGAATTTTCATTTTCAAAATCCGCAACCATCCGTGAGTGATCCGGTTGCGGAGCGGATCGGTTCGGTTGCGGATTGAACGGTTTGGGTGATTTGACGGATCGGGTGATCCGATGGGCACCTTGGTACAGCTTTTTGCTCAGAGAAAGCAACTAGGTAAGATCTTCTCGGAATCAATTAAGGAGTTGGTAGGATGTCCATTAGGAGTTTACAAAAAAATCCGAAAACTGGTAAACCAAACCAAAAGGGACCATGATTTTGGTTTGGTTCTACGGTTTAAGGGCCAGGTTTTTGTCCTCAAAAATTAAAATCTGGTTCGGTCATTGATTCTTTTTTTTAAAACTATTGTTCGAACCGAACCATAACCATTTTTTTTCGCCCAACGAAAAAGAAATTGATATTAAGGCCCCGTTTGTTTAGATGTAAAGTATTTTACAACTGAAATTATTTTCCGTTGTTTGGGTGAATTTCAATTTATTTTTACAAACCAATAGCTCATCTAATTGGCCTAGTATATTTTCAAAGTCTGAGTATTTGATGAAGGAAATTGCATTCACGTGGCGATGAGGGAATGAGAGAGCATCAGTCGCTACTCAACCATTCTAACAGAGGTAATCGTGGAAAGGGAAGAGGGTGTAGCACATTGGAAAATAACTCACCGGCTTTTCGAGGGTAAGTCGTTTTACGGCCAAAGACGTAAAAGATTTTCCAATAAAATCATTTTCTAGGATTTTTAACAACCAAATACCAGAAATTATGTAAAATGTTTTTGGCAAAAATATTTTACACCCAAACAAACGGAGCCTAACAAGAGAGAAAAGACTAGGTAGCCAACCCCAAGGCGAACCAAGCCAAGAGGAGAGAATAACAGAGCAAAGGCCAAAAACAGCTGGCCAAAAAACGACCGCAAGCTAAAAGTTCGAAAACATAAGCAATACAACAAACAAACGAAACAGGGTAGCCATCAATAGTATATCAGCAGCAACAAACAAACAAAACAGGGCTAGCCATCAAACCGGAGCCGATTTACCGATACTAATACTCCGTCACAAATTTGTTGTCCACTTGCTCTATATCAGCAGCAACGGGAAGGGAGTAGCAGGCAACAAACAAACAAAACAGGGCTAGCCATCAAACCGGAACCGATTTACTAGTAGTAATACTCTCTCCGTTACTATTTACGGCACTTCAAGAAATTGTTTATATTTTTGTATGTATAATGTTTCTAATGTATTCAATATGGATCTCGTTTGATAGTTATCGATAAGTCTACTAAATAAAGTTTTCAAAATTGTAAAAAACGTTATTGATGGAAAGATTTAAACAAGTGAAAATTGGCAAGCATGCACGTAAATGGATAAGAAATTAGGGACGGAAGGAGTATAATACATCCATTGATATGTGTCGTAGATACATAAATAAGTTTGAACCAACCGTCCATCGTTTCCACTTCACATAAAAGTAGTCTATGAACTATATTGTAAGACTTGAAGTGTAAACGAAGTTGCAGGCTATTTTTATGAACAAAGTAACACTCAGCACAAACTCTTGAAACTCCCCTCCATTACTCGCGACGCAACACGCGCCATCACATCACCAACAACCATCAAGTTTGTGGGTTGGTGAGCCGTCATTGAAACTTGGCTATCGCTGTATAAATTTCATATATTTCCGACAATAGCACTGTTTGTGGGTGAGCAAGGGTCCACGTCGATGATCGAAACCAATTTAGAACATCAAACATGTCAAAAACGATATTGATTCCCTTGATTAAATATCGATCAATATACATACGATCGCATGAATTAATTTTGAAATAAATAGATTTTATGTCAGTGTTGGAAAGGCTCAACATACCCAAACAGAACCGTCATCATGCCCCTATTGAAAGACATGCAAAAGTACCGGGGTCCCGCCGGCCCCTGCTGCCTCCTCCCCACACAAGACAACGTACAGTAATTTACGTCTATGAACTGTAGTATAATTGAGAAAATAAAGAAAACCGACAACCTCTAAACTCCCGTGAGCACCCATCAATAGGAAAAAAAAATTCAGTGCCGAGTGGGCACCGCCTACATAGTTTCCGAGCGCGCGTTTTGACCGTTTTAAAAACCTTTTGGATGGCCCAGATTTGAAAGATAGAAAGGGGAGAGAGTGGAGGAAATCTGAGCCGTCCAAATTACTTTTGGATGGTCGAGATGCGCGCTTGGGCACCTTGTAGGCTGTACCCGCTCGGCAATGAAAAATTTCTCCACAAATAGAGTGATGGACGTTGAACTTTTAATGCAGATTGAACCCCAGCCCATGGTCTTAAAAAAACCAAAACAAACCCACCCCAAAATTGACAAGAAGTAATAGGAATGCAATTTTAAAACACAACTCTGTACATAATTACACATAAAATTGTTTAACGCATGTGAGCCCACATTTATGAAACGATTTTTGATACAGTTGAATCCGGAGTCGTGTCCGAAAATTGTCTTACTAGACTTTTCCAAAAGTGGACAGCAATCCCCCCCAAAAAAGTGTCTCCAAACTCAAAACCTTAACTTAAGAAAACCAAATACTAGTAATTCATTTCTCCCCTCGCCACCGTCTTAGGCACTCATCAACACCAATGCCACCCTCACCAATCTTACTCCCCCTCCTCCTTGCCGCCTACGCTCACGGCGGCATCAACGCCGACCCAACACCGACTGAGCCACCACACCCGAGATCCAAGTCCCTAATTCTCGTCAAAGTCGGGTCATCAATCATTTTCTTCGTAGCCACGTTCTTAGCTCGGGTCTCGCCGCACTTACTGAAGAGGAACGAGAAGTTAATTCAGGTGGGGGCACAGTTCGCCGGCGGCGTGTTCTTGGGTACTGCTCTGATGCAGTTTTTGAGCGATTCCGACCAGGCTTTCGAGCATTTGAAGGCCAAAGACAAATACGACTACTACCCTTTTGCTTTCTTATTGGCGAGTGTTGGGTATTTGCTGACTTTGTTAGTTGATTGCATCGTTTTGTGGGTTCACCGGAAACAGAGGAGGAGTAGTGATGGCGTCACTGTCAGGCTCCCAGGTACAAGTTGTATACTGTACTTATTAAATATTCAGATACAGAGTAGTAGTTATTATGGAATTTTAAAATTTATTAACAAAAGAAACCCAACCAGGCAACCACCCTCTTTTATGAGAGGGTATTTAGTGTAGCGGTGGCATCACGTGGCGTGCCAACCATGGGGTGCCGTGTGTGCACCGTGCACGGTGTGGGGCGCGAGGCCGAATTGGCAGCATACGGTGTGGGGCGCGAGGCCGAGTTGGCAGCATAGAGTGTTCGTCAACTCGGTCTCAGGTTCCACGCCGTGCACACACGGCAACCCATGAATGGGACCGTGACACTATATCAGCGCACCACGTGATCTCCCCGTTTTAGTAAAAACTTTCTCCACCGCATTATGAGAAATAGTATAGTATAGGAAAAGACATCAAGAAAAAAAATGGGAAAGTGCATCGGACAGCTGAAATTCGTTCGGTACACTATCTAACAGTGCACCAAACGGATCTCAACCGTCCGATGCACTTTCCAGTTTTTTTTCTTGGTTTCTTTTCCTGTTTCCCAAACATTTCCCTGCATTATTGAAAGGGTAAAGGTCTGAAGTACCAAAAAGAAAAGACAGGGTAAAGGTCTGAAGTACAACAAAGAAAAGAAAGGGTAAGGGTCTATCTCCACTATTGTCTCCTGGGAGGAATTTTCATTTTTAAAACATCATAGGAACAATAATTGATGTTAACAATGAGTCAATGAGGTCGATCAGATATCAATTATTGTAGTACTTGATAAATTATGTTTAGTTTGAGATAAATGAATGTTGAACCAGGGTGTTAAATTGTTTCTTTTCTAAGTAGGTGTGTTCCGAAATAGTTTCAATGGTATTTAGAGCGCAGCCACATTGTGCATATTGCCAAACGTAGGCCTGTCCTTAATCATTCCCGCCCATACCCCAATGATTGAGGACTAGATGAGTTTTGTTGTTGTTATTGTTATTGTTATTGTTATTGTTGTTGTGTGTTCCGAAATAGTAGCGCTCAATGTGCAATTAACATGAGATGGTCTCAATTAGCTCTAAGAGATGGTCTAAGTAACTCTAAAAAATAAACAGCTCTAGTCATGGAAATGGACCAGAAGGAGCTCAAGGAAACCTCAATGGGATGTTGAAAGGGCTTAAAGAGGATCCAAGTCCTAAAAAATTATGTTCATATTTGCTTAGATGATAAACACGTTGAGAAACTTGAAAAATATGACTTGCTCGAATCATCAAAAAAGACCGTATTGAGTCTCATTTTGCGTCACATGAGACACGAGTAATGCATGAGAGAGCAATGCATGGAATGATCCTTGCTCACTCTTTCGAATGTCCAAGAGCAATTTCGGATACAAAAATCTAGGCGAGGAAAGCCAGCTTGAAAACATGTTTTCTGCACTATTTGATGCTACAGATTGCAATATAGTAATGAGTAAACTTATAGTAAGAATTTAGCAGCAGGCCAAAGAAATCTGGACAAGGAAAGAAACTTGATTGCCAACACAAATGGACTTGACTGCTACTTTATAAGTTCTTCCCACAGAATTCTTCTTCTAAACTACTCCTCTGGTCCCAAATTTTTTGTCCATTTTTTGGTATGCGTGTCATTTTTAAATTACTTACTATATTTTTTCGATTTATAATGTTTTCTACGATTCTGAAAACTTTGTTTAATAGAAATATAAAGATCTACTATCAAATAAGATCCACATTTCATATTTAAAACATTATACATTTGAAAATATAAACAAATATTTTAGACGTCCAGAATATCCAAACGGGTAAAGAACCTTATCTCATGTTATGTTTTCTTTAATTTGTAGGGGCTATTCAGCAAAGGAAATCTATTAGTAGCATCGGGACCTCGCAATCGCAGATTCCGGTGAGATATAAGGGGGAAAATGAGAGTTGTGTTTTTCACCTTGTACCCTCAATTTAGGCTTCTTATATCTTGGAATGGAGCCACCACATACATTTCACATTAGAAATCTTACAGGTGAAATGAGCTGACAAAATGTTCTCTTTATGCTTCAACAGGTTGATGATGCCACAGATCAATTTACAAAAGCCTTATTTGTGAAAGCCATCTCCTTCATAGACAGTGTGTTATTGATAATACTCTTTTGTTTCCAATCTGTATTCCAAGGCATTTCAATCGGTGTCACGACTATGCATAATAGGGTTTGGAGAGCCCTTTGGACCGTCACACTTCACAAGGTTTTCGTCGCCATTGCAATGGGACTATCCTTCCTGAGAACAATCCCCGAACCCCCTCTCTTGTCCTGCATTGCTTATGCCTTTGCCTTAGCCATCTCATGCCCTGTTGGAGTAGCCATTGGGATAGTAATTGATGCCACGTCTCCGGGCATTGCTTTGGACTGGATCTACGCCGTGTTTATGGGCCTTGCATCGGGGGTTTTGGCTTATGTTTCGGTTAACCATATAATATCAGAGGGTTACTTACCGCAGGGAAGGGTTTTGGTTGATGCACCTCATCACAAGTTTCTGGCCGTGCTTTTGGGGATCGCCGCGGTTGCTGTTGTGATGATTTGGGATACGTCTAATCGCGCTTACGGAGGTGGGTGATTGGTGGTTATTGTAGACAGAAAGGTAAATGGTTGTAAGTATAGGCTGATGAGGGAGAATTTGGATGACAATTGAAGGTTTCTGTGTGTGCTGCTAATTTTTGTGGTGAATTGTTGCTTTTAATTTGCTTAGGATTGTAGAAACTGCAAGTCTGTGTGTGTATTGCTTCTGTACAGTTGTCATATTGAAATAATAGTGGTGAAATGAATTCTTTTGAAAGGAAAATGGTTGTAGAATTTTCGATTATAATTAGGATTGGTGAAAGTATTTACATTATGATGTGCATGATAGACAAAGGCCGTGCTGCTGCAAACAAGCCGAATCGAATTGAGTTGAGCTTTGAAAATGAGCCGAGCTCAAGTTTGGCACATTTATTATTCAGATGTTTGAGCTAGATTTGTTTACTAAACAGGCCTCTATAAATTATCCGAGCATCTACAAACAATCTGAACTTTTAAAAAAGAGTCAAGTTAAAAGTAACTCGAGTCCAAGTTGGCCTAGAGGGAGGAGTCGTGCTGTGGCTGAGATCAGCGCTAATACTGCAGCTAATTTGGTGCTAAATATAGTAAGTGAGGATAGCGTCATTTAGACCCTTACTCCTTCAGGGAATTTCTCTGCAAAATCTGCTTGGTCAGCCCTTAGGACAAGGGCTCCTGATATTGATTGGTGTACTATGGTGTGTCATAAGAAGTTGGTTCCTCGATGGGCTTTTGTTGTGTGGATTGCTACCCTTGGGAGACTTACTACCAGATATAGACTTAGTGCTCGGGGTGTTACTTCTGGAGATAGCTATGTTTTGTGCCATGGCGTGGGGCTTGAGCCGAGTTGGCAGTGTGGAGTGTTCGCGAGCTCGACCTCAGGCCCCATGCCGTGTACACACGGCAACCCGTGAGTGGAACTGTGACACCATACCATATCAGCGCGCCACGTGATCTCTAAAATTTAACCAACTCAACAACTCTCTTATGAGAGGTTATTTAGTGTAACAGTGACCCCACCTGGTGTGTCAACATGGTGCCACGGTTCCACTCACGGGGTGCCGTGTGTGCACCGTGCACGGCGTGGGGCCTGAGGTCGAGTTGGCAGCGTTGAGTGTTCGCGAGCTCGGCCTCAGGCCCCAAGCCATGCACACACGGCAACCTGTGAATAGAACTGTGACATCATATCAGCACGCCACGTGATCTCACCGTTTTACTAAAAACTTTCTCCACTGCATTATTGAAAGGGTAAAGGTCTGAAGTACCAAAAAAGAAAAGAAAGGGTAAAGGTCTAGCTCCACTCTGGTCTCCTGGGAGGAATTTTGATTTTTAAAACTTCATAGGAACAATAATTGATGTTAACAATGAGGTTGATCAGATATCAATTATTGTAGTACTTGATAAATTATGTTTAGTTTGAGATAAATGAATTTTGATCCAGTGTGTTAATTTGTTTCTTTTCTAAGTATGTGTGTTCCGAAATAATACTAGTATTGTTCAATGTGCAATTAACATGAGATAGTCCCAAGTAGCTCTAAAAAATAAGCGGCTCTAATCATGGAAATGGACCAGAAGGGGCTCAAGGAAGCCTTCAATGGGATGTTGAAAGGGCTTAAAGAGGATCCAAGTCCTAAAAAATTAGAAAAAATTAGGTGCCGAGCGGACACCACGTGTCCGTGGCCGAGCACCAATCCAACTGTTCAAAGTACTTTTAGACGGCTAGGCGATGAAAGCCAGCTTGAAAACATGTTTTCTGCACTATTTGATGCTACAGATTGCAATATAGTTGGAGTAGCCATTGGGATAGTAATAGACGCCACGTCTCCGGGCATTGCTTTGGACTGGATCTACGCCGTGTTTATGGGCCTTGCGTCTGGGGTTTTGGTTTATGTTTCGGTTAACCATATACTATCTGAGGGTTACTTCCCGCAGGGAAGGGTTTCGGTTGAGTTTCTGGCCGTGCTTTTGGGGATCCCGCGGTTGCTGTTGTGATGATTTGGGATACGTCTAATCGCGCTTGAGGAGGTGGGTGATTGGTGGTTATTGTAGACAGAAAGGTAAATGGTTGTAAGTATAGGCTAATGAGGGAAAATTTGGATGACAATTGAAGGTTTCTTTGTGTACTTTTAATTTTTTTGGTGTTGTGGTGTTTATTATTTGCTTAAGATTTTAGAAACCGCAAGTCTCTGTGTGTATTCTGTACAGTTTGTCATATTGAAATAATAGTGGTGAAATGAATTCTTTTGAATTTAAAGTTTTGGCAAGCTGGATTGTTACCATCTCTACATCGGCTCTTATCTCCATAGTGAAAATATTATTTGCAGGCTAGACTCGTAGACCGAGCATAAATGTATGATATATATATTTTTGGCACGTTTAGATTCGTGAATAAATTCGAGCTCGACTCAAATTTAGGTTAGCTTGACTCGTCAAATTGTCGTTGCGCTAGAGCTCACTTAAAACGTAACATACCAACCTAAGCATGCTAAAATTTAGCTCGGCTCGAATTATTTACAATCATCCTTTGGGGCTTACTGTGCTCCAAAAGAAAAGAAAGAGCATTTTTGTTCTGGAGCTCGACCTAGAATATGCTTCCAAAGATCGACAATCGTATGATTGAATGAAAATCAATCTCAGGATGTAATTTTTACAGTTGTATAAGTGGGTTATTTTGTAAGAATAATACAATTCGTTTGCAAAATTATCAATTCCTAATCAACTTGCGGAAATAACTATGTGTATAAAAAAAACGTCCGGATTAAGAAATTATTAGGGACCAATTATTTGAGTTCTTAATTCTGAATTGGGTTATAGAATTTTGGATAATAATTAGGATTGGTGAAAGTATTTACATTATTATGTGCATGATAGATTTTGAAGAAGCATGATGCAAAAAAAATTATTTCCTCAAAGCTCCTTTTTTTTTTCCGAGAATTTTTCTCAAAGCTCCTTAACAGATCCTTTTTTGGAACATAAACCGTTTGTTTCTCTGATCAATAATGCTACTCTTACACCCATCCGGTTACCCTCATGGGTTACACCCCACTTTGATTTCTGACAGGTGGGGTGTAACCCATGAGTGTAACCGGATGGGTGTAAAAGTAGCATTATTGTTCTCTGATAATGTGTGGTCACACAAGTAATAATGCATAATTAATGCATTATACAAAATGGAAAACAAAGCTCCCAAACACTCCAAATTGTTGAGCTCCTAATAAAAACCCTCTCTTTTCTTTACCTTGAATGAAAACCCTGGTCATTTTAGCACTGCACCAGAGGCCCTACAGCTTCAAAAGAGTGGAATCAAATTGAGTTGAGCTTTGAAATATTTGAGCTCAGATCATTCAAAACTAGGGTAGCTCATGTTTGGCTCATTTGTTACGTACGGAGATTTTTGAACTTGATTTGTTTACTAAACATGCCTCTATAAAATGAACCAAGCATCTACAAACAATATAAACTTTTCGAAACGAGTCAAGTTACAAGTAACTCGAGTATAAGCGCTTAAAGAGCGGCACCTTGATATGCTCATGAACTACTTGGAAAATAATACTCTTCCACCGTGTGTTGGATGGGACTAGTTCGGGCCTAACAGCAAGGGGTTGGTGGTGTTGGCTTCCATTGTCACCGTCTCTTCCATTTTGGCTCATGCTCACGGCCGGTTTCCCATTGTTGGATGGGACTAGTTCGGTTCTAACGGTAAGGGTTGGGGTTTGTCGGGTGGTTTTGATGGTGGTGGCGTAGTGGTCATGGTATGGCGGTGGATGGGTGACGGTCAGTGTTTCAGGGTTTGGGGGATGGCAGGTTGTTTAGGGTTTTCGTTTTCAGGGCTTTTAATTTTGGGCTTTAATGTTTGCATTGGGTATGCCCTTTGATGTACTAGGCTTTATTGTTTTTATTGTTTGTACTTTGTATTGGGCTAAGCCATTAGATGCTTTGGGCTTTGCCCACCAAGTGTGTTTTGAGATTTGACCCATTAGTGTTTTAATTTCTTGAACCTCAGTTGGAGTCCCCTCCCTCAAGTTTCACTAATAAATTTTATTGCCGATAAAAAAATAATGCTCTTTTGGTCCCATTTTCTTTACTTACCTTTCCATTTTGAAACGTCACACATATAAAAAGTTTAAAATAAAAAAAAAGTCAATGCATTTTCATGAACTAACGCTCAAAATAAAATAAAAATAGTTCCAAAATAACGAATGGAGGGTAATCTTAGAAATGCAATTAAATTTGGTGACGAGACATCCATTACTAACATGTCCCCTTAAAGAATTGGATTTTCATACATAGCAAACAACGTTACGAGTACGATTTATAATGCATTGATGGTTTACAGATTGGTCCGTGGAGCCGACTTACAAGTCTCATACAAATAATCTAATCCGTTTATTAATTTTATTAAAATAATTTTTGATAAAAATATAAGTTCATTCGTGTAATTATCTACATACTAATTTTTATTCAGAATAAAGATCTTGAATTCTAAATGAAAAATTAAAGTACTGGATCAAGCACATATAGTTAATCTGATTTTTCACGCTACTACTCAAAATATTATTTTAAAAATTAATTCATAGATCAAATTACAATAAAGTTTAGGGAAAAAAAAAACTACTAGTAGGAAATCAAAGGATGAAAGTATTCGGCTATTATAATTAACCTATGACCTTAAAAAACACTTTAATCCATGTAATAAACCAAATTAATCAACCCTTAAGGGATGTTCCACTAACAAAAAACTATTTTTTTTCAAAAACTGAGACATGTCATTCTCTCACAATATATTACATAAAAAACCGTGAAAAATCAATTTATTCAAAAAACTAGCTTAGCTAAGTCCATTACGCACCTGCCGAAACACGCACACCAGAAAGAATAATTTTAAACCGTAAAAAAACAGTTTATTCAAAAAACTAGCTTAATGGACCCTAACTCCGTTACGCACCTGCGGAAACACGCACACCAGAAAGAATAATTTTAGTCCTCCCTTTCCCTCCCTCTTTTCAATTCCCTCTCACCTTGGTGCCCTAGCTCCAACGCTTCGTCGGTGCCTCACCTTCTTCATCAAGTTGATTTCTCCCTCTCTCTCTCTCTCTCTCTCTCTCTCTCTCTCTCTCTACACGCTCGATTCTCTCTCGTTTCGTTCAAAATCGGATTGCTCAGTGCCAGTCTTTTCGGCTCATAACCCATATCCAAGCCTTAGATTTTAAGAGTTTTGTTAATTTCAGTACTTGATTTCTTTGAAGTTAATGGCGTTTTGTTTGTTGTTTCAGGTCAGAAGGTTTTCGAGTGGGATCAAACACTCGAACAGATCAACATCTACATCACTCTACCTCCTAACGTACCCACGAAGCTCTTCCACTGCAAGATTCAGTCCAAACACGTCGAAGTCGGCATCAAAGGCAATCCTCCTTATCTCAACGTAAGTACCAGTCAATTTACACATTCTGTACATATCTTTCTTTGAACTCTATTAAACTGCCTTGCCGTTTTCTTTTTCGACTCCAGTTTTAACTACAGATTCTGCACAAGCCCAGCACAGCACTGCAGTTCTTTATCACTCGGGAAGTGTCATTGAGGTGCTTTTTCTCTCTTTTTTTTGTCTATATCCTTTTAGATTCCCTTCTACTGCTTCTTTACTTATTCTACGTTATTATTCGTTTTCTGCGGATACCAGTAGGCTGCTGCGAAAAAATCGTTCTTTTTCCTTTACTGAGTTTGGAGGCTACAGGTTTTATTTTTCTTAGGCTAGTCTTCCGCAATTGTTGTCGTCAAGCCATAGATAATCGTAGAGGTCATATGTACTCAGAATTTGGAGCATTAAACACGGTCTGCAACTGTTAGTAGAAAGTTCTAGTAGAAACGTGGTTTGCTTTGGAGACTTCAAAGATCTCTTTTGGATTGGTTTGCCTAAACTGGCTCATGACTAATGTAAATCCTGAAACACTTTTTTTTTTTGTTCAAGCATTTTTTTGGATACATTTGAAAGTTCGTTTCTTACTGCAATGGTAAAATAGAGAATAAATTTGTATCTTGTTTGTGGGTGGTTGGTATTTGGGTATGGAGTTAGTTGGATTATAGTCAGAATTCCCTAGGAGCAGATTAAGAAAATAGGTAACATATAGAAATCATCATTGGGGGTGGGGGTGGGGGTGGGGGTGGGGGTGGGGGGGACTGGGGAGGGAGGGAGGACAGGTTCAGGTCAGATCGTGTTTAAGACTCTATCCATGTCTGACCCGTCCATATGTAACCTGTCTACTATTGACCCATATTCAACCCATGACCCATTTGAACCTGCCCAAACCCGCCCATTTGCCTCCTCTAATTCTTCCCCATTCTACTAATGAATTGTGTTCCTTTGAGATACTTGAGACTGAATGAATATGTGTTTTTACTTTGTTCGACACATTCTGGTTACTGGTTTATGAGTATGTCCTTGTGACTAGTAACAGCTTTGGAAGGATTTGGCACATATTGGCTGTTTGAATACTGTCTTTTTCCTCCCGCATTTGTATACTATCTAGCGAGGTGCTCTTTTTTCATTCTGTAAATCTTCAGTGCCATTATATGATTTGATGTCATTGAGATTACATGTAAGAGTATTTTGTTTGGCTTGTACTGCTTCAAAACTGAACATTGATTTATTGTGAAACAAAAATTCACTTATCTTTCACGTTGGGTTTGGAAATGGTGTTGTTCCCTTGTTCCAAGATGACAGAAAAATTTAATTTGGTATTAGAAGAAGTCGAATCCTAGATATTGAAAATAAACCAGAACTGACTTAAGTTGGGTTTTTGAGTTGATGTATTGTAAGACAATAACTTGCCTCTTAAAGCACAATAAGTCAATTTTTACGTCAATTTCTTGAATATCTGCCACATTGGAAGTAATAATGAAATGTGTCTTTGTTCCAACCACCGTGTAAGCGCCATACAAAGGATAGGCTGATTCACTTGAAGAGAATCTATGATCGGACAAATTGCTCCTGGTTATGGCAATAATAGGTTTACAGAATGCAAAAATAAATAAGCTCCTGGTTATCGCTCCTGGTTATGGCAATAATAGGCTGATTCACATTGAAATGTGTCTTTCTTCCAACCACCATATTCTTGCTATTTTTTTTATTCAAATTTAATAGAATAATAGGTTTCCATATCCATAGGTTCAATCAAAACAAAGAAATAAGCTCTTAATTCTATAGGGTTGAATAAAAATTCTATTGACCATTTGATATAATTGCTATGCTTAAGATTCGAAATACCGTTCTGGTTATGGCAAATATGGCGGTCATTCTTACTCTTTGTTTTATAAATACTTCATCATATTTTCGGTCCCTCGTTCTGGTTCTCATTCGCGGCTTGTCCTTGATATAGCTGTTGATTAATCTGCAGATCATTGAATTACAACCAATAAACAGCAGTTCACACTTCTGACGCGTGTGGTCATAAATGCACAAAAGAGTCCCGCTCCAATCGAAAATAGAATGGGCTCGAAATCCTAGCTCTAGCCTCTAACTCTAAGTGATTCATTTTGTATTGAAAGCTGTTACTTAAGATTCAAAAGACCGTGCTGTTTATGGCAAAATGGCGGGATCAGTCCAGTATTTACAACTAGATTAGGAAAATTCACATACATAAAAAAAGCTGCAAGTTGTTGGGTTAAGTCCCGCAACGAGCGCAACGCTAGTGTTTTGTTGCCATCGTTTAGTTTGGAACCTTGAACAGACTGCCGGTGATAAGCTGGAGGAAAGTGAGGATGGTGTCAAGTCATCATGCCCCTTGTGCCCTAGGCGACATGTGCTACAATGGTCGGGACAAAGGGTCTCGATCCTGCCAGGGTGAGCTAGCTCCAAAAAAACTGTTCTCAGTTCGGAAACCCCCAAAATACATTTTTTAATTTACAGAGCGTTTAATCTGCCCTGTATGAGTTTCACTTTCAGTTCCATGCTTCCTTCAACCAAAACTTTATATTTTGTATTTTTCTGCTCTCTATTACACCTTTCTTCTTCTTGCCAGCGGTTTCATTGTATTGTAGTCAGTTGTCATCAATTTATTCTCCATTCCTCGCAGTCTTTTCTCATAGTTATTTTCTGACAAGTGTTGCACATTTCCTATATGCCACATACATGGTTCTAACATTTTCAAGCATTATTTCAAGCATTAACAGGAATGGTGGGACTATCTATTGGAGAAAAGCATTTTATACAGGGTGGCATCGCTCAAGACCTTCGTTCCGATGGTCGTAAACGGCTAACTTACCGTCCCATATTCGTTCAAACTGGAAATATTCCACAGGTCAAGCATTTCCTTTAAGTTAGTTTTACTTGGTCTTTCATGGTTTGCGAAGTAGAAGAGCTTTAGTTTTTTTTTTTTTTTTTTCTCTCTTTTTCAATGCACTATTGTAGCTTATTATGGCTTACCTACAGGCAAATGGTTCGGCAAGAGTAAAGATCGGTGCGACTGACGTTATTGCTAGCGTGAAGGTATTTTATGGTCTTTACATGAGTTGCTTGTGTCTCCTTTTTTCACAAATTAATGCCTACCTTACCTTTTCTAATTATGTAACTGCTCCTTGATAGCAAATGTAAAACTGTTAGTAGAATTTTCTACCATACCTCATTACATTTCATTGAAATGCAGGCTGAACTTGGAAAACCAAGCCCATTTCAACCTGACAAAGGCAAGGTTTCAATATATGTGGATTGCAGTCCCACGGCAGCACCAATTTTCGAGGTTAGTTTTTATCTTTGATTCGGCTTCCTGTTTGATCCGGTTTCCATTGGTTCCCATTGGTCATCATTATTTGTTGCCATGGTGTCATCTTGGCTTAATATAATTGTACTGCATATTGTGTTTGTAACACTAGCCATTAGTGTCCAGTTCAAAACATGTGCACCATTGGGGAATGACACAGTTTGAGCATTTATATCTCCATACAACATGTAATCAAGAAACTTTATTGACTCTTCATGGCTTTAGTCACATAGCATATGTTTCCAGATTCTGGATACATAGGCTGGGAGCGAGTGGAGAAGTACACACGTCATGTATTCCTGAACATCACTCTCAACAGATTTTTAAGATACATAGGCCTTGTTCGTTTCATAGTTTTAGCTTAGTTTTAGTTTTGTTTTGTAATCATTACACTCATTTCTCTCTCTATCTCTCTCCACTCATTACACCTTTTTCCAAAACTAAACTAAACTAAAACTACTAAACGAACAAAGCCATAAAAGCTCGTTTATCTTAGCATCTTGAATGTAATTTGAGTGTTTCTGGCCTGCCTTGAGTTCCAAAACAGAAAAACGGAACTAAAGAGGAGTAAATATGGTTGAATGGAAGTTTAGCTATAGATGGCCTTTCCTTTTGGCTTTGAAATGTGTGTTGGGTGATATACTAGATGGGTTCTTTAAACTTTGTTCTTTATGTGTTCCTTTGATTCTTTGTTCCAAGTTGAAGCATCACAATATTTTTGCTATATGCTAATATACGACTTGTATATAGTTTGTTACATAGATTTTACATTTTTGCGGGCTTGTAACTAGTCTATGTTACTCATTCTGAGCAGGGCAGGGGAGGTGATGAGTTGTCAGCAGAACTCTCTTCAGCTCTTCAGCGATGTCTCTTGGGTGGCAAAAGTGGAGCAGGTAAAACCATCAACAAAGCAAGAATAGATACAGCAGCTCCTTTCTAGCATGCTATTACATTAGGCAATTAACTCCGTGTCGTCAATAATGGACTGTCATTTTTTCAGGAGCTGGAATTGATCTCTCATCTCTCTCAATTGTGGAAGGAAAGATTTGTTGGGATCTCTACATAGATGTTCTCGTGGTTAGCTCAGATGGAAACCTTCTAGATGCTTTAGGTGCTGCCATCAAGGTATGATTAGCATTCCTCACCCTTTTATGAGATCTTGGTTGGTTTAAAAATTCGGTTGAAGAGGCCTGTGGGCATCTTTAAATGGACTGGTGAGTTGATGAACTTTGTTGAAGGACAGTCCAAGCTACTTGTTCAAAACTCGTTGAGGTTGGTTAGTGAAACAAATTATCTTCTGAGCTTGAGTGTTTTGTTAAGCTTGATTTTCTTAATTCGAATTATTCATATTGAGCTTGGCTTAATAAGCTAATAAGCATCTTATAGCAGCATAAAAAACCAATCTTTTGGAGCTTGGATTGAGATTAACTTCAGTGATACATGTGAGGAAATTTGTAATTTTTGTTTGTGGCTCATTTAGGGCACTATCTCTAGGTCGTGTAATCTTGAGTGCATGCATTGACTGGATGGGTTGAAATGAAAAGTCCAACTAGGGCTGCAAACGAATCGTTTATTAAACGAGCTCGGCTTAGCACTCTAATACTCGGCTCGGCTCGCAAAGGCTCGGTTCGTTTGTATAGGCTTGGCTCGGCTCGTTTGCAGCCCCAAGTCCAACCATCCCTAGCACCTTTTGCTCTGTGGCACAAATTTCACTAAAAAATCAACACACGCCACGTCTCAAAATGGTTTTACTTTTTAGATTTTCTGTCTCTTTGATTGATGGATCATCAAGATGTTATAGATATTATCAGTTATGGCCACTTCTTGGATCAGTTGTAAAGCAGTATGTTAGGGCATATTCCTTGGGTTCTTTTTGTTTGGTAGTTCTTTCCCTGAGCAGTAAAAATACATTTTAAGCTAATGCTATGGTACGCTTAAGGCTGCTTTGAGCAATACTGGAATCCCTAAAGTCCATGTTGCTGCCAGTGCTCCTTCTGACGGACAACCAGAGGTTGATGTTAGTGATGAAGAATTTTTACAATTTGACACATCTGCGGTCCCCGTCATAGTTACATTAACCAAGGTAACACTTCTATACTTGCACAATTGAGTCGTGGAAATTTTTTATTGCTTTTTTACAAACTGCGGTTCGATTCTGTAGGTGGGTAGGCATTATATTGTGGATGCAACTTCAGAAGAGGAATCCCAGATGAGCTCTGCTATCTCTGTCTCTATAAACAGGCAAGGGCGCATATGCGGGCTGACTAAACGAGGGGGTGCAGGCCTAGATCCAAGCGTCATTCTTGACATGATATCTGTGGCCAAACATGTAAGTGAGCAGCTGATGAACAAATTGGATTCCGAGATATCTGCCGCTGAAGCTTGTGAAGAGGAATCATGACATGGTTAACTAATATTGTCATTTTGTTAGGTGGATTAGTTTGTCTAAACCTGATTGTGTACTATAGTCTTACTAGAAGTCTACTTAAGGTTCAGGGGAGTGCAAGCTGGATACAGACAATTGTTTTGTATTTATCGATTTGCCCTATTTAATCAGATTTGAACAATGAATTTTTGTACTTGGTTCACATTGGAAACTATTGAGTTTACATTTTGAGTAACATGAGCCTGTTTATTTATCAATTTGTGGAACCTTTGAAGTATAATAGACCCAGATTTTTACAAATTGCCAGCAGCAGCAGCAGCGGCGCTATTGCCCTTCTGATCCATACGGTGGCTGTGATGCAACATTTGTAGCTTAGATAGGCTTGCAACTATGGTTCCAAAGATCTGTCTGTAAAATCCATGCACTCTCAAACGCTATCGTGTGAAAGTATGCAATAAATAAAACTAGCTGAATATTTATCCATGCACTCTCAAACACAATCATGTGAAAGAAGAATATTAACAAAGACAAAACTCATACAAAGGAGATATAAGACTCAATTCTTGGGTTATTGTATTCCGCAAGATTTAATCTATTGGGGCTGGGGCAAGTGAACAGATGCAGCATAAGCAAAGGAACCTAAATGCCCAAAACTGGAGAATACTAGACTCCATCAAGCCCCTTGCTGCCTCACGACGGATGGATGGAGTAATAGGCGAGCATTCAAATGGAAGTTGGTAAATGCTTTCGTCTCTGCCCAATGCTACAAAAGTTCTCCAGTCAAAGCATTGTTGATGATAAAAGGGACAAAGAAACAACTTGAACAAGCTCCCAAATAAGTATTCTTTGAAAAAGTAAGCTTCTGCATAATTTACTAGCCATCAACATTAGGTTGCCTCACTGCAAAACTGAATTTTTTTTTTCCTGGGGTACACCAGAAATAAAAGAAACAACAAAATTAAGGGGCAGCTTCCCTGTCAAAAGCCACTCTCACCTTATCGCTACAAAACTGAATTAAGAGTGCATGGAACTCAACAACTTAAGAGTCAGCATTGATAGTGCTATTATCTCTGTCTCTCTTCTTCTCAGCATCATCACTGTCGCTATCAAAATACATCTTTGATTTTTTATTGGTCCGGTCTCCATCTGACCCTGAAAGATCCTCCTCACCCTCAGCATCATCCTCGTCCTTGCGTCCTCTTCTCCTCTTCATCTTCTCCTTCATTCGTTTCTCTTTACGACATTGACGATCCAGAAGCTTGTCCTCCTTGTCTTCCTCCTTCAACTCTTCTCTCAAATTTGCATATCTTTTACTTACTGCCAAAAGTAAAAACAAAGAATAAGTACATCCATGCAAGGGCATAAAACAATGAGCCAGTTCTAGATGAGCATTAGGCATCGAGAAAAGCCTTGCTCCAACTATAGAAAACTCCAGAAACAATTAATAAAACCCCATTTGTTTGCCCAGATTTGAGCTTTGGTTGGATCGTATATCAAGGGACCCACAAAACCATGAGATATGAATTCCCACGAAACATGAAACATATTCACAAACAAAACATAAAATATATAATCCCATGTAGGATGTGGTATTAGCAATTCCCCGCTGCTAATAGGATGGGATTGGATACACAAGGGATAATACATCCTTTCACTATTAGTCTTGTCAAACAATGAGACAAACAGGCCTAGTGGTATTGATACTGTGCATTTTCAGCCTTTGCCAGATAAGCACTGGATGGTATTAGTAATTCCCCACTGCTAATAGGATGGGATTGAATACATCCTTTCACTAAATATATAAGCACTGGATGGTAGAAATCAACAGGCTAAAAATTTCTCAACAGGAATGAAAAATGGCAAATAAGTTGAAAGTATAAAATCACCCACAACTTAGCCATCGCCATTTATCCTATTTAGGCAACAAAGCCTTTCTAACATATTTAAGCTACTACAGTGACTCAATAAAATCACATACCAGTATCTTCGTCAAGCTGAACTGAGCCATCGCCATTTATCCTATCGGCTAATGTTGCAAGTGGGGGCAGTGTGTTGCCTTCCTCATCAAAGACAACTCTTGTCCCCACTGGTCTGTAGACATTAATTTTCAGTTTCTTTTTCTTCAAAAGCCGTGTTCCTGACCTGCAAAAACATTTCCATGAAAATCAAACTCAAAACAAATCCAACAGAAGCAGATTATATCACTGGCAACAAGCATGAGGATGGAAAGTAGACCTAAATAGCGAAAAAACCTTGAAAAACCAAATAATGATCCAACTCATCTGATACTTTGCAGTCTGTCTTGTAGGAGAACAATACTGGATTATTAGAATAACCAGTTGGCTTGATTTGTAGGGGGAAAAGCAAGTCATTAAGGATTAACCACTAATTGAATATACCCTCTCACACAAGTCTCATATAAACTCCACCGAAATGAACGGAACTTGTAGCCTTGGGACAAATGAACCTAGTGTAACTACCAGACCACATCATGAGCATATATTTTCTAGACTATGTGCACAATGCAGAATCATACTAGAACGAAGGAAGAAAGTGACATACTCAATATCGGCTATGTCAGTTGATTTTACTTGCCCACCATGAGGGGGTGTCTTAGCTGAAAGAAAATCTTCATCCACTTCTTCTTCAAGTTTACCGGTAACTGGACTCTCTCTTGGAAGCTCAAACAAGTTCTTGCTATAATTTTCTTCTTGAAGAGAAGATTCTGCAGACACTTTTTTGCCTTTACTTTTCTGGTTCAGGAAACGGAATTTTGGAGTCATTGGCAGGCCCAACGATGCTGAGAATTCTTCAATGGGGAGTTTCAGAACATCAAAGACCTCCTTATCCCGATGTTTATGTACAGACCTCAAGTACGTGTTGAAGGCCCTATGAGCCAGATGCCGCAAGTCTAAGTCCCTCTTGTCATCTTTCTTTGCTAATAAAGCTGCCAACAATCCAGAAACAGGTTGCAGCCTTTTTGTGTTTGCCTGAGGCAAACACATGGGACAAGTTAATCGTATGAAGGGTCATATGCACCCCAAACAATGTGGAAAACACATATTTGGCCCCGTGCAATCTATTAGACAACTCTTGTATGACAACATAAGGCTGCTGCTACATTGACCATCAAACTGAGTAGATAAAACAGTAGCGGAAGATTTTGAAAATGATATATGTGGTACCTTGATAAACTGGATGGGTATCTTCTTGTAATTTTTCGAGCATCTTCATTTCTGAGGGCATCAGGAATAAAACCGACTCCCCACCACTAAGATATCGAGCAGTACGTCCAACCCTGTGTATGTAAGCTGCAACATCTTCTGGACAGTCCACCTAAATATGCAAGGTCAATCAGACTAATGACCGGAGTCATATGAAGTATTGCTCGTTTGAAAACCCAAGAATCACCTGAACAACCCAATCAACTGCCTTGTTAAAATCGAGGCCCCTTGAGGCTACATCAGTCGAGAAGAGAACTGAACGTGTCTCACAAAACTGAGAATAGATTCCCATCCTTCTCTCCTTCTTCATCCTTCCATGAAGACATTTCTACGGGATTCCAGGATGGAGCTTCTTGAATGCTTCAAAAACAATCTTACCTGTTGAATAAGAACTGGAAATCAACAATATAAACACAGTAGGTGCAAAAGATCTAAAAATAGAGGGGAGGAAAGGGCATCAACAAAGAAAAAGGCCAGAAGGATAAAGGGGGGCTGTGGCAATAATTTGCAAGACATTCCAACCATTTGTTTATTATCCAGATAAATGCAGTGGAAAGATGGGAAAGCTAAACTCCAAATTATCTTTCACCCTTTACCAATGATACAGGGTCAAGGCTCTGTGCACTTTTCAACACTACGATATGATGGATTGCATAGAAAGAAGAAAGAGGGTAGCTTTAGAATTGCACATTAACTGAAGGCATGTGCTATTTCTAGAGTAAATTTGAATCTAAATTTCACGTATGTCATCAGAGATGTCGGTTAGCCGTCCGTAACATTATCAGAGATAAGTATTAAGGCCTTCTAAGGGAACAAAACAAATGATGCAGGAGTTACCTGTTTGCAGCTTGAAAGAAAGACAAGTATCTTTGAATTAAGATGTGACTTTATAAAGCTCCACAGCATATCCATTTTTTGATCAAGCGGAACAATCATTGCTGTTTGGTGCAAGCGATTGGGAGTGGCAGTTACAGACTCTTCATGCACACTAAGGTACTCTGGATCCTTCATTGGTGGCCTCCTTCAATCAGGAACCGAAAAATCAGTTCATTTGTCAAGATTTGCCATTTAAACAGAACCACCATGATTTCCAAATACTTTTCCAATCAAAGATACCGCCTGATCCATCAACAAGAAAATAATCAAAGCATTAGAATGAATCTTTTGCTTCCATCTTTCCTTATCACCGCGTCCCCCCATTTCAATCAATCAATGTCCACACTATATAAGGAGCTCTAGAAGTTCGCAAACAGTCTCCATGATTTTCAATTAGCTACGAGTCATAAATGGAACCCTGCGGAATAAAAGAACACGTCGAGTATCATCTTCAAAGTCATATTGAGCTCTCAAATGGAACAAGAACTGAACATTGTCGCCTTCAAAGGCTCTTGGCCAATGGTGATTCGGCGGAAGCAAGTCTGGGAAGGGAAGCTCAAAGCTTCAAACTACAAAACAGCAATGGCCCCAAAACTGATCCTCCTGTGCAGAATAAATTTAAGAAGACTAGTAGAAAATGAAGGTATAAGTATAGAGCTTGAAACGGAAATCATCAGGAATCAGTTGTACTGGATGTGCTAGAGAAGTGACAGAAAACGAGGCGAAGGCATTTAGCAATTTAAGTGCTATCTATCTCATAAAGCAAAAGCGTTGGTTTTTCCTTCTCTACGGAGTTGGGGGGAAAAAGATCGGAAAAAGGATATACAAACTGCAGTGTAGCAACATTAATAAAAGAACCCTTACAAGCAAGCAGTCTCCATTTGTTTGGCATAATTTCTAGTCAGGTTAGTATGCCTCCGATCTTCTCAAAACCTTCTGGCATAAGCCGTCTAGCTTTGATCTGTTCGAATAACTCCAACACCAGTTTCTCTTTCCCACACTGTTGAAGTCCATGGCAGAGCTCAGTTAACATAGCTGAATCAGGAACCATTGCCCTTTCCAGCGTCTCTCGCAAGACTTGGACTGCTCCATCAAAATCCTCATTCATGCAGAAGGTGGATATCAACATCTTAAAAGTATCTTTATTCGGATGACAACCGCACCTTATCATGCTTTTGTACAATTGAAAAGCTCGCTCCGAGTTCTTCCTCGTGCACTGCCCACTAATAAGGGCAGAAAAAGTAGAGGAGTTAGGGACTAACTTCTTGCTATCAAGTTCTTTAACAAGGTATGCAGCCTTCTTTGTCTTCCCTGCCTTGCATAGTCCCAAAATCAATGCATTATAAGTCAAGATATCAGTCTTCACTCCATTCTTCGACATCTCCTCAAAAAGACGACTACCCATTTCAATATTACCAACCTGACTGTAACCGTTTATCAATGTATTGTAAGTTACAGTATTAGGATACACACCCATACCACACATTTCACCAAAAAGTTTGTTTGCTTCATGTAATTTCCCTTCCTTGCAGTATCCATGGATGAGTGTGTTAAAAGTAACATCATCCGGGATTATCCCATTCTTCTGCATAGAATTCTTCAGCTTCATAGCTGCAATCAGAAGGCCTAGATTACAGTGTCCAGCAATCAATGTATTATAAGATGCAACGGTGCGGGCACATCCCATACCTTCCATCTCTCCAAACACCTCAACAGCCTTTTCAAGTTTCCCCAATTTACAAAGAGCACCAACAAACATGTTCAAAGTATAAACATTTGGTGAAATCCTAGACCTCTGCATCTCCTTGTAAAACACCAACGCAATATCTGCCCGATTGAGATTCATCGACGCACTCAAATACGCATTGCAAGACTCCACAGTTGGGAGAAATCCGTAATCCTTCATTTGACGGAAGGTGTCGATGGCGTTCCTCAACTTCCTCATATGAGCATAGGTCTTAAATAACGAGTCATAAACACGAGGGGAGGAATCACATACTCTGTACGAGTTAAGTATGGCCTCAAAAATCATAGAAGGCAGTTGAATCGAACTTGACTGGAGGGTATTCTTCAGAATGGATTCCGCGGATTTGAATTTGCTATTCTTGGTGAGGATATGAAGTATTATGGAACGGGTATCGAGGGTGAGCAAATTAGGGTTTTGGGTTTCAACCCAGTTGAAGAATTCAAGGGATAGAACATAGTCCTTTTGAATCTTCAACAGAATGTGCTTCACTCTGAATGTTGTTAGATTGGGGGATAACTTTTCTAGCTTAATCCAATCAGAGTGTACAAGGTGGCTGTGAGCTACATTCACAAAATCAAGATCTTGGCCTCTGGGCTCAGGTATGGTTCTATGGGGTAATGGAATTGGATTGTAATTCCTACCTCCTAATTTCCATGGAATTGTGAATTTTTTTACCAAGTTGGAGTCTGTCTTCTGCTGATCAATCAGGGTTGAAAATGAACGAACTAATTGGCCAAAGTTCACCATTTAGCAAATCAACTGCGTTATTTGGAGACCTATTTTGTCAGCTGATACCAAAATTCCCAAATCTTGGAGAAGTAAATAGTCTCACAAGTCAAACAAAGGAAAAAATTACATACATATGCCGACACCTGTATATGAATTTAGAGCGAGAGAGAGAGAGAAGGGGGAGAGTGGCAAGAACTGACCTAGGCTGAAGAGTCTTACAAAGGCATGAGCTTTTGACGTGAAGATTGACTGATTAGGGTGGTTTCGCCGCCGTGGCCGGCTGGGATAGGGGGGGAGAGTGGGAGGATTTGCAGCAGCTTGGGGGTAAATTCTATTCACACCCACGAATTTCTCCTAATTTCTCAATAGCCACACCAAACTGGAAAATTTCTTATAAATTGATCGACTTTCGTTGCAGTTCTCAATACCTACCCCACCACATAACCACCAGTCCCCACCGTTCGCTACACCAATGCTGCCACCATCGATCTCTGCCTTGTCGGAACTCGGAAGCTACCATTATCGAACTCTGTCAATACTGCCATCATCACCAACCTAGCCTTTTGCGTCCATAATCGAATAGAAAAAAGACTCTATGACAAAAAATAAAAATAAATAAGGGGGAGCGGGGTGTGGGCTGTGCACGGCTGTGGAGCTCGGCTCAGGGGATGGTGCAGTGCACAAAATGCACTGCACCGTGTAGTGCACCATCCGACCGTCCATTTCGACAATGGACGGCTCGGATGAAATCCGAGCAGTGAATTGAATCCGACCGTCGATTGTTTGGATTAAATCCGAGCCGTTCATTATCGAAATGGACGGCCGGATGGTGCGCACTGCACCGTGTAGTGCATTTTCTGCACTACAGGGACCCCTCGGCCGTGGAGCTCACCCCGGATCTTATTGTTTGATTCAAATTGTTCATTTTCTTCATCTCGTTGAGTATGTACACCACAAAAAAATTTAGAATATGATCAAACATGGTAACTATATTTTCATATTTCATTTTTATGGAAACAAAACGGTTAAAGAAACTTTTGTGGATGATTTTTTTTTTCACATAACTATAAGTTAAATAAAGACCGATCAAATAGTTACAAATGTTCGATCAGTCTTAATTTTCAAGTGGTATACATAGGCGACGAGACTAACAAAATGTAACGGTTCAGATCAAGCAACGAGACTCAGGATGGACCCCACAGCCGTGCACAGTGTGGTGTGCGATGCGGTGCACCTCCGCACAACACACACATGACGCCCACAAAAATGCTACACAAAAAAAAAAAAAAAATTGCTACACAAACGATGGTGTTGGTTATAAAATAAAAATAAATAAAAATAAAACGAAAAATCAATGGGTGTTTCAATTTAAACTCAATGAAATTTAATAATAATAAATTAAAGAAAGTACCCCAATGGCACATTTTATTCCCGAATTTATTAAGGAAATGAATGGATAAGATGAGATTAAGGTTGGAGATAGAGGCAACCCTTGAGGTTCGCAAAATAATGGATGTGATTGTTTATACCATAAGATTAATTGTACTATATTTGGATAGGGTGAGATAAAGAGTGTGAAGGAGTAAAATTATTTTAACTGTTGTATGAGTAGGGAATCTATTCCGAAAGAACGGGACTAGTTAAGAGTCTTAAGACCCAATATAGGACACTGTCTCATGAAATAGTTTGGATTTATCAAGTCTCCCCTCAATTCTGTGCCTGACAAATGTTGGACTACGAATAAAGGTGAACATCTAGGTCACCATGTTTCCCTTAATCCCAATGTCCCTTTCTAATCCTGGTTATCAAATAAGACCCAATTTGACAATAACAAATCTCTACATAACTACCCATTAAACTTGAATTGTTTGGAAGAGGAGTTCCTGTCGAGCACATTGTGAATGGCACCGTGTGGTGCGGGGCATTCGCCGTTCATTGCAAAAATGCACAGCTCGGATTTAAAGGCCATGGGTCTAACCTGTCGTTTTTAGGTTGAATTCTACGGTGGTGACGCAATAGAGACTTGTGACGGAAGGTTTCAACCAAGGAATAAAGGCATTTTGTATAAAGGAGGAGGATGAGGGTGAATTGGGTAAGGTGGGTAGAGGGTGAATTGGGTAAGGTGGGTATTGGGGAAAATGAGAGGAATTAGTGAATTCGGTTTTTAGGCGTGGGTAATGAGAAAAAAATGGGGTCCGAATGGAATTTGCCAAACTAAGGGAACAATGGTTCTTCAAATTATGGTTTTACCCATCATGGCTGTGGTGGAGTGTTTGGTGTTGATGCTATCAATGAATGTTAGATGCTTAGGCTTCGGTTTGGGTCTCTAGAGTTTTTGAGAGTTCTTCTCTTGCAAGTTTCTAGAGGTGGCGACAGTGGCTGTCGGTCAATGGTTGGCGGTTTGAGGCTTGGGGCAGCGGCGATTAGGATGGCTAGGGTTTGTTTGATTATGATTGGTTGGGATTGGGCTTGGCCCTTGTTTGTTAGGGTTTGGCCATTTTGTGTTGTTTTTTTGGGGGTTTGGGCTTGGCCTATTAGCTGTGTTGGGCGTGGTCCATTTAGTGTTTCATCCAATTTTCTATTGGATGGGCGATGTACCTTTATCAAGTTCTATTGGAGTACTTTTTGCTGATGAAAAATAAAATTACGGTTTTACCTGGAATCCGGGGGGCTTGTAGTAAGCATTCTCACTATAGGTGTATAGTAAGTAATACGGGCCATTGATCTCCATAATCGATGGTTCAGATTCGCTAAGAATTATTACCAGTCAAAATACAAAAATATATCTTAACCATTGTCGAAATGGACGGCTCAGATACTCACTACAGGAGTGGGGTTAGTGGGAAAGTTAGTTAATAGGTTAAACAAACAAAAAGGGTTCGATATCTCTCTATAGACTCGAACCCCAAAACTCTCCCTTACTAGACAAGAAGTACAACCCGATAAGCTGTAAGCTCCATAAGCCGAGCTCCTTTTTTTGGTTGGCAATTCCATGACATAATATACATTTACATGTATCCATATTATCGAGTTGTATTTTTTATTTTCATTCTTTTTTTAGATGCGTCTGTTTAGGGTTGTGAAGGAATTGAATGTGCCTTGTAATGAGATGTGCCTTGTAATGAGAGACCGTGAGTGTGTAGCCAATCAAAGTGTACGGCTTTAATTTGGATGGGCACCAATATTTGGAAGGATTTGCACAAGAATGGTATGGAGCCTAATCAAATTAGATCATTTAGGAGCTAATCAAATTGGACCGCCTCGATATGGAATTTGTCTTGGCAGTCACTAAAAGGGAGAAGACAGCAAAGAGGGGAATTTAGAAGGCACGTGATTTTGGTGGCATAATTCTACTTGACTGCAAATTTAAGGTATCACTTTGGGTTTGGAAAGATTTTTCTTCCTATCAAGGAAATTGTTACTTAGCAAGTGAATTTGTGGCAATCTTTTTAAATGGCTGGGCCATGATTCTCTCAAGGAAGATTGACGGCAATATTCCTTTTAAAATGGCAAGACAGTGAAATTGGATTACAATATTCCAACGTGTGCTGCAACTTTGAACCATGTATAAATATCAACTTTTTGGAGCCTCAGTCGATGACCGAGAGAAAAGAGAGAGCAGGAACTTAAAAGAGAGAGCAGGAACTTTCAGGCATAAATTTGTTTTGGTCTTGGAGTATTTCTACCATCATGAACCATTGAGCCTCATGTTCAATTACTCCAAGAATTTCCCAACACTTGATTCAAATTATTGAGTTGCTATTCCAGTGGATTTCCGGGATTATTCGGAAGGCTTGAGTGAGTCAAGGCACGCGGCAATCAAACACTTGGTGTGGTGAACGAGGATTCGGCAATCGTCCTTTGGTCAATTGTGAGGAGTCATAATTGTAAGTTAAGGTCGTTTTGTAACCGCACAACGTTATTTTTTTAGTGTTTGATTCCTTCCTGTGGTTTTTACCCTTTTCGGGGTTTTCCACGTATATCGCGTGTTCGTAGATTATTGTTTATTTTCTGTGATTGCTCAATAATCGTGTGTTTAGCTAAATAAGTTTTTTCATAAGCTATAAGCCATATCTTTTACCCACTGTTAAAAAGCTCTCTTTTGTGGCACCAAGTGACCTGAAGCTGTTTGTAGTTGTAAACTTCGTTTCCTTGCAGTTGTAGCCGCAACTCGCAAGATTGCATAAGATAAATCCTATCAAAGTCTTTTGGACAATTCTGTTTCCGAAAAATTCTAGGAGCAGAATTTTAGATTTTAGCTTTTAACAATCATGTTACAAGTACAATCATTTCGGCTCCAATACAACCACCTCACGTACATGTGGGGCTCACACACAATTATGAGTGTAGGTTCCACGTGTATGTGAGGGGATTGTAAATGGTTGGAGCCGAAATAGTTGTACAAGTAGCATTTTTAAACTTCTAAACAACTATTTGCTAAAAATTCTTGTAACATATTTTGAGAATCTACGGATTCCTAAATGCTAAAATAGGAAATAAAATCAAATTTTAGAGAACTTAGGTTTGAGGTGCTTTCCGGATTAGATTTTAGATTCTAATTACTTTGAAAGCTAGTTCTGAACTTTTTGCAGCAAACAGCACTACAACTTAATCATAATCCCATAGCTATCACAAACAGTATACCTACTTCGATTAAAAACTTAGTATCTGAAGTTAGAATCTAAACTCTGTGTCAACTGCTATCGCAAACACGCCTAAGACTAAAATTGCACAAACAAGATGTAAAGCAGAATTTGTTGGTAATTTGAATTCTTGATGAGAAAAATTAGGACCTTTGCACTGCGAACCCCAGTCCCAAGAAAAAATATTTTTGGAACAGTGTTATTCTTCAAAACACGTATATTATTTTTTATATTAAGCATATTGATGTGTGATTAATCGACGTAAATGTGTAATTTTTAGGTATTAAGTATGTTAATGGATGATTAACGTATGAAAATGTGTATCTTTCGAATACTATAAATAATTAACTTAGAACACTTGTACTCTTTTATACTAATTACTCTCTCCGTCCGTAAATACAGTTCACTACCAAAAAACCTCTAATTTACGGATAAAAAAATCAAGCACTACCGTGCATAATTTCTTACATTTCTTGACGCAAAATTAAAAAGCTAATTGAGAGATAGGACATTTCTTACATTTGAGTTGATTTCCTACACCACTACAACAACTAATTAAGAAAAATATAAGGGCACAATGGTTCGATTATCCTAAGATCTCAAGTTCGATTCTCCTCACCATTTTACATTTCTTACATTTCCATAGTGAAAGATGCCTCTGTTACTGACCGAGTTGGCTTATAAAAGCCATGAAATAGTAAATTTTGGTTGTATGCAGAGCCGGCCCAATTTTTGGAGTTTAAAGTGAAAATCAAAGACGAACCCTTTTGTGTTGTACTATAATAAGAGATATAAAAATAGGAGAGTCCTTAAAAATTGTAAATTTTCGGAGGCCTAAAACGGCCGCACCTCGAGCTTTAACTTAGATCTGGCTCTGGTTGTACGTAAACAAAAATCACTCTCTCTAATTAGTGAGAGAGTTTTCCTCTCTAATCAAACTAATATACCCCACAGGCCCATTATATTAAAGGGAATGCCAAACCAAATCCCCTCTCCCTCTCCCAGCTGATGAACAACAACATAAGTCACATACAGAAAACACACAAACATTAAGGGGCAAGTTGAGATTCCCCAATCGTTCACTTGGAGCTAAAGAGAGCAGTTAGATTTGTAGATGCCCAAAACGCCGCTGGCTCTGTGAAATTTTATTCATTGGTTTCTTTGTCTTGGCCTTCTTCTGTTTACCCTTTTATTACTTGTTTCTTTATTTTTGTTCACATTTGTTTCCAAATTAGTATAATAATAATCCCAGGGAGAAGCTGAGGAAAACTCCAATGCTTTTTCTCTAATCTCGAGTCATTGACTTTTAATCATGAATCTATATAATATTATTTGGGATCGCAGCATTGTAACATGGGTAATGGGATGCTGTTTAACCATATTGGCACCTCCTCAATATTATGTGCTTTACTCTATCTTTAAATGGAATTCTCGAAAATGGATAGTGGGATTGGTCTCCCAAAATTAATTGAGATGCGCGCAAACTGACTCAGACACTGGGTTACCAGAAAAAACAAGCAAATGTTGAAAAGTTAAATGGGTAAATATTAGTACATTTCTTAAAGAACTCCCTTTAATATGTGTATTTGGTACTCCCTCTGTTCCTTAAAAAGAGTAGTGTATTTTAGTTCGCCAAGGCTGTCTTCAGAGGTGTTCCGAAGGTAGTGGTTCAACCGTTTTATCCTGGGAGACAGACGTTGGTGCAACCTACAACACCCTCGGTAGGCAGCAAATTTGTTTTAAAGAGACTGTGGTTTTCATAAGACTCAATTCGATTTTCAACTCGACTTTCGGTTTGTGTAATATGTTTATTTAATTTCTACAATTTGTAATTCTGTTTATCTTATAATGGAAATTTTTTTTTTTTAATTTCCTTTTATTGCCATAACTTTTCCAACACTTCTAAACAGTAAGGAATGACTAAGGTTTTTTTCAATTTGTTAAAAAATTGAATAGACAACTTTCGTTAATGTGCGCTAAATATAATCTTAGTATGCCTTTATATAGGCCTCAAGACAACCAAATTAGGATAGCATCAAATACCAAGAAAACTTAGACTACACGAATAATAACCTAGCCTAAATAGAAAACATAAGATGAAAATCTAGAGTACATGGTAACATAATATTTCTAATATTATTCTAACCTCTCCCTCAAACTAAAGTATGTCACCAACTTGAGTTTGAAAAAAGAAATCAGGGGCAACCAGAAGCCAGGAGAGAGAACCAGGAGGCAGGAACGAGAAACGAAGAGCAACCAAGAAGCCGGGAGAAACCAGGAAACGAGGAGCCATAAAAGGGTAGAGATCCAGATTGAAAGCCGAAAGAGCAAGCCTGTTACATGATGTGGGTGCTCGGGGGACGACGGCGAGGCTTTGGCGCCTGCCAGAGAGCGAGTTTCCCACAGGGCCTACACCTTATAGCTTTGATACCATATTAGAAAATTGGATAGATAGGAGCCAAGAGAAGTCGGGAACGAGGAGCTAGGAGAACTAGAAGCGGCTAGGAAGAAAAAAAAAAGGATTGAAAAGCTGAGAGCCGAGACTCTGAGAGATGCTGAAGAGAAGAAGCTAGGGTGGGAGTACATAGGAGCGCAAGCGTTGAGGACGCATGGTGAGTGACGTTAGAAGGGTGATGTTAGAAAGAGTTTGACAAATTTATTATGAGTTAGGAGTACCCAGCGGACGAGAGTGAAGCTTAGGCCGCCGGCCAAAGAGCGAGCCAATTACATAATGTTAGTGCCTGATGGACGCCGGCGAGGCTTGGCCACCCACCAGAGAGCAAGTTCCCCACAGAGCCTAGATCTTATAGCTCTGATACCATATTAGAAAATTGAATAGACAGCTTCCATTGATGTATATTAAATATAAATCTAGAATGCCTTTATATAGACTACAAGACAACCAAATTAGAAAAACATCTATAATAAGGAAACATGAATAATATCATAGCCTAAACAAGAAACATAATATTAGTACCTAGAATACGTGAACATAATATGTTGGAATATGTGAATGAAACCAGGACACTCGGAGGGTCTCCCGAGGCAACCGAGTCAACCCCAAAGATACAAATGTTATGTAATAAACACTGGGTAACTCCCCTCATGAAAGTCGTGATTATGGCAGAATTCATATCCTTATTCAAATTCATATTCAAGATGACTATTACAATTTTCAGAATTGAATAGCAGAATTCATTCTGGCTATTAAATGGGGAGGCTCCCCCATTAATCTCGTATTCAAGTTTTCAGCTCCTTCAGCTATAAAAAGGCAGCTTTGGCCTTTGGTTTTAGCATTAGAATTTCGTGCAACATATTGTACTCCAGAAATCGTCTTTGAGAAAGAGAGAGAGAGAGAGAGAGAGGCAAACGCTAGTTTCGGCTCGCCAAGGCTTCCAACGGTGGTGTTCCGGTGGATAGTGGTCTAGCCGTTTTATCCTGGGACGAAGACGTCGGCTCATCCTACAACACCTACGGTAGGCGGCGCATCTTTGTTAAGGAAAGTGTGGTTTCACACTACTTGGCCAATCTACTGTTTGTATTACGTTTCTGTTTCTGTAATTTTGTCACACTTCTGTTCATGTAATTTTATATTCACTGTGATCAATAAAATTGTTCTTTGGAATTGGATTGCCACTGTATTTTTTTTTTCCCAACAATCTTAACAAAGATGCACCGCCTCCCGTAGGTGTTGTAGGATGAACCGACGTCCTCGTCCCAGGATAAAACGGCCAGACCACTATCCACCGAAACACCACCATTGAAAGCCTTGGCGAGCCGAAACTAGCATCTGCCTCTCTCTCTCTCAAAGACGATTTCTGGAGTATAATATATTGCACGAAATTCAAATGCTAAAACCAAAGGCCAAAGCTGCCTTTATATAGCTGAAGAAGGAACTGAAAACTTGAATACAGGATTAATGGGGGAGCCTCCCCATTCAATAGCCAGAATGAATTCTGATATTCAATTCTGAAAATCGTAACAGTCATCTTCAATATGAATTTGAATAGGGATATGAATTTGAATAGGGATATGAATTTTGCCATAACCACGACTTTCATGAGGGGAGTTACCCAGCATTTATTACGTAACATTTGAATCCGTGGGGTTGACTCGGTTGCCTCGGGAGACCCTCCGAGTATCCGCTTTCATTCACATATTCCAACAATATTTAGTAATATATTATTCTAACACATTTGGTGCAAATTTCCTTCTTTAACATAGTCAATGGTTTATGTTAAGGGTAAAATAAAATTTTCTTACTTTTCCCGGAGACACTTGTCATGACTCAGTTTGCCCCCCATGCCACTTTTTTTTTTTTTTTATATTATTATTATCAAAGGGATAATTTCATAAATCAGAAATCGCCCAAACGGCTAAACAAACCTCCATCCGGAGCCCTATGTTAGGCAAAAATACCACAACTTTCAGGACGTTCATATGGATCGGGAGAGAAAACAACAAAAGCAACACTTAGAAACAAATCAAAACTAAAATAGAAAAATCTCTCCGTCGGCACGACACTCGCCTTATGCCCAATGACTAACAACCACAATCTACAAACCATCCAGACGCATCTCAAATTGAAAGCGCGCAGTGGCAAAGGCAAAGATTTGTAAATCTCAACTCCAGCGAACCAATCACACACCAAACCACCTTTGAAGACCACAACTTCCGATATTCTTCCAAAAGCCATGTAACGATCCACGCCAGCTGATAGTCTAATCCTTAGTCTAACCACATGGCTCAAAAGGTTAACATTGAGTTAACAGTAGCTAGTGGGCATTACCAAATATACCAATCCATATTTCTATGACCGGCCAATGTGTGATATCACTATCTTCCCACCCTGTGATGCAACGTCATCGTTGCCTCCACCATGTAGATCGGATTTATGCTCTGATACCACCTGTAACAACACGCGCTAGCTAATCTGCTAACTCTTAGCCTAAACACATGGCTCACAAAGTTAACCTCGAGTTAACAGTAGTTGGTGGGCATTACCTAATATACCAATCCATTTCTATGGCCGGTCTATGTGTGATGTCACAAGCCAACCCAACCCTACCCGGATCTTCTCCATAGACCCTGAAGCAAACCCACGTTGCTTGAAAACAACATCGCCGAGAACAACCGAGAACTTTGACGTCGAATATCTGCGAAGGCCCAAATTTGGCTCACGCAGTCAAACAAAGGAGATGCAGGGAATATGAATCGATGAACGGTAGGTGAGTGAGGCGGGGAGGGAAGATAGAAAAGAGGAGAGAAGGACATGAAAGGGCCGGGGCACTTCTTCCCCTTCCGCCGCCGTAGGGTGAGGAAACCCTTGGAGAAAGGGAAGAGGAAAGGCGGCAATGAGGGTTTTATTTTCTAGAGTGAGATGCTCTCGGTTTTAGAGAGATAGAGAGAAAAAACAATCCTATTGTTCGACCCAGCTTACGCACAACTCGACAAATCCTGGGAGAAACAATCCCACTATCCACTCACTAAATTGATTGTGATCCAATCCACATATTAAGGTGTCCGAGAATCAAACTAATTTTTTAGTAACTCGGTACATGGTCCAATAAAATGACTAATTTGGAATAGTACCAGTTCCACCGTCAAACTAATTTACACATGCAATTTCATTGCATTGTTTAGATACAAGACTGTATTTACTTGTTAGTATGGGGCACATATCTTACAACAACAAAGTACATATGGTAGAGGTTGATGATGAAGTGAAAATAAAAAAATGTAATTTTCTTTTTGCTGATTTTACGGGGTTCTTCTTGTAATCTTGCAATTATCAATTTCCATCCAACAGGAATCGCAGCACATATATATATTCTATCTCTAAATATTTCCAAGAAACAAGTCCAACACAATACAAAACAACCATTCATAAGTAGCTTTTCTCTCTCTAAAAATGTGGGGTACCATAAAGATCATATGTCAATTCAAAGCCCTGTTTTTAAGTCCATTTAAATATGTGCTTTCTGTCTCATAGGAAATTGGGGTTTTCCTTGTTAGACCAAAATCCAACCCCATGGAGACAAACAAATGGCTACTCTCTGACCTTCATCCAAAAGGTCTACATTTTACTTTGGCTGGTCCCCGTTTCACATTATTGTGTGGATATGTACTATTTGATACTCGAATCTCCGAAGCAGTTTACACGCAACTTTTTTGATCGTGGGATCCAAGGATTTTTTCCTGGCAATCGGTCGAAAACTTTGAGCCGGAGAGAGTAAGCTAGCTCCTTCAGCCCAATTGTAATAGTCTGAAAGAAGAATTCGGTATTAAGTTATAATAAAAAGTGAGTGTAGTTTCAGCTAAATGATATTTTTGTGATGCACGTGAGGAGATCGAATGACTAACGTTGAAATGAGTGAAAACTAGTAAAAATACTGAAAATACCGCGGTGGAAACTTTCATACATTGTAAACTAGTGGCTAGCTTTCTTTTTTTGGCAAGTTATTTGCAGGAACAAAATTGTCTATTAGAGTAAACTTAATAAGAAAAAAAGGAGAGAAACCAATCGGGTATGGAGCACTTGTATGAAATCTGAAAACATGATTATGCTTTCGGTGCGTACAACAGTGGTAGACATCATGCACTCATATTCATTTACCCGTATACATTAGTGTAATTGTTTAGTGCGTCCGAAACACAGTAACATGGTGTTTCGGAAAACTCCAACACCACACATTCTCACGAGGTTCACTAATAAATATATAAATCCCACATAAATTTGTGGTACTGGAATAATTCAGAGAACTACGTGCCGGTACTCCCGGAATACCAAATAAATGCTCAATACATTATAGACGGTCAAGTGGAAGTGGTCCCCCACCTCATGCAAATACAATTGAACATATTGTATAGTTTATACAAAATTTACGGATCCTATACAGCTAGCTACAACATCCATGCAAATGCAAAGCTAAACTATACATATTAGGTTCCAACGTTCACATTTACTTCACCAACGGCCCTCATTGAAGTATTCAAACAAACGTCAAGAACAACAAAACAAAACATTTTCCTCTACCCTATACAAAGTACATATATACATACAACCTTAATAACAGCGCGAATGAGAAAGCAGTAAGTGTTTGACCATGAGGTCACATGTTCAAATTTCATGAAGGCCAATTATCCCAAACCTTAAGGCCACTCGGAATTATACTCAGTCATCATTTTTAGAGCTCCGAAATAAATTGAGATACGCACAAACTAGCCCGGACATCCGATTGTTAAAAAAAAGAAAAAATAGTACGGTTTGAAATATATACTCAGCATTGTTTACAGTCCTCTCTTTCACCTTGGAACTTTTCCTTTGGCCTCATTCTCTCTCCTCCTCGATACCCCCCACCTCCCCCTTGCCCCTCTTTCTCTCTCCCTCTAAGTCAACAACATCCTTCACTCCCTACAAATACCCATCAACCTCTTTCTCTCTCTCTCTAAAAAAACACTAAAGATGGTGGTGGAACTAAAGAAGGGGAACAAGAGGTCCGAGTTTTGCATCAATGACAACATGGACATCCTCATAGAGATACTCAGGAGGCTCGACGGCCGTTCGATAGCCACAGCGGCATGTGTATGCCGCCTATGGCTATCGATAGCCCGGTGCGACCGGCTCTGGGAGAGCCTCTGCTTCCGCCACGTATCTCCTCCTCCGCCACCGGGCATCAGGCCGGTGGTGGAGGCCTTGGGCGGATACCGGAGGCTCTACACCGCCTGCCTGCGACCGGTGCTCAGCCGGCTCTCCCGAAGGAAGAGACTCCGGTCGGGCGGCAGCGGTGGCGGGGATGCGGAGGTGGTGAGGAGGGTGTGGAGGCGGCACGAGGTGGAGCTCTCGATTTCGTTGTTTTGCGTTGACTATTACGAGAGGTTGGGCGGCGGTGGTGGTGGGGGAAGAGTCGGTGATGGGTCGGCATCGTCGCTCATGTTCCTGTGGAAGCCCGTTAACGTTTGATTTGTTGACTTTTGATAATTTGACCAATCGTAGGGCTCTGGATGGCCGCTTGCTTCAAATGTTCAGTGGCACAAAATAACTTACCGGGTTCTGCAGGTTTTCTGCTTTATAGACGATCCTTTGAACAAACAAAAAAATGTCGCAGCTTATTATTTATTTATTTTTTATTTTTGGTGGTTTTATGTTTAATTTTATTCATTTACTAGTATGTCGTAACTTATTTGTATTAATTAGAAAATAAATGCACTAGGTGTTGTCTGATCTTTGTTTTTTTTTTTTTTTTTTTTTTCCGTCGGTGGTTGATCTTTATTACGTTACAAGGAATTTAATTTATTTTTTGAACAAGCTATTTTATTCATTCTGTGTCATTAGCTTCTTTTATTTTACTTTTTTGATACAGCCATCGATTTGGTGTAAACTTAGATTGGGAAGTCTGGCATGCCCCGAAGTAAGGACTCCAATTCTACCTTGTTCGATCGAGAAATTCTGCCATAAAGGTGTGGCACAAGCTAACCATTCTTTCACGATTCTCTTCCGGTCAAACGAATTCCGTGAATAAATTCTGCAAGTTCATCCTCTAGTAAAGTAGTAATGTTTGAGATCATTGTTTTTTTTTTTCCTTCATAAGATTCATTAGAAGAAGAAAAAATATCTTACATCCTGCATGCAATAAATTAAACTAATGGTTGGAATAACTTGAATTAATCACTATACATCGTTCACCAATCACCATGTTTTGACACCATCTAATTGTTATATACTATCATATAATTGATGTTGTTATGAAAATTGGATTTCCTTCAAAAATTAAATTTATGTCATGTGAAATGGCATATAAAAACGGTGCATAAACGTGGTAATTATAACGTTGCGATTGGAAAAAAAAAAAAGTGAAAGTGTTGTAATATAAGAAATAGGTGATAATTGAGGTCATTAAGCCGGGACGTAGGGAATTGCTCAATTCTAAAGTCTTATATTTAAAACTTCTTAGGTGTTATTAACTCTTTCGATAGTTAGTAGTCAATATAGAGTTTTGTTCTGATTTTTAAATGAATCCCCATTAGTGAACTGTAAGATTGATCCCTAATGACAAATTGAGATGCGCGCGAGCTGGCCCGGACACCTATTTAGTTATGAAAAAAATGTGATTAGTTCTAAATTGTTTACTATAAAAGCTTCTTTTTGTGGAATATAGAGTACAATAATTGAGAGGTTCAAATGAGAACAAATAACTGAGTAAACGGAATATGGAAGCAAAAGGCTTTGAAGTGGAAAAGATGGAGTTGAAAAAGGACAAACAGAATAGTGTCAACCGGAGATTCACAGGCTAAAACAGTAAAATGGAAGGTTGCGATGGCTTATAGCTGGCTGTGATACTGAAGTTTCATAGCAGAATGAATCCTCTCTCTCTCTCTCTCTCTCTCTCTCTCTCTCTCTCTCTCTATCTCTCTCTCTCTAATTTTGGGTGCCGGCTGGGTACTACGTGACAGTATGCAGCTCGCATCTTGGAAAGTGTTTTGGATGGTCAGGATTTTTGAGAGAGAAATAGGAGAATGGGGGAGAAATTGGGGTCATCCAAAACGTTTTTGGACTGCCAAAATGCGTGTTCAGGCACCACGTATGCGGTACCCTGTTTATATGGCAAGAAATTAATCTCTGTCCATGACATTGGTAAAGGGAAAGTGCATTAAGTACGTAAAACTAATTAAACGACCCATCTGTGGAAATACTTGGTCATAAAACCATTGAGATACAAACAACGTTAACAAATTGCCACGAAGCTTCTCACTTGTTGGAGATTATGCAATTGATCCAACAAGTGATGTCTACATGAGCATTGGAAGTTGGAAATTAGATTAAAAGCATATTCCAAATATATTGAGCAGTGGTCAAGGCAAAGGGCTTACGGGTTTACTCCTTAATATGTTTATAATTCACGATTTGAATTCTGCTTATGGATAGTACTCCTCGTGAACCAGATACAGTGTAGGGGTCACTCCGAATTGAATGCCCTAGTGAGCTTGACTCCTTCAGTGAGTGGTACTTATCACTGTTTGAACATGCTATGGCAGTTGAGAGCGATCTCCTCCGAGCTACGGGGGTCACAACTCTCGTCTTCCCCCTCTCAACCTTCTACTTAAAAAAAAAAAAAAAAACTCGCAATAATATAATTGGGTGATGTATCTAAGATGGAGGACTTGTTTGATGGTTACTGTAATACCCCAGGTTTGGGGGTAGATGGTGTTTAGTCTCACATTGGTTGTTTACATGAGTTATCTTGGACATATAACAAACCATGTAAGAGACTACTAGTACCTTGGGCTTAAGCATTTTGGGCCATGTAGTGTGGCTAGTGGATCAAATCAGGGTACTGGGCCAGTGGTCAGATGTCTGGACCAGCTTGCGTGCACCTCAATTGATTTCGAAACCCTAAAGTTAACCGGTTATAAAATTATATATATATATATGAGCCAGGTCTTGTAATACGTTTGGACTACGAAAATTCCAAAATGGATTTCATGCAATCCCATGGGAGTTAGCTAGGTTTGCCAATTCGGTCCACCTCATTAACGTGCGGTGACCAAATGGCAAGAGTACCCATTTTCTTTCAACATATTAATCCTCTCTTAATTGTGCGAAATCAGTAGTGACGTAGTCAGAAATAACATGGGAGTTGTAATAAAATTATATGACAATTTGAACTTTGTTCCTAAAAAACTAGGAAAAAGTAACATTTATATTCATTAACTTGACATTAGAGTTAATAACATTTACATAACTAGCATAGTCATGATCAAAAGTTACTAAGGGAGGCTTTACAATAGACAATGATGAATTTGCATGTTTTGAAGACTTCTCATAGGAACTAGGGAGGGTGTTGCGCAGCGTGTTGTGCGGCTTATTTTGGCGCCGCTCCGGCACCGTTCCAACGATCGGAGACATCCACCGTGTAGATCTCGTCGAGTATTACATGAGTATCAAAAATTAACTCGATCGGATATTGTTAACTGCCTTATTGGAACACAAATAAGTTGAAAAAAATCAGAACATATGTCCTGAAACACTTGATGAAAACCATTGAACCCATTTTTTTTCAACTTATTTGTGTTCCATTGAACCCATTGTTAAGTGGCCCAACCCCGTCCCCATTATCGATCCTATCACCCAATCTGGTACAAAATCAAATAAGACGCACCCACTATTAATCTCTATTTTTCCATCCTAACCCTAATCCCATCTTATTACAAATCCCCCAAAAATCATACCCAACATCAAACATGGCCTTACCTCTTATTTTAGACCTGGCCCCCACTAAGAGAAAATACAGAAAAATGTTTTACCATTTTTGCTGCCTCTTTTTTTTTTTTTTTTCCTTTTTTTCTTTTTCTTTTACTTCAACGTAGGGTGAGTTGTTTTAAATTAAAAAAGCAATATATCAACAGAAACTAAAATAAAAATAGTAAAAGGAGTGTCAAGGTAATTTGAAACTAAAATAGAAGCTACCCAGACTCTTTTGTTGAGTAAATTATCATTTACGTTAATAAATATGCTTCATTTTTCACTTACATGCATCCTCCAACTCAATTTTGTTCTTTGAGTGTCTCAATCCAACAACCCGTTTCAAACCGCTAGAAATCTGAACCATCCATAAGTCAAGTCAAGTCAAGTCATTTGTCACTCTTATGTTTCTCAATTTTTTTTGTGTTTTATGTTTCTTCTTCTTCTTCTTCTTTCTGCTAAAAAGAGTTTGGCCAAAGAAATTGATGAGAATTAGAGAGTTATCTATGGGCAGGTTAAAAATTGAAGTTTGACTTCAATTTAAGGTGTAAATGTGCAAGAAGACAAAAAAATCTATTTAAAAATGTATTAATTCTGTCACCTCCATTAATTAAAGGATTTCATTAAATGGAATCTTTTGCGTTGGCAATTTAGGATTTTTGTTGTTACCAAAAAGAACTGATTTATTGGGAATTCTTTTATGATAATCTCGATTCTCACATAATTATAGTAATAGCTTGAAAATTGAACTTGAAGTATACAAAATTACTTACCATATACCAGTAGCTTATTTGCAACCTGAAAAATCTAATTATTGTGTGAGGCAAAATTTGAAGATAACAATTGGAGTAAGATAAAGGACCTTTTTCAGGAATTTCCTTCTTACATTGTGTGGCTAATATATTTTGCAGGGGAAAAGGTGAAATAAGGATACCTTTAATTCTAAATTGAGATTTTGACTACACGTACACAAATATTTTGAGTTCCGATTGTTTTGGCCAGAGATCCTTTGTTCAAAATTCTTCTTGTGCTTCTGTTGCAAGTGGTTTGGGTTGTTGGATCACACATAAATTTTTAAAACATAAAAATAAAATTCACAATTCAACGGTCCAAAATCTCTTGAGGCACAGGTGTAATTTGGAATTGAGGATCTCCAACCATCCCGTTTATGTACTTGGGTTTGAAGCCTGAAAAATTTCTCACCGCTAATTACGAAAAGTAGGAAGTCATTTTTTGAGTAAAAGGGTAAAGGTCGGAGATGTTCTTAGCAAAAAGATAAGAATGTAGGAATAAGGACAAACAAAATGAGTTGCTGGGTTTAAGTCACCAAAAATGGCAAACAACATATTTTCTCTGAACTCATTTTTTTCCGATTGAGTAGATTGGGTGTTTTTTGTTTTTTTTTTATCGGAAGGTTAATAACTTGACATAGGGTGTTTGGCCACCTCATTTTTTGTATTTTGAATTATATATTTTCACATTTTGAGTGTTTGGACGCTGATTATAAAATCCTTCTGCCAAAGTTCATTATGAGAAATGAACTAGAGAATGCATAATCTAAAAATCATTCTTCTTCCAAAATACATTATGAGAAATGAACTAGAGAATGCATCATCTAAAAATTATCTCCAAATGAGCTTTCGATTTCTGATTATACTTTACACATAAAAACCCTTCTATAAAATCTATTTTGCATATACCATTGAAACACTTTCTTGTTCGTTTAGTAGTTTTAGTTTAGTTTTGTTTTTTCCTTGTTCGTTTAGTAGTTTTAGTTTTGCTTTGTTTAGTTTTGAAGATAGAGATAATGAGTGGAGAGAGATAGATAGAAAAATGAGGGTAATGATTACAAAATAAAACTAAAACTAAACTACAACTATGAAACGAACAAAGCCATTATAATTTTGCATGATGATTCAAAAATTTATAATATATATTCTATAATTCTCAATCCAAAATCTAAAAAATAATTGGCTCCCCACGGCCCCTATATCCCTTAACCTTATTGGTGCCAAAAAAATAGTATTAAGCTTCAAAGCAGACTTTTAATTTGTGTTTTTTTAATCAATATTCATTTATTTTTGTTTTATTTTTTCATTATTGCCAGCTTGTAAATTTGGAATAAACTTTTGGAAAGGAAGGTTATTATACAACAATGGCATGAAATTCACAAATAATTTAGCAAGGCCCACTTTTCTCCATAACCAAACACAACCATTGAGATTTAGCAGTGAAAAAGGCATGTATACCTAAAAAAAAAAAAAAAAGGAGGTACGTATGCGCATCACGCACAGCGGCGCACCATTGGCCCCCTCCGTATTGAATACAATTAACTGCGCTTACTTTCACTGGTTAATCATTTCATTATTACAATTTTTTTTTTTTAACCATAACCTTCTCCCTCTTCCTCTCTCTCTCATCGGAATCTTCCCCTCTCCACCGCCGTACTCCACCACTCGCCGCCCCACACCCAATTCATTAATTCCCACGAAAACCCTAATCTACCTTTTTTTTGTACTGTCTGTTAGAAGACATACATATAAAGACACTGTATCTCTCTGTCTCGCTGTGTACTTTCACTTTATGTACGTACCACAGTGTTTCTATTGATTTTTGCGAGATCTGGAGCTAATTTCACGATCAAGGAAGCTTTTGGCTGTTTGCTATTGATTATCCACTCTCTGGTTCAAATCTGGGTAAGTTTCAGTTTGAATTCTTTGTTTTTCTTGGAAATGATTGAGATAATTGAATTTTAGGGTTTTGGACAGTTGAATTATGAGCTACATTCGTTTAAGCTTCCGATCTTAGTAATTGGTTCTGTTTAGTTGAAATTAGACTGTGTGGGAAATTCAGTCAACTGGGTTGTTGAATTTGTTTTTATTTTATTTTCCCTGCGTATTTAATCCCAACCTTTTGATCTGGATTTAAGAGCTTTAAAATTTCAGTTGGTGCTTTGTTCGTAAATTTTTTAGTTGAATTGTGTTCATGTCTGATATGGGTATGGAGTGAATTGTGAAATATTTTTAGTTTTAGATTCAAAGTCGAGAATTTTTATGATTCGTGAATAAGCTATTTTCTGTTTTGCCGAGGTGAATAGTGGTAGTATGAATGCTGTTATGAACTGCTTTTTATGATTTTTAACTATATTTGAAACGTAAGGTTGGAATTTTATTCGTGGAAATGAGTTCATTATGAGCAGATTCTGCATTTACCAGTCTGTAGTTGGTTTGATCTTGTTGAGATACAGTTGATTATTGTATGTCCTGCTACTAAGCATGGAACTGAAGTTGGTTTATTATTGCCTATTACTGTTGTCTGAAACTTGAAATTCGAACTAACTTAAATGTACAGAACAATTTTTTGCAGGAATGGCTATGCATTGCGGTTTAATTTCAACGACTGAGACTTTGGGCTTGTCATGGCTTTCCTTCTGAGAGTTTGGTTTTGAATTGTTTTGGAGTTTTGGATTTCTTCATGGAACCAAATAGAGAGGAGGCTCTCAGAGCTAAAATGGACGCTGAGAAGCTATTTGCCGAGAAAGACTTCACGGGTGCAAGGAATTATGCTTTAAAGGCTCAAATGCTTTTCCCAGAACTGGAGGGTATATCTCAAATGGTGGCTACATTTGAAGTGTACATTGCTTCTGAGGTTAAGGTTAATGGAGAAACTGATTTCTATTCAATTCTTGGGTTGGCACCATCAGCAGGGACTGCTAAGTTGAAAAAGCAGTATAAGAAGATGGCTGTGTTGCTCCACCCCGATAAGAACAAAACTGTGGGAGCTGATGGGGCATTCAAGCTCGTGTCGGATGCATGGACTCTGTTGTCTGATAGTTATAAACGAAGCACTTATGATTTCAGGAGAAACGGGCAAGTTCCCTCTGGCGTTGTCCAGACAAATTCAGCTTCAGTTTCTCATGGACTAGACACTTTCTGGACTGTGTGCACTTCCTGCCAAGTTCAGTATGAGTATCTGCGGAAATACTTGAATAAGAGGCTTTCTTGTAAGAACTGTCGTGGTATTTTCATTGCCGTGGAAACCGGAACAGCCCCCATGAATGGTTCTTTCCCTTACTCTCATTGGTCATACATGCCTGATAATGGGTATGGAAGCCATTCATATAGTGGGGTTGCATATGTCCCAACTACTCCTGTATATTATACAGGAAATGGGGATGCGGGATTTCATTCTGGGCATGGGTCTGAGTATGTTTCTAATGTGTCATTTCAGTTGAGCTCGTTTCCTGGAGCTTCTGCTGGTGTTGTGGATTCTCATATGCTAAATACTCAATCTGCCGGTGTTGTATATCATGGAAATGGAAACAGTAGTGGAGGAAGATCCATCGGGAAGCATAATGTAAATTACACTGCAGCTGACGTGAGTTCCAATGTGGTTGGCAGCTATGATGAACCTTCAGTCCGTAAGGTTCGCAAGGTGAGGGGGCCCTATAAGAAAAAGAAGCTTGACATGGCAAGTGCTTCTGGTAATGAGAATCAAGAATTGGCTTCAAAAGCTAATTCAGAAGTGAGAGTGGTTGATGGGAATGGAAGTACCAGAGTTAGTTCTAAGTTAACCTCTCCAGCTGATATCCTGACTAGACGTTGCTCTGCTGCTCCTGCATTTGATGCGAGGAAGTTATTGATGGACAGGGCAAGAACAGAAATCCGCAAAAAGCTGGAAGAATTGAAGGTGGCTTCAGCTGCGGCGGCTGCAGCTGCAGCTGCAGCTAGTGAGAAAAATGCAAAGGCATGTGACGAAGTTGGTAAAATTGGAGGGACGTCTAAATCCGAGCTGAAGAAAAGTGGGTTAATGTCCATAACAGTCCCAGACTCTGACTTCCATGATTTTGACAAGGATAGGTCAGAGGAGTGCTTCAAGCCCAAACAAATATGGGCTTTATATGATGAAGAAGATGGTATGCCAAGATTGTACTGCCTAATCCGCGAGGTCATTTCAGTCAATCCATTCAAAATTCATATTAGTTACCTGAACTCAAAAACTGATACTGAATTCGGGTTTGTGAACTGGGTGGATTCTGGGTTTACCAAATCATGTGGGAACTTCAGGGCAGTTAATTCCGAAATCGTTGACCAAGTCAATGTCTTCTCTCATCATATGAGTAGAGAAAAGGTTGGCCGAGGCGGATGCATTAGAATCTACCCTAAAAGTGGAGACATTTGGGCCGTGTATCGAAATTGGACACGTGATTGGGACAGAACTACCCCAGATGAGGTGAGGCACCAGTATGAGATGGTGGAAGTTCTTGACGATTACTCTGAAGAGCTTGGAGTCTGCGTCACTCCTTTGGTTAAAGTAGATGAATTCAAGACGGTTTATCAGAGGAACAAGAACAAGGATGCAATCCGGTGGATTCCAAGGAGAGAGATGTTGCGTTTTTCGCACCAGGTGCCATATAAGGTACTCAAAGGAGAAGGCATCAACCTGCCTGAAGGGTGCTGGGATTTGGACCCAGCTGCAACTCCAGATGAGCTTCTTTCGGCTGCAACTGAAGCAAAGACTGACGTCGAGATGTGTGAAGCAGAAAACTGAAGTAGTTGGGGAAGTTCAATTTAGAATTATTTCTGACAGTCTTTAAGATTGGAAATGTACAGATTTAAACACAGAGTCAACTGTCAAGGGTCAATTTCTCATAGAATTAGCTATAGATTGGAGGATCACAAGCTGATCTCCGCGGCGTAGACCCTGATTGTTTTAGAGCTTTCTATTTTAATTCAGCCTATTGTAACTGGATTCCCAGCTGTATTGACTGCTTATTTACTGGAATTGATATTTGGCTTCCTTCTTTACTCATTATGCTTGGGAGGCATCAGATCACCTATCAGTAGCTTATAGATCGAGTGACTGTATGAATGTTGTATTTTTGTGGTTGTCTCAGATTCAAGAAAATGTCAGACATTTCGTAGACTCGGGTACAAGTGTCGGGTTCTGATATGAAGAGTCAAGTTCATCTTATTTACATGTCAAGAACACGGATACAGCAACTTATTCTTACTTTTTACTGTATTGCTTTTGTTTTTAGGTCGAAAAATGTCTGACACAGAGCATTTCGTGTATGCTTTGTTAGTTTTTCTTAAGTTTCATGTCGATTTCTTTTCAGAACAATTTTTCTTCAAATTTCAACCACTAGAGGTACTGATTCTTGCATCCCAGTATGAGTGAACCGATTGTCGTGAGCTTTGAATCGCGACCAACCTCAACTGAAAATCCAGCAAGATTTGCATTTTTCGATAAGAAACATTCTGAAGTCCCCAAAACAATTCCGGCATGCATATTGGAGATTAAGGGCGATTGAGACTCTGATATCTCCTCCAACAAATCTGAAACGATGTATGCATCATCTTCCTTGCAGAAGCTTCGATGACCAAATAAGTGCTGTAAGTAGTTAAAATGTTCTGAAAAATCTGTTTTGAAGTTTCTTCGAAAGCATCTCGACAAAAGAAACCAAAAAATGACACTTCCTTCCAACAGATGCATGATACATATGGATCCCACACGATACACGTGAGATCCACACACATCGAACGGCTTTGGACACATCTATGTCCGTAACATACATGTGGATCCCACACACATCGAACGTCTCCGGACACATTTATGTCCGTAGCATGCTTGGAGTCGAGAGTTCACTAAGCAGGCTATACTGTAGGCAGCCTGCATAGTGCATACAGGATCCACTATAGAGACAAAGCCAGATATAGAAATTCCAGTTCAAAACAAATAAAGAATATCCATGCCCTTTTTCTTTTTTCTTTTCAAATTCAAGCCATGAATCAAGGTCTTATGACTGTACTTGGCTCAAGAATTTGAATAAGAAAACCAAAATGAAATCGAAAAGTTGAAGAAGGGTCTCAGTTCAAAAATAAAAAAACTTACTTAATGGTACAAAACCGTTCAAGCCACTACAAATTAGCATGCCTTAAAGATGATATCTCAGCAAAGTAAGAAAGAATCATGGAAGTTTAGTCATCGGTAGCAGGCCAATAGGGTCAGCGACAGTGAGAGCTTAAAAACTGCCCCTCCATTACACGAACGGCATACAGGGCAGGCCCAAGGGAAAATTCTTCCAGGCTATACGGCGCGGAGTGCTAGATTACCAAGAAATGACATGCAAGTAATATGAGTATAGCTAAAATGAAAATATGTTGAGATAAATGTGTGATAAGACTTCACAAGATAGAATCAGAAACGAGCACATTCGTGGAATCGTAGGGTTTTGGATGAGATAACACCGGTAGAAGATAAGATAAAAATAATAATAAAAATAAATTAAGGTAGTTTGGACATGTCTATCGCGTATCGAATGATGCGGTAGTTGGGAGGAGTGATGATATAGTTACGATTAGAGGCAACACGCTAAGGGGAGGGTAGGCCAAAATTAAAATTAGAGCCACTAAGTCAAAAGGATGTAGGTTTTTTAAATATCATAATGAAAAAACTGCATTCATGTAGCCGGCCGCAATTAACTGAGTCTTAAGACTATGTTTGGTTTGGTATGGTATACCCCATTACTATTTTCAATAAATGTACACAAGCAAATTGCAGAAGGTTACTTCACATACAAATGTAACAAGAAATACCATAGTTATTGGATGCCTTATTCAAAAATCTTTGATCACACGACTCTCTCTTTTCCTTTACAAGATTTTTCATTAATTTATTTCTTCTTTATCTTTTTCCTTCTCTGCCTTTACCTTTCCTTTTTATTTACCTTATTTTCCCATTACACAACTGATTTTTAAGATCACAATCTAAATTAAAGGCAGACCACGAATCTTTATCAGCATTGTGAGATCATAAAATCAATACCAGGAATCTCCTAGCAAATAAATTACTATCCAAAAACTACAGCTCAAAATGCACTTCTTGACATTCCCAGGAGACTGTTCATAAAAATACATCCCCAGGAGCATGCTGCTTCACTTACAAAACCACATCTATAAATTGGGAGTTTGCTAGGATTTAAAAACAAAACCACAAATGAAGCCCATACAAAAATCTATTCTACCGCAGTAGCGGACCTAGGGCAAGGCCCGGCAGGGAGAGGTTTGGGGCCTCTAAAAAAGACCAACTTTTGGGGGCCTCCAAGTACTAGTAGTTGTTACACTATGTCAACGAAAAAAATGTCCAAAAACTAAAGCTCAACTTACTTGGGCCCTAAAACTACAACCCAAGTTACTTAGGGCTCTGTTAAGTCTTAAAAAGTTGAGCCCAATTGTAATTTAGAAGTCCAGTTTTGGGTGTTTTCAACAACCAAAGGAAATCAACCAAGTTTTGAAAACCCATGTAGGGAACAAATGATTCTCTCTCTCTCTCTCTCTCTCTCTCTCTCTCTCTCTGTGTGTGTGTGCGCCCTAAAACGATATTTTTTTGGCAATTTATATCATTCTTGAAATTATAGCACATTTAAATGCGAGTGCCTCATATTGATGATTTGGTTGGGGCCTTGAGAAACTTAAGCCGGCCCTGAACTTAAACTCAACCATTGAAGTACTTCGTGTCATGCCTCTTCCAACTCACCATTTAGGTTATTCTGAATTCAATTCCTGTGTGAAGACTGAACTCCATTTTAAGAATACAAGTGACTTTGAGCATTATTCTTCCTTCTTATCCAACAAGTAGAACTGTACATGAGACTTTGAACATTCAACAACCATATGGTACAATAACTTCCACTACAACAGTTCAAATAATCTTTTGAAAATCATGACAACCATATTCTGAATGTTTGGCATGAGGCCAACATACAAGACCAAGTTTCTTCTCAAGACAGAATAAGTAAATGTAAGAGGATGAAAAAATCAAGAAGGAAAGCATTTGCAATAGCTAAGATTCGTCGCGTATCAATCCAACCGAGTCCTTCTCTACATTTGATACAAGTGACTTGCATCTACTTCAAATTTACGTCGGCTCCATCAGTGCTGTGCTTTTTGGTTGCTGTTACTCCTCAGTTCCATCATCGATCCGCTCTAAGAACGGAAGTATCTCCTTCACTGATAAGAGCATCACAACAATTTGTCAGCTGCAAAGCTCTATTTTCTCCATCCAGTAAAACTAACCTCTCCGCGAATGCACTGGCGGCGCTGCCCTTTCTCTTGGGTAGTCAGCTGACCACCCTCGACTATTTTGCTCATATATACTAGTAGTAAATTAGTACATATCTGGGTTGACCTCAACCCATTTTCCGTAGGATTTGAACACCCAATCAACCTTACGCTGACAATTTGAACACTCAACTCAAGTCCAATAGTTCAAAAAATTTCTGTATGTTGTGCTTAACCAAATTTAACTAGATATGCAACCAATAAAATAATATTAACAGATAAAGACAAAAGAACTTAATTAGAACAAATAATTGACAGAGATAGAATCCAAAAGAGTTCTGCTACTAACATTTTTTTGTTGATTAGTTTTTAATCAGTTGAAGTCATATCATGTTTTGTAATTTGAAAAGTTTAAATAAGTATAATAAGCGGTTTGACTAATCATCGTTTAATATATGTATACATAAATAGAAAAATATATATGTTTCAACACATTTGACGAATAGTAATACACATTCAAGAATATAAATGGACATTTTACATAAGTCAATGCACTTTTTGCACATTACCTACAGCCCTTAGGGCAATCGTTGGCATTTCCGAGTATGTAATTTCCTTGAAGTAGTACAATCTAGAATATTTAACGACCACCCTGATAAAAAATCCTGGAGCCGCCACTGCGCGAATGTATCTACATGAATATCAATGCCCCACTAATCCCTAAATATTCTTCATAACAGGGCGGTTGGGATCATATGAAAAGAGACCTTTTCCTCTTCCTGAGAGTATTGCCTCATTATTTCTCTTAAACCCATATGGCCTCGTTTGTTTGGCCGGAGATAAATTGATGGGATATGAAATCCCATGGGATATGGGTGGGATATGAAATCCTTGGGATATTGCTCAGGATATCAATGGATAGGAAAAATTCATATCCGGTGTTTGTGTTCGACGGGATAGTGCTCGGGATATCCGGTTTTTTGCACTAAAAACTCCAAATCCCCCCCCATGGGATTTTATATCCCGTACGGATGGGGATATTAAATCCCATCCAGAGCCAAATCCCATCCCAAAAAATGTTACCAAACAATGGATTTTGGGGCCCACGTCCAAATCCAAATCCCATCCCACCCCATATCCTCCCTAACAAACAAGGTGCCCCGAGAAGCAAAGGGGAGTTCGGGTTTCATAAGGGTAAATGTTTCTTTCACAGTTGTGTTCCAAATAATTATAGTACCAGTGTAAGAACCAAAATCATCAGAAAAGCAAATCAACCCGTTACAACAAACCAACAATATGAAAATATCCATTCAGACTCTTGACAAGTGTGCATTGCAGATATTTGGACCCCGAATTCCTAAATATTTGGGTAAAGGTTTTGGCCTAAAGATGGTCCTAGCATGAGAAGTTTCGGAAGGATATGAAGATGTAATAGAGGAGAGATATGACTTTATAATACACACGAACACTCTTGACAGGGGATTGTAGCTTTGCATACTGATAAAAAAAAATATATCAAAAAATAAATAAATTAAGTAAATAATCCATTTATCATAGATAATTGCTCAGCCCCTGAATTAGTAACATGACATTTTGTATGCATTTGGTCAACAAGTTTTCATGTATTTCTCCTTATGAGATTTCGACACTCATGTATCAATCCAAGCAAGTTTTCTCTTCCTTTGATACAAGTGACTTGCATATGCTCAAAATACAGCAACATTAGAGTTTTTGGAGGTTGCCTCTCCTCAATTCCATCCTCCTCTCGAAGAATGGGGATTTTGCCTTCACAGATAACAGCATCTCAACGGTTTGACAGCTACAAATTAAAATTTTCTCCAGTTGAGTAAAACTAAGCTCTCCACATACTTATCTACATAATACCTGTCATTCAGGCCATGGATCCCTAAATTCTTAATCTCACGGCTGTTGGGATCATACGAAACGAGACCTGTTCCTCTTGTTGCGCTCGCACATAGTACCTCATTATTTTTCTTAAACCCCACAACCCTTAGTATTTCTTCTCGCATATCAATAGTGTATAGTCTTCCCCAAGACTCTGTCATACCATAATCTTTCATAACCCATACCCAGCAGTGGTCACTCAGTGATGTGCCCAAGACGGAAATAGACAACTGTAGAACATCAATTTTCACTAAATCATTTGGCACCATTATCTCCCTAAACACTTCATTACCCATATCAAATGCTGCAACTAAATTCTGGAAAGTACCCTTGTTTTGCTTTTCAGATGCTACCCAATGGAAAGCCCCATTCGTGAGAGTCGGCATGTGAAAGAGATCATGAATAGCATAGTTAGGGACATGATCACCAGGTAGGTTTCTCCAAGCCCCTGCCCTAAGCGAATATATCTCCACATCCTGTACAACATTCGGGACATTGATTTGATTCGCAATCCTCACCACCTTGTAGTCATTACGAAGAGAATCAAACCCGAAACCCAAAAAGCACTTGACAAGAGATGCGCGAAGGGGTTTGAATTTCGGAATGGTAAATGATTTTTCCACAGATGGGTTCCAAATGATTATAGTGTCATCGAGAGTATACCAATCATCAGACAAGCAAATCAACCCATTACAACAACCCACAATCCTAAAATACAAAAAAACACTCTTGACAGGGCATTGTAGCTTTGCATACTCATCAAATGAAGCGTTGTCAAAACGCAAGGCAACATGGTCTACTTGCCTATAATTGCAGACTTTGCAGTGCTTAACAAGTAATAGTCGATTGTCGTTGGAAATTGAGAGGGAATGATTGAGGTGTGTGCTAATGAAATTAGGGTTTGAGATCAGAGAATACCATTGCTTGGATACGCAAGTGAAACGTACGAGAGATTTGACGGGGAGTCTGACAAGAATCTCAATCAACAAGTCGCTAGGTAGGTTATCGGACATCGTTTTAATGTACGTTTACTCCTCTTATGCTGAGATTGCAGAGAGGAATGGGAGACGTAGGGTTTGTGTTTTGATTTGAGAAGGAGCCCTAGATTTCCGGGGGGGGGGGGGGGGGATGCAAAAACGCCACAACCTGCTGGCTGCTGTGCACCAGGTGCATGGTAGCCCATCTGGCCGGCGTTGCAAAAAGGCATGGCTTGGATTAAAATCAATGCAACAGCTCTCACATAGAGTTAGATTTGATATGTGCGAGTTAGATTTGATATGTGCTGTGCATTTTCACATCGGATGGCCGAATGGGTGCATGGCACGTTGTTATACATCTAGTGCACAGCTAGCCCTGAAATTCCACAACAAATTTTTACCTTTAAGTCTAGAAAAGAGACATCAAATTACCATTAAGGTAAATCACTTTTTTTAATTACCATTAAGATAAGTCACTCTTCTTTGGGATTTAGGTACTTAGGGTATCATATGGTTTCATAAGATTTTAAAATTTTAGGCACTTTTATTAGGGTACCTTAGGTTTAGGTTTAGGTTTAGACACTTTCATAGCGTAACCTATGATTTAGGTTTAGGGTGCACTTTCGTATTAAAGGGTTATAATGGTTTAAGCACTTTTATATGGTACCATAGGATTTAGGTTTATGGTGCACTTTCCTATTATAGGATTTTAGTGATTTTGTCACTTTCATAGGATACCATAGGATTTAGGTTTAGGCACTTTCATAGTTTCATAGGGTACCCTAAGATTTAGGCACTTTCATATGGTTTGGGGAGTTGGGGAGAGAGAGATTGTTCCCATGCGGAGAGAGAGAGAGAGAGAGAACATCTGGAGTCTTCAGTGCTTTTTCAAAAGCCAGGTCGACTTGGTCGTGCACTGCCCGTGCTCTCTGTACCGGCCGATGCTTTGCTCATCCCACAAAGGAGTGGTTGGGTTGCCTTTGTACACAACCAAATATCTATCGGTTGTTATGAAACCAAGCAAATAATAAGAGCTGAAAAGTAAATAAAGTGCTAGACATAAATATGTAGAAAAGTTAGTCTTTTGGGCTACTCAAATATTATTCAGGGTGGTATTTTGTTCTTTGCCTTTTCTTTCTCTCTTTGCTTGTGTGTGTATTCTCCCTGGTGGACGATACACATATATAGCCAAAAGGTTTCAATCTTACAACCAACATATTTAAGACCATCTTGGTTTGGTTTGTGTGATGGTCATCCATTTATCAGATAACATTTATAACATGGGTGCCATTTTCCAACCCCTTTTCCATCCCATTAGAGCCATTGGTTTTTTTTTTTTTTTTTATCAGCGCTATATTATAGGTATACAATTCCTTTTACATCCCCATTGGAGTTGCTCTAAGACTCTCCAATCCAACTCCCACTCATTCTCTATTTTGATACACTTTAACATTAGTTGTAAGAGCAAATTAACATGGTTAACATATCATGAACTTCAAGCTTTGTCTAATTATCTTAAAATTCAAGCCCCTTTTTCAGGGCAAATAAATAAACTAGTAAAAATTTTGTATCGGCCAAAATTCCGAAATATGTCCAAGATAAGTCAATATTTTGGCCAATACGGGTCACCAAGCTACGCATACGGTCTTAGTGCCGGTAAAGTTTGGTAAGGTACGTAAGTGATTAGGAAACAAGGTTGTAGTGCATACATTTTTTCATTTTGGAGAAACCTTTCTCCTCCATCTTTAAATAAGAGAAATACAGATGGGTAGGAGATGATGAACAGCTTAAATTTTCCATGCTGCTCGTAAGGGTTTTGCGATCTCCAAATCTCTCTCTTTTTCTGCACGAAGTATGAATTCTTCACAAAAAAACACCTCCAAAACATAGAATTGATAAACCCCAAGGGGTCGGCAAAGTGACTTTGCCTTGGGACTTAGGGGTTTGCTCACACTTAAAGCCTCATGTTCGATTTCCCTTGCCAGCAAAACTCTTGGGGCCACTGAGGGATATGTTTGGTAGTTACCTTCAAGACCCCGGAATTAGTCGAGACGTGCGCAAATGTCCCCAGACATCTGATTATCAAAAAAAAAAAAACTTTGAATGGATGAAGTTGTAATTATAATTGGAAGCTGAAAATACTATGACAAAATTAAGCAAGAAAAATGAAATGTTGGACATATGATTACGTTTAAGGAAACATGGTTATGTTTAAATTGGAGCCCCCTCTACCTCAAATTCCTGAATCCGCCACTCGTCGACTCATATATTAATATTCAATTCATAGCTGTTTCCATAAAATTATAAGGCCAAATTGATCAATACTTGAGTGAAGGTGATAGGTAATTTAATTTTATAATTTTTGCAAACTCAAACTTGTCAAATGAGTAGTAAATCACAATTGGCCCCGGGTCCACTACAGAAACATGAAGGACGAAATTGGTCAAATTAAAGTTTAGGGACCAAATGGATGGAACAAGCATAGGTTAGGGATAAAATAAGATAAACTGAAAGTCAAAAGACTAAATGAGAAAAAAAAAATATACTTTAAGGGGATAAAAGTGGTAATAACGTATTTTTTGTGTATATGTAGGAGTATATAAATAGAACATGTTTGCTACATGCATCAACACTTGTAAACCCTAGAGAAGGGAGGAGAGAGAGAGTTATATTCCGACAAGAGAATTCAAACAACGATCAGAATTGAGGTAAATCGATTAAGTAATGCTAATTTTTCAAAAAATTTCCTCACAGTGAGTTTTTGTTTTGGTTTGAAAATTTTGCTGCTGTTTATTTTCTGATAATAACAGTAATCATATTCTTCTTCTTCTTCGTGATCGTTTAACTTATTTCTCCTCTGTTGAAGATGGAGAACAACAGCACGATAACTTTGCGCCAAACCCTCTTTCCAAATCCACAACGGCTCGATGCATCTGTTTTCGCACTGTTTCTTGTCAACAGGGTCGATCTATCTCTTCAAGCTTGCTTCCGATTGTGATCAGTTTCTACTCAATTCCATTGGATTTTTTTGGTGATGGAGGTGGCGACGACGACGTTAACTCCTCAAATCCACACGTAGAAGTTCTCATGCCGTTTTGCACCAGTACTGATCTCTCAACATCTTCCACACTTTCTTCAATTGGGTCTTCTCTATTTGTCGTCGGAGGTGATGAGCGATTTAGGACTGATTTAGGGTTTTACCGGTTTGATACAGCAGCACCTGCTGACGGCTGGTCTGCCATGCCCATGCTTGCCACCGGAGCAATGCCTTTAACCCTAGTCATGGATGGCAAGCTTTATGTCTTTGGTGGTAGTCCTTACGCTCCATTGGCCGAGTTGTTTGATCCTTCCTTGATACCGTCGCGTTTTCTACCATTGCATCCACCCTCAAGTTTCCTAAGCAACTGTAATTGGTTGCACTTGGTAATCGCGGCCTTTCAACGTAAGGCGACTGTGCTGGGATGGTGCATTTGGAAAGCAAGAAATCAAGGCGTCTTTCAATGCTTTTCCATTTCTGCTGAGACTACAGAATCTGGCAATGGAACTAGCTTGGGAGGATGGCTAGCTCAGTCCCAAAGGTTCCCAAGGAGGAGTCGGCTTCCTCCCCGAATCAACGCTAGAAGTCCCCTTCCCATGTTTTTTCGAGATTAATTGCAATGCCTATTCGAAACAAGATTTGGGTTTTGAGTATTCAGGTGTCATCTTTAGAGATCGTCGAGTACAACTCATTGATGGAAGGAAGATCAAAGAGGTAGGCTCATTGGCATTCATGAGCAAAGCTATGGCTTTGAAGGATGCATGAGTACTAATGGCTAAAGCTGGATGACCTTGAGATCAGTGGTGGTGGAAAGTGATAACAAATTGCTCATTTCTTTGAGTGTTTCAGAGTTTTATCTCCATTGCACAGCGCTAATTTGCTAATTTAAATACGCACATCTTTAAGGGAGCTTCAACTTGGGTATTATGCATCAGCCTCTTTGACTTATGCCTAGAGCCAAAACAATTACAACTAGAATAAGCTTGGGATATCCATTATGCTTAGCCTCTTGATAATGCTTGGTTAGGTAGTTTTTACGCCCGCAGCCGTAGCATCTAAGTCAAGCGTCTTTCCAACTCCCGCTCCATAGTCAGAGCTTAAATAAGGTTCTCCGGGCTACCTTTACTCCGTTTATCTAGCAGTTGGCCCAGTCCTTGTCAAACTCAAGTCTGATGAGCGAAAATACTTGAGGGGAAGAGATAAAAGGCTGGTGCGTAAGTATGAGGGACCGGTGACCAAAGCTAAAAAAGCAAAGGCAAGGGAACAAGCCGTTAAAGAGGCTGAGGAGGATCCAACGAGCTTACCTTATTAGTAGAGAAAGGGGAAGTCCGGTCAAGGGAGTAAGGTCTTGGTCTCACCTGCGCCTGTCTGGTCCGATCGTTTGGCGGCTCTTTCTAAGAGACGGGAATGTAAATAGAAAACATCTCCCGGGAAAGCCTCACGGCCTGGTGGTCGGCGTAACAGTCAGAAGAATAGGCAGAATCAGACTCAGTCCATCAATCTGTGATTGACACAGGAAGAAACCGAGCTAGGTTTTTCAACTGGCTGTTATGTTAGTTGTAGCGCGCCTTTCCTCCTTCTCTCACTTCTAAAAGATTTAGCTTTCTTTCGCTAATAGAAAGTATATAGATTGTTCGAAGCTTCAGTGGTGGACCACCCAATGTGTATTTCTTGGCTACAGCTCTTCACACAAAGGATATCGCTGTGGTTGGAACTTAGGAGAAGATAGACAAAGAAAATGGGATACTAAAATTATGAGGAAAAGTTCAATCAACATATTTTGCCAAAATGAAAAAAAAAAAAAAAAAAAAAAAAAGCTGAAGGGAATTTTTTTTCTTTTGTTAATTTAAAGAGAGATAAAAGAAAATGGTAAGGGAAACGAGAGAAGGAAAAAAAGAAAGTGAACAAAAATAGTGCTTTGCCACTTGTTTTCCATTGAATTCTTTGTTTTTTTTTCTTTTCTAGCCTCTATTTCTTAAAATCCAATGTAATGCGTGCCAAGAAACAAAATCAGTCCAAATAACCAAAGTAAAAAAAAAAAAAAGATTTTCGCTCTATCCTATGGGTCAAAGATTGTGAATACCGTTTGGTACCAGCCGCTATGTGTAGTTTTTTGTTCTTCTTAAAACAGATACTCTCAGATCCGATCAACCTCTTGGCGACCGATCTGTAGGTTCTCCAATAGTTGCGGTGGTGACACCTAGCAGCAGCAACTGTGGCAGGGGAGGGGGATGAATTGACGTTGAGCTCCAGTTGTCTATGTGAATCATCCATCTTCCTCCAGCCACATCCACTAGTACATTGATGATCTACATCAACATGACCATCAATTTTGGCGTGATTTTTATGTTCTGTTGTTTTTCTTTGGACCTTTTTCCTTCGTACCATGCAGTGTTTAGTTATGAATATGTTTCTGCTCCTCCCAAAAATATATATATATATTGGTACTCTACCCCTCTAGTTTTGTTTCGATTCAATTACTCCAGACCGGAAATATTGGCTAGTAACCTACTGTATTTTTTGGAAGGAAATATTCAGTTACTATTAGTTTTTCTATTGAATAAAGGATAATAATTTCGTTCTCTCCTAATATACAATTTTCATAATCACTGCTATCATTATTTTTAATACACATATTTCCACATTTGTTGAACGTTTACAGCTTTTTATACTAGTAAAATTTATAATGCGAAATCCGGAAAGGTGAACTCCCATTTTGTTTGTCCATTATTGTTTTTGTCTCTTTTATGTCTATTATCTATATCATTTGGACTGAGGAGTATGATTTTAGCTTGAATAAAGATTAAAGAATGAAAACAAAAGATGAAAGAATGAATGCAATAAATACCGAGGAGAGAGAGAAGGACTTCACAACTGCACGGCTACAAAGAGTCCCACATCGACCAAGTAAGAAACCAGAAGGCTGTATTTATAAGCGAACAGCGGAGAGAAAGAGCACGACCTTACTTGAACAGGATCTGTTCTATAGGATCGTACATCTGTATCCTTGGTTACTAAGGAGACAGGACCTCAAGCCTGGTGGATGAATCACGGCCGCATGATCAGAGCGTGATTAACACTTCTGTGGTCTCCTTCGGGTGGCTCTCAGAACAGTAGAGGATCGTTCTCCTTCACCGTTCGCGGTGGCCGGAGGTGGTCATGCGGCTTTCTGACAGGTTCCCCCTTTTATTTTTTACCATTTTTTTTTATTTTGCTAACTAGAAACTCTATTTTGACGACGATCTCTTCACCTTCTTTTGTTGGGGTAAAGATGCGAAGAACTTCGACAGATACCCTAGGGGCAGAAATTTCAGAAAACGGTGTGAGAGAACCTTATTTTGAATCAGTTGATTTGAGGAGGTGCTCCTATTGTTGTTGGATTATCAGGTGAAGGAGGCCAAATTTCTGGTTTGGAGCAGATTCTTGAATTTTATTCATGCTTGCAAGTGTAAATGCGAGATGAAAATGAAGAGGTTAGTGAAGGTCTGAAGTTCATCATTCGTTGCTTTTTTGTTTCTGCCTAGAATTTGAGTATGAATCCCAGTGTGGATTCCTTTTGTGCGTCGTCAATTTATGCATTTGTACTTATTAGGAATATATGTGTGTGTGTGTGTGTGTGTGTGTGTGTGTGTGGAGGAAATGAATTTGAGTTTGATTTTTGTATCGTATTGCTGTTAGTTTTTTAATAGTTGAAATTGAATGATTTTTGGCCAGTTGCAGCTGGCTTGAGTGAGTGGAACTTTATATGCTCATAGCACTTGGACTGAAGTATAATCAGTTTTGATACTGTATAGCAATCTATTGTTACTGAATTAGGTAATTGTTTCTGTTTGATTCCAAGTTTCTTTACGAAATGAAGAGTTCGTGAAAATAACCTTTTCTGAAGGCCAAAAAACAAGAAGAAAGAAAGAGAGGTCAAGAAGTTTAAATGATCTGATTTTGCTTGGATTCAAACCATATGCTTAACAGTGTTTTATGACGGAGAAGAAGTCAATGTGGCTAATATTTTAGCTTTGCTTTGATTATTAGGAAATTCTATTTGCGAAGAAGGTGAAGCATTGACTGACCACCTTTTCAAACCTTCGGGGGTTTTTTTTGTGTGTGTGTGTGTGTGTGTGCACACGCGTGTGGTTCTCCCTTTTGTTTGTGCTCCTTCTTGCTATTCTGGCAACACGGGCCAAATGAGGGTAATGTAACATCTGCCAGTATTGCAAACGTAACCCTAATCCAGCATTTTTCGCAATTACATTCTACCCTGGCATTCTTTGTAAAGATGGAAAATTAGAAAGTTAAGGTTGCTTTGTGTGCATCAGGTTCTGTCTGTGACCGTTAAGCCTGAGAAAGAAGATAGTCCTATGTCGGCTGACAGGAAGTCTAGTTTACCTCAAAATGGATTAGAATTTTTAGGCAAGTTTGCTACTTTCACGTTTTTTAGAATTTTTAGTTGTTAGCATTATAACACCAATCCCCCATTGACATCTGGTTTTTTCGGTCTAGTGGCTTTTTACCAACAAGAGAACGTTTTTCCTTTTCTTTCCACAAATGTTGATTATCAACATGTTTGGTTTACCCAATGTGTCCAGAAGTTACACTTTTTTCTGCTATTGCTGCCATAAGCTTTGGGTTTACATTTGTTTGACCTATATTTAGATTTCATTTGTTGCTCTGGTACTGGCTGGTCATTTCCCCCAAGTTTGCCATGATCTTATGAGTAGGCTCTTAAGGTCGTCTTGTACTCATAGTTATTGTGATGTACCATGTTTCAGGGCGATTTTGTGGTGACTTTTGATTCACTTTATTGGATGAACTTCACTCTTAATTTCGTGTTGCACACTGATTGATGGAGTGCATTATGCAGTTTTAGTTCTTGCATCCAATTATTTCTGTTCATGAAGTATGTTTTTTTTTTAACTTGGCATTTCTTCTATTGATGGACATTTTGTTTTCTTTAGGATGAGAAGGGAAACAATATCACAAATGACAGTAATGAAAAGGCTTTTATGGCTTAATTTAGGCTTATCTACTTTTTTGGTCGTTGTAAAATGTTCCACACCAATTAATTCATTTGAAGATCCTGTATTTTCTCCCTTTACAGGATTGGTGGAACGGTCAGACAAAAACAAATTGACACCGAAGAGATCACAATTTCTGCAATCTCCTCCCTTGATGAAATTACACGGAAAGCTATTTCTGTCTCCCTCTCTTTTTCGTTTCCGATCTCTCTCTCTCTCTCGTTTCTGATGATTTTGAACGACATGGTCTAGGGGTTTAGGCCCCGTTTGATAAACCCCTTCAGCCTTAGGATTGGATTTCATAAATAAGTCCCTCATACGCTTGGCTGTCTTCACAAGAGGTTAGCTTTAGAGGAGAAAATGATCTTGCAGCCATCAGCTGAAGTTTAGCTGCTACAAGCAACTTCTCAGGCTCTTGGAAATACGTGTTAATACATTCAGGTAATAGTTTGTTTTTTGCTTTATTTTTCCTTGCCCTGTTGTAATAGGAAATACGTGTTAAGCAGATCGTCTTATTTTTCCTTCTATCCGCGAGCTAGTCTCTTTTCTTCCCATTGCTCCTTCAAGCATGCACACCTGTAATATCACAGAATGCCTATGTTTTCCTCTTTTATGTTCATACATTGATCAAAGTTGCCCCAGTGATACTAGTCTTATATTCACAAAGATCAAATTTATTTTGCTTTCAGTCAGTCAACAAATCCCCACAAGGTCAACATATATTCAAAGGCATTCTGGACATCTGCAACCAACACATTATACATGTTCAGGCTTCAGCTGACATACGTAGCCTAATATACTTACATACATGCACAGTGTTTCATTGTGCTCTCAGAGAGGTGTTAAATTCATAGTTTTGTTGGTGGAAAATAGAAATGTTGTAAATAAACGTGCCTAGGTGTGAATCCTTTTTTGTGACACTGGGAAAGCATTACCTCAACGATGTCTTAGTTGAAAGAGATGGTCGAATACACTATTCTTCTTCGAAGCTTGTTCCTTACGGTGGAAATTGAAAACATATGTTTCTGCAGGATTGTCTTTCCCTGTTCTATTTGGGACCTCTCTGCTGGTCCATTGCCGGTTGTGTGGCAAGTGGGATTCAAATCTCGGATGCCCTCATTATACAGGATGAGAGTTTCTAAAATTGTGTACTCCACAGCACTTTCATTACGCAGGATGAATGTGAAAAGTCTGAAACCGTGTACTCTACAGCACTTCTATATACACATCTACCAGAAATAGATTCAGAGACCTCCATTTTGGTTGATAGAGCTGCCCTTGCATCCTTTGGAAATTGGTTTCTTACTTATTTCATAGGGTTCAACCAATGCAGTGAGTAATGAGCATGATATGGTGGTGTTTGGAAAGGGGAGGGAAAGGAAAGATGCTAATGAAGCATAATTTGACATCCGGTTGTTTTTCGCGTTTGCCCTCTGTAATTTGGTATTGGTACCATGTCACGAGAGTGCAACCACAGTGCGAAGATGTTCCAAGCGCTGTTATGCTGGAGTGTTTTGGTTCTATCCCAATTTCAAGTTGCTCCTTAGTTATTTTCACACATGTTCTTCTTGTCTTTACTGCTATAGTTTTTATTAAGATGATTTTTGCACACTATTTGTAGAGATACATCTTTCGCAAGTAGAGTCGTGATAGGCCCTGCATCCAATTCACATGTTAAACCCGAAAAGACCCAGATCATGTTCAAATTATGTTTCTACAAAGCTAACCGACACGCTCCTTCAACTCCACATATTATACGTCTCTCTTGCAACACATTCAAAGTTCGTCAAGTTTCAAACTAAATTCAAAACCTAATGCTTCATTCGAATAGCATCGTTCACGAACATGAGAACATAGAAATTTGATACAACATGAACTCATTCATCAGCAAAAACAAGGAAATCTCAGGTGAATTAGTGGATCTCATGAAAACAAACTACAACAAAAACAAGGACATCTCAGGTGAATTAGAGCCTTGGAGGATCTCATGATTACAAACTACAGATGCTCTTCATTAATAAACATTCCATTCTTTTCCTCACTTAACTTGTGACGGGCCAGATTTTCGCCCTAAATTTTTTTCGATAAATATTTTTTTAAAAGAAAATTTTGAAACAATTCTATTTTACTAACAAATTACCAAATCCTAATCTAAACGCAACACAGCCACCCTAATCTATTTTCCTTCTAATTCCTCCCATCACTAATCAACTCATCACCTTATGCCCTATTTCCCTCCTCCCTGTTTTGTGCTGCAAAATCAGCAGTATCCCTTCCCCCTTTTTTCGGTCATTCCTATCGAAAACACGAATTCAAAATACTGATCACTGTTCTCCGTCTTTTGTTTCGTTCTTGTAAGAACCTATATGAAAAGATGTCAAAGATATATCTTACACAATGTCAAGTCCCGTAGATCCATAAGCTTGGAACCGGCAAATACCTCCTTATCTAAAGAGATGATGATAATTACATGATTTTCTTCCTGAAAAGAGAGAAACCATAATCAAACGATGATGCAACAGACATGGAGACAAGATTACCTCAGAATAAATCCAAATGCATTTCAACCGTTAGAATCCATTCGAATTCATCAGGCATAACAATAAATACCGATTGTCCCAAAATAGATCAAGAGCTGCCCCCTAATTCAACCAAGCCTGCTCGGCTCAATTTCCCTCAACTTATACCCTCTTCTGAATCTCTCGTCTATTCCTATATATAGACACTCGAAACTACAAAAGAATATCTGCTTCTCATTTCTGGCCACCGGCTTCAACTGGCTCAACAACCTCAGCTTCTATTGGCTCTGCATTGTGGGGTTTAGCAGATGACTGCTGATACTCGGCAGCAGGTGTCGTCCACTTGTCTGATATAGCCATCCCCATCATCTCATAGATCTTCCCACCAAGTTGTGCTGGATTCTCAGGCTGCATGAATCACAATATCCAATTGTTAGAAAGCCTAATTTTCTTGAAACAGGTTTACACGTTGGTTAAGGATCAATTTCTAAATCATCTCATTTTCAACCGGCTTTACACATGGGTTAAGTTTCTCATCATCATGTATTCTGATAAGGAGATTTGGCTTCAGCATTACAAGTCCCCAACATTCCTCTGAGAACTGGGCCCTTTAGGAGGTAGTTTGTGGTTTAAACTTCTTTAGCTGTTATGGTTTGCGCGACAGGCAATTACGTTGATATCAATAGACTTGGCAAGCACATTGACTATCACCTACCAGTCATTCGTATCAAACTCAGACATACAGACAAATTGCAGCCAAGTCATTACACAAAAATTAGGGTAATCTCACATTCAACACCCAAAAGGGCAAGTGCTTCATAATCTAAGCCACGCAAGGAAAACAAGGCCTGAAGTATTATCAAATACAGAGTTGAAAGCAGCCAAACAGGCCACCTAAAGTTAATGATACTGACAGGGAAAGCATTCCAGATTGAAACTGAAACAATAATTCCAAAGTGACATTCCCAAGGGAGCCCCTTGGAAACAAGTACCTTGATTTGGAAGCAAGGATGCATCATTAGAAGTATAAGGTGCTTTTTAAAATTGTGCAGTTCACGAAAACCGATACCTACAGTGGCCCCATTTTGTTTACAAGCAACGTGTCAAACAAGAAGGAGCCACCCCCACTGATCTCACAACTACCAAAACCTAATTCTCAAAGTGGAATACGAGGTAGAAGCTGTAGAAAGTTACTTACAGTAAAACCGCTGGAAATCAAAGCAGTGTCATATAAGATATCAATAGCTCTCAAAGCTTCTTCATCATTCGGGCTACTCTTGCATGCAGCCTGAACCAGACACCAAAAGCAACAGAAATAAGAGGAAGAAAAAGGCTTGCAGTTAGCTGGGGTTGGATTTGCAAATACTATTAACGGTAATGATCTAATTATGTACACAGTAATCATACATTCAAGGTCCTAATGATTGGGTGTTGTGGATTGATCTCAAAGACCCTCCTGCTTCTCATGAATTCCAGGCTAGAGGTATCACCAACTGTTTGGGCTTTCATCAGCCTGCAAGAGATTCCATCATCAAGAATGTCAAATTACACTGTTAACAATATATCAAGTATTAACTCATGAATAAGCTACTTCACCTCTCCATATTGGCAGACCAACCAAATTTCCCAGATACAAGAACACAAGGTGACGCGCTCAGACGATTCGAGATTTGGACACTAGCAACTTTGTCACCTAGCCTGTTCTTAATCCAGTCACAAGTCTGGCCGAACTCTTGCTTCATCTCCTTTTCCGTTTCCTCATTCTTATCACCTGAAAAGGTTCATAATGCCAAGAGGTAAGGTAACAAACTAAAAAAAAAATCGGTGTGAATTGAAGAACATTCCACTTCCTCTAGGTACTTGGTTATCACAACCAACATTCCAAGAATTATGTCACTCAAATTCGAATAACTGGATCACCACTTAAAAGATTACCAAGCTTTGAAACACAGACTAGATCACTGGAACCTAATCTCATAAGCAATGGCTCTTCAACGTTAGAAATGCTAGAACTATTGAGTCGTGGTGGAAAACAAGCAAATCCCATCCAACGCTGTAGTCTGAATTAAAAGTTAAAGAACTGAGAAAGACCTATTGTACTAAGTTACTAACCTAGATCAAGGTCTTCCTTGCTGATATCAACAAAAAATTTCTCCTTGTATGATTTCAGGTTCTGAACAGCTATCTCATCAATAGGGTCAACTAAGAACAGCACCTGCAGCGAAGACAACAAACAATATCAACACCGTGTACATAAAACATAGGCGTAAAAACCATTTTGACACAGCTCCTTCCGTTTCATTTTCTCAACTCAGGAGCAACTCTAATCCTACTATTCGGAAAGATAAACACCATTTCCTTCTGTTTCATTTTCTCAACTCAGGAGTAACTCTAATCCTACTATTCGGAAAGACAAACATATACTACATATTTTTTTTCCGGTAAGTATAAACATATACGACATACTGCGAAGACACCAAACAATATCAGCACCATGTAGGTAAAACATAGGCTTACAAACCATGTTCTCGCACAGCTCCTTCCATTTAAAATTTTCCACTCACGGTAATTATAATCCTATTATTCAGAAACATAAACTCATACCTCAAGCTCCTTCTCAAGAAGTTTCTCCAGGAAAGGCGTGTTCTTGGCACTCGTCACGCTGTCAGAAGCAATGTAATAAATATCCTTTTGGTCGGGTTTCATGTTCTCAACGTATTCATCCAAGCTGGTCATGTCTTGTTCACAAACTGAAGAGAAGAATCGAAGCAAAGGAGCAAGACGCTTATGGTTCTCGCGATCTTCAATGCAACCCAGTTTCAGGTGTTTGCCAAAGTTCTCCCAGAATTTCTCATAATCCTAGAATATACAGTGAAGGGAAAACCGATCACCAAGCCAAAATAGGAGAGGGGGGGAAAGAAGAGAACAGAAGAGGAGTGGAGGGGGGGAGCCTCCAGCCGGTATAACTGTATTGGAAAATAAGGAGACAGCAAAAGTTTAAGGAAAGGGCGCAGAGTTGTCTAAAGAGACGGTCTCTCTGTAAACAGCAAACAGCACAAAAAATAAAAAATAAAAAAAGCAGTGACATACATCTCTGTTCTCACTCATGGATATGCCCAGAATCATGTCAAAAGCCTTTCTAACCAAACGCTTTCTCATAATCCTTACCTGCAGTATGGTATACAAGATTTCAGCAAAATGAAGTTGGTAGAATAATGGAAAACATACATCACTACAACATAATAGATACACTTACAATACGGCTTTCTTGAAGAATTTCACGTGACACGTTGAGGGGAAGGTCATTGGAGTCGACAACGCCTTTAATGAAGCTTAAATATCGCGGGAACTATTCAAATTTCCACCCAAAAGAAAAACAAAGACCATTAGTTACCTTGGCTTACATCACACACCCATACAACCTCCTCCTGTAAAAGAACACTGTATAATTCTTACCAACTCTCCATCAAAGTCATCAGAAATGAAAACCCGTTTCACAAAAAGTCTTATATTCTTCGTCTTGGGGTTGACTATTTCATCCTTTCCCATGGGAGCAATGGATGGCACGTAGAGTATGGACCTGAATTCCACCTCACCCTAGAAACAGCAGAAGAAGTATTAGCCGGGTAAGCAAGCCAATTAAGACAAAATTGCATGGTTACTGAAAACTATATATTTTCTTCCTCCTGTTCTTCGGATATCTCGAATTCTAATAAATCTCAGATATACTAGATTTCAACCAGCCGTTGATGTGATGCTTCACAATTGAGATGCACAACAATCTATCATTGCACTTCATTTCAAAGCAGATTAGCAGAATGTTTATACCTCCGTTGTGAAGTGTGAAGATGCTAAAGGCTCCAAGTATTCATTGAAAGTCTTCTTGTAGAATTCATTATATTCATCTGTGGTGACATCCTTAGGGTTCCGAAGCTGCACGCACAAAATGGGTGACAACTTGATTATTCTTGATAACGGCAGTGTTACGCACAGAAAGAAACAGCGTAGGAATGCTCACCCATATGGGCTGAGTCTCATTCGTCTGCTCCCAATCCCAGTACTTCTCAACAACTTTCTTGGTTTTCTTCTTTTTCTATGATAACAAACATCAAAAGATTACAGACAAAGAAACCACAGGTCCATAATTATAGAGTGCTAACAATAAATTCACTTCGAGAAACAAAAGATAAAATATGATTATTCGAACAAGAGACATTGGAAAAAAAAAGAGTCAGTGTTAACCTCGGTTTTATCATCTTCCTCGTCCTTCTTGGCATCAGCCGGATCCTCATCAACCTCAACCTGTTATACAGACGAATTTAAGTTGAGATAGAGGCAGAAAGGTACTTCCATACAGACAGAAACACAATAACTAGTGTATGTAATATTCCAAGAGTTAGCAAAGACAATAATAAAGCCCCAAGATATGAAAAGTAATTGCAGAAACAAAAACCTGTTCAGCTTTCTTACCTCCTTAGTAAATCCTTTTTCCTGCCAGGTGTAAATTGGGAATGAAACAAACTGAGAATAATTTTTCACAAGCTTCTCGATCCTTTCTGGATGTGCAAAACCTTTTTCATCACGCTGTTTGAATGGAATATATGGACTAAACATCAGGGTCAGCTGCGAGATTTGGTAAAAGGTATTCTAAGAATCTACCAAATCTCATTAGCAATATAAAATGCAAGGACCTTGAGATACAGCGTGAGGCGGGTCCCCCTTGGAATGAGCTTCTCAGGATCAGTCTCCTGGCGAATGGTATAAGCGCTAGAATTGGCCTCTCCTTCCCACACATATTGCTTATCAGATTTTGGGCTCTTTGTTGAGACAACCACCTTCACATAACAAAAGATGTGAGACATGGCAAGTCTGGCGACTAAAAACAAAGAGTCCATTTTCACGAGCAACAGAGATATGGTAATGTAGTTCAGTTTAGGAATGAGTCATACCCGGTCAGCAACTAAAAAAGCTGAATAAAAGCCCACGCCAAATTGACCAATTAAATTGCTGTCAGATCCAGCATCCCTGCTCTCCTGAAATAGCAGAAGTGTGCTAAATACTTGATGCAACTCTACTCAAGGGATTTAAATTGCAAAGTGCAAGTATCACTGAGAAAGGGGGAGGGCTGGAAGGGGAAAACGCAGATAATAGAAAAATAGATGCACCTTTAATGCCTTTAAGAACTTTGCAGTTCCACTTTGTGCAATAGTACCCAGGCAATCAACAAGTTCTTGGCGATTCATACCAATTCCAGAATCCCTGCATAACGCACATAAACTTCCGATATCATGATGGCAACAAAATTTTTACCAATATAGTTCTCAGTTCAGAGTCCTTACGTGATTGTAACAATCCCATTATCTTTGTCAGTCTGGATACGTATATCAAGATCAACCCCATCCTTCAACAGATCAGGTTCAGTAACACTAAGAAATCGCAGCTTGTCCAAAGCATCACTTGCATTGCTATATTTTAGATCACATAATTGCAATTGAAATAGCATCAATTAAATTGAATCTAGGATCATTGAATTCAAGTAAACGCGTTAAACAAACTTCTTTTAGCACTGTTTCTGCATTGAGGTAACCCAGCATAAAACAGATACAACTACCAGTGGTAAATTCGTTGAACGACATGAAGATGTCCACCCAAACAAGACCCTCTTTCTTAAACATTACAAGCGAAACAAGTAAACCCTCTTGCTTTTGTTTCTCTGATATTCATATATCCCAGGCTAGCTTTAATAATCATAGACAACTAACCACACTAGAGAGAGAGAGAGAGAGAGTATTTTTGCATTCCTACCGGAGCGTACTTACTATCCATTCACTTCCAAACTCAATATAATGCTCAAACACCAGCTAGCTAGTTGTTTTCCCAAGTTATACTTATTACAAACAGCACAAGGAAGTATTTCCCAAGTTTTACTTATCACAAACAACAGAAGGAAGTAGGGCCTCTTCCTTTTCATCAATTACAATGCCCATTTACCCCAAGCTTGTTTTTCTCATTCAAACAATTACCCAATTACAAGAGATCAGTACTTTGCAAGACCTTTGAAACATAGTTACTATCCATCCACTTCCAAACTCAACATGCTGCTCAAATATGAGTCAGCCAGTTCTTTTCTGGTTTTAATTAGTGTTTAACCAATCAATTAGAGTTGAACCAAACAGACATTGTCAAAAAGCTCTTCTACACTAGATAACCAAAACAAAATCTTAATAAAGTGAAGAGACCATAAAATGGGCTAGTAAAGCATGACATGCCTGATAATCTCCCGAAGAAACACCTCTTTGTTGCTATATAAGCTGTTAACAATAAGGTCCATGAGACGACTAACCTGTCAAAAGGTTAAAATATTCTTAATAGCAGTCTATGATAACAACCGAATGAGCTCTCTTGTCCTAGAAATTGTACCTCCGCCTGATATTCATATTTCTCGGCGGGAGGGTCTGATGCATTGGAGGCTGCAGCAGTTGACTCATATCGGTTGCCAAGAAACATGCCATTTCTCAGGTTCAATGACTCAACAGAACCTGTGGCATTGCCTCTTCCGCCGGTTAACGCCGAGTACCATCCAACTTGAGTATCACCCTGCCCTTTCTGCAGGTAAGAATAACATATTAAACACGGGAAACAGGGTCTATTCATAATGGACAAAAAATTACAAAAGGCAGACAGGTGAACTATCACCAATTGAAATCAAGCAAAATCCTCATTCCTACAGGCTACAGCATTAAGTTTTGTCGTCGTGATAAATGCATTTGAACAAGGCCAACAGGGAACAAAATCAAGCACTAGAAAGGGTACAATAGAAACAAGCATGAGACAAACCATCCATAATATCTTTTCGATACGAAAATAAACCAAATTAAGAAATACCGTCCCGACCTATATGAATATACTTAAATGGTGCCAAAAAAATGATTGTAAACGACGTCTTCAGTCTTTTCAAAGCTACAAGCAGACACCAAGCAGCTAGAAATGGAACAGCATGAATAAATCACAGACTTAAAAACTTAACAAAACAAAAGTAAACAGAGCTAGGGCCTGCTTGATTCCTGATAACAATTGGAGTATAATAAACCCATAGGGATTGCATTTCCAAAGTTTGGATGCAACCAGAGGACGGATTCACGTCCGTTGGAAAACCAATCCCACAGAATATGGGACACACCATCCATTCTGGAGGTGGTATAAGCAATTCACTCCTATTTGACCAGTAGGACCACTCGTCCTACAAATTTGCATCTCCTTTATAACCAATTCGACCACTTAAACATCGGCCAGAGTACAATATCAGAAATCAGGATATAAACACATGCCAAAACGGATACGTGCAAGTCAAAGAGAATAATATGGTTCAATTCAATTCCTCAGTGCTGCAATCCAATCATAACAATAAAAAGAAAATACTAGTAAACGAAGATCGATTAAAACCAATAAATTGGTTCAGATATATAAAACTTAAACATACATGGTCTTACACTAATCAAACTCCAAAAGGATCTTTAACAAAAGAATGATGGCGAAGCATTTCGAAATCCTGATTCCAACAAAACCTACCGATTCGATGGGGAGATTAACAGGAGAAGTAATTGAAGCAGCGGCATTTCTGTGCCGTGCGCCACCGGTGCGCAGGATAGCGGAGACGGAGCGCCTTGAGAGTCTGTGCATGTTAGCGACTAGCGAAGGACAGAGACACCACTGAGGCGGAGAGAGAAAGCGAGAGCCGATTGTGCTGTGCAGCCCACTGGAACGGAGAATCGGAGTTAGGGTTTTAGTAGGGTTTATGGAAGGTTCTGGAGATGGCTAAAGATTTGCGCCTTATTTTCGTTGGATAGAAATAGTTATGATCATGGGCGTTTTGGTCATTCCGTCGGATTTAGGTGGTAGAGGCTGGGGGAGCTTCTAAATGCACACCAAAAGTGGCTCAGTACACCTCTATTAGGGTTTTAGCAATTTTACAATAAGAAAAAAGCAATTACAATTTAAAATGTGACAAAACAAAAAGTGGCCAAATCTATCCACTTTTTGCTTTTGAGTTTTTTCTCCAAAAAAGCAAAAAGCTTGTTCTTCTACTCTTGCCAAAATAGGCCTTAAATTAATTATCCCTCTTGACAGTAAGAATCAGGTGGGACGAAATATGAATTTGAACTTGGAAAAAGTTCCCAAAAAAAAAAACTAAAGAGAAAAATTGCTTATTTTGATTTTTTTTTTTTTAATTATTGAAAGTTTTTTGAACTTCAGTCATAAGTTTTTACCTTCACACCTCTATCCAACCCTAGGCCTTCATGAACCACGAGGACGTTGAATTTTTTTTTTAACTCAAATTATATTTTCATCCTCCAGCAACCAATCACCACCATTAAAGAGACACATCTTAGAGAGTATCGAGAATTACATAGAGTGAGAGACAAGGATTCTGAGTTGAATGATTGTAAATCCTCATACGTATTGAGAATCCAATGCCCTCATGATGTATCCGATCTGCGAAACCACGTAAAATTCTCGTGTGTTTATCTGTGATTGCTTTTACATTTCGTGTTTCTGTATTTGGTTTCGGTCTTGTTCATGACAGAGAAACGATAGATAACAAACCTCCATCCAAGTTCCAACAAACTAGGAGCTGAAAAAACAAGCCAACATGGATTCAGTGGTGCACAAGACAAATTATTTTGGTGGCCAAGTCAGTGGATGGATTTTTCCCACCTTCCAATTGGCAACATGTCAATGACAGTATAATGTTGGAACCATATATGGTTTCTGATTTGAAATCACATTGCAGACTACTAAGAAATCTAAAATGACCAAGATAAGCTGGATCAAAGTCACCTGCTCTATTTCTTTTGTTGGAAAATGGTGTTTTGTGTAACGTTGACCCGACGTGGTGTCACCGATACATTTCATAGTCAGCTGGAGGTGCCGGAGGCCGAGCTGGCAGTATTGAGTGATCGACCAAACTCAGCCTCAGGAAACACGCACAACCAAGCATAAACGGATTGATGACTCGATGCCCACACATTACGTGCAGTCACCGTTACACAATACTTTAAGCTTTCTGTTTCTATAATTCACTTCAGCACTCCTGTAAATTGTACTTGAAAAATCACTGCTCCAATGAACAACAATTGTGTTATTCCTCTCCTTTATAGCAATGGAATCATAACAAAAAGAAGAAAAAACATGTAAAAACCAAAAGAAACAATGGATCTCTACAGATGAAAACAATACTCCTACTCCAACAGTCTACAGATGGAGCGTAGTGTCCACTTCACAATTCTCAACATTTGGTGAGCTACTCCTGATTATCACATCAGTCACCCGACTATTCGCCAACGTTCCTGCCTCGACGTCTCTGAACTCAGAAATCTTGCATGGTGTGTTGGGTCTAAGGGAGAGTTCGTGTCCGCTAGGTGGCGACACAGGAAACATAATCATGGGTTGGGACTCTGAAAACAGCTTCAGAAGGTCTTGTTCCTCCCTCCTCTCTCGCGCTCGTTCCAGTCGCCAGAATCTTTCTTGTAGGAGAGCTATGGAGGATCCAACCACGGTCCGATGATCACTACTTTGCCTTCCCATCTGTAATAAAAGAGCTACAACCTTTTGGTCCTAATTGAAGGCCTGTACATAGTTATATACATGTGTATGTGGATATAAATAGGTAAAAGAATGTCATTTCTCTGCCATTAATTTATGGTTTTTTAGCCTACTAACTCTAAAATTGATTCCTGATGATGTAACAGGAATAAATGTCCAAGAAGAAAACTTGTCAATGGCTTTTGAGTTGGTGTAGAAGGTAAAAGGACTTTTCTTGGGGAACAAAAGGGTGATGAAGAGAGTCCAAATGTGTTTGGGAAGTAGCATTTGGAAGCTTGTGTTGAAGGGAACAAAAAGGGTTAGGTGATGGGTGCTGCATAGGCTTGAAGAAGATGATGCCCACTTTTGGTGGATGTTGAAAGAGATTTCTTCATCATTTTTTTGCAATGTTCTCAGATTAGATCTGGGATGCTACCTTTCAATGGAATTTGGACAAGAGAGGTGAGGGTGTGCAGACAAAAACAAGGATTAGAAGGAATATAGGAATTTTCAATTACTTTGTAACCTATTTGGCCTGTAACAGAATACCGAGTTCGGTATATTTTCGGTCTTTGGATCATCTGAGTATCTTTTCATCTCTCAACATCCTCTCATATGACTGAAAATGCACCGAAATATCGATACAGCCGTACATGCAAAATTAGATTCAGAGGGTGAATATAGGCGAGGTTTAGAGCATCTCCATCCCTTCATCAAATCTCTCACCAAATTCAAATTTGAGTAAAAAAACACCAAAAACCACTCCACTCCTTCACCAAATTTGGTTTTACTCAATTGTTTCACCAAATTTGCTCATCACCAAATCTAGAACCAAATTTTCAAGGTTTTTTTTTTTTTTGCACTTTTATTTACCCTTTTGCCATTCAATGGTGTGGATTAAATCTCCACCCTATTTGAGTAAGGAGTGGAAGGAGCCATAGCAAATCAAGTTTTTACTCAAATTTGAGTAAAATTTGGGGTTAAGGGTGGAGATGCTCTTAGAACGAATATGCATTAGGTCTGATTGCCTATTTAAATGGACATCTTTTAAGAGCATGTGTGGTACCACGATTATAGTCCTTGGGACGGGATTAAGGGCAGTTTGTCCTGCTTTGTCTATGGATACATATATGGATACGTAGCATCCGCATTTGACACTCTCTAAAAATGTTTGTTACATGACAAAAAGTGTTAAAAGTTGAGCCCAAAAAGTACTAGTGTTAGAGAATTGTTAGGTAGAGTTTAAAAAAATGCTCCATTTAACAATTTTAGGCTTTTTTAAGGGTTAAAGAACAAAAGAGAGGAGTAGAAAGTACACAGGCTACAGTTCAAAAAAAAAGTACACAGGCTATGCATACACAGTACCATATGTAGTTGCCTCCCTTCTCTCTCTCTCTCTCTCTCTCTCTCTCTCTCTCTCTCTCTCTCTCTCTCTCCCTTTTCCGAAAAAATCAGGCGATGGTCCCCTTTCTCCCTCTTCCTCTCCCTTCGTTCTTTCTCTCAAATGGGTCCCATAAAACTATCGTAACCGTCCTAACCATAGGTAACAAGGCTTTGAAGTCTGACACAAACAAGAGTCAAGAAAAATGGCCCTAAAACTGTCAAATGAAGCACAAAAACTTGACATTTTCTGTTTGTCAGATAAAATCTTACACTAAAAATGTCTAAAAACACTCAAATGGAGATGCTCTAATACACTATGTTATACAAGAAGTTACGCAATGTACAAGTGACATTATACATTATACTACTCTAACCAAAGGAGAGGAATGGGCTGATAGGGTTTGAAACCACCACCTGACATACCAAGCACGGGGTAACAAACTCACCCGACGCTTGCGCTCCTTTTGCAATTCGTTTGAATCTTAATTTGGGGTAGCCCTCCATCCTCACAATTCTTCAAAACTAAGCCTAGGCAATACATTAACCCAGATCTCTTTAGTGTCAGCAGTAACCTATGTCAGCATCTTCTTTGTACTATTTCCTGCAGTAAATCAATTTTCAGCTGTAACCAAGGATTTTAAGCTATCGAACTAGGCATTTAATCCCCTCTTTTTTGGATGGCTAGCTCATTTGGTTTATAATTTGCAAGATCCTCTGGAATGTCCGAGTTCTGCATTCTCTTCCTTCTATACTTCGTACTAAAACTCTTCCTTCTATTACCCGAGCCTGTTCCAAATTTCACAAGAGAATGGACGGACGATTATAACCCCATCTAGCATTGGATCGCAAAAGGGGTAGTAGATGTTATGCCCATTTTACTGAAAGAAAGGGACTAGAGTAGCCCTGTATCAGAATAATTTCTCTTGGAAGGTTAAGTACCAAGCACAGATAATATTATATGTCAGACAGTAATTCTCGTATATAGATTGGGCAGCCAATATTTCATTATTCCAAAACCCTGCAAAACAAAACATAAACTACGAGCCATCCAAGAGGTACTCCTGAACGAAATTGTGAATCAGTGTTGTAACAAGCCTCAACCATCGTTATGCCGCCACGTGAGATCAAGTCAACAGATCAACCACAAAGTAGATTGCAGGAGCGAAATGTGTATATGTTTGTTGTTTGTTTATTTAACTGTTCTCAGTGTTGCAACAGAAAAACACAATTATTAGGTGAGTGAAAGAATAAAGAATGAACAATTGATGACGTATACACCAGCAAAATAATTCAAGCTTGGTATTCATTATCCTATGATGTGTACCGTAAATCTTCTACGTGTGGTTACTAGGAAAGCAGAAAGCTGTGTGTTGGTGACATCCAAGCTGCCCCATTTAAACCCTGCCAAAAATAACTGAATTTGTTAATTTTCTTCTACTTTACAATTACCTGGGCAACCAATTACAGCCCACACACGTGAAACAATGACACAGTTAAAAAGTTTGCAAAAATAAATTGTGAAATACACATTGCAAGCTCTTTATCTTTATTCTTCTTGCAGTATGGAACATGTAATTTTTCAACAAGTAAAAAGATTTGGAGGACTAAGATGACCTCATGGAGTTACTATACCGCTAAAGGAATATAGAAGGAAGAAAACTTAATAGCACCAAGTCATAAGATATCATGCTTGGAAAGAAGTGGAAAACAAGACACAAAACTCAAATTTTGTTTCTCTCCCCTTTTCCCATGGACGAAAGCTTAGCTTGATGACCAGTAATACGTAAACTCATGAAAGTAGTTTAAGAATTAAGATACCATGAATGCTCCAAGAGAAACTTGGAGTCATGAGTCCGATATGAAAGAGTTGACAAGACTTTAGAAACCCCCATGTAGGTAAAAGATCATCCACTAACTCTCCAAGATCCTGTTAACTCAATAGGTGGACTAAGACAGATCCTTTTGACTACTTGCATTGTATGTACTGGCATGAAACAACTTGCTGATATCAGACATGCGTTAACTCTTTTAATACGATACCATGCCATGAAGACCTTACGTTCTGGTTCCAGATAGCTGGTTTACATGACGACAGTGTGTTTACTTTTCTGGAAAGGTTTATCTTTAAGTATCAAGCGATGCTTCGAACCCAAGTCAAAAGGATCAAAATTTCATGAATCAAACAACTAGAAAATACCCATAACCACTGGTATCAAACTCATTGAGGAGGTTTTTACAAACAGGTCAATAATCAACACATATCCCTAGGTTTAACCTACAGGTTTCTATCTCAGTGCCAATCCCTCTTGAATACCAAGACTATGGATTCTGTACCAAGAAAATGCATCTCACCCAAACTTTTACACCAGCTATAGTTTGATTATTCTCTGCATAAAAGCCAACTACATATTGATGAATTCCAACAAATGTATGTATCCATTATGTATTAAACATCTTGTGGGTCCCTACATGCCCAAAATTTGTGCAATTCCTCAGGGCATGGGAAATTTTGTTAATGTGCCACTTACATCTTCGATAAGGGTATAATGCCCCAGTGTGCAGACTATAAATAAGCACATCATAAGGTCAACTGAATTGACACCTATAATCAAGAGCAAATGGTTTTGTAAGTGATGGGATGCTATTTCAACCCCATGCTAATCTCTTTTCCTTCAAAGCTACAACGATAGTAATCACATTAAGCTGTTCTACGAGAAAGATTCTGAAGTTATGCCCAACCGTTCACTGAGACAATCACCTTAATGCATCCGATACCAATTCATCAATAACTGAGTAACTGGCAAGTTTTCAAGAGAGAGACCAAATAACGCTGACTTCATCAGAAAAGGGAAAAGGCGATCTAGAATTCCATTATATTATTATATTACCATGTCAAAATCTAAATTGAGTCATATTCTATGACTGCATAAATTAGTTGGCTGCCATTCCAACACTTTTCAAGTTAGGAGACTGAAAATTGTGAGCTTTGTAACTTTGTGATGCTCGTGCAGCTTAATTTAGGAGAAAATTCCTACAAATTATAGCTGGGATTCATAAAGTCTTGTTTCTTCAATCCTCCATTCCTCCTCTTCTCTGTTCCCAAAACACCATCCTCAGTGTACTGTTCATTGGTTCCTAATACCTTAACATATTGATCCTAATCAACGTTAACCTTTTGGGCTATAATCAGTTTTACCAACAAATTAGAAGACGAGAAAATAATTTGCGAAGGACATCTATACAAAGTAACCTATGAACATTGGTCATATGTGCCGTTTCCAACAGAAAAAGAAGAGAACAGTGCAGTTAGTTCATCTCCTCACGACTAAACTCTTAAGTTCTCACAACAAGGGATAACAAATATATGTCAATGCAAAGGAAACCAAAAAAGGTAAGCTTAGAAATTACCTGAATATGATCGACACTTTGTACTACTCCGCCAAGATTTTTATTGGTGTGTCATTGTAGAATGATTCCGGGGTTAGGCTTTGACTATTCAGTGTGCCCCTTGGGGAGGGATTCCGTGACAAAGATTAGCAGTCACTCTGTCCGTTGGATGATAGAGTGGCAAAATGATAGCTCATGCATGCATTTGCCGGTTGGAAATTGCATCTCAGTCAAAGGATTTCTGAGGCCCAATAACCTATACTAGTCTGATTTCCTTGCAATAAGACAATTTGTGTGCGCTCATCCAGTCAGGAAACTTCAACTTGCTGAACATAAAGTCATGGCTCTCAATTTATCAGCAAACTGATCTGTATCAATAGCTTTGCCCATCTTCGACAGTTCTCTGGACAAGATTACATATGTCTGATGATTAAGGCTGCAGTTAAAAGATTCCATAACACGGAGAAACTTCATGCATATGTCGAATTCCCCTTCCTTGAGCAACCCATCGATCAAGATAGTCCAGACAATCTCATCGGGACTCCATTTTTTCTCAAGCATGCTTTCAAACAAAGCTTGGGCTTCTCTCACCCTACTCGCTTTGCAGAGAGCACAAATGAGTACTCTATAATTTGATAAATGAGGCTCAAAACCTTTAGCAATCATCAAATGAAAAGTTTCTAGAGCGCACTCCACTGATAATATCTTGCAATAAGCACCCAAGAGAGAGTGGCAAATCTCCATATTAGGACATAAGCCTTTCTCTTCCATACTTCGAACCAAATGGTCTGCCTCATGAATTCTGCTTTCTCTACACAAGCCAGTCACTAAGGTGCTATAGGTATCAACAGTAGGTTCACAGCCATATGCTGACATCCTGACTAAGAGGTTGCAAACCATTTCAATACTGAGATCCTTCTCGTCTGTGCTGAAGCTATATGCTGCTTCATGTTGGACTGCAACCTTTTCTGAAAGCAAATGGCACTCTTTTTGTAAGCCCTTTACTAATACAGTGAAAGTTCGGTAGTTAGGTTTGCAGCCCACATCAATCATCCGTCCTAGAAGCGAAAATGCATGATCTAGCCTACCAAGCATCACAAATCCATCAATCAGTGAGGTAAATGTCACGTGATCAGGAACCAATCCTTTCTTATCCATCTCTTCGAGTAAATTCTCTGCATCATCTGCCTTGCCTTCTAGGCATAACCCATAAATGAGTGAACTATACGTGTATAAATTTGGAAAACATTCCCTTTTCTCCATTTCATGGAAAATCTTGAATGCAAGATGTGTCCCACCATTCCTACAGAGCCCATCAATCAAAGTCGTGTAGGTAACCACATTTGGGAGCAAATTTTTTCCTGCCATCTCGTCACATAGTTTCTCTGCTTCAGCAAATCTATTCTCTTTGGCCAAACCATTTATCACAGCATTGTAAGTTTCAACATTTGCATTGCAGCCATTTTCCTGCATCCTGCCAAGTAATGACAAGGCGACATCTACTTTCCCTTCCTTACAGTGACCATCAATCAAGGCAGTATAACTAAACTCGTTTGGAGTCAAACCTCGTTCCACCATTTCACTGAAAAGAGTTGTAGCCACATTGAACTTGCCTCCTTTGCAAAATCCTGAAACAAGGTCTGTGTAAGACCATTCATCAGGTTCGCACCCATTTGCCTTCATCAATTCCAATAACCTCAAAGCATTGTTCAGATTCCCCTGTTTGAGATACCCATTGATGAGGGTATTGTATGTTACTATTGTTGGAGAGGGACCTGTCTTCATCATCTTGTTGAAAAGACCCATTGCCTTCTCCGTTGATTTAACCATGCAAAACCCCATTATGATTTCATTGTAGGTTTCAGCATTTGGCAAGCTACCATGCCCTTCCATCCAATAGAAAATGTCAAGAGCAGCATTAAATCTTCCTCCTGCACACAACTCCTTTATCATTGCATTATACGTAACCGTATTTGGAACCAAACCATCCTTCAACATCTTGTGGTACAAACCGATTGCCACCTCAAGTTTGCCCAATTGAAACAATCCACAAATTAGAGCTGTGTACGTCTGCACATTTGGGCGACACCCCCTTTTCCTCATGCTGGCCACAAGTTCAATTGCCTCCTTCACACGCCCAATTGCACATAACGACGAAATTGGGACTGTGTACGTATAAACTGTAGGTTCAATGCATTTCTGCTTCATTTCCTCGAGCATCTCCAGCGCCTCATCCACCCTCCCCTCTTTGCAGAGCCCATTTATCAGTGTCGAATATGTCACTGAGTTTGGATCACAACCTTCCTTCACCATCCTATCAAAAACCTCAAATGCTGCATCTAAATTAAGGTTTCTACAGTGCCCAAGAATAAAGGACGTATAGGTAAACACATCAGGTTTAATTTCATGCTGAAGCATATGACTTAGAATCAACTTCGCCTCTTGAACCTCCCCCTTCTTGCACAATATATTAATCATGGTATTGAAAGTTAATAAACTGGGTTTAATCCCACAACTCAACATTTGCTTATACACAATTTGAGCAGCACCAACCATCTCAAACTTGCCTAACTGAATTAATAACGTATTACAACTATACAAACTAAACCCCAAGCCTTTCGTACCAACTTCACTTAGATAACCCATAACCCGGGTAATCTCCTCCTTGTTTTTACAAGCTTTGATCATCAACATCCTAACGTGATCCGCGGGTGCAAAGTTGCGATCGCAGATAAGCCTATTTAACATAGACTTAAAACATTCCAAGTTGTGCTCATAAAAATATGTCTTGGAAACCCAATAAAAGAACTGCAAAACCAACTCACTGCTGCCCTTATGAGTATTGATGATTTCTGCCACGTGGTGGGGTCTAAGGTTGGAACTTAAACGCTTTAGTTCAGAGCTTTTATGCCATTGATTCTCACTCAGGATTTCACAAACCTTAGAGACCAAGTTTGGGATAGGTTTGCCAAACGATGAGTGCTCCAATTCTTGATAAATGTGGGGTTTTGATGAAAATTTGAGAAATTTGTGAGAACCCAATTGGGGAAAGTGCCTATGGAGATTAATGAGAATATGGGTTTTGAGAGGTTTTACCATTTCTTGCGATGAGAGAGCTCATGAGTTGTTGTTGGTGGACATTGAGGAAGCTTTTTTCTTTCCCTTTTTGGCATCCGGTGGTTTACAGATCAATGGTTTTGGGGAACTGATAGACGTGGTTGCCGAAGGACCATAACTCAGTTGAAGGAAGGAAGGGGAGAGAGCGAGAGAGAGAGAGAGAGAGGCCTAACTGTACCGTTTTGAACGCTAGGGCTCCTTTGAAGTTTTCGTCCAAGAAATGGGATTACTAGGAATTTCGAGCAAATTTCTTCTACAAGAACCGAAAAATAATTACTAGTACTGGTTAAGTGTCGTAAATGTGTTTTAAGATTAGTTGTTTACACTCAAAAGTCCAATGAATCTTTCTTTTTTTAAAAGTTTTTAGGAGATGAGATAAAAATTAGTTTTGATAAAATCTATGACCCTCAAATGATAAAAGCAAAATTAGATTTTATCAAATAAGGCATTGACGGGAGTTTATCAAAACTAGATTTTAACACTTTAAAACAAAATGTTATTTTATCACACCTCTATAAAAATAGTTTTGGCATTATCATTTGTCTTTGTGAAAACTAGATTTTATCTCTTAAAATCATTTGGAAAACACCCCATTAATCGAGGGATCTTGGGGTGCTAGAAATCAACCCCTGAAAATCGATCAAAACAAAGTCATTTTGGGCACCAAAAGGTAGGGCTGTAAAAAAAAAACCGCGAATCCAAACCGGACCGAACCAAACCGTAGGTTTTGGATTGGGTCCGTGGATTAATGGTCCGGATACGGATTGAAAAAATTAGAAAACCGTGCTTCGCGGTTCGGTCCATGGATTTTCATAAAAGAACTGTGGATAAACCGAACTGGACCGTGAGAATTTAATCAATAAATAAAATATATATATATATGTATAATATTGGGATAAGAATTATAATTAAACATATTATTACTAATTTTATACCCTAAATAGGTGGATGTGCTATAACTGAAAAGTAAAGGTGCAAACTTTAATTAACAATTGTAATTTTATTTTTGCTTGCACGTATATTAGCTACTTATTGTATCGGGGACTGGACTGGTTATGGGGAAGACTTTTGTTTACTCGCTTTATATTATGCTGTTTTTGCATCTTTTTGCTACTGCTAGTGGTACTCTCTTGAATATGAATCTCTTTGAATCATTTAGAAGCACTTTTGTTGGTGACTTGGTGTTGTTTATTAAAACATAAAAGCTACTAATGATGAATGGGTTCCAAAAGTTACAATGAGAATGTGAATGTGAATGTGAATGTGAATGTGAATGTGAATGTGAATGTGGAATATAATGTAATAATCTGTGGATAAACAGTGAACCGAACCGTGATTTTTTTGATTGATTCGGAACCGGATCGTAGACTTTTGGTTTGGACACGGATTGTCTTACATTGGACTGTAGACTTTTGGTTCGGTCCTCGGATTCATACCAATCCGCACCAAAACCGGACCGTTGACACCCCTACCAAAAGGGACAACGAAAAAATACTCAAAACTACGTCGTTTTGCGTCCCAGGAACATAAGAGATAAGACTTTTTTGGAAACGTAATTCCCACTAGATCAAGGGTTGAAACTTAATTACCACATGCATTATTCCTAGATCAATTTTTTGGGGGGTTTAGGTGCTTAGGGTATCATACAGTTTTATGAGGTTTTGGATGTTTAGGCACTTTCATTGGATTTTAGGGGTTTAGGCACTTTCATTGGATTTTAGGGGTTTAAGCACTTTCATACGGTTTAGGGGTTTAGACATTTTCATATGGTTTTAGAAATTTAGGCACTTTCATGGGATTTGGGTACTTTCATACAGTTTGACAGTTTAGGCACTTTGGATTTAGGTATTAGTAACTTCGAATTTAAACACTTTGAAAAGAAGAAAAAAAAAACCCAACTTGACCCGGTGAAAATTATTTTCTCAAAAGTGGACTTTAGTGGTAATCGTCCAAAATGACGTCGTTTTGGGCGATTTTCAGGATGGTTTTTAGGGGCTAATTTCTAACACCCCGGATCCTTAATCAAGTCGAAATGGACTACATACACACCGAAATTGAGTTGACGATTTTTTAAGGGTTCGAGCTCAGCCCATTTTAGTATCAAAGCGTTTAAGCTTGGTCCTTTTATTAATCAGATCCTTTAAAAAGAGCAAAAACTATTTACTCAAATTGTTACTCAAAATTTAAGTACAAAATTGGATAAAAAGCTCCATTTGATATGACTCGATCCAATGAGGAAGCCTATTCTATTTAAAAAATAAAAAATACTCTTATTCCTCTCTTTCCTCCCTTCACCAGACCTAAAACAAGGAAACCCTTCCACCATCACTATTGCAGGTTTCCTCCACCGCCACCTGCAACCTTTTCTCCATCCAATATCAACCTTGGAGCTGTCCACGACGGATCCATAGATAATTAGAGTCCTTCATAGTAGGAGCTATGGTTTTTGAAAATAACGAGATAGAGAAAGAGCGGGAGAGAGACATATACTACCACCATCAACCAACGCCTACCACTGAAGTCACCAAAAAGTATCTGTTTGAAATTTGGTTCTAGAATTGGTTCTCCCTCGATTTGGTGAAAAATTGAGTAAAACTCAATTTAGTTCTAGATTTGGTGAAGTAGTGGAGTGGTGTTTTGGGTAATTTTTACACAAATTTGAGTTTGAGTTCAAATTTGAGTGAGGGCTAGAAATGCTCCAAACCATTGTAAATGAGCCAAGCTTTTATCCGAACCGAGTCAACAACTAACTCAAGCTCGGCTTGTTTACTGAACGATCATAAAACTTAGGCTTATGCTCAGACTCGATAGCTAACAAGCTAAGCCAAGCCTTGAGCTATTCGCGAATAGCTTGGTTTGGTTGCAGCCGAGCATTAACCGAGTTTTAGTAACTTAATTTTTTTAACATAATATCTTATTACTAATAATTGCATTGTTAATAAGAAGTAGAATGTGCGCGTATATTGTCTTGGACACCTAATTGTAAGATAAACACGATAAAAGTTATATGGGTTTTGAAAATGCATTTTTTATGATGAATCATCTCGAATGAACATTTATGAAATTATGAGTCGAGCTCCTTGATTGTTTTATTTCTAGCTTTTGCTTAAATTTGTTCACCTTTTTTATTTCACTGTTTAGTTAGATGTTGTTAATGAGCATCTCCAACCTTTGCTTCATATGCGGGGATGTCAATTTTTTTAAGACTCATATGACAATTATACATGCTAGAATTTGACATCTCTGAAATTCTCACTCCAACCTATATGTCAAATTTCTCATTTGGGAATGTTTTCGCATTAATTTTAAATTTTAATTAAATAAAAGATTTAACATCACATGTCAAATTTGACATGAGAGAGTAGATGTTAAATGACAAATGCAATTGACATCTTTGTTGTAATTGGGTCAAATGTCAATTCACCTACTTGGCATGCCATGTCAAATTAATAGGAGTATGAAAGTATGTCAAAAAAAAAGTATGCCAAAAGTATCACTTCAATGTGCAATGAAATGTGTTAACGATAAATTACATAAAATATAGCATTTCTCTAAAAATAATTTAGTGATAACATTTTGTTTAGCAAAACTACAATAACTTAATTTGAAAAACCAAATAGTAATAGAAACCTCATAGTCTATAACTTTTCCCCTTTTATTGAGCATTCGGATTCTCTACCATGTTGGGTCCATTTGCGGACCCTTATTGGATCCTCTTTGATGATCGAAATGATTAAGTTATGTTGAGAAGATTAATCATTTCAAAAATTATGTTAAGTCCATGAAAATTTATACTATTCTAAAACACATTTGAGAAAAAATAGACTTGAAGCGGAGTTTCTTTATTTATTCAACCCATCGATGGAGTGGTTGGAACTATGAAGCTTACCTTATTACTATGAAAAGGGGAAAGGGCTTTTTCAGTATAGAAAAAGGAAAATGAATTCCTTGATTTAAAAATTAGATGTATTACAATAGTCTATAGTCTTTGTGAGCATCACAGCCATTGAGTCACTCTCTCCATAACTATAGGTTCCTAGAAGTTAATCCAAAGGGTTGGGTTGGCCTAGTGGCTAGTAGTCAAGCCCAGAGATTTAGGGATTAATTTCAAAACTTCTTATGTGCAATCAGCACTTTTAGGATTAGTCCATATGGAACTTTGCTCTAGCTTTAATAGGGACCCCCACTAGTGGTGTTGGAATTGATCCCCCAGGATTGGTTGCGGTGCGCGAAGCTGACCTGAACACTTGAATTATCAACAACAAAAAAAAAGTTCCAACAAGTTTCCCTCAGCAACAGATTCATATGTACATCTACAAAGGGAAATGAAAGATATGCAGATAAAATCTGGGCAAGGTGAAACCTTTATCAATTCCAAACCGACAATCACTGCATTGGAAAGGTCTGAACTTTGTGCAGAGTCACCCTGCATATTTGTGCAATGCTTTAAGCAAACTGAGTTCACTGAAACAAAATTGTACTATACCTGTTTAATTTCTTAAGCAAAACTGAGTTCACTGTTTTAGTGTTATTCTAGGCACTTGCCAAAAGAAGGCCATTGTTACCACAGTAACCACTTGATGCATTTTGTCGTAGAAACACGTTTTGTACAGCACCATAGACCAAAATGTAATCGATAATCTGTAATCACCAGGGATTTAAAGCAGCATTACTTCAAATGCTTCTTAATCTTTGACCCTATTTACCTTGTCAAGGAGGATCAAAAGCATGGCCACTGGCTTACTGGACGAAATATTAAAGAAATCGGTAATTTGAATTAGCTGGTAAGTCAAATAAAGTCAAGCAGATGAAAAGTCTGCATGAAGAACAAACATGCTGGTAATTGACATATATATAGCTAGAAATACACAATCAGTTCCATGCCATGTCATGTAACATTCTTTTCCACGTATCTCAGAAACAAAAGTACAACCGCCAAATACAAGGATACGTAGAAGGGCTTGCATGTGTAAGAAAGCTCTCCAGAAGAGAACCAACAACTAATACCCTTGCCAGATTTAGGACGACAATGTAAACAAGTGATTCCCTGTTTCTTATGTTTCCCTCTGAAAAAAGAATGATGAAAACTAAGTTAATTAACTGTATAACTATTATTACGTATCACCAGAAGTTTTCATCAAGGTTCCAATTTCAAGGAAACAACTCGTCCCTGCCTGTTGCGCTTTGCTGCCTTGACAAAGATTACAGAAAGGCAAGATGGTGCCCACCATGGCTGACGGACTTTTTGCTCCCCTTTCAAGCAAGCCACTGGGAGAAAAACAAAACATTTGACCTCAAAAAGTTATAAGACCAATCTAGAACATCCTGAAAAATGTAATACAAGGAATTTCAGTCCAAAAAAAGTAGTATGTATTTTCCATAATCAATGTGGAATCTGTAACATTGATACCAAATGTCCAGCCTATTTACAATCCACAGACTAAAGAAGTCTACTTCAGGTAGACAAAGTTTAGAGATCCTGAATGTTCAAACATCAAGATTCCAAAAGAGTTAACGAGAAGCATTATCTTCTCTGAATCTACTTCAACTGAAACCAAACACAACATTTTGTAGTACCAAGAGTACAGTCCAGATTACAGATAAGAACTAATCCAGACAAGACATGATTTCAATAGATACTCGGTATTAACGGTGATACCACGTGGAGACATCACAAATCCATTGGAAACTTCATCTAGCTGCACAAATTACTACATGGCTGGTTATTGGGGAGAATGGTGTCATACTAAGTTGGATTTGCATGTTTGCATTGGCTGGTCAACCACAGAGGATGGTGTGTCACCACTGTATTCAATAATTGTTCATGACTTCTAACTCAGAGCAACCAAGATAATCTGATACTGAGTAAAACAGTGACATAGTGTTTGGGCATTGGTTGGAGACAGAGAGCCTTGCAATATCCCTGGGCATTTAGTACAACATTTACTAACAGCAGACAGAAACTCCAGTCATTTCATGCCAATAAAAGAGTCACTTGCTCAACATGGAGAAAACATCAAGTTAATTCAATTGTCCAGAAATTTGGGATCGACACCAAGTCATTATGCATTATCTGGCATTCTGGCCTTGAAAACGCAAATGGTACAAGACTACAAGGCAAACCTTGGATCCCAACAGAATGAGACGGGTAACAAGAAAAGAGAAAGAAAGAAAATTCTTCACAATGCAAGAATTGTATTCTCCAACATCTGAATAAGAGATTCACTGATGTTTTCTTGCTTAGGCATGTATATATGCACACAAAAACACACACAAAGACACACAGACACACAGACAGACCTTTAATTCGTCTCAGTTCCTTGCACAAGGTGATAAAATCTCCCCATTTCATGTGGCACCGTCTTATAAACCGCAGTATCTGTTCAGTTGTAAACATGGACATCCCCTCCAAGTATTCTCCATTGACACCATTTTCTTTGAAAATTTCACGGTAACTACCCAGCTTTATCTCTTCTAACCATAAACCAACGTCCTGACGAATAACGCAACAAGGAAAAGGTAAGAAAATAATATATGACACAACTATTTTATAAACAACAAACATTACTTTTCTCAACATTTCATATGTTCGTTCATGAATATAATGACATGGAGGTGTATCACTGCAGTCTAACCCGTACCCCAACAGGAGGAACAGGTCCAGGGCAATACCAATGATACTTCAAAGTAGGGAGTGCTTGTTTCCTTAGAAGTTATCCTGCAAACCTTCCTTAAATAATGAGGACTTTTTTCAATAAGAACGAACTTTTCAGACACTCAAACGCCCTAATTTTCAAAATAACCAGTGCAGTAGAGAAAGAAGAGGAATGAATGTTTTCTCTTTTAAAAGTTCTATATATGTATGTATTAGATTGTTAACCACCAACTCATCTAAAAGCTTAAGCTGTTAGAGAGAGGGGTAACTTTATTATTTATATTCTCAACACGCCCCCTCACATGTAGCCAGGCTATCCTCCATAAGCGGGCTAAACACATGCAAATATTTAATAACTGGGTAGGCGGTGAGGTTCAAATATAGGATCTATTGCTTGCTCTGATACCATAATTAGATTGTTAACCACCAACTCATCTAAAAGCTTAAGTTGTTAGAGAGAGAGGGGTAACTTTATTATTTATATTCTCAACAGTATGACTCCTCTAGAAACCATGTATGACTCCTCTAGAAGCCTCCGAAGTTATATGCAGAAGAAGCAGATCTTTAAACAACTTCAAGCCAACTCAAACTCAACAATGATGCATCCTAATACCTTAAAAATACGGTTATCCCTACGCTATAAGTCATCGTTATTACGTACTACGAAAAAGAACACTCATTATCCAGATGGACGACGTTGGTCAGTTTATGGTTCAGAAAACTAAACATAATTTGCAAGTGTGTATACAGTTTGATAATTTTTCTCAATCTTTCCTTCATTTCTATTTGAGGCATGGGGTGGGGGTTTTGGGTTCTACTTCTGGTAACAGCTTGGTAAAACTTTCTTCTTCTTTTTTCTTGCTAATTGCTTGGTTTTCACTTTTCAGACTTATTTCAGCCAAAAGTATACAAAATCACTGCAGGAAGAAAGAGGAAATCCTACTTTTAGCACTAAACGGACTAAAAATTGGCAGCTGCTCCTAATTGGGATAAGGGAAAAAAACAACAATGCTAATCAATAACTTTTAAGTTGCAAACCACATGACAATAATCAAAATAATAACCCCAAATGCTTAGTAGTTACTTAAAATAAAACTTCATACAGCTATTGGACAAAGAAACATATGTACTTGAGTTTTTCCAAGCATATCGTAACAAACTATCTCAAAAGCTAGAATGCCAGCATCAAATTTCATATTCACTAATCTCTTTTGGTTGCAGAGGATAAGCTGTTGCATAATCAAACAAAAGAATATAGTGAATCAAGTATTAAGATTAACAATCCATAAGTTTTTCAACAGCAAAAGATCCATTAACTACAATTTGAACTAGAGTACAAGAACATTTACTCAATCCAGGAGTATTAAGATTAAAAACTTCAATTCCCTTCCTTTACTGTATCTTCTCAGCTAAAAAACAGGGGAAGCAGATACCCAATATAGAATCACAAACAAAGAACCTTAAACTGAACTGTCTTTTCTAGGTTAAGGTCACAATTTGTAAAGAATTACCTCGATTGTCCAAATGAAGAAATCAAGAGGCTCAGGAGGCCTTTGTTTGGTCATCTCCCGAATCAGGTACACAAAAAGGCCTAACCTTGTGATCAAATCAAACTTCGGTGAGATCGAATTCCATTCCACAATCACACCGCACAACACAATTGCGAACAAATCAGAAAAAATTGAGACGAAATCACAAATACGGGCCGATGAAAAAGATGAGGGGATGACTGATTGTTTATCCCGTGAAATTAGCGGCCCGATTCACTGCATTTGAATGAGAGATTTTAGAGAGATGGGGAGAGATTGTGCGAAGGCAAGGAAAATGGATATTTCTTCAACTGGTCGACACTCTCAGATGCGTTACTCCTATAGGATTGCACCACGCGGTTGGCCCACTAGACTATCTCCAGTCCTAGTCCTATTTTTTATACTCAAATTTGAGTAAAAAATTGTCTTATCTCCAATTTGGCTAGGTTGATCTCCAATGGAACAACCCATTTCGCACCCTAAATTTATATTTGGAAATTACAAATGGCATATATGTAGATAAATGAAATGATAGAATCAACTCCGGTGAAGGTCCTAAGAGGCTCGGCAAGTCCGGCTAAGGTTTGGCGACCCTCTAGCAGCTCCAGCGAAGCTTCTACCTCAAATCGAAAGAGCCGGCGAAGCTCAAACATCAAATTGGAAGATCCAGTGAAGCTCCGTCATTATTTCAAGACGACCGGTGAAGAATCGGCATCATATTAAGACGACCAGCGAAGCAAGGTAGACGTTGGAAAAATGGGTAAAGGCTTGGGGTCTCTCCAAATGGGAAAAGAAATGGGTAAAACCCAAAAATGGATAAGGTTTTGGATAAAAATTAGAGATGGGTTTTTGATGATTTTACCCAAATTTTGAATTTGGGTCTTAAAATGGGTTAAGATTGCAAATGCTCTTAACGAGCCTATTTTGATAATCTAAATCCTTCATTTTATATGAAGAGAACATTGATCACACCAAAAACCTTGTTGTTTGGATATCAATCAATGGTAAATTCATTTATTCTGTACAACTTGTCCATGACATTAATCACACCCAAAACCATGTTGTTTGGATAAAATCAATAGTCAATCCAAACACATTTGGTTTCTAAAAATGGGTTCAATCCAGTGTTCCATACTCATTTTATACAAAATAACTGCATTTCAATCAGGAGATGATTTGTATTCCAACAACATGATTTCCAGTATAATCAATATTCTTGACAAGTACTAGGAATTGAAAGATTTTGATCATCAAAATAGAGCCGTTGTGCGCCCCAAACTAGGCCAATTGCATAGTGTAAAAAAGCCATTAAGTGGATTGTCAAGGCGCCACATTATTCCGGACACTCACAACTAATAACCAATTACTTCTATGTGGGACTTTTTATTCATGGGAAATGCTCACAACCGTCCTGTAGATGGTGGATTAAGAAAAATGCATCAATATCTGGAAAAAAGTGTATTGGTCTTCATAAAATGTGCATTGATAATCCAGACCCGTTATTTTTATATTTTTGTGGTTGTTAAAAATATCTCAAAAAGTGTCCTTAAGTAGCCGAGAAGAGTGATTGCCGATGATCGGAGGCGATAGTGATGATGATGTGGTGGGGAGAGTGTGTGCTAAGTAGTTAGAATGGTTCGGGAGAGTATAATCATAAGTAAGATTTCATTTAAAGTCAGAGCAAAGTTTTTAATTCGTAAGAGTTTTAATTACACAAACTTCTGGAACTCCAGATAACCAATACACAGCCAACAACCTTGAGTTTTTAATTCATAGAAGTAAGAAGGAAGTTTTCATATTGTATGATTAATTAGTTATTTGCAGAAAACAATGAGGAGCAAATGATTAGTGATTTTAAGTGGTACAAATAATTGTAATATTATGATTTGAAAATTTTCCATCGCGACAGAAAGCAGGTAGGCGAGTAGGGCCAGATGCTTAATGATAACCGAAACTTTACTTAATTAAATATAACTAAACCTAGCCTTCTCATAACGTGTAACTTCGTCCACCCAACGCCTCTCGTCCCGAACAAAAATTATGGGGTGGTCTTGAGCTATCATCACGAAGTACCCCACCATCATTTAACAACACATTTTGTGCTGTCCGCAAATAAGGAGTATATAAAATGTAGAGCTCAAAACAGATACAATTGTGTAGCTGAGTATTAGTTGTGCCTTCAATTAAATTTCTATGGAGGAGAAGTTAATACACATAGATAGGAGGTTAAAATACAAGTTCGTGTATGGAAAAAGAAAAAGAACAAAAATTTCGGCTTTAGCCATGGCCACCACTATTGCCCGAGCTAGAATGGCTTTGGCCGCACCAGTCACTGCTTAATCAGTGGTTGCCTTGCTGCAAGCAGTGCTGCTCGAGAGTGGAATGCTCCGTATTCACAATGACTGTAAATAGTTTTACAGGTATTTTCAAGGAATCTGGTGATCATATACCAACTCAAATGTTGGTTATTGGTGAGTCCACCACTTAGTCACATAATTCTTCGAAATATACTGCATAGGAATATTTGAACCGCACTATTACCTAAATCAATAGCAGCAGCAAGCTCATTTCACATATGGCAGTCCCATAGTCACAAAGATAATACGAATCTAAAAAGGGAGGGATACATGTCTACTTCAATTCAAGACCAAATTTTGGCTGTAGACATCAAATTCTAGCAACAGGTATATCCAAATTTTTGTCATGTAAAATTTGACGGCAGCAGGAGCATAGGTATCAGAGACAAAACACAAATTTGACAGCAGCAGGAGTATACAGCCTCAAATGGTAGATGAATCATTCATTTTACATGACAAAAACACACCAAACAGCAACAGGAACATAGGTATCAAGATAGCAGCAGCATAGGCATCCAGGTACAAGAACTTAACTTTGATTAGGAACTGAAAAATGACTCCAACAAGAGAAGACCAGACCAGACAAAACAGATGCATCAAACTGAATCCACTCAGAATATCCAAATTTTTCAGCAAGTGAAAATAGTTGTTTAAGATCAGTTAGAAGCAGCACGATATGAAATGGTTGATCCATAAGCAAAGATAACAATGTTTTACCTAGAGGTGGCATGGGGAATTGCATTGCTGGATTATTCGCACAAGCAGCCAAAAAGGAAAAAGACCTACCACTATCATCGCTAGACTCCATTCGGCTACTGACAAAAAGGATACACAACTGCATCATTTCAGCATATACAGGAGCAGCAATCATTTCAGCATAGCTGTATCATTAGTTTCAGCATTATGATTAACAGTTTCAGCATTATATTCATCAGATTCAGCATTATATTCATCAATTTCAGCAGTTTCAGCAGCAATTTCAGAGCATTATTATGTAATCAGTCTTCACGATAGGCATACCCTTTTTCATACCATTTTGCTCAGACTAGGACGTAAACTTGATACCCCAAATCTAGATATCCAAAAAGGAAAAAGACCTATCAATACTAGGACATAAAACTTGTTAGAACATACAGACACAGAGAGTCAAATTACTTCAGATTTCAGAGTTAGTGGAAGAAAAAAACATAATATCCCTGGAAGCTATGAACCACCGACACTTCTAGAGGTCACCGTGTCCACAAGTCCCACCCGGGGACACGTATTGGACACTCCAAGTGCGTGTCCCTTGAATTAAAATATTTTTTGGTGGGACACGGCATGGACACGCGTGTCCCACATATACACTTTCTTTCACTGTGTATATGTATATATGTATGGTATATATTTTCATGGCTTTGTGGTTGTATATCTTACATATATGTGTGTACCAGCATATATAATAATGTAGATATTTTACATATCAAAGGAAAGGTGTATATATCTATGCATATAAACTGTTACCGCATACATATATGATAAATTTATATATATAATCGTTTATTTATTTATTTATTTTTGCCGTGTCCCTCGCCGTGTCCGTGTCCATTTTTTAAAATTCCCGTGTCCCATGTTGGTTTTCGTATCCGTGTCGGTGTCCGTGCTACATAGCCTGGGAGTATTATTTAAATCAAGGCAACCACCCCAAACCCGTTCACAGACTTTCGAACAGGAAGGAATAATTCATGGCTTAAAATTCAAGTTTACTACCAGTAGAACACAAAAGCTGTTGGGACTCGGACAGCACTGAAATAACCACGATAAAGGAACTAGCCCACAAATATAATAGAATATGCATGGACTAACCAACGAATGTAACATAGCTGGGGATACATAAAATATATTTTCATTACCTGTTAAGGATACTTCCAAACAGTAGAGAAGATTAAATATCTCCAAAACATGAATTCAGAAGTTAAATAACTATCACACAGAGAGCCACAAAGTCACAATCAATCGGTGCCCCAAATCTAAATACTCAAAGACCCATTCTCGAAGAACGTAACAACTAATCACTAATGCTAGCAGAAATGTAAGGGATCCAGATTCAACAATGCACAGAGAGAGAGAGAGAGAGAGAGAGAGAGAGAGAGAGAGAGAGAGAGAGAGAGAGAGAGAGAGAGAGAGTACCTTCAGGCTTCAATGGCGACTTGAGCTCTGATGAACGTTTGGAAGGTAGGGCATAAGATAGCGCAGAGAAGAGAGAGCGCTCAGATAAATGTTCGGGTAAGAAGATAGCTCTTAAGCCAAAAAAAAAAAGAGTCGCTCCCAAGTATTTAACTCGAGTCAATAGTGGGTAAAGTGCTTGGAATCAGAAACGCACGCTTTCCGCCGATTTGGCAGCCAGTTTTCCACTTTTTCCAAAAGTGAAAGTGTTACTTTTTCAACTTTCACAAATTTCACAAATAGGGAAAGTGATTTATAAAATTTGTAAGTGGAAGGAGGGCACCAAACAATTTTCCATGATAAATTTTTTAAAATTTTGAAAATAAAAACAGAAAACAATAATCTCCTTTGACAAAAATGATACGAGTCATTTCCTTCCTGTGATTAGTTTCTCACAAAACACATACACGGTGAGCGTGCACAGAGGGCTGAGGAGTGAGCAGCAACGTTCTAAAAGTCGACCGCCTAGGCCGACTAGTCCCCACCTAGGCGCTAGGTGGTGGTCCAACGCCTAGATTAGGAAGCCAACTCACCCTGTAGGGCGCTAGACGGTCGACTAGTCGGCGCCAAGGCCCTAGGAGCCCCTTCGCCGCCCAATTAGCGGTTAACGAGTATTACAACATTGGGCTTTTTGTGGGCGGGTCCTATAAACAAGTCTTATAGCTTGTAAGGTCCGGAACAAATAATGCGCATAGTTCACTAGGTCCTGCACATAAGTTTTACACTTTTTTTTCCGAAATTACCCCCATTCTGAAAATTAGAATGTACATTTTGAAAATTAGAATGTACATTTTGAAAATTAGAATGTACATTTTGAAAATTAGAATGTACATTTTGAGTGTTAAAATGTACATTCTAAATTCAATATACGGTCTAAATTCTAAAATGTACAGTCTAAATTCTAAAATGTACATTCTAAATTTAGGGTACCCTAAACTGTAGGGTACCCTAAATTCTAAATATACAGTATAAATTCTAAAATGTACATTCTAAATTTAGGGTACCCTAAACTGTAGGGTACCCTAAATTCTAAATATACAGTCTAAATTCTAAAATGTACGGTCTAAATTCTAAAATGTACATTCTAAATTTAGGGTACCCTAAATTGTAGGGTACCCTAAATTCTAAATATACAGTCTAAATTCTAAAATGTACGGTCTAAATTCTAAAATGTACATTCTAAATTTAGGGTACCCTAAACTGTAGGGTACCCTATAAAAGGGCTTAAAATCCTAGGGTATCCTATGAAAGTGCCTAAACGGTTAGTAAAAACAAAGAGTAACGACGAGGAGGATGGGCAAAAAAGTAAAATCCCCAATCATATTTGTGCCCCAGGACCTCTCCAGCAATAAATTTTAGCCCAGGACCCGGTGGGCCAAAATTCCTAATAATAGGAGCTGCCAATAAATTTCTTTACAACATTAGTGAGCAGTTGCAAACTCTAATCCAGTTTAAGGTTCCAACTTGGCAGATTTTCAGCCAACCACTTCATCCATTAAGCTACATCTAACATACCAACTAATAACAATGCTTACAGTTGATAGGAAAGGACCGGCATTTAAAACTTCTAGGCATGAGAAACAAATCAATTCATCAGTTTCATTGCACTAGGCGGACAGTAAGTTAATCTAAGTACCTTCTTTCTGTCAACATTTCATAGAAATACATAAAAGCATCAATCTTGGAAGTATCAGTCAGAATCACTAAGAAATCTACATGGATTATAACCTCAATTAAACCTGAAGGTGACAACCCTATGAAGATGCAATGAATGTACATCATTGTTTTTATGCATGATGAAACCAATTAACTAGTAACTATTTACGAAAAATTTGATCACTAGATTGGCTGAGAAGCACAAAATCAAATTCCAGCCATCGTGCGGTACTCTTACAAACACAAACACAACGGCAAAACAAAAATCACGTGAACAAAAATCTACACTAGAAATTATTTGATTTTCCAGAAAATTGAAGATACAGCCCTCAGCCCTCTCTCCGCCTTCGGAAAAAGAAAAGGAAAAAAAACCGCCCTCGGGCTTTTACGGTGACATACCTCTGCTGAAAACATTTCATAACCAACCCTTGCATGCACTTTGGTGAGAAACCACAGTATTTCTCACCTCCCACAAGGTGTTAGTGGCTCATTTTCTTTGGCAATTACCATTAGTTGCGGAGAAACCCCAACTTCACTCAGTTCTGATCCATATCCAAAATTCCTTCAAAAAGGTTTGCTAGCAACCCACCGAGCAAGAGGGAGTATTCAAGGTAAAAGCACACCAGTGACAAATGAATCTCAGAAGCCGCTGCCAGAAGATGTGTTGCCTGCTCCAAGAGTGCCATTTCCTCCAATGCGGGTTTTGCTAATGATTCCCTTCCCAAAATATTCAGCAATCACAGAAAACCCATCTTTTGAATTCTTTACTTTACTGAAGAATTGATCCTGGTCTTTGGAATTCTGCTCCAAGCTTCTCTTCATTTCCAGGACCGATCTATACTCAGGAGCACACTCTGGGCATTCTTTCTCATTGTCACCAAGGCAACGCAGATGGAAAGAGTGCATGCACATAAAGTGGACAGCAGGGAGATCAAGGGTAAAAGTGCAAGCAGTGCACTTGCTAAGCTGGAAGATTCTGGCATTTGTCCGAAGATCCTGGATTTCCTTTCTCATTGCCAACGTTTCTTCCTGCACAGATTGAGGGGGAAAAATTCAGATCATTCTGATATCTTACTTGAGCAAACATTTCAGTGGGGTATAGAGATGTCACGTATATGTGCCTAAGTACCCAATGAAGATATATGACTCTTAATGGTAGATGTAAGAAACTAAAGGAAATGGAGTGCCAAAAGAGTTTGATTATGGTGAACCCTATAGTAGCTAATCACAATTGTCAAATCATACCCAGCATACACCATTCCACCTCTAGACAAACACAAAATGTACACGCAAGCCATTTGTATTTTGAAGTATTAGAACAACTGTATGCAATTCTATCTCTGCAGTTTTGAATCTGCGTGATAACCTTCTCACCAGCAGTATAAGGCCATGGTCACTGATCCTTAAAAGATGCCAAAGCAGCTAAACTCATATAATCAGGATCTCTTACTCCAGTGTATTAGGAAAACTCCGTAAACAAAAAAAGGTGTACTAGGAAACCATCACCTTTTCCCCAGAGGAATCAAAGTACTACACGAGACTCTTTTAGCAATGACAACGATATTTTTCTACCAATACTAGCAAATATAAGAGTAAATTTTTGGCGTTCCCCCCAAATTGTCATTATTTACTTTGTTAGGTCCATGTCAACACTTTTGTTTCTAAGAAACCAATAATTTATGCAAGATATTCCATCAAATTGAAAGATTTTGACCACCGTTTCATTAATTAGGAAATCCTTAACTTGAGACAATGAGGAAACAGTCATATTCTACAAAAATTCCCCATCTTCAACACATGATATGCACAAGCGTACTGAGAGATAAGATCATAGTTTGTTTATTATCCATAACCATCAACCATCAATACCAACGGGAAAATGCATATCCCCCTAACCTAGTACCTTCAGACAGTTCCAAGCTCTACTGCTCTAGCTCAATTTTCAGAGACGACTTGAAGTGTAGCAGGGAAAGAGGTTATGTGTTCGTCAAATAGGACAACCTTCATTCTTAGTAAATGCAAAGAGTCAAGGACCAAAAAGAGCAGAGTAGATCCTAACTACAAAAAAAAAGAAAAAAAGAAACACCAACCTGATACTTGTCGATAGCTCTCCTGTCATCTTCAATTAGCTTTGATTCCTGTTCAAGTTTCCTAGCTATATAATCTTTGACGACAGAAAGAGTGAGACACGGATTTCTAGACAGTGTCTGAAGAACAATGATAGGAGGCAAGATGTCATCTCTCTCAATATAAGTCAAAACTTCCTTGACTTCTTTCGAGCAATCTTCTCCGATTTCCCCAAAGTACTTCAATACATCTGCCCATAGGGATGGGTCACCTCCCTTACCTGAATCCCCCAGCCTCTTGCAACATGCTATCAAACCCTCATGATCATGGGCCTGTATGTAGCAAGCCATGACCTCTTTGAAGAGTTTCATCTTCTCGTATAGATATAACAGCCCTTCTTTAAATTCGTTCATTTCACACAGAATTATAGCAAGGTCAACATCATAGAGTGGATGCTCCAGGTCCGATGGCCATGCAGTCTTAAGCAAGCGCAGCCCCTTCTGAAGTCTTTCCCGATGATCCATTTCTCTATTCAAATCTTTCTGAACCGCGCTTAACTTACCATTGGCCTTCGGTCTTGAAATTACCACTGATACTGATGGCCTTTCACTAGTGGAACTAGTATGTTCATCAATGTTAACTTGTGATAATAACGGGAAATTCAAGTCATTCGACAGGTATAACTCCAAGAGTGTGTTGTGAATCTCTACTTGAGCAGGTGAGTCCTTCACTTTGTTTGTGTATTGCTCCAGAAAATTCATAAGTGACTCCGGATGATGGATAAATATGTTGAGAAAATCAACAGGGGATGGTAACATGGATGTGTATAGACCACTGGAAGAACCTCTCTTGGCTAGTTCACCATCCTCCGTGCAAAGTCGCATGAGTATTTCAATCGTATCATCCGGCTTGTGCTCTATGAGAATCTTTCCGTACTCTTTTATTGTCACCCCAGCTTGACTAGGTTCAAGACTAGAAATATACTGCAACGCTTCTTCATAACTACCCAGATCTTCAAGTAAGATCTTTAAGTACCATTCATGTCTCCCAGCCTTCTTTGCTACATACATTGCATGCTCATGATAATTGGCAGCACGGCAGACCCTTATTGCAGTTTCAACATCAAATTTATGCTCCCCAACACCATCCTCGCGTTTAATGAACACGTTAAGTTTTTCGACATCTTTCAACTTAGTGTAACAGTTTAACAAAAGAGTTGTATGGTCTTTTGAAGCAAGCCCCTTCTCGTGTAGTTTCTCCAAGTAGTTTGTAAGGTTGTGGATTCTTTGAGCATCTAAAAACTTCTGTATCACATATGAAGGCTCGAGATGACCTATGGTGTTTATATACTGAGCCATAGCCTCATCATACTCTTGTTTGCTGTATAAATGATCCCCGTACTTCCTCAGCACTTCAGCTGTTGCGGCAGCATCAGCTTGTTGACTTTGAACAAGATTTATAGCCACTGTATAAAGATTCTTCTTAAACAGCATATCCAACTTGCTTTCCATATCCTTTTCGCCAATACACAGAGCTGATTTGTCTGCCATTATAAGTATTATGTTACCCCATTCACAAAGCATCTGAGAAACTTCCTTGGTAACCAAACTGTGGGCAATTAAACGGTTCTTCAGGTCGTAGACATTGAAGGTATTCTTGCCACTCCTGTGATCTGCAATGACACATAAAAGATAACCTCGAAACCAGCCAAGGAATTTCTTCTCTCCTTCAAAGGCCCAACAAGGTCCACGACCATCAACTTCGTAGAAATATACAGCCTCGTCTCTACCAATCATTAGCTCCTGCTGCAAGGACAGTAATACAACAATCAGGACACATAACAGAATAGAAAGAAAATAAAAAAGTTAGTAAGAACTGCATACCGAACGATCAGTCATAGCAACAGCGGTAGTATTGCATCCAATCTGATCAAGGGTATTACGACTATATGGTTCAGTCTGCAAGTTAAACAAGCTCACTGAAGTTGGAGTAACTGCAAACAATTGAGTTGCTTGACCATCCACACGAAACCCCATTCCCGTTATAGAAGACTGGCTTTTGTCAATATGACTAGCCACCACCAGTTTGAAGCGCTTGATACGCTCACGTGCAATATCCCCTTTGATCCCGTAAATACAACCATTGTCTAATCCAATTGCTATGAGTAATATTGGCGGTGCTTCCTCGAGAACCAAAAAGGACGTTATCTGCATTTCAACACGTTTTCTAGAATTAGTCATTGGAAATAATGTTCACCGCTTTTTGATAAGTGGCCCCAACTATTTTAGGTCCAAATGGAATCTTACTCACTTGAAGGTGCCAATGTCACCTAGACATCTAAGTGTTGTCCTATGAAGTTCCTCTTCTGCTACAAAGATTTGGTTATTGGGGGTTTTCACTGAAAATTGACTTGAGCATTGATTCAAGGCGGGCCCAAACCAATCAAGGAGTGGACAAAAGTGGATTGTCTTTCATTGCACATGTTAACTATTTCCTTTAACTTTTCTATGTAAGAAGAGAGCGAGCAAAGAGCATACAGAAGCAATTACATGCCTTTGCTTCCGGATATTGATTAGTGAATATCCGTAAGATCTGAACACATTCAGGGGTCGACGTGCTTGTTCCCTCCGCTTGCATCTTGTCGAGATCAAATACCTTCAGGCACATGGATGACAACTGCGGCGATATTTGTTCATCTTCCCCAACAGTTACTAGGAAGTTACGTTGCTGGTTCATCAAATAACACAAACTTACATTAATTTTAATTCACAGCTAACCTAAGTAAACACAATACCACAAAAATACTTGCATCATCCCTAAGGTCTATGGATAGACGTGGATTTTAAATGACGGGGCAGCCATTACAATTCACTTAAAATAGCTCAAATTTGGATTTCTTGTTTCCATATAGATTCAAGATTGAGATTTTCAACTTTGTCATGATAGATTGAGATATAAGCAATAGACACAAAAGAGACAAAAGGAATAATTGACAAACAAAATCGGACGGAGGGAGTAAATAATCTCCCACACTAAAGCAACTCGCAAAAAATTGACCAAATCCATAGCATTTATGTTAGTGAAGTGCAACTTCCTAAACCGTCATCACCGACGGATGTAACTTTTTAAAAAAATAGAAGATTAATTTGAATAAGACAACTCAGTTATTCAACTAAACAAGTACATAATAGCATCTCTATGCCCTTCCTTTCCTTTCCTTGTGGCGAAACACTCATCTGGGATGACCACAGCCCAAGGAATGAAACTGAGTCTACAAAAGAGAGACCAACCTCAGGTCTAGCGTAATGAAACAAAAATCAAACTTCATTACTAGTTTAAAGGGAACACCTTTTGGTGTGACCGTCAGTTTTGAGGTTAGTTCACACTAGTTTCCCTGACTACCCCTTTAATAACATAAAGAAACTGCCATCCTGAATTTTGCCTCCCCTCTTTTCTACTTTAACATCCCAGATTTCACTACAGATTTTTCTCAATTCAAGATTTTCCCCTCCATCTTTTGCATGACACCAATAGCACAAGCATTGTATGCTCGGATTCTCGTATACACATATAGAGAGGGATGACATTGATTCGCTACAGTTTTAACCACTAATTCTAATTACATGACCAATAACAAAACCAAAATTACTACTCTAGTTCTCAGTTTTTGCAAACCATAACCAAACCACCAAATCACAACACCAGACAACCAAATCACAACCAGACCGCCAAATCAAAAAACCCAACCACTATATCACTCCGCTAAATAAAAAACCAGACCAAATAGTAAGGATCGATAGGATTCTGATCCGTTTAGCGTTTTTTAGGGTTTTCTTGAACACCCGTTGACCACTACTTACTGCAAATTCAATTCGAACTGAAAAAGCCTAAATCTATTCCAATTTAGACGACAAAATCCCGAGGCATTACAAAAGCAAATAATCAGCGCTAATATGTATTTGGACAAATCGACTAAAGAAACGGAGATAAAAACTTATGTTAGTGAAATGGACCAAAATAATCCAAAACTCTTATGTCAGTGAATTGTGACTTCCTAAACCCATCTTCACCAGATTCTAACTTTTAAAAAAAAAAAGATAGAGAGCGTTAGTTCATATAAGGCTAGAGTTATTAACCCAAATAAGCCGGAATACATAATAACATATATGGATATACCTAAAGAAACTGCCAAGAAGAAGAAAAAACAAAGGCACCCAAATTTTCTTCTCTCATCCCTCCTACTTTCACTGAGCAGGTTTCTAATATTTCAGATTGCAATCGACACTAATCTCAAATAAAGGTTTTATTCTTTTACTCCTCCTGCATGATACTAACTGAGTTTCCACTGTGGTACTTTTGACATATTCGGTATTCTTCTCCTCACAAAGAATATCAAAGAAAACTAAAAAAACTGAAAACACCAGAGTGGAAAAGCACCCAAGCCCAGGCGTCTAGTGTACTCGTACATGGAGAGAATAAATTGATTCGCTCCGGTTTTCACCTTGAATTCTTTTTTTTTTGGGTGCATCGGGAATTCATTACCGTGAATACTACCAACAGAACCAATAAGCAAACCAAATTAGAAGTTCTTATTTTCTGAGAACCACAACCGGACCTCTAAATCACATATCCAGACCAATTTAGACGGATCGATAGGATTGTGATCCGTTTAGTGTTTTTTAGGGTTTTTCCTGAACACCCGTAGACTACTAATTACTGCAACTTCATTTCGAACAAAAAAAAAACCCTAAAACATTTACTAATAGAGAAGACAAGACTCCCCAATCCAATACAAAAGCAAACAATTAGCGCTAATTCAACGAAAACGAATCTAACTAGAGAGAAAACGGAGATAAAACCTTGAGCTGCTGGAGGAACAGGACGGATGAAGAGTGAGCTTGAAATCCATAGTTGAACTTCAACCCACGATCGAGCAAGCTGACGGTGCCGTTTTCGCAGCCGACAATGATCTTACCCCTCCCGCTCGAACAGCAAGTGATGTCTCCGTCAACTTCATCGGGGATCGAGCATTTTCCGGCGAATTTCTCCTCGAAGAACTCGAACTTCCTCCACTGGTACATCCCTCTGCCCAATCCGAAGAATCTCGCGAAGGACTCGAATTTGAGTTCTTGGAAATTTTCTTGTTGATGGAGAGAAGTTCGATTGAGATCCGGACATTTTTGTTGGGTCCGGGAAGTGGTGGGCTCCTTCGGGTTGGTACCAATAATAAAGCCCAAGTGTATACTCTTAGGCCCTTTTGGGAAGGTGGTTTCGAGAAAGCCCACAATGGAGTTGGGATGGTAAATCACTTCTGATGTCTCATTTACCCGAACTAATGATTTTATATTTATATCTAGGTAGATTTCTTTTTTTTTTCTTCTATCTTGAGATTCTAATCACTAATCTTATCTGTTTTCTAGTCAAACTACCTGAAAATTACAAAGTTAATGCAAATTATAATCGTCAATGAGGATCCGATTATTTCCAACTCAGCTATGTCTCCTGTCTTCCCCAGTTCAATTTTGTCCCGCCCGATTGCCATCCTTGGTGGTGGTGGTTTAAATTTGGTGGTAGTGGAGATGCAAGAATCTGCATGTCTTTCTTTGTAATAATAGACATTTTTCACGTTTATCAATTACCTTTTCGTTATTGCAGAGAATGTTCTGTTTAGAGTTTCATATTTATTCGTACCAAGTGCGGAAAATAAGTTATATTAGGAAAGATATCATGTTTGTACCAAAGCGTGTACATGCAATATATATATTTTATGATGCACGAAAGATCGCCCTTAGATAGCCGGTTCACATGCTTAAGTTTAAGATGAGGTAACGCCTTTTTGGCAAAAGGAATTTGAACTTAGGGATGGCAATTCCCCCAAACCCGATAGATACCCGCCCGCCCCCGCTTATTTGGAGGCGGATATTACTCGATTTTTCATCCAATAGGAGAGGGTATGGTAGAACTTAAAGAATCCTCAGTTGAAAACGGGGGCGGGTATAATTTTGTGATATCCACCTCCGAATACCCGTACCCGCCCCCGTTTCTAATTGTATATGTATATTTTTTTTATGAATGTATGTATATATGCGGGCATATAGTAGTAAATAAATGTATATGTATGTGTGTGTATATAAGTATGCATATACGTATAATTTGTGTATATTGTTCCGAATAAAACTATATATGCTAAGTGTTAAAAAAAGTTTAGTGATGGTAGTTAAAATTTTATATATCATGGTAGACTGTTATTTCTTTCTAATTTTCTATTCTATTTTGTTGTAAATTGTTGTTTTTGTTATTATCAGACACATAAATTAGATCTTATAGTTTTTTTTTTTGGTTCAACAGGTTTGGATATGAATTTACCCGAATATACCTGATCCCCAGTGGGAGGCGGGTATGGTGGATTGTCCACTATCCCTTTTGGGTATGGAGGTGGCGATGGGGATGAAATTCCCAATTAGAGATCAGGGGTAGAATAGGGTCCCCCGATCCGTACCCTACCCGATGCCATCCCTATTTGAACTTGAGTCTTTAGAGCATCTCCAACCCAATATTTTATTTTATAGTATCAAAATAAAATTTAAAAAATTATTCATGAAGTGCTATAAAGAAAATCACTATTCATGTTAACTTCAACCAAAACCCTCTATTTTTTTTTTTCTCTAAAATCATTTTGTGAATAAAAATCCTTACTTCGATACTCTCATATGGTTGGAATAAAACTTTATCAGCAAAAGCTCATAAAGAAAAACACTGTCATTTAAAAAGGTGTTTAGTATTATAAAGACTAGAGGCTGGGCACACGCGATGTGTGTGCAAGCCGAACTTTGATAAAAAAAAAATCATACACAAAAACTTTCGACTTATCATAAGGTTGCGTGTATATTGCATTATCTTTTTTATGCCAAATAAACAATAATACATTACCATGCTAACATTGCTGTCACTCAAATTATAATAAGTACAAATATTGGATAGATGAATAAAACACAAAATTACATTAGTGTACGTCATCCACTTGGCCACTGTATTAATTCTATTGCGTAAAAGAAAAATTTAGTAAAAGAGAGAATTTTCCCCATTAATAATGAAAAATCAACATAGCCTCAAAAATGAATTTACAGTCGAAACAATTAAGTAAAATTTCACTAAAACAGAAGCAATCAATATTTTTTCCTACGGATAAGAAATAATGGGAGTCTACTCTCCCCCCCAAATGAACATAATAAGAACTCACATGTTCCTTGTGCAGCTGTCTCAATTTCTAATCGAATCTGTTGATTTCATCAATACTTTTTCCCCTTTTCATTATCTGATTCTCTCTGTCCCATTTTATCAGAAGTAGAGTTTTGCTAAATTTGCAGCGTAGAGGACACCCATGATCATGGATGCCAGTAGAAAGGGAGAGTGTTTGGATTCCCTGTTCACGATTTTGATTCTTTACTCATCATAAAACTGAAGCAGTTGCAGATGAGGAAGGAATATTAAAAAAAAAATCTGCAGCAGTTTGTGGGGGTGGTGCTTATAGTATTTCATTTTCCATTAATGCCCTTACAGTTATTGAGTGCAGCAGTTAATTTCAAGGGTAAAATGTTTCACTTTTAGGGACAATTTTGGAATAGTAAAATGTGAGCCAGCCTCAAAATTTTGTCCACACCAAAGTGTTGCTCCCCCTTTATATATTAGAATAGATGTTCCTCTATATTTCTCCTATTAGTCATTGTAACCTCTTCGACGATTAATGATATTTAATTTTTTTACTTACCTACTAAGCATGGTTACCTATCTTTCATTTTCTTTCTAAAAACAGAAGGAAATCTCAATTTCATGTCAAATTTGCCACACTTTATTAAACTTCCTATTATGCCCATGAGTTTTCCTTTCCTATCATGATTCAAACTTAATGTTAATGGTAAGTTAGTAACTATACATATTTTCTTGGAAGATTTTTAAGAGTATAAAACTTTTCATTTTACTCAAACACAAGGAGGAAAATAAATTTTCTTCTTTACTAAAAGTCAGTAAGTCAAAGTCAGCTTGTTCCACTGATTTAAGATAGTTTATTGACTCATGATGAATTATGATAATACTACCCTTATTCATGTAAAATGCAACCCAAGTTTTTTACCCCATTTTGGACATTTCACACTTGAAATTATACTTCCCACCCAAGTTTTTTTCTTGGAATAAGCGGACATATATACGAGTGTGTTTTTTTTTTTTTTGAAACAACCTGACTTAACGCGTCTTTACGAACTTTAAGTCGGGTATTGCGAAACGCCAATCATTACTAATTGCAAATTGATGTTTACCTAAGCATCTTTTTTAAATGTCCATCCGTTGGCGACAGATAAGAGATTACTAAATAGGATTGGATAAGTTTCAACTCACTAATCAACTTCTAATTTTATACCTTCTTTGCCAATCTTCTAATTTACTTTTCTCCCTTTCTTGTCCTTATACATACTTCAGGTAACCAAGCCAATCAATTTCGTGCAATATTAAATGATTATTAGTTGTACAATTATATTATTACCCAATGGGTTTGGTGGTGTGTTTATCAGGGTGAATGTCTCATTTTTGCCAGAGGAGCAGAACGGCCCAACGAAAATTTCCTATTGCTGGCAGATGGGTAGATTTCATGTATGTATAGGTCTCACTAACCATACAGAAAAAAGTACTTCGAGTCTTCTACTGATTATATGAACCAAATGGGAAAATCCCAATTTATCGAGTGTCCCATAATAATTACACATTTTACTTAAAAGCAAATTCACCGGAGCCGCTTCATAGGGCAATTGTCGAATTGTGACTTATACTATATAATCAGATCTATCCGAACTATATTTCTGAAGTACCAAAAAAAATAAAAAGGATATATCGGAACTGATAACATTCGAGATTATGCTTCCTAGGTTCTACACTTTGGACACTTATGTCCGTTAAAAACTTGAGGGTATAATCCCAGTTTTCTCACTAGATGCGCCGGTCACCCTTGGAACAGTGACTCGGCTAGTTACCATAATTACCCTTATCTTTTGTGTATGTACAGTACAAAATCACGTCAATAACCGTACACACGTGGGTCCTTCTTAAGAATTACAATGTTAATTCCACGGAATTGGGTAAAATTATGTCCTTTATCCAATTATTTTGAGAAATATCCAAGAAAAAAGTAAGAAAAGACTCTATTTTTAAAAATCTTTGGGTAATTCTCATAATTTTTTATTTTTCTGAATCCTCGCCTCAAGACAGACCTATAATTACAGAAAATTTGAAGCAAATCTACCAAACGCAACAAAAAAATAAAAATAAAAATACAAAATCAAAAAAAATTCTTAAGCCAGTGGCATTGGAACAATAAATGTTTGGTGTCTTAATTGAATAGTTATTCAATGGAAATTACTTAAAGTTTTGGGTGGAACCCACCAAATAGACAAGTAGGATTTTGTATGGAACATGTAAGTCCCAATTTGGTTTACAATCAAATATAGGAGGGTTGCATATGTATATTTTATATTGTTTGCACATCTGAGGTATAACAGATTCTTATATGTGTGGTTTTGCCCGTAACATTTTTTTGTTCATTATTAGAGGTGGGTTTATCAAAAAATTCAATAAAATAAAGCCTAAAAAGAAAAAAAAAACAAATGGCCTTGAAATGAAAGCAGCATGAGTCTACAAATGGCCAATTGTATGGTATCATCCATACAAGTGTGGGGATCAATAAAATACAACACTGTTTCCACTAACCATTCGTATGTAAAACAAATATTAGGTTATTTCTTAACATCCTATTGTGTTAACACAACACACTTCAATTGCAAAACTACCAAAGGCCAAAAAAAAAAAAAAGAACAATATCAAAAACTACTTAAGCCAATGGCATTGAAACAAGAAATTGTTTGGTGTCCCAATTGAATAATTATTCAATTGAAATTACTTAAAGTTTTGGGTGGAACCAAATGGACAGGTAGGATTTTGTATGGAACATGTGAGTCCTAATTTGGTTTATAATCAAATGGAGGAGGGTTGCATATGTATATTTCATATTGTTTACACATCTGAGGTATATGTACAAATTCTTATATGTGTGATTTTCACTCTTCAATCAATGTCATAAGCACAAATAGGATTTTGAATTTGTACATATTTTTTATTCATTATTAGAGGTGAGTTTATCAAGAAATTCAATAATAAAAAAAGCCTAAAAAGATAAAACAAATGGCCTTGAAATGAAAGCAGCATGAGTCAACAAATGGTCAATTACATAGTGCCATCTATACACGTGTGGGTCTCAATAAAATACAACGATGTTTTAGCATGAGTCCACAAATGGTCAATTGCATGGTGTCATCTATACACGTATGGGTCTCAATAAAATACAACACTACTTCCATTAACCATTAGTATGTAAAAGAAATAAGAAGTTATTTGTTAACATCCTATTGTGTTAACACAACACACTTCAATTGCAAAACTATCAAACATAAAAAAGAAAAGAAAAAGAAAAAAAAAGACAAAAAATAAATAAATAAAGCTAATGGCATTGGAACAATAAATGTTTGGTGTCCCAATTGAAATTACTTAAAGTTTTTGGTAGAACCCACCAAATGGACAGGTAGGATTTTTTATGGAACATGTGGGTAAATTTGGTTTATAATCAAATAGAGGAGGATTGCTCATATTGTTTGCACATCTAAGTTTTATGTACATACTCTTATATCCTACAATAAATCTCACAAGCACAAACAGGATTTTGAATTTGTACAATTTTTTTGGGTGCCTATAGCATTTTTTGTTCATTATTAGAGGTGTGTTTATCAAGAACTTCAAAAAAAAAAACCCTAAAAAGAAAAAAATGAATGGCCTTGAAATGAAAGCAACAAGAGTCCACAGATGGCCAATTGCATAGTGACATCCATACACGTATGAGTCTCAATAAAATACAACGTTGTTTCAGCATGAGTCCACAAATGGTCAATTGCATGGTGCCATCCATACACCTGTGGGTCTCAATAAAATACAACATTGTTTCCACTAATCATTACTAGTATCTAAAACAAAAATTAGGTTATTTGTTAACATTCTATTGTGTTAACATAACACACTTCAATTGCAAAACTACCAAACATAAAATATAATAATAATAATAATAATAATAATTCTTAAGCCAATGGCATTGGAACAATAAATGTTTGGTGTCCCAATTTAATAATTATTCAATTAGAATTACTTAAAGTTTTGGATGGAACCCACCAAATGGACAGGTAGGATTTTGCATAGAACATGTAGGTCCCAATTTGATTTACAATCAAATAGAGGAGGGTTGCATATGTATATTCCATATTGTTTGCACATCTGAGGTATTTGTACATATTCTTATATGTGTGGTTTTCACCCTTTAATCAATGTCACAAGCACGAATAGGATTTTGAATTTGTACAAATTTTAGGCTGTGTTTGGTTCACATTTCCAAAAAATTTTCCAAAAAGATTCTTTCCCCATCTCTCATCTCTCCAATCATTAATCACTTTTCTCTCTCTACTCATACCCCTTTCTACAATCATTAATTCTCATTTCTCTCTCTATCTCTCTCCAATCATTACACCTCTCTCTAATTATTACTTTTTCCAAAAACTCATCCAAACACTATCTTAAAAAATTTCTCAAAAAATTTCTTCTCAAAATTCTAAACCAAACAGTGATTGTGCCCGTAGCATTTTTTGTTCATTATTAGAGGAGGTTTTATAAAGAAATTCAAAAAAAAAAAACCTGAAAAGAAAAAACAAATGGCCTTGAAATGAAAGCAACATGAGGCTACAAATGGCCACTTGCATGGTGCCATCGATACACCTGTGGATCTCAGTAAAATACAACGATGTTTCAACATGAGTTCACAAATGGCCAATTGCATGGTGTCATCCATACACGTGTGAGGCTTAATAAAATACAACACTATTTCCACTAGCAATTAGTATGTAAAACAAATATTAGGTTATTTGTTAACATCCTATTGTGTTAACACAACACATTTCAATTGCAAAACTACCAAACGCATTAATAAAAAAAAATCTTAAGCTAATGGCATTGGAACAATAAATGGTTGGTGTCCCAATTGAATTACTATTCAATAGGAATTACTTAAAGTTTTGGATGGAACCCACCAAGTGGATAGGTAGGATTTTCCATAGAACATGTGGGTCCCAGTTTGGTTTATAATCAAATAGTGGAGTGTTGCATATGTATATTCCATATATATTGTTTGCACATCTAAGGTATATGTACATATTCTTATATATGTGTGGTTTTCACCCTTCAATCAATGTCACAAGCACAAACAAGATTTTGAATTTGTACAACTTTTTGTGCCTGTAGCATTTTTTGTTCATTATTAGAGGAGGTCTTATCAAGAAATTCGATAAAAAAAAACTGAAAAGAAAATAAAAATGGCCTTGAAATGAAAATAGCATGAGACAACAAATGGCATGTTGCATGGTGCCATTCATACACCTGTGGGTCTCATTAAAATACAACGTTGTTTCAGCATGAGTCCACAAAATGACCAATTGCATGGTGTCATCCAGACACGTGTGGGTCTCAATAAAATACAACACTGTTTCTATTGACCAGTAGTATGTAAAATAAATATTAGGTTATTTGTTAAGATCCTATTGTGTTAACACAACACACTTCAATATGTCTGTAGCATATAAAGTTTAGGCTCTGTTTGTTTTTTCTAGTCTTTGGTTGGACGAATGGCAAGTAAAATAAATTTTAGTATAAAATGTTTTCCTTAATATGGCGTAAAACAACTTACATAGAAAAAAGGCGTAAGTTGTTTTCATAAAAGACTTTTCTCAAGTCAAATTCCAGTTCTTGTTTCCCTAATCCCCACTGAACTTCATTATTAATAACTCTCTCTCTCTCTCTCTCTCTCTCTCTCTCTCTCTCTCTCTCTCTCTCTCTCTCTCTCTCTCTCTCTCCAATTGCAAGGTCTTTCTTCCCTTAAACTGGTCATATTAAATAAAAATTTGTATAGGCTACGAACAAATTTCATCAAAAAAAAGATTTCAGACTTAAAATATATGCATATATGCATGATCTTATCCATATATGTGTGTAATTGTTGTTCGTGTTTTGTGTTAATTTATAAGAACAAGTAAAAAAAAAAAAAAAAAACCATAGTACAACTAATGCTAGGAAAACAGAGTAGTAGATAAAATTTGGATAATTTTTGTTCTTGAAAATATTTGTCAAATGCAACCAAACACCTAAAGCTCCGGCAACATTTTTGTTTTTGTCCTTGTTTCGGCAGATTTTCAAAGGTAAATACTTTCCCCGTACTTCCTTCTAGCACACAAAAGTCAGTAATCAATCTTCATGGGCATGGAGGAGTATAGCATGGGCACGGAAGTTGATTGATAAAGGATGGAGGAGGCAAGTTCGGTCTGGAAATGAAATTCGAGTTTGGGTGGATCCTTGGCTTTCTAAAGCTCCGGGCTTCAAAGTTAATACCAACACGCCAAGGAGAGATGACATTGAACGGGTCTCTGATCTTATAGACCCGGATACCAAGTATTGGAAGGTCCCAACCATTCGAGAAATTTTCAATCAAACAGATGCAGACACTATCCTTTCAATTCCTCTCAGTCACACCAACCAAAGAGATTGCAAGATTTGGCACCCCTCCTCGAATGGTTTGTTCTCAGTTAAGTCAGCGTATCATCTCGCGAAAGGAGGTATACACATCCCCCGAGCTACTTCGAATGGGCAGACTAGTGCATCCAGCATCTTACCTGGGGTTTGGAAGAAACTATGGGGGTTACCGGTTCACCCTAAAGTTAAACTCTTTGTTTGGAAGTGTTTTAATAATGCGGTTGCCACGAATGAAGCCTTGGTAATGCGCAAGATTAAGAATGACCCGATTTGTCTACGGTGCGGCAAGGCGGAGGAATCAATTACACATTTGTTGTTTCATTGTGAGCCTGCTATAAAGATATGGATTCTTTCCCCCTTCCGTTTAAGGCCAGAGGAGCTTATTCAGTTTAGATTTACGTCCGATTGGTGGGAATGTATTCAAGAACGCATCCAACACAATCATTTACCTTCTTCCTCTATGGGTTTGAGTCTCCTTTATTGTTGGTGAATTTGGCAAGCAAGAAATGATTTTAGTTTCAACAACAAAGTTTGGTCTACAGAGGCTGTTAGTAGCAAGGCACAGGGCGATTTTTATGAGTTTATGGATGCAAATACTAAGGCCCCCCCTACCCCAATGAGAGCGAATCAACGGGAGACTTTGGTATGACAACGTCCTGTTGGTAACGAAGTAAAGATCAATGTGGACGCAACAGTATCTAGAAGCACGAATAAAATCGGGACAGGTGCTATTGCTTGGGGGGCAGACGGTAAGGTGATTGGTATGTTACTTACTTCGCACCTCGGTATCAACTCGCCTCGGGTTGCAGAAGCTCTTACGATCCGAGACGGCTTGAAACTGGGAATTGCTCTCCACCTTACTCGGATATCCCTTGAATCGGATGCAGAAGCAATTGTAAAAAGCTGCTTGGCTTCACAAGTCCCACCTTCTGACATTGCGGTCATCACACATGATTGTCTTATTCTAAAGGATCAGTTTACTTCGTGTGTCTTTAATTTTGTTAAACGTGAGTGTAATCGGGCTACACATACTTGTGCTCAGAAAGCCCTTTCCAGCAGTGGGTCCGATCTGTGGATGTCCACTGTGCCCCCATGGGGTTCTCTTTTGTCTGATGTTTAGGCTTTTGCCTTCAAATGAATAAACATTTCACCTTTGCCAAAAAAAAAAAAAAAAAAAAAACCAAACACCTGAAAACAAAATGAAAACAAACATTTTTTTCAAAATTATTTTACATGAAAAATATTTCCGTCTAAAAATATTTTTTATCAAAACAAACGAAACCTTGTTGTCCTTGATTCCAGAAGAACATGTGTCATGTAATAATGTAGTACTTAATGACCATTGGTTAATTACACCCGGAGTCATTAAAATCCTTGGTGGAAACTTAACAGTAGGATTTTGACGTGGAGCATGTGGGTCCCAATGTGTGATTCATAAACATAGTATTTGGAGCATTTAAAAAAAATAAAAAATCATAACTGCATGTCTAGATTCTGAGATATATACACATGATTTTCACCCTTCATCATAAGAAGTGGGTCCACTAGTAAAATTAGAATTAAAAATCAAAGAAAGGGCCACATTCACACCATCAACTTTTGTCTATAACAACCACACCATTCAAAAACTCTTCTATCCCTAACACAGAAACAGCCGACTTGTTAGCTGTTCAGTTTCACATTTTCGAATTTTAAACTTGGGTAATGTTACGGTACATGCATCCTTTTTGTGTTCAAATATGAGATTTAGTGACTCAAATAAGAGATTTATGTGTGTTTTGGTCTAAAAAGTTGCTTGCCTTATTTTTTCGTCTTTATTTGAATTTTTTTTTTGTGTTTTTTAGTTTTGCATCAATTTTTGTGTGTATTATTGGTTCGTCTCGGTGAGAGGAATAAAAAAAGTAAAAAATTATGATCGAATCATAATTTTTTTTGGATAAAGACAAAAATAAGTAAAAAATACCGTTTTTTACACTTTTTTCGATCTTATTCAAAAAATTGAGAGTTCTAGTCATAATCTTTTACCTTTTTGGAATCCTTTCGCAGAGACAAACCAATAATACTCAAAAAATCGATACAAAACTAACAAATGCAAAAAAAAAAAAAAATCAAAATAAAGACAAAAAAATAAGTTAAGTTGGCTTTTTAGGCCAAACTTCACCTTAGTTTTTGAGTCCTAGGGTGTTTTGCCCTTTGTAGATGTTTGGGTCCTGATGTTTTTTGTTTATTTTGTTTTGATCTCCTAGTTTGTTAGGAGTTTGCTTTGTATTGTTGGGCTGAATGTTCCATATGTTTCGAGTTTGTTTGCTTCAATATACTCGTTAATTTACCAAAAAAAAACTTCACCTTAGTGGCTAGAGATATGAAAGGGTGTACGGTATGCACCCTCATACGGATAGTCACAAAATCTCATATAAGTCTACAAAATCTCATATTTAGTCCACAAAATCTCATATCGTTAAATCACATATTTGGTGCGGATCTCATCTGGATAGTCACAATCTCATATTTAGTCCACAAAATCTCATATCGGTAATCACAAAAATAAATATTGGAATACCAAAAACGCAATACAGAGGACCACAAAATCTCATATGGTCAAATGGTCAAAGGTGACACAAAATCCCACAACCATATGTGGCGCAATCTCGGCTATCCATCCGTATGAGGTGTATACCGTACACCCTTTGATACCTCTAGCCACTAAATCTCATATTTGGAGCCAGTAAAACTCATATTTGAGCCCAAAAGGGAGTGTGTATCGTAGCATTATCCTTTAAACTTTTAAAATAGACTGTTCATGGAGTTAGCTCTATTTAAGCATATGATATACTACTTCCTCCTTTTCTAAATATATGTCCGGACCGGAAACTTAGGCCGCGTTTTTAAAGGCTTAGGTTTGCGGTCTGGACATTTATGTGGACCTTAAAAGAATTTAAAGAAGGCATAAAGGTCATTTCGAAGTGGTGGGTCTGTTTTTGAAAATCTAGGTTTATCTCCATTAAATTTTTCCGTGATTTATTCTGCAAGGACATTGATCCTCTCCCAGTTCCTTTGTGAGGCTGGACGGTCCTAGGGCCTAAGATCAAGACGGTTGATATTCTAGACCTCATAAAAAATCATGTTAATCAAATATTGTTTAATGTGTTTTGGACACATATTTATATTTAGAAAATGAGTTTTTATCCAGTGTTGTAATATTTTCTAAACTCACTTTTCTGAAGATAAATGTATTTCAATAACTTATGAAACGATATCCGATGAAATCTAACATTTTTATGAGATCTTCTTGATCTTTTTAATGTATTAACCTAGATAGGAGATACTTCACATTTTTCTTGACTAAAACGTAGTTGAGTTTCTTGTGTAAAATCTAACATATTTTTTTGCAAATCGGGCTTTACTTCTAGCCCATTTCTTATCGTGTCTAATATTTTTCGAATTTCTCTAAATACTTTTTTCATTTTCGTACTACGCTCTGATACCAATCTACAATAAAAGAAAGAAAAAAAAAACTTAACAGAATAACAATTAACAAATAAAATTTTAATTGTAAAGAAAATTTAACCAAAATAACATAAACTAAAGAAGCTACAAATACATAAAGCTGTGAAAAGACAGTTTTGCAATCCATAAATCTAAAAAGGGATCCTATATAATATTACAAACCTTAAAGGTTTGTCTACATAGAAGTAATTGTTTGTATTTCTTTTCTTTTTTTTCTGACGGAGGAACAACCCAAACCTCCGAGGAAATTAGCGCAGCAACAATAAGGCTCTGTTAAGTTGTTGGGAATGTGGCGTGAGAAATAGATTCCCAGGAAAAATTAAGTGAGGTGAGGTAAAGAAAAATGAAATTGTTTTTCCTGTGTATGTTCTCTCGACAAGGAATCTTACGGAAAAATTAGAACTCCTTCATTTTGGCAGGATTTACTTTGCAAGAAAGTGTTTCCCAGTACGAAAGTTGAAGTTATTGGTCCCACCACTTTCTTTGTAATTGAATACATAGAAAAGTACAAGAAAGTTGATTTTTTCATCCTTTCCGTACAACCCAATGAGACCTAATTGTTTGTAGTTCTGAGCACACCCAATAGTTTTTCTAAAAAGTTCCAGCCCTTCAAGGGCGCGCCACAGGAACCCGCGATTCCAGGTATGACCCATTAATCATTCAAAATTTTGTAACCGATTTTAAGAAAGAGACTCTGTCAATCGAAATCTTTGGATAAATTTATAATTCTAAAAAATATCTGAGCAATATAAAGAAAGAACGGTGGTTTTTTTTGGCCGGTGGTTTTGTGTTTTGGTGGTTTTGTATACCGGTTTTAGGCCGGTAGTTTAATTTAATGCATTTCTATCTATTTACTGGAAAAAAAAAAACACAACTTTAAAAATATGCACCTAAAGCTATAAACATCGAACAATTTCAAATACAATTGCATCGGGCAGGGACGGAGGCTTATAGGGTAGAGGTGGCACATGCTATCTCCGGTTTCAAAAAACAAAATTTTTTCAACACTCATGGAAGTCGATATGTTACTTACCGATCGCAAATAACTTGATTTTTCACATATATAATGGAAATATAGTAATTAAAAAAATAAATGGTTTCCATCATATAATATCTCTATGGCTTTCATTTAAAGACCACGAGATAGATGAATCAAGTCTTTATTATTTGTAACAAAAAAAAAAACTCAAGATAAAAGCTTGATTTTACGATACACTTTCGCTTTATATTTTTACGAACAAAATACAACAATTATTACTAAACTTCCGTCAAAAAACGAAACCCACTTAACAAAATCCTGACTTCGTCCCTGACATTTTTTTTTTTTTTTCTGTTTTCTGTTTAGATTCGTGTTTCTAAACCTTTTGAAATCACTTAGTGGGTAATTTTTCATTGTCGTTTTATTTAGTGGGTAGTAGTACTTATTTTTAAATTGGCTTTAACATTGGCTGTGGTGTCTGTTTCCATAACTGCCTTGGTGATATATGTGAGAGAGTGTGAGAGGAGAGAGAGAGAGAGTGTTTGTGTTTGTGTTTGTGTTTGATTTGAACTAAAGACAAGGCGGTCTTTAAAACCTATCCTCTCTGTCACTTTGCTTTAAGACTGGTGTCGTTTTACCGGCGAATTTCAGTGCATGGCTAAGGAGACTAGGGGAAGAGAAAGGCGATAGAAATAACAAAAACTAGAAGGAAGAGAGAGAGAGAGACAGAGAGTGTGTGTGACAATCAATCACGGAGGAGTTTTGAGGCCTTGAATTGATTCTGTGTTCAGAGGCCTCTGAGATTTGAAAGGTAAATAGATCCTTGCTCGAAATGGCTAAATTTCCATGTTCTTTTTCTGCCCCCCTTTTCTGTACTTTTTTTCAGTTTTTGGTCCTTACTTTGTGTGGTTTTTCTGAATTGCTAATTGAATTTGGAAATGGGGTTTCATTTTGTTTTATGTGGTTTTCTGAATTGGTAATTGACTTAGGAAAAATGGGGTTTTATCTCAATTTTATATTGTTTTGAGAAAATGTGTAGAACAAGGATTGTTTTTAACATGCAACCTCTTTGTTAACTCTTTCTCCAATTGTCAATTCTTCTGGAAAATGTGTTTTTTTTATATGGGTTTTTGTTTTTCTAATTCTTAGCGTCTAAGATGTCTTTGGTGTCTTGGGTTTCCATCGACATGTTTTATGTTACAATTTTTGTGTTTTTGTTTTTGTTGCTTGATATCTGGGAACAGATCCGATGAAATGACGGGAAAAAAAAATCGAAATTGGGGAATTATTGTCGAAATCGTGATCACGGTCATGGGTTTTTGTTAAAATGTTTTTTTATTTAAAAATTTGTTTGTTGAGAATTTTTTATTAAATTTTTTAATTTCAGGGGAAAAAATCGTTTGTGATGAACCTGGGTTTTCTTATATAAGATGGAATTTTATATTTTTTTTCCAGAAAAAAGTTCTTTGTGGGTTCATTCTCTATTCAAAGAGGGTGGTTATCAAAATCTGTATTTTTGTTACTTCCAGTTGGGTTTTGGAGAAGATGGGCTTTCTCTCCTATTTTCTTTTGCCAAAGAAGAAGCCTCTCAAAATTTTAATTTTGAGTTTCTACTTTGGTCAACATTCTGCGTTTATTTCATGCGTTTTCACTCAAAATCTTCGTATTTCTGCGTACCCAGAAAGCGGAAAACATAGAAAAAGAACCAATCTGCCTTACTGATGCTGTTCTTGCCTTGTGGATGAATATACTCATGTTCATTTTATGGCCTAAATGTTGCAGCTTAGGGACCATACCGTCTTTAGTTACTTGTTACTATAAGGAATAATGAGTGAATGTTATCAAAGTAATCACTGGAATAAAATGGATGAACAATAAATGGTTTTCAGTATCCATCATGGCCTTCCCCTTTCAATATAGAAAACAAGCGAAATTTCACGATCTTCCGACTTATCGGTTGACATACATTTCTCATAGTTCCTTTCCAATTGCATTGCTTACAAGATTTCACCTTGTTTCACTGGCTTGGTTAATCTCTCTTCACCAAGACGATTGCAGAACGCTCATTTGACCTGTTTTAGATCTTGTCAGGTATTTGTCCTTCCTTTGGATACTTTTTGTTTTTTTTGTTTGTTTTTGTTTTTAATCTATAAGCGCCTATTATGTTAAATCAATTTAAATTACATTGATAAAGGTTTGAGGTTGGAGATGGACCTTCCCGAGTCTACGAAAATTGTATACAGTAGGATTCAGAAAGTAGATCCAGAAAACGTCTCCAAAATTCTCGGTTACATACTGATACAAGAGAATGCCGATCACGACATGATCCGTCTGGCCCACAGCCCTGAAAATTTCCTCCACTGTCTGATTAACAAAGTCAAAAACCGCCTTGGATTGACCTCCACACCACCAGTTTGTGCTCCCATTTCGCCACCTCAGGTGATCCCAAACCAGCCCTCGGATATTCCCCTACCCTTCGTGCGTTTCCCCCAATCCCCATCTCGTCCCTTCTCATCGCCCGCTAGTTTCAGAGCCAACCATCCTTATAATTTGGAATTCGCGCCACCACCTTACCCTGATTCAGTTGCCAATGGTGACTACCACCTCGAAAACCAACTTCAGTTTCTATCACTAGATGATCGTTTGGATAACTCCATGGGTTCAGATTTCTCTAGTAGCAATTACTATTGCCATGAACCAGCTTTAGGCCCAAGAACCAGCCGGAGGTCTCCAAGCTTGCCTGAATTTCCTCTCAAGGTTTGCCATTACTTTATAAAGGGGTTTTGCAAGCACGGAAACAACTGTAGGTATTTCCACCCCACACCGGAAAGCTTCTCTCAGATGCTCAACAACCATAGTTCTGGCGAATTTTATAACGAAGACCATGTCTTCTCACCTGGGTCTCTTGAGAAGCTAGAGTTGGAAATCACTGAGCTTTTGAAATCAAGGAGGGGGTTTCCTGTTTCAATTGCCTCTTTGCCAATGTTGTACTACGAGAAATATGGAAAGAGTTTGCAGGCTGAGGGGTACCTCACGGAGAGCCAGAGACACGGTAAGGCTGGCTATAGCCTTACCAAACTTCTCGCCCGACTGAAGAACAACATTCGTCTTATTGACAGGTGGGAATGTTGACTTTTCAATATTTCTTGCTTAATTCCATTTCATGTTTGAATGTATGATTCTTTATTTGTATTTATGGCTTGCAGACCTCATGGCCAGCATTCAGTAATTTTGGCGGAAGATTTTCCTAAATATATCGAATTTAATGGGGGAAAAAATGATCTTGGGGGAATTGCTGACAGTTCTCGGCAGATTTATCTTACCTTTCCAGCTGAGAGCACATTTACGGAGCAAGATGTTTTCAACTATTTCAGGTAAGCATGGTTTGCAGTTTTGCACAATTTGAATTTGCTAACGGTTCTAGAAATTATTTTCTTTGCTTTAGAACTTTTTTTTTTTTTGCCACTTGTCTAATTGTAATGTTGGCTGTTTTCCTCATTAGGAAGTACGGCGCTGTTCAAGATGTGAGGATTCCTTGCCAACAGAGGAGGATGTTTGGGTTTGTGACCTTTGTTTCTGCCAAGACAGTCGAGGAAATTTTCAATAAGGGAAATCCTCATTTTGTCCGCGGTGCTCGTGTTCTGGTGAAACCTTACCGGGAGAAGTCAAAGCCTATTGACAGGTTAACATTTAGTCTTTGTGAAGAGGGGAACTTAGTTTACCCTGTTTTTTTCTCTTGTCAATTCCATTGGATTTTGTATCTCGTTTTGGTGATTTGTGTAACGTGCAATATTTGATCTTTCCACTAGCCAAGTTCAAGACACAGATACTACTCGATCAATTACCAAATCTTATTTACTGCTTGATTATTTTACCTCAAAAAAATTAAATCTTTTTCAAGATTCATTGATATGTTAAGTGCTTTGCAAATGCCAGGTTCAGGGTTCAAAGTAAATACCTAAAAGTACATGGTTCGGAAAACTGAGAACTAGATTGAGCCTCAAATAAAGTGTCATCAAGGATGCCATAAAAAGTAAATAGATCTTTTATCGTTTGATAACTCGGTCTCTGGTCCACTGTACCAACTAATTAGGAAGATCAATCCCATCGTCTACAAGCGGGGAGTAGATAAAATTAGGGGTATCAAGAAAACCGAAAAAACCAGTAGACCGGACCGAACCGGTCTATTTGGATTGGTTTTATGGTTAATGGATTGGTTCTGGTTCTAAAAAATGAGAACCGAGTATTTTGGTTCGATCCCTGGTTCCATCATTGGGAACCGTGGTTCGAACTGATCCGGACAGTTTATCTATATATATAATCATTATATATATGTTGCTGCTTGTTTTTATTGCTACCATTTTCCTATTGCCGTTCAAGGTTTTGTTTCACGGTAGTTTAGTAGTAGTTCTTTAGTGATTTTGTAGGGCTTCTAGATTTATTTTGAGAGTTGGTTTAATGGTAGTAGTTTTATAAAGAAATTGCAACAATTTTATGGACAAATTCAATTTTCAAAACTAATGAAAGCTGTTAGCTGTTTTAAAGAACTAATGGTATGTTATTCAACTTTTTTTTTTTTTGCAATTTTTGGATGCTAACATGATTCAAAACCGGAAACCGAACCAAAACCAGACCAGTCTAATGGATTGGTTGTGGTTTGGTTCTATATATGTAACGGTCGGGTTATGGTTTCAATTCTTTGGAACCGTTAGATATGGTTTGGTTTCTGGATTTCGATGAAACCGATCCAATCCGGACCATGTACACCCCTAGATAAAAAAATTCTTTCCACTGTCCTGCAATTTATGAAGATTTTGGAAATCAAGGCATTTGAGTGAAAAGCAATGATTTTAACAATTTTGTGCAGGAAAAATGTAGACCAAATGCAGCAATCTATGAGCTATGGCTCACACTATGATGATCAAGAATCTGAGCTGCACTCAAGTGAGACGAATATTAAAAATAGATGCAGATCTCTTTCTCTTGGTTTTATTAAAAAAATTCATTTTGTTCCAAGTCTGATAGTATTCCGTTGTCTATTTCAATATAGATATAGTGCCCAGAGCTTGCAACAATTCAAGGTTAATCCGGCAGCAACTTCTTGAAGAACATCAGGCACGCGAACTAGATAGAAAGCATCTCTCCGATATGCAATTAGTGCCCACGGTCAAAAACCATCACCAGTATTTTGGCTACTCAATGGATCAGTTGAAGCTTTCGGAAGGTTTTGAAACATTACATAGTGAAACAATTTTGCATATGCATGTACCACATCATTATTGATATCATTCCTGTTTTGATGCTTCTTTCTGTTTTTGGACTCTTCAGCGCGTGCAGTACAACCAGACTTCACGTCTGCCGACCATTACAGTTATCTGCTGGATGTGCTGAACAATGGTTCTACCGATGACGACAAAGTTAGGCTCATAAATACCCGTTACGATGATCAGGAGAGGTATTTAAATATTTCTTTCGAGCTAGATTTCACGCCTTAAATGTATTTTGCATCTTTATGGTATTGTTTTGATGTTATTCTTTCATTTTGTGTTTTCCAAAATGAAAAGTTTGGTATGATTCATTTCATTTTTGGGAAATAAAAAACTGCTTCCCAAATCTCGGAAACATCTTTTTGGCATTTTCGGAAAATTGCATTGGTTTTGCGAAATTCCCAAAAGCCAAAAACTGTTCGTCGAAAAAGTTTTATCTATTTTCTGGAGAAGGAAAGCAGAAAACAGATACCGAAGACTACCAGACAGGCCAGTTTTCTTTTACTGCTGTTCCACGCGGTAACCGCTTTCTGATAATTTTTTCCTGGGTACTTATGCTTTGGTTTTGCAAATGTTTCAGCAGTCAAGGACTTAATCTTCCAGACAGCCCCTTTGCAGCAGTCAAGGACTTAATCTTCCAGACAGCCCCTTTGCAGCTCCAGTAGGGAGTAGCATTCAACAATGATATAGAATCAGACAGAAACAAACAAGAGTTATAGAGACAGGACTGAAGTTCAAGGCCATTTCAACAGGTTGGATACAAATAAAAAAAATAAAAAAACTCTCTCCTTCTACATCTTTCTTTCCTTTTTTTTTTTTTTCCGTTTCCATCAGACAGTGTCAGATTCGCAAGTCGGTATTTCGCTGCCAGTTCGTACCTAGTTGTGGAGAAATAACATATCGGGGGATGCAAAAAAGAAGCAAGGGTATAGATACATGTAAAGAGGCTGTTTCTATTGATGTTAGTAACTTAGCCACAGGAAGCAAGCAAGAAAGCTTGAGGGTTTTTAGAAGAACAGTATGTAAGTATAGTTTTCTTTACATGACTGAGAAAAGAACTAGTGATTATGCAGGGTTTGTTTTGGGTTATGAAATGAAGTGTAGAGATCTCTGCAACTTCAGAAACCAGATGCTAATAATAGTTTTGTTTTAGACAGATGCAGTTTTAATATGTCTTTTGTGTGATTTGGTCCACAGTGCAAGTTTTTTTGGGGGAGGTTAGTTTTCCTTTCTTGATCTATACCATAAACAAACATGCTTTTAGTCCAATATAGTCTCAATCTTTTGCATTTGCAGTTAAAAAAGGTCATTAACAAATAGATATGTTTGATAGTGAGTTTGGATTGTCTTCAGCCCTTATTTTGGGTTGGACCCGAGAGCCTAGATCTCGGCTCCCCATCTTGATAATCACTTGGTGACAGTTTTCCGGTAAAGAGACCAATCTTAACCGTAACATAGTATCACTTGATTCTTCGGATGAGCAACCGAGATTTTGGATTGTCCGGTCCAATTCAAATCCAAGACTAGAGGTCCAAGCCCTTCTTTAACAATTATGAGATGTCTAGCAACAAATATGATGCAAATTTGGCACCTTTGTCCTTTTAGTCTTAAAATATGCTCCCTACTTTAGGTTGTGGGTCTTTGCTGTTACTGATGTACAGTATCTGAGCCCCTTTGATTGAGCAATCAGGGTCCCAAATTGTGGTTGGTGTGCAATTATTTCTCAGTTTTAGATAAAGGAAAAACTCAATAAAATAAGGAAAATCTAAGGGTCCTTTTGGTATTTACAGTCTATAGAAGGAGAATTTGGAAAGGGGAAAAAAACCTGCAATTTTTGGTGTGAGACTCTGATTTGGACTTGACAATGAGTGTCTTTTTCTTTAGGTCAATCATTTGATATCAAATATACTAGTCCTTATCCATATATTATCCCAAAAAATACTTAGATTAAAGTGGGTAGCCAATAAGTTTGCTTAAGTGTTGGATGAGACAGATAAATGGTGTGGACCCTTTTGTGATTTTTGAAGATTAGTGGATCCAATGAGATGTATAGCATTTTTGTATCCTTTGATCAAAACGATTGCCTATTGGAGTCATATTGCAGGGCAAGTGGCCCACTCCAAATTCTTTCCATGTGCTCAAGAAATCAATGTTAAGCTTTTCATCAAAAGTAACATCTATAATGTACCTGTATGCAATCATTTGGTCTTTAAAGAACATAGAACATGGATAAGGTACTGAGTACATTGACACCGGAGAACAGACACTGGCGGACTTAGAATTTGACTACAGATGTGGTATTTTTCGATAGAAATATACTAATAATTATTGCTTGGTGTTTCATAAAATATATGAAGGGTAAGTGTATGGTAAAATCAAGCTGTCTTGATTTTTTTGTTGTTGTTAAAAATGGCAAAGGCTTAGTTCAATAGTTCAACTATCTAGTAGTCTTTAAATAAAAATCTTCGAGATGTTCATTGTTCCATATACGGTCCGAGTCATTTAGTTTTTGATTGCTATTTTTTTTTTTTTTTTTTTTTTTTTGCTGTTGGTGTCAAAAAACCAAGTTATCCGAATACCGATAAAAAAAATTATTTTTGGAACCGGGGTGGCATGTGCCACACCCACCCCTCATGTACCTCTGCCCCTGCGAATAGAGGATCAGAGGGTTAGTATATACGGAGTATACTCGGGTTAGTATATACGGAGTATATTACAGCAAGTCCAATTTAGTTCCATTCCTGGTTCTATACCCAATTTTAGAACTAAGGCCTCCAATGGGGACTCAAATTGGTTGGAAAATAAAACAAATAGAAAATTGGTTCTATATTTGGAACTAAGGATGCCACTTTACCAAATTCCAACTCTAATCTACCAAGAAAGAGCTGGACAAACCTGAAAATGGCCGGAATTTGCTGTTGTCGCCGGAAAATGGCCAGAATATCGAACCGTAGCATAACTCTATTGTTGTCGGAATCTAGAATCTGCTACAACACTGGAATATGGTTCGATTGGAGGTGAAAAGGTTTGATATATCTCTGATCTTGAGGGTTTGGTCGGTTTGATGGAACGGGAAGAAGGGGTTTGATCGATCTCTGGTTTGATCTTAAGGGTTGAGATCGGAGGTGAAGAAGTTAATCGGTGGGAGAGAGAGAGAGAGAGAGAGAGAGAGAGAGAGAGAGAGAGAGAGAGAGAGAAGGGGGGGTTTGGTGCGGTGGCTCCTGTAATCGTAAGAAGAGGGTTTGGTCGGTTTGATGGAATGGGAAGAAGGGGTTTGATCGATCTCTGGTTTGAGCTTGAGGGTTGAGATCGGAGGTGAAGAAGTTGATCGGTGGGAGAGAGAGAGAGAGAGAGAGAGAGAGAGAGAGAGAGAAGGGGGGTTTGGTGCGGTGGCTCATGTAATCGTAAGAAGAGGGTTTGGTCGGTTTGATGGAATGGGAAGAAGGGGTTTGATCGATCTCTGGTTTGAGCTTGAGGGTTGAAGCATGGGGGTTTGATCGGAGTGAAGAAGTTGATCGGTGGGAGAGAGAGAGAGAGAGAGAGAGAGAGAGACAGAGAGAGAGAGAGAGAGAGAGAGAGAGAAGGGGGGGGGGGGGGTTGGTTTGGTGTGGTGGCTCTTGTAATCGTAGAAAGAGGGTTTGGTCGGTTTGATGGAATGAGAAGAAGGGGTTTGATCGATCTCTGGTTTGATCTTGAGGGTTGAAGGATGGGGGTTCGATCGGAGGTGAAGAAGTTGATCGATGGGAGGGGGGTGTTTGGTGCGGTGGCTCTTGTAATCGTAGAAAGAGGGTTTGGTCGGTTTGGTGCGGTGGCTCCTGTAATTGCAAAGAGAGAGAGATAGAGAGAGTAAAGCGGAGAGGAATTGTGATGGAAAAAAAAGAGAAATTTTTTTACTTTAAACGTCAATTTATATGCATTTAATGGGTATATTTACTTTTAATGACTAGTAATTTTTTCCCCCTGTATATACATATCAATACACTCCAATTGTACACCAAATATCCATTGTTCCAAAAATATCTTTCAACTAAAAATAAAATAAAATTCTACCAATTACAACATAGGCTAGTTGTTTTACCAATTATTGAAAAATTAGATGACAACGGAGTTGAAAGTGATATAAATATAGGAATTTGGGTTTGAAAAGTAGGAAAAATGACGGAGAGGAAGAGTTAGTTAAGTTTGAAAATGTTTGATCCTAAAATAGAATCAACCATTGGAGAGACAGTTCCATAATCTAGCCCAAAAATACTTTTGGTGCCAAATTATATAAATGACTATAGTCGTTTTAGCATTATTAGCATTAGCATTGGACTTGCTCTTATCAAATCCCAATTTTTTTATTTTGTTATTCGTCAATCCTAATCTATTATATGGGGAGGAGGGAATGAGACTCGATCCCGGGATCCAGTGTGGGGCATCCAAGAGCTCTACCGCATGAATTAGCCACCACTTGCTATCAAATCCCAGTTAAAAGTGCTCAAAACGAGAATTTGGCATATGTCATAACGAGTCAATTGGCAGCTCAGGGTAGTTCTAAATGCACATGCATGGATTTTAGTGAATACTCAATTACATAATTATCTGATGGCGATTAATTCTTTGAAAATGCCACTTAATTGTTGTGAACTTTATGGGAAAAAAAAATTTTGCTAACACCTGATGAAATCATAATTTCGAATTTTTACAAGTACTGTTAGCAATTGTAGAATCCTACCATTAATAAGATACCGGGCAGTGAACGGTGGAAATGATTTTATAGAAATTGATCAAGGTGCGCATAAACCCCCTCAAACATTTTGAATTACCTAAAAAAAACAACTCTGCAACAATAGTAGCAACTGGCAACCAAGAATTTATTTTTCCGGCTGTGTCCTTTTAACTTTTTATGGATTCATATGAGGGAGAGGAACTGTATTGAACATTATGTTCGCATCAAATGATTACTGTGTAGAATATATATGCAGTACAATCATGTACTCTATCATGTACTCTCGTGTATTTGACAAGAGTTCAAATATCAATAAAAGAATTAACAATATTGACTTTTTTTTAGGGTAAATTCCACTGACCTCCCCTGAGATTTCTGACAAATGCAAGGACCTCCCCTGAGGTTTCTGAAATTACACTGCCCTCCCTTACTTTATCTGACAATGTAAATATTCCACCATTCCGTTATGAAAGCCCTAACAACGTTAACTTGAGAAAGTTAATGACCAGAGACCCCTTCTGTCATCTCCCCATCTTCAACTCTCTCTCACACTCTCTCTCTTGCCATCATTGCCAGCGGCCAAGCACATCCCAATCAAACTCATATACCTCTGAAATCCAGTCACAACTAGTAGCCCTAAACCTTCCTTCTATGAGCCACCATTAACAACTTGTTCTGCCATTTTTTGTTTCATCAGATCTACCAACATTCATAAACCCACTTTCGTAGATCTCTTACTCTCGGTGTTGTTACATTAATCGATCCCCCCAATTTTTCACACTCAGCTGAATTCCTGCCCAAAATTAATTTGATTTAATTTTTTGTAACCTTGTCACGATACATGTTCAACCCAAGATTGGGAGGGGAAGTTCGCTTTAGGAAATCGAAGGAGAAAGCAATCACTAAGAATGTGTTTCACGTCCACCTGCCAAGAATAAAGCACGTTGCTGGTGTCGAAGCCTTGGATTTTGCCTCTGTGTCGAAGCCTTGAATTTTTGCCTTTGTTCCCGGGTGATTTTGGTATGAATTTAGATTATTTAAAGCTAGTGTCGTGTCAAGGTGTAATTATAAGCGGTTTAAGAGGATGGTTTTTGGATGGTTGTGAGAAAAGGGCAACGGATCTTCTTTAATCGCTCATTTTTATTGCTTATACATACAAACCCACTGAGAATTGGTTCTTGTTTTTATATAACAGCGATTTGGTTCAATTTTTCTTCAATTGTGCAATTTGATTACTTAATCATGTAAACCCATGGGGAATTAGTTATATTTTGCTTCAATTGTGCAATTTAGTTGCTTATAAGCATAAACCCACTGGAAATTAATTATGTTTATGGAATTAGCCAAACAATATCAAATTTCTTAGATCTAGTTTGAATTAATATTCTGCTAGATTATAGATAGATGGTTCAATCAGGAAATGCAATTTGCCAATTTGGTATATCTTGATTCAAGATAGATTGGAGTTTTGGTATATGTACATTAACTAATTGGGAAGGCCTCAATTTTGGGCAACAACGGTTTCTAAGTTTTTTACATGATTTTTTTTTTCCTTTAGGGAAATTTGGATTGTTTCTGTATATATTCCAATATTTTAGGAATAGAGATGATGAAAAGAGGTGGAAGGTAGTAAGAGAAGTGGGGAGAAAGAAGAAAGAGGAGAGATGGTGGAACCCCACGGTGGTTTCGGTAAATCGGGATGATTTGGAAGGGGAAGAGAAAGCGTTGACCAGAGGGAAGACACATGGCTACTTTTGACATTTTAGTAACTAAGCATTCAACAGTTATTCAATTATGTGAAGTTTTTAACGGAAAGAAGACAGAAGGGGGTATTTATACATTGTCAGTTAAAGTAAGGGAGGACAATGACATTTCAGAAACCTTAGGGGAGGTCTCTGTTTTTGTCAGAAACTTGAGGGGAGGTCAGTAAAATTTACCCCCTTTTTTTTTTGAGGATTTTTGTTTTTTAAACCAAACTTTCTTAAATTTTGGAAATTGTACTTTGTAGTCTAGTTTGCACGACCGAATATTCCTCTGGACTTAGTACGAGGTATCAGAAAATAGACCTTTTCAGGGTCGATCACTGAAGTCCAAGGTTTGTCAGTCATTAATGTTTTCAAAATTAAGGTTATGAAAATCTGAGTGCTAGATTTACCCGGATCGTGATAGGGTACAGAAGTTTGGGACCAGAAAATGTACCGATCTGCTTGGGGGACCCACTTTTGGGTCCCAAAATTTTTGATTGAAACGGTGGAACTTTGGTTTACACACTTTTAACCGTCCGATTGAGCTGAAATTTTGTGGGGGCCCTCGGAAATTGTTTTTAAGAGTAATGAACGGTTCGGATCGCTCATGTGGGACCCAAAAGTAGGTCCCCCAAGCAGATCAGTACATTTTCTGGTCCCAATCTTCTGTACGCGTAGGATTATCCGATTTACCCAATAAAGAAAAAGTGCTACAGAAAAATGCCAAGTTGAAAGTGTAGTGCAACTCCATTAGATATACTCCGTTTAGATTTGTTTGTCGTTCGTTCTATTACACTAATTTCTCTCTCTATTTCTCTCAGCTTATTACACTTTTTTTCAAAATTAAACTAAACTAAAATTACTAAACAAACAAGGCCACGGTAACTAGAAGTAATTTGTTGAGGTTGTAGTAGGGTTTTGAGGTTGGGCTAGATAAAGTGGAGAAAAGAGCTCACTTGTTGAGTCTCTTGGGATGCTCTAAACATACTTATTGCTAAAGTAGCCATTTTCAATCTCTGTGTTTCTACCTTTTCTTAGGCATTTTAGAATTTAAACATGGTATATTGATTAAAAGTTTTTTGCCTATCTATTTTATAGGGAATATTTTCTTATTTCAGCTTCTTTCTATATGTATTTCTCACCTAGGGAACTTTTTGTACATATTCTAATATTGTAGATACATGCAAATCATAATCTTCTCAATATTATCATGTGACTCTGTGAGTTATTCTTTCAACTAATTAGGCATAGTTTTCCAAAAGATTTTAGCATCTCAGTTGCTAAAATCAACCATGATTTTAGCAAATGAGTTTAGCATGTACTAAAATCATGGTTTTGAAATCAAAAAATGAAGTGGTTCCGTGTATCGTTTTTTGATTTTTTTCGCACTAGATATAACTTCTTTTCATGCAAACCCGTGCTATGCAAGGAAATTTAAGTAGATAATAATTCTGAATTTCAGTATAAGACTTCAAATAAAAATTCTTTTTAATTCTTTTCTTTCCAATCTTGCGGGTGTGGTGATTGAATCAGGCAATGTTTTCCATCACATACAAGTATACAACCCCGCTGTAACCCCGTGAAAACTTATCGGGCCTAGTTTATTTTGTTTTGTTGAGTTATAAGTGTTTTTTTGTCATATATTTTGGCTATTTATGAATGATCCCGTGCAGCAATATTGAAAATCAAATTATAGCTGAAAAAATTGTAAATTTTCAGCATATTTTTTGAACCCAGGGCACCCCTGAGGACTTAGGTATTGACCAGGCCTTATTAAGAGATTATATATTATCCATCTGATGGTCGGCCTGATCTAAGAGTACAAAGAGTAGGAAAGTACTGGCCCATTCCATATTTAAAATCTGACCACCAATGTTTTTGGCCCATTCCCTTTTCATGATTCAAATAACAAGCCCTGAAAATGGTGTATTCAAATGTGAAGACTGTGTATTGAAGGCCCAGTGTAACATTCAAACATATGTGTTTTCTTAAATAGGAATAACATTCAACTTAACACATTCAACGTTGTTTCTTTCATTTTTTTATTTTTTTTCCATTCAGAAGTTCTTGACAAATTCAAAATCCAAACAAACCTTTAGAATCCGATACATCGAACGGTTCCGAACACAGTTGCGTCCGGTATTTTAAAATTGTATTCATAGAAACTGGCATCTCATGAATAATCTGATAAGTTCCCATAATTTCCCAAGGGGCCAATGACAGAGGGATATAGCATTTTACCAGTAATGGGATGTTTTCAGTACGTTCCGCTTATCATTTGCCCAAACTTGATGTCCAACAGAGGCATTTCAGAGAGCATGGTGAAATAAGTTCAGAAGCACCCTCAAATGATTTATGGAAATCCATATGGACCCTGCCCGTACCCAACAAAGTTAGAATGTTTCTGTGGAGCTGCTCTCATAATGCTATTCCTGTTTTGCTGAATTTGAATAGGAAAAACATGGATATTAATCCCCTTTGTCCTCGATGCAAATCTGGACATGAGTCGCTTAAACACATGTTATTTAAATGCAAAGTGGCCAAAGAGGTCTGGCAATGCTCCCCTTTCTCTTCTATCACTTATGCTACTCAGCATATATGCCTCAGTTTTCAAGGGATGGTGGGATTCTATATCTCTTTCACTATAAGGAGGCCGAAGAGATGAATGGTCTCTTAGTTGCCATCTGCTGGTTTATTTGGAAAGCCCGCAACAATGCATATTTTGATGGCCTTATTTGGAGTGCTACTACGGTTTAGGAAAGGCAACATCGCTATGTTTTAAATTTCAGGAAGCTAATTTGCTCAAACCACCTTCTCGTGCATTGCTTAACTCTCCCTTGAATCCGGTATGGCATCCTCCTTTCTCTAACTCATTAAATTGAATGTGGATGACGCTATTAGCAAGGCAAATGGAAAAGCTCGTGACTTCGTTGGACATATTATGGGCTTTCTTTCCTCACCAATCCCCGGTTTTCTTTCTCCTAGAGTTACTGAAGCACTGGCCTCCATGAGGCCCTTGTCTTTGCTACGAATAATGGTCTTACGGATATCATAGTAGAAGGAGATGCCCTTCAGATCGTCCAGGCCCTCGACAAGGATGGAAACTCTTTTTCATACTGTCGCTCTATCATTTCTCATTGTTTAGAGCTTTTACCTTTCTTTTCCACTTGTTGTTTTAAACTTGTAGCCCATTCATTGGCTCGCTAACCTCGCCCTTGGTGATATACTGTCCTTAGACCGTCATTGTTCTTAATAAAATATCATCGTTTTTACAGGGAAAAAAAAGAAAAAAGAAACAATAATCTGATAGGAGTTGGACCAAGGGAAATAAGGCCTTCTCATCTCTCAGTTGCATAAGGCCCAAACAATTGCCACTAGTTATTGCTGTTATCTAAAACTACATCGATCCAGTGTATTCTCAACTTTTTTAACATAAATATTTTTAATTTTGGGAGTCATTCATGCCATTGAGGAGGACATTTACTAACTAGGAGTTCAAGCTTGTTTTATACTGCAAATCAAGAAGATACCTAGTCCCTCCTTTTAAATTTCGTCTCTCTTGTCTTCATAATTCTTATAACCATCTTTTAGATACTCATAGTGACCCAAGCCACTACATTCTCGTAGTGATCTCAACACGAAATATCTATAATCTGTATTTGGGATCGGAACCCAAGTCCATAACAGAGGGCCGGGGACTCTGTTGTCCTTGAGGGACAACAAACCCTACCAAACGCCAAAATTTCGTCGTTTCGGGAGATTTTGAAGAATTCCTAAATATGTTGGTAAGATTTTATTTTGACAGTTAAAAGAATGGTCTTTCGCAATACACACCTTTCTGGGGGGGGGGGGGGGGGGTGCAGGGGTCTGCAGAGCATTAGAAAATGATTGGCACCTTGATGGAAAAATTGAATCATTTTCCAATGAAGGAACACTAAAATTACCCTTGCTTGAAAAATCTTCTTTTAGAGTTTGTTCCAAGCTTGTTAGATGTTTCCAATCTACTTCTCGCAAGTCAAACTCTAAGTCCTCGGAGAATATTTCGTTCAAGTCAATCCATGATGCTCTTAAAATTTGACATCTTTGTTAGCCACTGTTTTTTTCTTTTTTTTTTTCATTATCTTTTTTTCTAAACACGATGAAATACTATTTCAAGGGGCTGACTATAGATCACGTGACAATATGTCAACGGGTGGCCTAAAAATAGGGTGTAGAGATCCATCGCTAAGATGAAATTCGAGTCGTTGATTTCTGAGATTAATTGCTCGGATAGGATCCCAAAATTCCCAAGAATACGGAGTACGAGTTTCATTTCTAGGATTCCCAGCACGCTCAAACTTAGAGACAGGGTCAAGATTTCATATCCCGTGGGCCGCAACAAAAACAACAAGATTTTAAAAATTCAAGTTTTAATATCTAAAACAATTGCCGATCAAAAAATATATCTAAAACATTTAGTAAATATAATATTTAAATAGTACCCAATGCAAAATACAATATCTCGTACGCGCTCTCAACCAACCAAAAACAACTAAAAAGTTAAAAAATAGAAGTATTTCAAAGGAGTTGAAACTTTTAATTAAAATTCTTCTTTCAGGGGACCACTCATGTGATGTTTTTTAGAGTATAATGGTGAGTTTTTACTACGGTATATTTGGTATTTTCAGCATTTTTGGACTACATACATTAACTAATTTGACAACTTGCAGTTTAAAAATACCAAAAATACTGAAAATACCCTATTGGAAACTCAACCTAAGAGGAAAAATCTGTTGGCCTATGGAGTTCTATATTAAAATAGCGGTGGCCCTTCCTTAAGATGTTTTAATAGTATAAAAAAAAAAGGAAAAAAAAAAACCTCATGGTAATTTTCTATTGGGGGGTGACCTTGCCCCCAATAGCAAACTAATACCTCCGTCCCTGTTCAAACTCAGACCCTCTAATTGCATAATTAATCATCAAATTACATAATCCATCGTAATAAGCTCCTAACAAACCAGACACGCGTGGTAAGTACGATATTCTGTTTTTCCAAAAAAAATAAAAATAATTATAACTAATAGGATATTTATTTTTAACTAATCAAGAAATTTGATTTCAGTAGTAAGGGAAAGTCTCCCAACATTAACATTACTATATGCTCATCAGGTGATTATGATTTCCATTTTATATGCTTGACATTGGCTTGAATAATTATTTTAATTTGAACTGATCAGGTTTGCATGCTAATTAAGCGTCCTATTTGATAACAAACATTTTCTATTTTGTACCAACTTGCCAAATATATATCGTAGTAATTAAATTGAATAGCTTGCCCCTTGAAGCACTCATAGAGACATGATGTCAGGAGCGGATGGATGAGGTGTAAGAGGGGTTTCGGTCCTGCACACCCCTCAATTATCGCACTAATTATTATGTTTTCAAATTAATTTAGAAAAGTTATATAGAATCGGCTTCTGCAAGTCTTTTGAGTGAAAAAAAAAATACTAATAAGTTTCTACATATGTGTGTAAACCCCCCTTAAAATTTCAAGTTATCAACAATTTTCAGTTGTGGTTATAAAACTATATGATTCTGTATATGTACACAATTTTGTCTTCTTCTCAGAACTAGTAAGTAACGATATTTATATCATAGGCTATAATTTTTTTTAATGTAAAAATTAATACATGTGATTTGGGTCCCCGTTGAGTACAAATCATGCGTCCGCCACTGATGTCGTACTATCATTACATTAATATTCAAGTCTATAAGACTATATATTGTTCTGATTTTTTTTTTAATGTTTTCGTCTTTCAAAACTATATGTTCTGTTAATTAAATCTTTGGAAGGAAAAATAATTAGTTTTATTAAAGTTAAAAGCTAATTCCCGATTTGTTATTTAGTTTTGATTTCTTAATGTTGTATTACAGCCTATTTTTAGCACCTTTCCACAAATAATACATGCTATAGCGACTAATTTTTAAAAAAATGTTCGACCAAATATCAGATATGCCACTTTTAAAGTGAATTGTGGGATAGCTGATGTGGAGAAAAAATTGGGTGCCGGTCGCGTATGGCCACGTGGTACCCGCATCCGTAGCCCCAGCTGTCGAAAAGTGTTTTGGACGGCCCAGATCCGCTTTCTCAAGCCAAGATGCGTAGTCGGGCACCACGTGGCCATACCCGACCAGCACCCAAGTTTTTCTCCTGATGTTGGGCTTGTGAAAGCTGATTTGACTAATTGGTTCGCGCTTAGATGAGGATTGGGGGTTCATGTGCAGCGCCCACTATGGGAGATCCGTCCCCGAAAGTTAAATAGAGGTATTACAGCAATTGATAGTGTAAACCTTAGGTTATAAATACTTGTTGTACGCAGGAATTGATGTAACTTGTATTCTTTCTTCGTTCGATACATACTGGTGTAAGCCATATACCTAACATTCTGTTAGAACCACATGGAGTTAAAATTGTGTGTCTTGTGTTCTTATTTTTTATTCTTTGCAGGTTTGTCAAGTTTGACTGAATTCCCAATAGCTAAGACCCTTCATATATTGTGGGATAAATGATAGACTAAGACTCTAAGAGCATCGATCTTCAGCTAGTAGATTCAACGGGGAGGATATGTGGGTTGTGGCCTAGTTGTCTAGTCTTCCATTTTTTACTTGCGAAAAGATGTGCATGGACCTTTTGGATAACGAGTTCACTTCAAAAAAAATTGAGGAGGCGTGTGCACGCAACTCGAGGTCTAAAATTTAGGCACGAAGGACGTGCAACAAAAATAAATAAAAAGGTAAATAATACTATTTTGATCCGTGAAAGATGCTATTCACCCTTCAAAATTGAAGGATTTGAACTTTTGAGGTATCTGCTAGAGCAAGTAAAAGATAGTAATAATTCATTTAATCTTTTTGGTGTGGGAGATGTTGAATTTCTAAATATTTTGTGTAAGTTTCAAAACTTATTTATTGAGTCTTAAAGTTGTTTTATTTTTTCATTTAAGAAAATGATTGAATATCGAATTGATTATAAAAAATTTGTAACCTCCATTTTAATTCCGTAACCGATTTTTTGAAATAAAGTTACTAGCCGTTTGGCTCATTATAAACAAATCAGTTTTTATTTTGTTTGATACCTAATAATTACATTTATGTTTTAGCGGTTTGAAAGCTTGACCAAAGCCTTATATATACCTACCTCATGTTCTCCTTTTGGATTACCGAAAACCACTTCTCAAACCCTTCTTCCTACTTAGCAAAATTTCCAGCAGCGCCTCTATTTTTCCAGTCAAATTTTCTTCCTAAAAATCATAGTGTTTAGTAGTTTAAATATATTTGGGCAACTCAGTTCGTGGCTTGGTTCTTATCCTCCCAGTGGACGTGAACATTGGAAGAGGGAGCTTGTGAGCATTTCGGGTTGAATCTTGGAGCCGCTACAATCCGTTATTACCTTCACGTAGGGGAGGACTAGTGGCTTTAAGACAGTGCAACACGCCTCCCGATTGTGTCACAGGCCAGCTTTTCTTTTACTTGATTCCTCAATATCTAGCTATTGTTTTATGCTCTTAATTTACATTACTCTGCCAGTAGTATAGCTCTATTTTATGCTCTTGATTACTAACAGAAACTTTATTTTTGTGCTAGTGTCATAACAATTTAAAGCCACTAATTTGATAACACATATTAGAACACATTTTCCGTAAGATCACAGCTACGTATTAAGTTGACTTATAAACTGTTTAGGTAGTACTACTGATTTCAGTTTATATAAGTGATTAGTTGTAGTTTTCTTTTGGAAAAAAAAAAAGGAGGATATATATCAAAACAAAACAGAAACCTTTTGCCGGGAAAAATTTTGGACATAAAGTTTCTCATTTCGGTTTATAAATTAGATTTAGTTCCTATCATAATACTTGCTAGCTTTGTGTTAAACAGATTACTTGTAGTACGGAATCAAAACTGAAATGGCGAGAATGGATGAAGCGAATGCTGTTAAGCCCGAAAAATTTAACGGTGAACATTTTAAGAGATGGCAAACTCAAGTGCGTTATTAGCTTACCGTGTTGGGGTTATATTCTGCAATTGATGGTAGTGATTCTTCCCAAGGGTCATGGATGACAAAAGAACAAATTGAGTACCACTGTTACCATAGAATTGTTAGTGTCCTGTCCGACCACCTTTACGATGTTTATCTAAATAGCACCGAAAAGGCAAAAGAACTTTGGGATCTACTTGAGGCTGAATGGGATCTACTTGAGGCTGAATATGGGTTAGATGATTCTGGTATCAACAGGTTTGTTGTTTCTACGTTTAACAACTACAAAATGGTAGATGGAAAACCCATAGGCGACCAAATCCATGAGTTCAAGGAATATTTGAAAGGTGCTGAAAAGAATGGAACCACGTTTAGTGAAGATTTCAAAGTGTCATGCCTAATCGATAAAATGCCACCGTCTTGGTCAGACTTCGCCAAATCCCTTAGACACAAACAAGGAATTCTCACTTTGACTCAAGCCATAAATTCTATTCGGGTAGAAGAAAAGCATAAAGATAACTTGTCTATACCGAGCGAGAGACCTCCAAGAGTCAACCTTGTAGAAAACAATAGAAATAAGAACAACTCCAACTTCAATCGGAACAACCACCACCAAAGGTCTGGAAAATTCAAGGGAAAGAATTTCAAACCTAGGAATGAGAACTTCAAACGCAATAGGTTCAACCAAAATAAGAACCAGAACCAGAACCAACACCAACACCAATCCCAAGCCCATCAACCTAGGAACAAATCCATTGGCTTCAGGAGAGGAGGAAATCAATGCTTTGTTTGTGGAAGGACCAACCACTTTGCTAGAGATTGCTACTACAAGAAAAACGAGCCAATCCAAAATCCAAAGAATTCAAGGGATCAAGTGAATGTGCTGGAGGAAAATCAAGTTGAACCATTTTTTAGGTATAATTCTTCGCTAGTTAATTTTACTTATGAAAATCATGATTGGTGGTTAGACTCGGGTGCTAATGTGCATGTTTGTTTTGATCGAAACCTTTTTAAAACTTACCAGGAATCAAGTGGAGGAAGTGTAACCCTAGGCAATAATTCAACCGCACGAATTCATGGGATTGGAGATGTAGAACTGAAGATGACATCAGGAAAGACATTAATACTAAAAGAAGTGCGGCATGTTCCTGGAGTGAGGAGAAATCTAGTTAGTGGGTCTTGTTTAGTTAGTCAAGGTTACAAAGTTGTTATGGAGTCTAATCTAGTTGTAATAACAAGGAATAATGTCTTCATTGGGAAAGGCTATGTGAGTGATGGTTTGTTTAAGTTGAATATTGTTTTGAAGCCAATAAAATTTCTCCTCTAGTTTTGAATGTTGAATCTTGTGATATATGGCATGGTAGATTAGGACATGTGAGTTTGAAGAAAATGAAAAGAATGATGGATCTAAATCTTGTTCCTAAGTCACATGTGGATTTTAAGAAGAAGTGTGAAATTTGTGTGCAAGCCAAACAAACTAGGAAACCCCATAAGAGTGTAGAAAGAAATACTCAACTCTTAGAACTTGTTCATAGTGATGTTTGTGACTCCTCTAGACCACCCACAAGAGCAGGAAATAAATATTTTATGACTTTCATCGATGATTGTTCAAGGTACTGCTATGTCTATCTTATCAAGACAAAGGATGAGGTTTTTAGTAAGTTCAAGATTTATAAAACTGAAGTTGAAAACCAAATAGAAAGAAAGATTAAGGTTATTAGGTCTGATAGAGGAGGAGAATATACTCTCAGTGATCTTACCTCTTATTGTGAAGAATATGGAATAGTACATGAAGTGACACCACCTTATTCACCCCAATCTAATGGAGTAGCTGAAAGGAAAAATAGAACGCTTATGGATATGGTAAATGCAATGTTGTTGAGTTCTGGGTTATCGGAGAATTTTTGGGGGGAAGCTATACTTTGTGCATGTTTTATCCTAAATAGGGTAACCGTGAAGAACAATGACAAAACTCCTTATGAAATTTGGAAGAAAAGAGCCCCAAACCTTAGTTTCCTTAGAATGTGGGGGTGTTTAGCTAAGGTAGCTATACCAGAGCCTAAAAGAAAGAAGATTGGACCTAAGACTGTGGATGCTGTCTTCTTGGGATATTCTCAAAATAGTAGCGCTTATAAATTTTTAGTAATCAACTCTGAGATTATTGATATTTCCAACAACACCATTATTGAGTCCAGAGATGCCACATTCTTTGAGCACATTTTTCCATATAAAACTCGGATTTCAAGTCAAGTTAGTGAATCTCCATCATCTAGTGACAAACCCTCTTCTGGATACACAATAGTTCGTGACAAGGAGATAGATACTCAAGAACTTAGAAGGAGTAAAAGAACAAGGATAAAGAAGAATTTTGGAGAAGATTTCTATACATTTCTCGTAGAAGGTGAACCAATCAATTTGAGGGAAGCTATGTCCTCTTTAGATGCACCATTTTGGAAGGAGGCTATAAATAGTGAGATCGAATCGATTATGCAAAATAACACTTGGGAGATAGTAGATTTACCCCCTGGGAATAAAGCCATAGGTTGCAAGTGGATTTTTAAAAAGAAGTTAAAGCCTGATGGAAGTATTGACAAGTACAAGGCTAGATTGGTGGCTAAAGGATTTACTCAAAAGAAAGGAATTGATTATTTTGATACATACTCTCCTGTTTCTAGCATTACCACAATTAGAATCTTAGTTGCCCTAGCATCTATTCACAATCTAGTGATTCACCAAATGGATGTCAAAACAGCATTTTTGAATGGAGACCTAGATGAGGAAATTTATATGGAGCAACCTGAGGGTTTTGTAGTAAAAGGCCAAGAACATAAAGTTTGTAGATTAGTAAAATCATTATACGGTCTTAAGCAAGCTCCTAAACAATGGCACGAAAAGTTTGATAAAGTGGTCTTAGAATATGGGTTTAAGTTTAATGAGCACGATAAATGTTTGTATCATAAGGAGTCAAGTGAAGGAATAGTGATTATGTGCCTATATGTGGATGATATTTTGATCTTTGGAACAAACTTGCAGGTAGTTGAATCTACTAAGTCTTATCTCTCCAAGAAATTTGATGTGAAAGATTTGGGAGAAGCTTATGTGATTTTGGGAATGAAATTAGAGAGAACACCGCAGGGAATTACTTTAAGTCAATCCAGTACCATAGAAAAAATGTTGAGAAAATTTCAGTACTATGATTGCAATCCTGTGTCTACACCATACGATCCTAGTGTGCAGTTAAAGAAAAATAATGGCGAACCTGTTTCTCAATTGAAGTACTCTCAGCTTATAGGATCATTACTCTATATTGCTAACAAATCTAGGCCTGATATTGCTTATGCCATCAGGAGATTGAGTAGATATACCCATAATCCTAACAAGGATCATTGGCTTGCGTTAGAAAGGGTTTTTAAGTATCTTAGAGGAACTTTAGGTTATTCCCTAACCTATAAAGGATTTCCAACCGTTGTTGAAGGTTATAGTGATGCTAATTGGATTACGGATAGTTTAGATATCAAATCTACTACTGGTTATACTTTTCTACTAGGAGGGGCTGCAATATCATGGGGCTCAAAGAAACAAACTATAATTTCTAGAAGTACCATGGAAGCCGAGCTTATTGCTTTAGACACCGCTAGCACTGAAGCTGAGTGGATTAAGAATCTTTTAGCTGAAATACCCCTAATGAGCAAACCTATTCCTGCCATCTCTATACATTGTGATAGCAAAGCTGTGATTGAGTCAGTGAGGCAAACTCACTTAAATAAAAAGATGAATAGGCATATACAAGTACGATATAAATCTGTGAGAAACATGTTGAATAAAAATATAATTTCATTAGAATTTGTGAAATCTGAGCTCAATATTGCTGATCAGCTAACTAAAGGTCTATCTAGGAGCAGAGTCCTAGATCTGTCGAGGGGGATGGGCTTAAGCCCAACAGGAAGTCACCAAGGGAGGTAACCCAATCTCTATGACTGGAGATCCCATGAAAGAGATTCAATGGGTAAAAACAATCCATATTACGTGACTTGGATCCAGCACCTTTTAATAAAAGGAGACAGTTTGAGACTCTCCTGCTCATCCCTATGGCAGTTGTGCTGTGATATGTGACTGGTTAGGAAGGGTTATCCCTGAATGAATCCGAGGCGGGAAATCTCCTGCGGGGTACATTCCGTCACTGTACCCTTGGAGGGTTCACCTAAGTGGGAGTCGTCGTGTGGCCACGACTATGAGGCTTGGGCTAGCCTATAAGAATTCCCATGAGAATCAAGATCTAGTGCATGGCCATTAACAGCACTAACCCGCGAACTAAAGTCCAAAACCGGTACTGTGTGTGTGATATGTTGAACTCTGATTCAAAGGATCTAGTTCAAGACATAGTTCACTATGATTCTTCAGAGGAAAACTATTAACACTAAGTGAGGTTCAAGTCCGGAAGACACCTACACCTATTGCACAGTATTATGTTGCCCATAAAAATATATATTTCATTAATTGGTTTAAAGTTTTGAAACTTGTGGGGGAATGTTGAATTTTTAAATATTTTGTATAAGTTTCAAAACTTATTTATTGAGTCTTAAAGTTGTTTTATTTTTTCATTTAAGAAAATGATTGAATATCGAATTGATTATAAAAATTTTGTAACCTCCATTTTAATTCCGTAACCGATTTTTTGAAATAAAGTTACTAGCCGTTTGGCTCATTCTACACAAATCAGTTTTTATTTTGTTTGATACCTAATAATTACATTTATGTTTTAGCCGTTTGAAAGCTTGACCAAAGCCTTATATATACCTGCCTCATGTTCTCCTTTTGGATTACCGAAAACCACTTCTCAAACCCTTCTTCCTACTTAACAAAATTTCCAGCAGCGCCTCTATTTTTCCAGTCAAATTTTCTTCCCAAAAATCATAGTGTTTAGTAGTTTAAATATATTTGGGCAACTCGGTTCGTGGCTTGGTTCTTATCCTCCCAGTGGACGTGAACATTGGAAGAGGGAGCTTGTGAGCATTTCGGGTTGAATCTTGGAGCCGCTACAATCCGTTATTACCTTCACGTAGGGGAGGACTAGTGGCTTTAAGACAGTGCAACACGCCTCCCGATTGTGTCACAGGCCAGCTTTTCTTTTACTTGATTCCTCAATATCTAGCTATTGTTTTATGCTCTTAATTTACATTACTCTGCCAGTAGTATAGCTCTATTTTATGCTCTTGATTACTAACAGAAACTTTATTTTTGTGCTAGTGTCATAACAGGAGAGATCTATTAAAGTACTCAAATAGTTGTAAATCTCTGTATGAACGCATGCAATCTAAGTTATGATCACCCTTCAAATTTTTGATACGTACAAGTAAATTTGTATATTCATTGGCGGACCGCGGACCTAGTGCAAGCGGGGTCTGGGTCCTTACACAACTCTCAATTATCTAATAATTTTTATTATATTATAAATTTTGTTTGTAAAAAAAATTATATGTTATAACTATATAAGAATAATACTTTATTATTAATTTATGAATATAAGTGTTTTGGTTTCTGACAGTATTTGGTAAGATCTACACATTTGGAGCCTGATCAGGAATTCAACATCAAGTTCCAAAGATGGCAAACAAGGAGAGGTCAAAGACACAAAGGTACCCCACCTGAGGACACAACACATGACACAAGAAAAGGGTCTGTATTGTTGCATTAATTGTTGGACCCTTTCGAATTTGCAGTTTTTTGGAAATCTAATTTTGCTTTGGCTCTCTTCTTTAAAATTTGTCCCTAAAAGCTTTTACTGTTTCGTCATTCATGATTTTTCATTTCTAATTATTTTTTATCAAATTATTTGTTTTTTTACTTTTTAAATGTATATTGCTAATTCCAATATGTAATCATATACAATTTCTTTATCTCAAAATTGATAGACAACGAAACAAAGTTACTTTGTTGATTGAAAACTAAAAGAATGAAGACTAAGACACAAAATTAAGCTGAGGAATACGATACGACAAAGAAAGATTATCATGGATCTTTGAAGAATTTAATTTTATTCATCCTCTTTGTTACCCTCTCTCTTATTGATTGAGATAGTATGGATCTCACAAAAAGTGATATATCATTCTTACCAAAAAAATGTATTATAGAGATGAGACTTACACCATTTTAACCAATAAAAATAAGGTTATATTTTCCCGCATTATGAAGAGGATAAATAAAATCACACTCAGTGTCTAAAAATAGGAGTGCATGCAGATTGTGATGGGAGTGGAGATAGCAGCAGTAGAAAACATTCTGCCAAAAGCCCAGTCAAGAAACATAGTGGTCGGGCAAACGACAGGAATATTGCCCACAAAGTCAAACTGTAATTAGATATGGACCCTTTTGTTTTGTTTTTCAAGAGTGTATGCACCAGCTTAAACATGCTTTGACTTGTCTTCTCCTTAGTCTTGTCATAGGTAGACAGACTCATCCATACGAAGACTAGAAAATTCACGAGAAATGACTTTCTTATTGCCTAACCCTGAAAATCGAACCCTATCGAGTATGTAAGTAATAAACTCACTAACCAAATGGAATAATCCTCGGCTTCTTTTGTATTTGTTCATGCCCTATGTGTCACACAAATTTCAAGTCTGCGAAAAAGACAGAAAGATGTTGACCAAAGTCGATTTTATTGATTGAAAAATTAGGGTTTACAATCTCTGTGATAATTTCTAAAGAAAGAAAATAATCATCTGATTCTTCTCTTCAAGAGTTTGATTCTAGGGCTTGGTGCTTGTTCTTGAATTGACGGCGAGATCTCCTTTGGTCTTTGCGATATGGCGGCGAATTTGACAGATTTTGACTTGAGGGCTTTGAAACTTCTTCTCAAGTTGATTTGCTTGACCTTCTTCAATTTTGTTGAAAAAGATACGAATTTGTGACCGTCGACTTGAGGGCTGTGGAGCTTCTTCTCAAATTGGTCTTTGATATCTTCTTCAATTTGGTTGAAGGAGATGCGAATTTGCAGATGTTGATTTAAGGGCTGTAGAGCTTCTTCTCAAATCAGAATTGGAGATCTTCAATTTGGTAGAAGGAGATTGATGACTTATGGATTTGGCTTGAACGATCTTCTGAGCTTTGAAGCTTTGATCTGAAAAGGTGTCTTGCTTGATATGGATTTGAAGGATTCTGAAGGGCTTTAGAGGCTTTGATCTTCAAAACTCTAGAGCTTGGATGCTTGAATGTGTTTGACTTCAAGGAATTCTGAAGGGCTTTGAAGCTTGATCTTCAGAGCTTTGGATGCCTCGGAATTGTTGAAGACTTGAAGAAATTCTGAAGGGCTTGGAAGCTTGATCTCCAGAGCTGTTGAAGCTTCAATGTCTAGATGTAGATTTGAAGAGTTCCGAAGGGCTTTTGAGGCTTGAATCTTCAGAGCTCTGCTAGCTGATGGAAGCTGGAATGTGTGTCAACGACTTCAAGGAATTATGAAGGGCTTTGGAGTTTTGATCTTCAGAAATCTAGAGCTTGAATGTCTTGATTGAAGTCAGTGTCTTGATCCAAAATATGAGAGAGAGCATCTCTATTTATGGGGATGTGAGATGGAGAGTTATGGCAAGATTACAATTCTTTTCATACTTGTCTCTCTAATTATTTCCTTATTTCATTTAAAGGAAAACAATTAGAATTTTATAAATATCTTTCTTCTTATTTATTTTAAGAAAGATAATTATTTATGAAGAGATATAGAATTAATTTCACCAAATGACATAATTTGATTGGTCAGACTTGATAAATAAATAGCTGTGCCATTTTGACATATGACTCCATTTGATTGGACCCTCCACACATCTTTGATTGACCACGTATTTTGCTTAGACTTTTGACCTACGGACACTTGACAGTATTTAATTAACTTGTCCGTGGAACTTTGACTTTGACTTGTGAACACTTGACAATATTTAATTAGCTAATTTGTGTGCTCTAACAACACGTGGCGATTTGTGATAAGCTAAAATTTACGTGTGTACACCCTACATAGAAGCTCTCAAAACTGAAACACAGTAGGCCAGTAGCATTGAAACTGATGCATGTGAACGAGACACCATGCGCATATGCAGTACTGTTGGGCCAGGCAACTATTTCATTGTTTATGATTCCCCGATCCAAAAAGATTTTTACACAGATTGAAAAAAGATTCGAACACACGTGTGTCTAGATAATACTATCTCGGTCTCAAAATATTTGTCTCATTCGCAAAGCGAAAACTTTAAAAATTAAATTTTTTTTCAATAATTTATTAGATATTAACGAGTTCTTTTCATTCATGAGAGAAGTTTGAAAAAAATATTGTTTTTATTTTTCCATTTTGCAGACAGAAAAACATTTTAAAACAGAGGGAGTATTTGTGAGTAGCATTGCACTTTACCTTTTCATACCCTTCTTGTCTTAGAATAGCACTTTTTGTTTTTGTTCTTTTGCTTGTGAACTTCGAACATTGTCCGTTTAAGCGTGAGTTTGCAAAAATAAAAAAGACAATAATGTCAAAGGCTGGAAATGAATCGAGCCATTCGTTAACTTTTAAAAATGCAACTCGGTTCGGGTTGTTTGCAGCCCTAATAAGTTCAATTTACATACAAGAATAAGAAAAAAATGAGTGCGACTATAAAATTGAGAAATGCGAAAATCAATTTATAACCTTTTTAAATCATTCTCTTGCCTTGCCTTGAGTCTTGCCTTAATTACTAGCTGCTATTTTTATGTTGGGTTTTCACTTGTCTTGGCCAGGAGAATTGAAAAAATAAAAATTATGATTAAAATTTAAAAAGTTAACAAATACAAAAATAATTCAAAATACAACAAATTCTTTGGATTTTATAAAAATATGTTTTGTTACTGTTCTTATTCCTATAATTGCGACAAATTTGAGGGGGGAAAAAAAGTTTGACAAAAAACTTAAAAGAAAACTCCTTATAAAGGCAATAACTAGTTATCGTGTATAGTAATCATTATCCTTAAAAATCATAAATTAACTCTAAATCTCACATAAATAATTATAGCACTCTATTTTACCAATGATGCTCTTTTTTTGTCTTTTAGTGAGTGAAATTACTTAACTACCCTCAATGCAATAAATTTTACTCAAGACACATGGATTATTTCGTAAATTTCCACACTAAAAGACAAAAAACCAAAATGCCATTGGTAAAAAGGAGAGCGTTAAAGTCATTTACCTTAATTAATTGGACAAAAGAGTTCTAGAAAAGATGGGGGGCTATGAGTTAGTATTTCCCTCGCTCACTTTGAAGGGACAAGCAAGAAACAAGATTCCCTTTTCCTTAAACACCTTTGCACTTTGATTCCATAACATTGTTGTGGGGAGAATCAATTATTGCTTGATTACCTATTACTACTATTAATTATTAATTATTAATATTCCATGGGGGCAAGGTATAAAGCATAACTTCGAGAAGGGATTTGAATCTTGAGCTTAAAGTTACCAACTCCTATCTACTGAAAATACTATAGTAAATGGACAGTGGGGGTTCTGTGCACGCGTCTTTTTTCTTTTTGGTTCGACGGTAAAGATATTCAGGCCAGTCTACGCGCATTTTTTGTAATTTCTTATTCGGTCTGGTCAAAGACAAGCTATCCACGACGGGACTACGTGATTGACACGGAATTACTTTCTTGCGGCTTGACTTTAAGAATTGAACTCTAATCTTGTGGAATATGAAGAGCAAACTCACCAACTAACCGGACTAATTTTTTGGGACTGGATTCTGTGCACGTTCAGGTGGAGTGGAAGACACTTGTATGTCTACTACTCTCTTTGGCCCTGTTCGTTTTCCAGTTTAGTTTTAGTTTTGATGACATCATCATTTCCCTCATTTCTCTCTCTATCTCTCTCCACTCATTACACTTTATAACATCATCAAAACTAAACTATCTAACCAAACACAGCCTTTGTCACTAGAATTTCTACCATTAAAACTTCCAAAATGTAAGGGAAAGGTGCCCTCTCCAGACCGTGTGGGTCCGTCACAGCTAGGTCCCACCTTCCCTCTAATTTAGCCGCACCAAATTCAGTCTTCATTTAGGTGTAGCTACGTCGTGCATCTAGTCGTACTCCTTGGCTTTAAAGAGAAAAGTTTGACGTTAGTTTATAAAGAGAGTTAAAATTCTACTTTGGTTGTTAGCATGCTAAATTTTTCACTAACTCCCCGACTGATGTATATTGTAGGACAAAAATAAAAAATAAAAAAAATCATTCTTCAATTACGACAGTAATCCTAGTTCAATCCCAAGTAAAAACAATTTTCTCTCACTCTTGGAGCTTAATAGTATGATTTTACATTTTTTTTTTTTCCGGCGGAAGAAACAATTTATTAGGGAGGGGGAAGGAGGGGTTCCAATAAGAGGTCAGAACATACACATGTGGGCAAAGCCCACAAGTTTATGAATGAGAGTATTTTGCAGTACTACCAAGTCGTTAGTTAATAAATACTGTAAATAGAGAAAGAAATACGAAAGGTTTCCCTCCCTTCCTGTCGCCGCATAGGGGGGGGGCGCTACGCTAAGGTTTTGCTTTAGAGAGAGAGGGCAGCGCTAGGGTTTTGCTTTTGAGAGAGAGGGCATCTCGATTTTAGATAGAGAAAGAAAGTCTAACTATGGAATATCTCCGCCACCTCTTGTGGGCCCCACCGTCAATTTTTGTAGTAATCTGAATAGTTCATCTTGATTTTGTCAACACTTTTGAAGTTAAAAACCAAAATTCAATTCTCGATATTCGATCAAACTAATTTTTTGCGTAGATATACTACTCTACGATCCCTACGAGAAGAACAATTCAAATTATTACAATAAAAGCATAAACTATGTTTTTAATCTCGTTTTTCTTCTCTCTTCCCTCCCTCTCTATTGTTTTAAAATTGCTTAGATTACTAAATACTCCCTTCGCCCCATTTTGTTTATCCATTGTTCCTTTTGTCTCTTTTATTTCAATTGTCTATATCTTTTAATCTATAATATTTTATGATTGTAAAAATTCTGTATTATAGAATAAATTGAAATCTATCAATAAAATCCATATATATTGCATATTTTTTAAGATCCATATTAAAAGAACATATAGGCAATAGACACAAAAAATAGAAAATGAATATGCACAAACAAAATGGGAAGGACGGAATACTATTTTTCAATGTAAACCTTACCAAGCCTTTGTACTCTATAACGTGATTGTTGAGCTTCGAATTACTCCTTCCACCCCAAAATTTTGATCTTTTTTTAAAATTAAACTTTTTAAGAGAAAACAATCATCAATCTTTCAAATATATGAATTTCCAAAATTACCCTCCTTTGAAAACATAATTATGACTTTTAAAATTCTTATCTGAAAGAGTAATGATTGTGAATCGTGATTACAAATTATGACAGTTTAACATGATCCAACTATAATCACGATTCACAATTGTTACTGTTAATATACTCTAACATCTCTATCGGTAGCCTATATTTTTTACAATTAAAAGTGAGCAAGGTAAAAACATATAATTTTCGTAACTATCATCCGACATCGCCTTAAATTGCTCCTGGCATCGTCAAAAAACCATGGTAGTAAATTTTGCTACAACATTATTTTTATTTTGTGATTAACGTTAGTTTGCTATGTATATAACCTTCAATATCAAAACTCTCACTTGACGCCTTCATACTAGTTTAATACTCATAGTCTAGCCAATCTTTCGCAAATCTTATAGCTGCAGTATTTTATGTAACACTATCAATTTTTCTGTCCACATCGATGAATTCCATCATAGTGTTCCAATTTATTTTGTATAATAACTTGTCAAATCTTTTAGTTGATCCAATCTAGCTACTTCATCACTAGTGTTCATTTATATTGACCTCCAAATTTGATTGAAATGTTTGATCGTATAGTTCACACAAAACTCGACTTAATTAATGTGTATTAGTATTTCTAGCTAGTTCCAATATGCTAACAAAAGAATCGGCGAAAATATTAGGGACACATTCAAGTTTACGTTTATTCTCACATCATTTTTCACAAATAATGCTCAAGAATTAAATAACGCATCTTGCTGGTGTAGCATGATAGCAAGTACAAAAAAGAATGGGCATAATGGTCTTTTAAGGTGTATGTAACAACTATCACAATTGAATTTGGAATGAGTTTGATGTTACATCTTAACCTTAAAGTTATGGTTCGTACGTAGCTCCACCCATTAATGAAATACTCATTCATGGTTGTGGATTGTAGAATATTATGCTACATGTCTGACAAGATAATGACATTATTGTTTTTAATTTCTGTTTTTTTTTTTTTTTCAATCGGTAAAACATTTTAATTTCTGTTATCATGAGCAAAAATACATTTATTTAAAGTTGAGTAAAAGAATGCCCTGACTTAGAGGGTGTTTGGCAACCACTTTTTCGCATTTTGGGATTCTAATTATCACATTTTGAGTATTTGAGGGGTGGTGGCCAAAATAGGTTTTCAGATTGGAAAGTGTTATTGGCACTCTCTTTTCCTCTATTGGCGCTCCATTTTTTTGTCTTTATTAGGTAAACTTATTCTTGCACTTTACATGTAAAGACCGAAAAAGGAGTGCCAATATCAATTGCCTTCAGATTTTGGGTTTAGAGAGCAGAATGAAGACATTGGGGTTTGTGCATATGGGTTAAGCTACCCTCTCATCTCTATCCCCTGATCTTTCAAATCCTCCAAACCCTTAATCTTTTGCCTCATCCCGAACCTACAATTATGATTAACCGTTTATCTTGTAGATTTCACAGGGTAAAATAATATTTACACAAATTGAGCTTTAATTGAACATTAGTAGATACATAACCAATTCATTTAAAATGCATGGTTTAAATTCAGTTTTACATTCTCTAAAAAAGTATATGGTTGGTTCATGGAACTATTGATGTCCAGTTGAACTTATTTTTTGCACTTATATTCTTTCTTACGAGATCTACAAGTTGAACAGTTTAGATCGTTGTATTGCGCCCAAGATAGAGCTAGAAATTGAATATTAAGGCCTCGTTTGATTCGGGTACTATGCACCTGGGATAGGATTAAACGCGTCCAATCCCACCTATCCCTTGTTTGGTTCCCACAAAAGTAGCTGGGATTAGTAATCCCGGTACAAAAATTATCTTATATGGTAGGTACTATGTAATCCCATGGGACTAAAAACACACGGAAGGGAAGAGCAGGTAATTGCAAAATTGCCACTGTTATAACCCAATTGCTTCATCTGCTTCTTCTTTTATCTTTTCCTTTCGTCCTTTGCACTCTCTCATCCATGGAAGGGGAAGAACAGCTCCATTGACGGTGGTTACATCCATGGCGGCTCCATTGACGGAGGTACTCTCTCTCTCTCTCTCTCTCTCTCTCTCTCTCTCTCTCTCTCTCTCTCTCTCTCTCTCTCCCTCTCTCCGTCTTCTACATAAACCCACTCGGATTTTTCTATTTTTGCTCAAAAGAGTTCTAGATCTACACTCCTCCGGTGTTGACCTCTAGCGACCACCAACGACATTTGGTAAGTGACGACGACCTCGAAATTGACTGGTAGCTTCATAATCTACTGGGTAGCTTCATAATCTACTGTAAATTGTTTGTGTTCGAAATTGACTTTGTTTGTGTTCGAAATTGACTGGGCAGCTTCATAATCGACGACCTCGATGAGTTGAGTTTGGACCACGTTGTTCTTTGTTTCTACTGTGTTTTCTGAAATACTGGGTTTCTACTGGGTTTTCTGAGTTTGGACCACTGTGATTCCTCTCTGAATCCTCTCTGAATTTAATTTTAAAATTTTTAATTGGTTGGAATCCTCTCTGAAAGAGATAATGTTAATATTAATCCTGAAATTTAGTTAAGAGAACCAAACATGGGATTGACCAAAACATGGGATATCCCAATGTTAATCCTGCATGAATCAAACAGGGGATTGTGTGAGATTCAGTACTAAATTAGTCCCAGGACAAATAGTCCCAGGACAAATAGTCCAGGACTATCAATCCCACCTATTTTAGTCCGCGAATCAAACGAGGCCTAAGAGTATAGAGAATGAGGGTAGGGAGAATAGCTTAACCCAAATAGCCTTTGGACACCATGGGAAGCCGGATGCATATGGAGTTAAGGGGGTGTTTTTCACAGTTTTTTATGTGATGTGTTGTGAGAAAATAACTTGTCTCGGTATTTGAAAAAAATAGTTTTTTATTAGTGGAACACCCCTATTAAGGGCTCATTGTATAAAATATCATTAGAAAAATTAATACTACATGACAACGACACGTTTCATATTATTTAAGGATATACCCTAAAATATAGGAGTAGTTGCTAGCATCACTCTGTATCAAAATGTTTGTCTCACCCGTAAAAAGAGGATTTAAACATTACAGTTTTTTTAAGAAAAACATTTGAACTTTTTTCATGAAGTAAAAGCACTTATTGATATCTCGTAATTTGTTGAAATTTTTGAACATTTCTTGAAAAACCTATATTATTTTTAAGTTTTTGTTTTGCAAATCGGACAAATATTTGAGTCGGAGATAATATAACATAGTAGTTCGTTGACTTAGGATATTATGTCACTACATTAAGATGGCACTTGTTTCGTCATTCAGGTGCTTTTAAAAGCAAACTAAGTAACGTTATGTAAACAGAATTTGAGTAGCGATCCAATTTATGAACACTAAATAATTGGGTCTCTGCTAATTGACGGTAAAGTCTCACAAAATTAATTGAGGTACACATCAACTAGCTCAAAAACCTGATTATAAAAAAATCAATGAACTACATCGTCAAGTTTACATTATGGGTAGGGCTTTCTCTCACTCGATTCACAAAATCTCAAAAAGTACAATTTTATTGTCTTTTATTTGTTTTCTTTGAATTTTTTAACTTCGCTTCATATTTTTAGCCTTTTAATTAGTACTACAATAATTGTTTGTTTTAGTTTTCCAAAACCAGTCTCTTTCTCTCCTCACGGTCTTCAATTAATTTTCTCTCTATTTATTGATCTCATTTTTTTTTTTATCTCTCTTTCTCCACTCATTATCCACAAAACTTCCCTCCAAACCTAAACCAAACAAAAATAAAATAAAATGGGGGTGTGGCAGTATTGTAGTTTTCACCAGAATTGAAGGGCCTTTAGCAACTCGAACTGCTTTTATAACGCGCAGGTGCGTCGCCTTCTGGGAAGTTTTCCTGTATAATGTATACCACTCTCTCAACTCTGGTTCTTTGTAACGTATACGGGAGATTCTTCAATTATAGACTCGAGAACGTCAAAAAACCGACTGACTTCTTGATTATTCAAAACTGAAATTGACCTCAACTTGCTTTCTTGTTGCTGTTTCAAGCCACTGTTTTTCCCCCCTTAATTTTACTGCTGAAATTTTGGTGTCAAGTCAGGACTTTCTTGGCAAAATCTTGAGCTCTGCGTCCAACTTCTGTGGAGGATATAAATTTACTGAAAATGGGTCGATGATAGAAGATCAGTGGAAGGTGAGAATCTCTCTCTCTCTCTCTCTCTCTCTCGAATGTTTGTATGTGTTTTTGGGTGCAGTGTTTCCAGTCGTATGTGGAAAGTAAAATTAAAATGAAAACTAAACATCTTATAATACCTTTTTTCCTTTCTTTCTTACAAAGTTTTGCAGACGTTCTTGTGAGCCTAATCAGTTTCCTTTTTCTTTTGGTATTCAGTGCTCATTAGTCATAGATGCTCTGAACCATGAATGAAGGATACATGGTAATGAGCACAAAAATTGATTTGGGTCTTTAGGCCTACCCTCTCTCTGATGCCTTTCGGTTTTGATTTGGGGCATAGTTCTGCAGGAAAACGTCCCTGTAGCTCCTCGGTTGTTGGAGGTTAGGGGCCACTGTTTTAGTGGTATTATGAGAACAGCCACTTTGTGCATATTGCCAAAGGTTAGGACTGTCTCCAATCATTCCTGTTGATACCCCAATGATTGGGGACTAGATGGGTTCTGTTATGTTGTTGTTGTATTGATGAGATATGCCCCATTGCTGTGGAAAATTCTTAAAGGGTTTTTCTGGAATACCCATCTTCATTAACATTCTAAATATTGGTGATTTTGCTAGTCTACCAATTTTCCTGAGAAATACCCAGTTTTTGTTCTGGTATTTGACATGGTTCAAGATCGGGTTTTGGTTTGTGATAATGTTTTAAACCAAGATTTAAGACCGGCTGTATTTTTGTAGCAAGCATTTGAGGAATGTTTAGAGAGAAATTACAATATGGGGAAACCAAGCAAAGAGTTTCGTGCTAGTATGAATTAGCTTTCTTTACATATCATATTTTTCCTTTCTATATAAACATTTCTCCACAAATCCTTGGTCCAAATACAGTCATAATGTCATTCAAGTCATTTCCAAGTAGATTAGAATTGGAATGGTGATTTGCAAGGGTTTGTTGCAAAATTGCTAAAATCTAGCAGCATTGTGAAGAGATTATGCCCGTGTCTTTTAGGAGGTATGCATTATTCCTGGTATTGAATCGGAGAAGAATATGGTAGATCCTAATGGATGTAATCTCTTGATCTACAAAGAAATATGAAATGAAATGGGTGAGACTCTGGTTATAAGACTTCCTGCATTGATATGATGTCTGATTTTGTCTTGCTTCGTATAGCGAAGAGGAAAGGATCTATTTGTGCGTGTTGGTTCTTGGATTCCTGACCTAAAGGGAATAATTCTGAGTGAGTTTATTGCTGTGTGTATACCGTAGTTTGAGTTCATCACGTTGTGTGTAGCGCATAGCTTGAGTTTGTCAGTTTCTGTGCATTACATAGTTTGAATTCGTCTATTTTTGTGTGCATAGCAAAGTTTGAGTTAGTCAATTTGTGTTTACTGCATAATTTGAGTTTTTCAGTTTCTGTGTATACTACATAGTTTGAGTTAGTCAATCTGCATGTAGTATTTAGTTTGAGTCTGTCTATTGGAGGGTAATGCATAGTTTGAGTTCATCAATCTTTGTGCCCTAATTTAGTTTGAGTTCGTCTATTTAAGGGTACTGCATAGTTTGAGTTTGTCTGTTGAGTGTACTGCATAGTTTGAGCTCCTCAATTTTTCGAATAGAGCTCTACTGCGAACTTTTGACACCACCAATGTTGCATTGGATTTTCCTACGACATTCTTTGGTACATGAGGAGCACAAACTATGCAGTTTAGCAAGAGTCATAATTTTAGAATATGGTTTAGAATATTTCCATTAAGTAATTGTTAAGTGCATTAATTTTGTTTGCATTGTTTGTTGTAATTGTGTTTGGATCAGTATCCCATACCCTTTGTTGAAACTTCTTGATTTTTGCTGATTTTCGAACATTGGTGGAGCCCTTTAATGCTACCTAAACTTGTCTTTCTGTATGATTTCAGATAGCAAAAGAGTATCCGATTACACTCCTTTCTTTGACAGCCGCACAAAAACTGGCCATGTCTAACACCCTGTACTATCACTCGGCGAAGGACGTCGAGTCCTACTGTATTCCTCAGTTTCAAACACCAGACCACCAGTCATGTTATAGTAACAGCAGCCACGAGATTAACTTCTCCATTCACACTTCCCGCGAGGTGTTCTGCACCCTCGAGTCATCTTCACCAACTGGCCGTTTCACTATTTCCAAGTCACCGTCAACTGTCAGTTTCTCATCAAATGGAAGCTCCGTATCACAACCAGAGTCTCAGTTTCACTCTCCAGATACCATCTATGGCTCCCCAATGAGTGGGTCCTGTATAACCGATGATATTAACGACTTTAGGCATAAGCTACGTGAACTCGAATCTGCAATGCTAGGACCTGATTCCGATGTACTCCCAGAAAGTTACAATGAAACCTTACACGAAGTAATAGCCTCGCCGGAGATAGATAGCTGGAGACAAATTATGGGAGAAAACCCCAAAAATGACTTGAAAGGGGTCCTCATAGCCTGTGCAAAAGCTGTATCCGAAAATGACTTGTCAACTGCTCAATGTTTGATGTGCAAGTTACGCCAAATGGTATCAGTCTCGGGTGAACCGATTCAGCGGTTGGGAGCCTACATGTTGGAAGGGCTTGTCGCGAGGTTGACCTCTTCTGGAAGTTTGATATACAAAAATTTGAAGTGCAAAGAACCGAAAAGTTCAGATCTTCTCTCCTATATGCACATTCTTTACGAGGTTTGCCCTTACCTCAAGTTCGGATACATGTCAGCAAACGGTGCCATTGCGGCAGCGATGAAAAATGAAAACCGGGTCCACATCGTCGACTTCCAAATCGGTCAGGGGAGTCAGTGGGTGACCCTGATTCAGGCTTTCGCAGCCCGGCCAGGCGGGCCACCCCACATTCGCATAACGGCTATCGAGGATTCCACGTCAGCTTATGCCCGTGGGGGAGAGATAAACTTGATAGGAAAGAGGCTATCTAGGCTTGCTGAGTCATTTAAAGTGCCATTTGAGTTCCATGGTAGTGCCATTTCCGGCACGGAAGTCCAGGCTGAGAATTTTCGGATCCAACCCGGGGAGGCTCTTGCAGTGAATTTCGCGTTTGCACTTCACCACATGCCAGATGAGAGCGTGAGTACGCAGAATGACAGGGACCGTTTGTTAAGGCTAGTGAAAAGCCTTTCTCCCAAGGTGGTAACCTTAGTTGAGCAAGAATCCAACACAAACACTGCTCCTTTTTTCCCGCGGTTTCTAGAGGCGTTGGACTATTACTCGGCCATGTTTGAGTCGATTGACATAACGCTTCATAGGGAATATAAGGAGCGGATCAACGTCGAGCAGCATTGTCTGGCGAGGGATATGGTGAACGTTATAGCGTGCGAGGGGAGAGAGAGGGTGGAGAGGCACGAGCTTCTTGGGAAGTGGAAGTCGCGATTTAAAATGGCGGGGTTCAGTCCCTACCCTTTGAGCTCTTTGGTCAATGCTACTATCAAAAAACTGCTGGAGAACTACTCTGACAAATATAGACTTGAGGAGAGAGATGGGGCCTTGTATCTTGGTTGGAGGAATCGAGTTCTAGTTGCTTCTTGTGCTTGGAAGTAGAAAACTGTGGATTGATGAAATTTGTGTCAAGATTTGGACAGTAAGTTGGAGAAAAACCTCTACGTTTTTTCTGTTTCAGCTACTTAATAGTTCATGAGAATTGGTTCCTTATCTTTGATACTTTCATCAATCAAACAAGCTGCATTCCTAGATATCATTTACTTTTACGTCGTCTTAATTTGCTTGGCTGGGGTTGGAGGACCAATTACCATTGGAATTTCATTTCTATTACATGGATGAGCATTGGTAAGCACTTTTTTTTTTTTTTTATCAGAAGAAAATGTTCATTAAATAGAGCCCAGCGGCACTTAAAGGTTACGACGACTCCGTCCAAAATTCACTAATAAAAATCTAGTAAAAAACAACCCAACAAAACAGGAGATAAACAACAAAGCACAAAAGTAAGAAGCTCTCTCAATCGTCTCGACATGAGCCTCAAGCTCTCTAACACGTACTGCAAGACGCAAGTAGATCAAATGCGCAAGCAAACTGAATCAAAGTCGGGTTTAGTGTGAGTCGACATGGAAGGAGAGTGAAACACGTTACGGGGTTGTCTAGATTTGAATTAGATTAACAGCGAACAAACACCAACAGAGCCGACCACGGTGAGCACAGAACCTTCTTGGATGACCAGAAACGCAGCCAAAAAAACAGATGAATCATGAATCCTTTGCTGGTGAAATGTTGGTTTTGGAATCTTCATCATCAGCTCATCGAAAGCTCTGTTAAATGTTCGCAACATGGAATGTTTCCAAGTAAGATTGGCATTAACTCGTATTTTCTGATAGTTTTGAGTCAATAAATCTTGAACCGAAAGTAATAAACCTGTGCTTGTACCTGCTGCCAAGGATGTTTTCTCCTTAGGCGATCATGGTGGAATGAGGAACTAATATTAATCACCAGGGGCATAAATGTGGAAAGGAAGGGGAGACATGATGAGTCTCAACTCTCAATTTAACAGTAAAATGCTAAAGATTTGTCAAGACTTCTAGCCTGTGATTGAAGTTCTGCCACCACAATGAATCAAAACACGACTAACGATTCTCATTGAACTAGCTACTGTAGCGAAAAGTTCGCAGATAAGATTTGTTACACATCACAGCTAATCCACAGCTAGTTTAGTACGTGTTTCCGCATTCATCAATTCCGTGGGAATCCATACAACTGTAAAAGACTCCGGTTCAAAAGACGACACGAAAAAACTGCAAAGAAAGTGGTTTAATTTGGAAGGGGTGGAAATTCCCAATTCCTTAGCTCTGAACAAAAGGTATAATTTATCAGTATCAGATTCCATATGTTGCTCAAGGTGCTTCTGAAGTAGATATACTTTACAACATCTACTACTATTATACTTTATTAGCGAATAACTTTTACAACCCAATAAGGATTTCCCCAATCGTCAGCCAATTAGAGGCACGGTTCAAATCATAGTTCAAGAGAAACTATCCCACAGAGAGAGAGAGAGAGAGAGAGAGAGAGAGAGAGAGAGAGAGAGAGAGAGAGAGAGAGAGTACATCAGATAACTTGCACGCACAGACTGTTGGTAATATCTTGCATATGTTGCAACTGGAATAAATTATGGTAAGCTAATTGTAGCTCAATTTGCACTAGCATGAACCACCATCTCAAGACCGACTGAACTTTTTTCCTCAGGCGGAGATCTTGACTCCCCATTGAGTGATGTTACATTAGAATTGGCACCGTTAACGGTAACGGTCCTGGCAGGTGGCATGTCATGGGAATGTTGTCCCTCGTATGTGCCAATGACCATTTTTGGATCATGGGATGCCCTCTCCACATGTTTCTTCGCCGAGCAACCGGGATTTGAGCACCTGTAGTAACTCCTACATCGCATGACAAAAACACAATGAGCACGTCAATGAAATTCAAATTCTTAAGTTAATGACTACCAGCTGCACGCAAAAAATGAAGAGCTACCATATGATGAAATATGAGGCACTGTTTCGAATCATAAATTTGCTCAACTGGATACAAGTAGTAATTGCAACACAGAGTTCCATTACATTTATTTATTTATTTTTGGAAAAAGAACGCAGAAAAATATTATATTTAATAAACAAGGTTACAAGGATGTACATAGGATACAAAACGAGGAGTGGGAGTGCCCAACCTCCAACTGATCAAAACCCATACTAGCTCCCAAAAAGCTGGGCACATTTCTATACAAAACTCACCCCTGCTGAGTCCTAGCTACATACATAGCTAAAGTGTCTGCCACCCTATTCGCTTCCCGATATCAAAACTTAATGTACAAGCTGCAGAAGTTGGAACACAGTGTTCCATTACAGTTGGAACTTGGAACCAATATTAGCTGACTGCTGTAACTAGTGAATTTACCAAATGGCAGGTACTTTTGGTGATGGAAGCGCTCAACCTTGATGAAACCTCAGCTTGAGAAGAATAAACCAAGCCAGCCAATTCACTATTTTATGATTGTTAGAGCTTGTCGGACATTAATTAACTATTACCTCCCAAACTAGTATATGACACTGGCGGTCTCTCCACTAATTGTCAATTGGTTTTGAGTTGAATGTTTAAAAAATGATGTGTACACATAGGCATGTTGGCAAGAACTCCCAACTCAAAAAAACCAAACTTGGCTCCACAAATTTTTTCAAACATTAACTAATAATAACAATTAAATTCTATGGACCCCCAAATATGATAATTCCTAGGCAGTGACAGCAATGTCTAGTTGTCTGAGGATTATAGATGATGGATATTCTTGGTTGCACCAGTCACAGATGTCAGTTGGAGGTTTTTGTACCCTTTACAGGCATATGAACCAGAAGACCTCAAGGAACACTAATAACCATACACAAAAGGTAGGTGTAAATCTCTGTCCATTTCAATTTATTGGAAACAAATTCTATGTCTATTTCAATGCAATCAACACAAAGACTAACCTTTTAGCAAGTATATATATTTTAATGTTTACAGAAGTGAACGTATACTCATTTTTTTATTTTTGGTTAAAAGAAGTGAACATGTACAAGCAGGAGATGCAACACAAGTACCTATTGAAATCTAGGGGTAAATGAACCATTTATCCTGAGTAAATATACCTTGGATTTGCATTGCCTTTTACGTACTTCTGTCCATATTTGCGCCATCGGTAGCCATCGTTCACTATATCATTCACACTCATAGTTTGAACAACAACTCTTCGTTCACCAGCCGGAGTCTCACTAATGTCACTCTTCCTGTTGCAATATTTTCATGGAAACTAATAACAGTTAGCCCATGGAAGTACCACGATTGAGAAAAAATTCAAAACGTTAGATTTTCACATACTGTCTCTTTGAGTCCTGAATGCCACTGTGGTCAACTGCATCTGTTGTTCTATTTGATTGTGAAATCGCACCCTCCACAGCACCATCAGTAGAAACAATAGAAAGCCTTGGGGTTTCCACTGGCTCAACATGATGAGATATTGTATCATGTGCATTCAATGATTTATCTTCAAATACGAAGTCACCAAGTCAGTAAGTTTATTTGCTGAGAATTGAAGCCAGAAAACAGCAATGAAATAGATTTCTTACCCTCTCCAGTAGCTAAAGAAGGTTCATCTCGTCTTTTTTTTGTGGGCACTACCAAGCCAACAGCTATCTGGGGACTAGGTTGAGGTTTGGGATGGTCATGTTTACCCAGATAAACAGTATCCGTAATATGGCCACCTTTCGAGCGTTCCACTTGCCTTTTTGCTGGGCAATTAGGATGTGTACATCTGTAATAGCTCCGAATAAATTCATTTCCTTTAACAAGTTTTTGCCCATATTTCCTCCAGTTATATCCGTCTTGTGAAACTTTATCAGGGGTTCTAGAGGAATTCTTTCCTTCTTGATCACATTTTAACAAATTTGACTCCATATTACTGCTCTGTGAAAGCTGCAAAGAATCTCGCACCTTCTCAGGTGTTGCGGGTAAACTATTTCCTTCTTGATTAGATTGTGATGTATCCCGAGTATCAGGTTCATGTCTCTGCGGTAAATTATCTGCAACTCTATCAGGCATTTGAGAGAGCGAGGTTCCATCTTGATTGGCTACAGAGGTTTGATCTCCACTAGGACTAGTATCAGGGCTCTGTCTCTGCAATACTCTCACAGGTATTACAGACAGCGGTCCTTCTTGACTGGATTGAGATGTCTGATCTCTGCTGGTACTATCAGAGCTCTTTATCTGCTGCACACCATTCAACGCTTTCTCAGATATTGTCGACAGATTGTTTCCATCTTCATTGCATCTTGATGCAGAGAGCTCAGTATCGCATCTGGTCTTTTGTGATTCACCCATTTCTTTCTCAGAAGACTTCGAAAGAGCATTTCCTTCTTGATTGGATTGTAGCTCATGGTATCCAGAGTCTAGGTTCTTTCTCTGCTGTGATTTATCAGAAGCAACTTCATCTTGGACTGGTTCCCCTAAAGTAACCATGTATTAAATAGTAAAATGGGAGCAATTACAGATATATTCAGTTCTCGTGCATTTAGCTGGAGATGAATGTCCCACTGCTTGATATCAGAATTGACCTTAAACTTGGAGAAGCGACTGATGCTGCCAGTTGATCAAAGCTACACAAGTGAAAATTACAGAACATCATATAAACATGACAAAGCGGAAAGCACACAAGTCATAATCTGGATTTTGGAAAATCCAGAAATATTCAGGAACCAAATATCAGACCACATAACTGAAAAACAAACTTGCGTCCTTGAAAAATAGTCATGATAAAAATTGAAACATTCATCGTAACCGAGTTGTCATCAATAAACTAACACGATATTAGAGTGGGCAATAGATCATGTGATCAACTTCAACCCCAACCTAGCAATTACTGATGCTTGCGCGTTTGGCCCCACTTATGTAGGGAACTTGGCTATATTATACATTAGTGAACGTGTTGTTGAGCTAGGTATACTTTAATGTCCTATAGCTATTAGGATATCTCTTATCCTTATAGAATATCAAGTTCTTGAATACTCTTGTTAGTTGCCTATCTAGGTAGAAGTATTCCCCCCAAAAAAGACAAACACTTGTTCCCATATTATGCACTACCTTCAATTTTAATTTTGATGTACAAAATCCTTCTTTTTTCGAAGTTAACATCTTTTTCTCGGCCACCGATACTCCAATTCCTACCTAGAACTAGAAGGTTAGAATTAGAATGCTAGACAAAGAGATTTTTTTTTTAAATTTGAACTCTTTTCATGGTAATCCATAAACAGCCGAACACAAACACAGTACAATTTCAGCTCCTTCACCATTAAAATATACAGAGGGAGGGAAAAACAAAAAGTAGAACATTTTCTCTGGTTCAGAAATTGAATAAAACAAACACGGGGACAGAAGCAGAGCCGAAACCAAAATTAAACAATTCCCTAATCAAAAAATTACGCGAAATTGAATCATCCAAAGCATGTCAATTAGGTCAAAAACAAAACTTTTAACCATAAGGAAAACAATTCAAAAAAAAGTTAATAACGTCAAAGCGAAATCCACAAACCCTAGCAATTTATGAGTCAAATCATACATAAATCCTACCTTTTTTGCTCAAAAACACAAGAGCTGCAACATGTAATCAGAGCCGTCGATCACGCCGGAAGTGTAAGTAGGAGCAACCTGGGAGAAGCACCGGAGGTGCCGTCACTCTCACTGACGCCGTCAAAGCTCAAGAAATTTGGTACAACTGACAATTGACTAGGCTGAGCGTAACAAAGGTATAATAGATACAGAAATGGGTATGTAAGCAGAGAGAGAGAGAGAGAGAGAGAGAGACGGATGATGTTATTTGTGTGTGGAGAAGAGTAGGGAAGAATCTGTTTTTTTCCGATTTTTGTGTCGTTGATTGAGGCAGCGAGTGGGGCCCGATAACGAATAGTACTCCGTTGGTTGAGAGCCGTTGGATGGTCAACTGAGGATTTCGGCGTTGAAGATCGACTGGAGGCCAAGGGGTGTCATGCGAGAGAAAACATAAACTCTCACATCCTCTCGCTCACACCCCGCTCATGCCCTATTATGTGGGACTAACTTCGGGGTCTCATACGAATGATCGGAGTTGTTCAATTTGTTTAAAATATTTTTTTAAGGGTTCCTAAAAAAATCAACTCAGTTAGATATCAATAAAAGTTTGATAAGTTTGTTAAAATTTTGGTCCATTCGATTCAGGAATTGAAACTTGAGCGAATCAATCAAGCCTTTATTGATATTTGACTGAGCTGGTTTTTCACAAAAACCTTTAAAAAATATTCTAAACAAATTGAGTAGCTCCGATTATTTGTGTGAGACCCTGAGGTACGTCCCACACAATAGTGTGCGAGCGGGAGGGTGTGAACGTAGCAGCGTTCAATAAAAACTTGGGTGCCGGTTTGTACTACGTAACGGTATCCAACGCGCATCTTGGGCGTCTAAAAGTGTTTTAGACGGTCCAGAGAGAGAGAGGATAGGGAGGGAAAAATCTAAACTGTCCAAAACACTTTTGGATGACTAAGATGCACGCTCGGACATTACGTCAACGGTACCCTATTTGCACCCAAAATTTTAAAAAATGTTAAGATACAAAGAATAGTTTTCCCGAAAATGTCCAGGAAAGATAAATAAACAGTTCAGATTCTCTTTCCTTTAAATTTGAACCGTCCATTTTTTTTTTCTGAACCGTTTTGGAGAAATTTTTCATGTATCCTATCATCCATTGTGAGGTCACTGAGGTTAGTGAGGTGTAAGGTGTGGGATTCCGGACTCGGGTCCAGTCCTGTCTTCTTTCATCTAGTCCGGTTCAATTTTGGATTCTTGTTGGCACATACAAAGCACACAACAAAGATTGAAATTGTTTATTTACCCAAAAAAAAAAAGATTGAAATTGTTTTTTTTTTTTTTTTAAAAAAAAAAACTCATCAAGTACATCAAGCATGAAAAAACTCATGTTTAGTGAATACCTATCAAGAAGTTAACGGAACACATTTGTCTTGAAACAAATTGGTTTGATGCGTGCATAATACATTTGCTTCAATTTTCAAGATCAATAAGCTTGTTTTAATAAGTAATTGATCGGTATCCACCGAGCATGATTTTTTCATGCTTTACAAACTTAACCAGCGAACGGTTTCAATCAGATTCGGGGATCCCGTAGTGCGCCTCCGCTCTACGGGGTTGTAGGGCGGCCAAAACTACGTCGTTTTGGGTTTGCAAAGGTTTAGAGCAGGGTCGGCCCAAGAGTTTGGAATGCCTTAGCCCTGGTCTAAAAAATGTGCCCTAAGAGTACAACACTTAAAAAAAAATTCTAGTAACAATAACAATACGACAAAACCAATACACTATAAAGTTGTACTAATCATTATATAATAACAAAAAAGCCAAAATACAAAGTCTCCAAATACATATATAACGCACGATTATCACTTAAATATTACTCGTGTTGCGTTTTTAGAAGCAAAAATATCAATTACACTTGTATAATCCACCTATTCTACCAAATCATTTTATCATGGCATCAAAAAATGAATTCATTGGCAAAAAAAATTCTATTATTATGGCATCAAAAAATGAAGCTATTACACTAAAAAAATGGATGTTTTCAAAGGTTTCAATTCGGATTGTGCCTTAAAGTTATATCCAAAAGGAACTAGGGGTGCTCACGGTCCGGATCGGTCTGGATTGGCATGAATCCAATCCTAATCTGCGAGTCACGGTTTTTTGAAAATACAATCCGTGTCCGATCCAAAAGTCTCACGGTTCGGTTCCAATCCGAACCGCGAGTCACGAATCGGTTCCGGATTAATCCGCGGATTTTCAACTTATTCGGCAAAAACAACAAACAAAGGCAGTAAGGCACTAGCAAGTAGCAAATGCACTAAATAGAAAGTTCAAAGTTGGAAATCCCAATAAAAAACAACAAAGGCAGTAAGACAGATAGTTATATAATTGAACAAACAAAGGCACAAACTTATATTACCACAAAGGATAGCAGATAGTTACTTCCGGTTCACTCACAAAGACAATGGCAGATAGTTACATCCAGTTCACTCACAAACAGAGAGTATATATAGTAGCACTTATAATACTTTACCCCCCTAGATTTTATAGAGATAACAATATTCGCACCATAACTCCTACAACAGTACAACCAAACCGTAAGTCTGCTAAGTTAACAATATCTATATAACTATAATTATAAAAGTGATAAAATTACACACACATATATATATATATATATATATATATATATATAGGGAAATTTTCTTATCCACACTCCCGGATTTAAGGAAAAAATGGGGTTTTTTTGTGTTGCAATTTTTTTTTGGAAAATTCGATCCGTCCAATGTGTTCAGAAGGTGTTTTCAAGGGTCCACGCGGAAAATCTTCAAAAAAAAAAATACCGGAAGGGCTTGATCCAAGCAGTTTTCGCAAAAAATGTAAATATATATTTTTTGCGAAAACTGCTTGGATCAAGCCCTTCCCGGTATTTTTTTTTGAAGATTTTCCGCGTGGACCCTTGAAAACACCTTCTGAACACATTGGACGGATCGGATTGTCAAAAAAAAAATTGGATCATAAGGTGCGGAAATTAAAAGTCCAGATTAGAAATGAACTCTATATATATATATATATATACACATCAAGCTTCCAATCCAAACTCCCGCATTCTGTTAAGTTACGGACCTCCACCTTCCCAATTTTTTTTTGAAAATCCGAACTGTTAGATGTGTTTAAAAGGTGTTTTCAAGGAGCGTTTTTGTGAAAAATTGCTCCGATCAAGCCCTTCCGGGTATTTTTTTTTTGCCAAATCTTCGCGTTGGACTTTGAAAACACCTTTTAAACACATCTAACGGTTCGGATCGTCGAAATTTGGTCCGGAAAGTGAAGTTCGGACGGTAGGTCCGTATTTAGGGGTTTGGATAGGAAGGAGACTCTATATATATATATATATATATATATATATGGGATTGCTTCTAATCCGGACTTTTAATTTCCGGACCTCATGATCCAAACATTTTTTTGACGATCCGATCCGTCCAATGTTTCAGAAGGTGTTTTCAAGGGCCCTCGTGGAAAATCTTCAAAAAAAAATACCGGGGAAGGCTTGATCCTAGCAGTTTTCGCAAAAAATATAAATAGGCTTGATCCAAGCAGTTTTCGCAAAAATTCCTTCTGAACACATTGGACGGATTGGATCATCAAAAAAATGTTTGGATCATAAAGGTCCGGAAACGGGAATCCCGTTTTAGAAGTGGACTATATATATATATAAATTATACGTAATAAAAATCTCACGGTCCGGATTGGTTAATCCACGGTTTCAAAATCAAAATCCGTGTCCGATCCAAAAGTCACGGTTTTTTATTTTTTGAATCCGTGTCCGGACCATTAATCCACGGTTAAAATAAAAAAGGTACGGATCGGTTCGGTCCGGACCGGATTCACGGTTCACTGGTTTTTTTGAGCAGCCCTAATAGGAACCATAATAAGCGTTCCAATATTCAATAGGTCATTTTATAACTTATCTTTGGGCCTTTTTTTAAGATTGGGCCACAATGGTTTGGGCTGTTTTGTAACTAATAATGAGTTTTTTTTTCTTTATTTGGGTAAAAAAAGAGTCCTAGTCTAGCACATTTGTAAAAAATATTGGAGTTCCCAAAAAATCAGCCCTTTTTGGAGTGCCCTATGCCCAGGCCTTGTGAGCCTTGGGCCTGGGCCGGCCCTGGTTTAGAATCACATCATTTTCTCTCTCTTGGGATTATGTCAAGTTTAACATTAATATTTTTTTTGGGTCTTTTAAATCTAGAAAATTATTTGTGACTTTAAATTTGTACAGGACAGCATGAGCTTGTAAAACTCATCCATTTTGTAGAAATACTAGTTTTTACAAAGTGTCTTTAGGCACAGAGATTCACTAATATTATTGTAGATGTGTTTTTGTGAGAAGCCCCATAAATATAACAAGTGGCATAATTTAGAATATCTAAACACAATTGACAATTTACACATCTTAACTCTTATTCTTGTATACTATAACCCCTTCTCATCTCGAACGAGCATTAATTTTACAAAACCGAAGGAAGCCCAAAAATTAAGAAGTTTAAAAATGTGTTTAATTGTAGACTTTTTGTTTTGAGAACCAGGTTTTAGGGGAAAAAACTTTTACTCTTAAAATAAAAAAAACAAACCAACCCTAATCTAAAATAAGTGAATTTTATGTTCATGTATAGAAGAAATCAAAAATCAAATTTGATTTTGAAAAAAATAAACACCCACTGAAAAATACTCACATTTTGGAATTCAACAAGTAAAACTATGTTAAAATGACGTAGTTTTAAGAGATTAAATAGTAGTATTCTCTTTGCACACCAAAAACGGCATAGTTTTGGCTGTCCTACAACCCCGTAGTGCGGATGCGCACTACGGGATCCCCGGATCCGTTTTGATCATTGTTTTGAGCGTGGGATGAGAGTAGGGGTGCAAACGAGCCAAGCCGAGCTTTGTAGTGTTCGAGCTCGGTTCGCTAAGTAAACGAGCCGAAAAATCGAGCTCGAGCTCGGCTCGGTCATAAACGAGCCGAGCCCTTATCGAGCCGAGTCAGGGTAATTTACTTAACGAGCCTCCTTAAACGAGCCGAGCCTATGTAATCGAGCCGAGCTTTTGCGAGCCGAGCCGAGCTTTAGCAAGCTCGTTAACTAAACAAGCCTGAAAACCGAGCTCGAGCTCGGCTCGTTTACTTATCGAACCGAGCCGAGCCTTAACAAGCCGAGCCACGAGCTGCTCGCGAGCAGCTCGGTTCGTTTGCAGCCCTAGATGAGAGCACAAAAATTCAACACTGTAGGAACAGGATGGATGGATGGACTGGACTGGGTCCGTGGGGCCCCACCAAAGTGCCACCCGTGGTCGCACGGGCAGGTGTTGTGTCAAAATGTTTGGACGGTTTTATAATCATAAACAAGAAAATGTTGGAAGGTGGAGTACAACAAAGTATTCTTGGTCTGTCTCTTTCGGGTTGTTTTATTAAGATTTAAAAAGTGTATAAAAGTTGATGAAAGTGTATTAAAAAGTGTAAAAAATATAAAAAGTGCATTGGATGGTGTGTTTTTTTTTTTTTTTTTTATCTTTCCCTGTGCTTAATGGAAGCCATGTGGGCTTCTATTAGCAAAACTGATTTACTTACGGGATTTTTTGAACTTTTGCATTTTTTGTATTTTTAGAATTTTGTATTTTTTTTAGTTCAGTCACATTTTCATATTTTTTTAATTTTTTTCGTCGAGACGAATCAAGGAACTAAAAAGGGTTGACCCAAAATTAATACAGTGATAAAAAATTTGGAATAAAAATTTAAGTGGAACAAGAGTCACTTCAAAATAATAATAAAAAAAAAAAGTCTCAAATTGATTGAGTATCATATGGTGGGGGATTTGATTTACACTAAATTGGGCTAAGGTCCAAAAAAAGGGCTCAGAAATTCATTTAGCCCAGCTTAAGTATTTGTATTTATGTCGGATCCATTGAAGCTAAAATGTTGTTTCCTAAGGTCCTGGAAAGGACAAGTATACCCTTCCTCTATTCGTACGCCGCGCTCTCTCTTCTCTCGAGCCCAAGCGAAATTGAGATCTGCAAATTAAGGAATATTTTTACGGTACCGCAAGAACAGTTTGCAATACTGATGCCTTAAATGGATCCCAATTGTTGGATAAAAAGGATGGAGAACATCTAACCCATTGATTTTATATTCATTAAAGAGCACCTACAAAACAAGGCAGTAATTTACAAAAAGGCTGGCAAATTCTACCGACTACACACGTAGCAGTGTTCTTCACGCCATGAAAATCAAAGTTCCATACATTAATTTTGGGAGTGGGTTCAATTTTGGGGTTCATTTTTAGGGGGTTTAGGCTCTTTGGGGTAGGGTATAGTGGGTTTAGGCACTTAGGGTATCATACGGTTTCATAGGGTTTTAGAAGTTTAGGCACTTTCATAGGGTTTTGGACGTTTAGGCACTTTCATACGTTTTGGGGGTTTAGACACTTTCATACGGTTTTGAGGGTTTAGGCACATTCATAAGGTTTGGAGGTTTAGGTTTAGGCACTTTCATACGGTTTTGAAGGTTTAGGCACATTCATAAGGTTTGGGGTTAGACACTTTCATAGGGTTTTGAGTATTTAGGCACTTTCATGGGCTAGCAAGGGCATTTTTGTAATGTGGGGTTGATTTGTCCTCTTGGTATTAAGAAATTAGTTTGTGTCCTATTTGCATGATAGACCCCTATATCATGTCCTTGTTGAAGAAAGACTCTTTGATTTAATAAGTCAAGGGGGTCAAGGATATTACCAATTTACCATCTATTTTTTAGAACTCGTTGGGTTCATTAATTTATTATTATAAAGAACTAAATATTTTAAACTGCAAAGCAAAATTACAGCAATGCAGAACTCAAGGTCTACAAGGGAGCCGAATCAAACCGAGCTTTAGGATATTTATCTTCATTTGTTAAGGTTATTGGGAAACTCGAGTTCAAACTCAAAGGAAATTTAATGAACTGAGCTCAAGCCGAGCTTACCTAAGTTTAATTCTAGCTCAAACTTGTACACAAGTAAAAAATATCAGATATTTAAGCTCTTACGGAGGTATTGAGTTACAAATTGTGATGACCCGGATCCTCAAACACCACGATCAAAAGTGATTTCATCGAGTGATTTACACTCAATTCATTATAAACAAACAATAAAATCTTGAATAGCCATATCCACTTCCTTCCATACTTACATAATTTTGTGTAAACATTCTCATCATTTTCTCCCCCCCCCCAATTCCTCCTCTTCCTCGAGACAACCTCCCACCTCGTTTTTATATAACTTGATGACTAATGTTTTTTTGGAGTTCTTAAAGCTTGACACATGCCCTCAAGCGCCATCTTTTGTATTTCTTTTATTGCCATGTGTTTCCTTGTCCTTTACTAATTACTACCACAAATATCAAAATTGGCTTTCACATGCACACAACCTGCTAAGTCAATTTTCACGAGATGTACATCACCCTGGGTCCCGATAATTCCTTCTGCACCGACGGGGTGCACCGACCACGTACCGACGGCGTCGGGGACGCCGTTGTGGGTCCCAACCAACAGGGGCGGAGCCAGGATTTTGGTTCAGGGGGGGCAAGAATTAGACGTGTTCAGGGGTGCAAGGATTTTGGTTCAGGGGGGGCAAAAAAAAAATCAAAGAGGGGTCAATTAGCAATTTTGTGAGGTATACTAGTAAAATCTCTATAGAAATTTGGGGGTCTGGAGGGTCAACTAACCCCTCTTGTCTCCATGTGGCTCCGCCCCTGCCAACCGATCGATCCGAGCCTTTAATTCTTCTCAAAATTGAATTTCGAGTGGGCCCACACGGGAATCGAGGCAATTGGACGGCTGTATGAGCTCGATCCAAAATCACCCCATTTTATTGAAAAACCCGACGCCGTCGGTGCAGGGAGAAGGGTTTGGTCCCGATAATTCCTTCTGGGTCCCGTATTTTGTCTCTTGCAATATTACGTACCACGATAAATTTAACTGATTAAAAATTTAGGTGGGATATCACACAAATAATATTTTTATTTATACACAAACAAGTTCATACGTATAAAAAACTATGAAAACATATATACATATAGAAGTTTATAGACATGTTAAGTATATACCCATGTTAAGTTATAAAAGTTTTATTGTGTACATATATATAGTAATTTATTATATATGAATCCTTTGTGAGATATACATATACTTCTGGTTCGCAGGCTTAACCAAACCAAATATTATCTGGTCTAACTTCGGCTCATTAATTAAACGAGCCTAAAATTGTGGTTCAACTTCAGTTCGTTTAGTAGACGAATCAAGCTTGAACAAGTCTTTGCCAAGTTGAGCTCCGAACAATTCAGAAAACGACTCGATTTATTTACAGTGCTAAGCATAAGCAATTAAGCATTCATAAAACAAAAAAAAACTAGCATAGGAGGGAGAAGACATGGCCAAGGAAAAAGGGAAGATTCTCCTTTTACAGCAGGCTAAACCATCAGCTACCCGAGAGGTCATGGTGAAATGAATTGGTGTTAGCTTTCTTATTTATAGACTCGGTGGTTTGATGTGGACCGTTGATGTAAATCGTGTGGTGGGCTGTTTTTATTAGCAACCGACATGGGTAAATGCATTTTTTAGTTTTAATTTCTTTTCCTATTTAAATAATTATACAACGAAATTCCAGTTTTTTATTAGCAACCGCTAGGGGAAAATGTTCCTCTGAACACACCCAGGGGTTGCCCCAGTGGTTAGGGCGAGTGCCTGACTTTAGGGGTAGTCCCTTTGGTCAGGTGTTCGATTCCCCACAGGGTGAGTACCTGTGCTAAGCGGGGGGCCGTGACTGGTGTGGGTTGCGCTAGCTCCCTCCGAGGTTTGGGTCGTGCAGTGGGTCCAATTAGTGGCCTATTGTAGGGCTGTTCCTCGGTTATCAAAAAAAAAAAAAATGTTCCTCTGTTTCTAGTCGATGGATCACGCTTGTGTTATGCATTAGGTCAATCTCCCTAGCGTTTCACATTTTTATGTCAAGAAGTAGAATCGTGTACGTTAAAATTTACGTATTTTTTTGAGTGATAATTTTATATTTCAAAGGGTCCTCCGTCCCGAATTGCTTATATCTATCCATCTATAATATTTTTCTATAATTTTTACAATTTTATTTAATCCATATTGAATATTTACAACATTATACGTTTGAAGATATAAACAATTTTTTAGTGTGTAATGAATAGTGAAAGTGGACGAGAAATTTGGAACGAAGGGAGTAATAGCTATTAGAAGAAAATGTTTTTAACTCGGATACTTTAAGTTCTTTTTTTGGGTGCAGGGTGACGCTACATCTAAATGAGGGGGGTTAGCCGACCCCACGGCGGAAAAAAAAAAATACTACTACTATGTTAATTTTTTTTTAGAAAATTCATAAATGAGCCCCCATAAATTTAGGGCTGATAATCCCCAACTTTCATCCCGCCTCTTTGTGTGGCTTGTTTGAATCCTAGTTACTCATTTTGTTCTTTTGATGATACGGAGAGGTTGATCTGTTTTGCTAAGGAAGTACTCCCTCCGTCCCAAATTGTTGCTCCTAGTTACTATTTCAGAATTGAGATCTCTAAGAAAAATTGTTCAAATTTTTAATGATTTATATATCTACTATGGATCTTGTTTGATAGATCTCAATTAATTTTATCAAACACATGTTTAGGCATAGTTTTCCAAATGATTTTAGCAACCCAGTTGCGAAAATCATGGTGATTTTAGCAAATGAGTTCAGCAGGTGCTAAAATCATGGTATTTCAAATCAAAAAATTAAGTGTTTCCGTGCATCGTTTTTTGAATTTTTTACACCGAATTAAAGTACACGAGGAGTACTTTAATTTGGTGCCAAAAAAATCAAAAAACGAAAAACGGAACCACTTAATTTTGTGATTTGAAATTTCCATGATTTTAGCAACTCAACTCATTTGCTAAAATCATGGTTGATTTTAGCAAATGAGTTGCTAAAATCTTTTGCAAAACTAAGCCTAAAATCATAATAAAAATATTGATTATAAAATATAGATAATTGTTTGAATGGTTCAAAAAGTGAAGCAGAAGCAACAATTTGGGACGGAGGGATTAGCTTATAGTATCGACCTAGAGACTATCATACAGCGATTTCAGAACTCGAAACCGAGTCAAATGCAATTGAGAAGCTTGTGTAGAATTTTTTTTTTTTTTTTTGTGTGGTGAAAACTGAAACAGAGAAAATTGTTTTATACCTTTTGATGATATTTTTTGTTTATTAGGTTGCGCTTTAAATGTGATTTTTGTTGGAACAAAATATTTAGTTGTCATTACTGCGATGACCCCACACTTCCGAACTCCTGGAGTCGCCACTATTTGGGTGGAAGGATACTCTTTTTTTTTTTTTGGCGAATAGAGAGAATAATCTTATTAATACAAGGGGCATGCTACAATGTACACCCCCCATATGAGATTTTGTGGCTTTAAATCTGAGTTTTGTGGCACCAAATATGAGATAATATGAGATTTTGTGACACCAAATATGAGATTTTGTGGCTCCAAATATGATATGGCATACAGTATGCACCCCATACGGATGGACAGCCGAGATTGCGCCACGTATGACGTATGGGGATTTGTGCCACCTTTGACCATTGACTATATGAGATTTTGTGGCTCCAAATATGAGATTTTGTGGCTCCAAATATGAGATTTTGTGGCACCAAATATGAGATTTTGTGGCACCAAATATGAGATTTTGTGGCTCCAAATATGAGGTCCGCACAAGTCCGCACGCACTATAGCAAGTTCGTCCGCACACACGCACTGTAGCAAAGTCCGCATGGATCCAATATGAGATTGTGTGGCTCCAAATATGAGATTTTCTAGAAATATATGAGATTTTGTGACTATTCATATGAGTGTGCATACCATATGCATTTCGTATTTCCAGCCAAAAAATCTCATATTTAGAGCCACAAAATCTCATATTTTGAGTCACAAAATCTCATATTGAGTAATTTTTAGAGGGTGCGCATTGTAGCATGACCCTTAATACAAATGTGTTGCCGCCATTACATGGGTAAAAGGCGCCAGCAATTGGCGAAGGCCTAAAAAAAGCTACTGTAATTTGTCGCGCCTTTGCTTTAGATTTACAGAACAGAAAACATGCAAATACACCCGACAAACACAAAACACACCATTACACTCAAAACCATGCTATCGCCATAAAATAATGGGACGCCCACATTCTTAGTGTCGGTTGGGGAGGGAAAGTTGGCTGCGCTTTGGAGCCACAGGTATAATAACAACCTTTATGTATTTTGTTCCACAATCAAGATGTCCAAGCGGGAAATTGAGGGTGGCCATGATTATGAGGACGTTGGAGGCCAATCCTTTATCTCTCTCTGAGATCGCTATCAGGGGCTCGATTCTCATGGGTTGCCTTCCCGTTTTACCATCTCGAACAAGAGGGACACGAGAGACTGTCATAAAGGACGCTGAGACCATCTCTGCGCAAGAGGATGTATGCAAGGAGCAAAGGATAATTTCAGCTCAAGCCAATGAGCAGAATAGCAGCATCAACAAGAAGAAGAAGAAGAAGAATTTCAAGAACGAGAAGGAGAAGAAGCTGGGGAACTCTACATAGTTTCTTTTTCAGTCCAAACTTATGTCTAGCTTTTGGCCTTGTTTGTTAGGGAGGATATGGGGTGGGATGGGATTTGGATTTGGACGTGGGTCCCAAAATCCATTGTTTGGTAACATTTTTTGGGATGGGATTTGGCTCTGGATGGGATTTAATATCCCCATCCGTACGGGATATAAAATCCCGGGGGGGGGGGGGGGGATTTGGAGTTTTTAGTGCAAAAAACCGGATATCCCGAGCACTATCCCGTCGAACACAAACACCGGATATGAATTTTTCCCATCCATTGATATCCTGAGCAATATCCCAAGGATTTCATATCCCACCCATATCCCATGGGATTTCATATCCCATCCATTTATCTTCGGCCAAACAAACGAGGCCTTTAAGTTACTGTGCTTTCTTTTCCTGCTTTGTATGCTTGTGGTACTGGTGGATTTATGGGATTAAGTATGTTTTTGCTTTCTCTTAAAAAAGTTCTCCATAATTCAAGATTGTTGGCTAAAAAAAGTTAAAATAAAATAAAATTTGACAATAGAATTTAACTCAATTCGTTTTACTACTTTTTATGTCCATGTGAACTACGAAATGACATACTCTCTCGAAACTAAGGATTAAAGTTCAATTCTCGTAAATAATAAAAATGGACAAGAAATTTGGGATAGACAGTGTAGTCTTAAATCCATTGCACCTATGTTGGAGAGTATTTTTTTTGGCCTTTCCAGAAGAGTGTCTAGAGAAACTTGAACTCATATTGTCAGCTTATTGGGCTGCTGACAATAAATCCATAAACAAATAAAACAATTAAAAAAAACACCCATCAAGGTTTTTTTTTTTACATTTTTAATATATTTCAATGTAGTACACTTTTTACATATTTCTATATACTTTTACCTTACCCATAGCTTACTGGTCAAAGAACTTTGTTTCAGGCCTTGTTTTCATAAAATTTTATGGGATTTCTCATTTTAACACCTTGATTTTATGGGTGCTAAAATAATAAATTCTGTAAAATCAACTAGAAATTTTCTATAATGTGAATTTGGGGTTGCGGATCTGTTGTCCCGGAAATCTTGTCCCAACTCTGTGTCCCGTCTATCCGAGCCATCCATCTGAGCAATCGACGAATCATATTTGTAGATGAACATGTTTGGCTCAGATTTGTTTTGGATGAGATGGAATCCAAGCCGTTGGTTGCATGAATGGACGGCTTGGATGGACGGGACAGAGAGTTGCGACAGGGAGTTCGGGACCAATTACAGCGAATTTTCCAATTCTGGTCCCTGAACCGAACGAAATATAATTTGTCCCGATCCGATGTGCTGCTGCTGCAACAGAATTCCTAATTTCCGTTTTCGCTTTCGTTCTTCTCCTCCTCTATCCCGCTAAGGTGAAATCCAAGACCTAACCCTAATTCTCTCCACATCTCGTTTCCAATCCAATCCACTTAGTTTCAGAGAAACCCCAACTCAACAACTCCTTCAAATTTCTCTGTCTCTCTCTCTAGAACGATGCTTCTATCTCCGGGCCACTCCCCACGCCACCTCTCCTCCCCATCCCCATCCCTTTCCTCCCAAAACCCTAGCACCCCTTCAAACTCTAACAAAAACCCTAAAACCCAATCCTCCTCCGTCCTCGACGAGGACACCTACGTCGCCGCAATCGAGAAGATCATCGAGCGCGACTTCTTTCCCGACATCCCCAAGCTCCGGGACCGCCTTGATTGGCTCAAAGCCGTCCGGAGCCGGGACCCGGTCCAGATCCGCGACGCCCAGTTAAAAATCCTCGAGCGCCGTCAAGGGAAGGCACCACAAGGTAATAAGGTTGGAACTCCTGGATCTACTTTCTTTAGAAATACTACTCCTTTGGAATTAGATAAGACTCCTGGTATAGAAATTGATGGGAATTTGGGTAATTTTGGTGTGGGGGAGGTTAATGATGATGGGGGAATTGATGGGTCGTTGAGTCTTGATGAGTTTTTTAGGAGGTATACTAGTGAGGATAATGAGAGCTTTTCGAAGATTATGGAGAAGGTGAATAGGAAGAGGAAGGAAAGGTGTGAGTATTTAACGGGAGGCGAAAATGAGGGAGTTGGATTGATTGAGGATGTGAAGAGGGAAAGGGTTACGGACGGGTATGGGACGTCTGACCAGCCTCCGAGCACGTTGGTGGGGTGGAATTATACGGCGAAGAATTTGTTGATGTACAATCCATCTGATCGGGGGGAAGTGGCATTGACGGAGGAGGAGAGGGCTGAGAGGTTGAAGTACTTGACTAAGGAGATTAACCGGCCCAATACCCGTTTCCATGGTAAGATGATGGATTCTAGGCCCAAAGAGGAAGATACAGTGGCTGTGCTTTACACCCCTGTCCCAGGGGCAACTCCAATGCCATTCTCATTGTCAGATAGAGAAGGGGATAAGTTGAAGAGGTATGATTTAGAAGATTTGAGGAAGACCCCGAATCCTTTTTATGTTGAATCGTCTAAGGAAGGTGATAATGGCTATAAATATGTCCGGACACCGTCTCCTGCTCCGGGCGTGGATGGGTCGCCTTTTATAACGTGGGGAGAAATTGAAGGGACTCCTCTGAGGTTGGAGCCTGAGGACACGCCGATAGGTATTGGGGGTAGTGGTGATGGTCCCCATTTTAGGATCCCTTTACCACCTACTAGGGATGTGAAGGCTCACTCTTTGTCGAGGGAGGCTGCTCGTAAACTGAGAGATCGGTCTAAGATGTTTCAGAAGCCACCACTGCCTTCCCCTGTTAGAGGGGGGAGTGCTAGTCCCAGCACGAAGATACTCTCTCCTGCTGCCCAGAAGTTTGTAAGGAAGGCAATTGCCAAATCATCACATTCTGTCGATGAATCACTTCGTGCCAGTTACCGGGGTGCTAGCCCTGGCGCGGGCACTCCAAAAGCTGGAAGGAGTATATCAAGGTTTGGGAGAGATGGAAGCGTGGATTCCAGGTCACCTTCCGTGAGGGAGGGCTCTAATCCTCCTTGGTAGTGCTATAAATGTCTTTTTCATGTGCTGGTTCCGCGATTTGTCAGCAGTGCTATTCTCAATTATGATGTATAATATTGTCCTTTGTGGATTGCAAGTTTGACTATGAGTAAGCAAGAAGATGAAATAAACTACCGAAGCTACCAAATGTTGGTTAGACATTCTTCTGCCCTGTACAAAATGTTTCTTTTGTATTGTTTTGCCGGATTTTCTCATATTTGTTTTGGATTGCTGTGCTTCTTCGTATTTGGTATGTGCCGTGTTTTGAGGATAACTTTGTGTTTGAATTTCACGAACACAGAATATGCTCTCTCGTCTGTCTCAGTATTTTTGGTTGTTGGGCTACCTACGGCCTACCTATGTTTACTGAAAATAGGAATGCTGATGGTCTCTGTGATGAAAAGAAGTTTGCTTAGTGATAGGCAATAAATACATGTGTTAATGGCTTGGGACTATTCTATTCTTATGCTGCAATGTGTTAAAGGTGCCAATCATTGACGTTGTTTCCAACTCACCTGAAATACGTCCTGAAAAAATGATTCTTAATGAGACCTTTAAACTACCTTATTGCCAAATAAAAACCGTAACAAAATTTTAATGGATTTTAGCTACTGGTGTCATAGGTTTTCTGCTCAGAACTAATTGCTACCTATCTATGTTCGTTAAATCCGGAGAGCCGAGAGACTTTGTTTTCTTGAAAGGCACTCCTGTCCCTTCCATTTCCAGCCAAAAAGAAGAAAACGAAAATAGAAAGAAAAAGAGATGTTTCTGCACTTACAAGTTTCATGTGGTGATACAGAGGGAGGACTTAGGAGGGTACAATGCAAAGAGGATATGATGCATTTTATCGTATTGGCATACTGCTTTGCTTTCTTTTCCCAGCGTCTGTTCTCTTGTTTTGAAGAGTTGGTAAAATTGTGAGTGTTTTTAATTTTTGTTGTATGTTTCCAATTATCACAATTTATTCTCGCTTTCTGGATTGTTTAAGAATGTGCCTTCCAAGTGAAAAAACATTAAAATTGTTGTAACTTGTATGTTATAGTGTTTAAGACTCTTGATTCTATCATTCTAACGTAAATCTGAGGGATTGGGAACTACTAGAAGATTGACATGGATCAAGCTGCTCAGTAGAGCTCATTTAGGATGATTTGGAGGCAAAGGAAATTATTGCTGATTGTAAGGATACCTTGCAATGGATGAGATCAAAGTCAGGAAGATTTTTTTTTTACAAGAAGTCAGGAAGATTTGAGGGTAAGGCATTTCATAAAATTTCACGCATCGCTTAGCTTTTGATTGTACAGGATTTGTCCCCTTCAAGGCGTTCTTTTCTTTAATGAACTTAGCTTATAGAAGAGACATAAATGTTATATTTTCCTTGATAAGAGGTACTACGAAGTAGGAACAAAGTTCCCTTAGAAGGTTGCACTTTGTGTATCAATGGCAGTGCATGACAAGACTCTTATGATTTGTTATTTTGATTAGAACGAGGCAAATTCTTGTTAAGAGGTGTTGCATGCCATGGGTAAGCAAGGATGGGAAATCAGTTAGCCACCTTATCCATTGGGAGTTGGCGACAGAGTTATGGTCCTTGATTCTGTGCATAGCTGGTCCTGTGTGGATACTCCGTCATTAGAAGGACCTATTCGTAACGCTTTCCTCTATTCATCAAAGGAGGGGAGCCTGGGGAGGTAAAGGAAGAAAGAGGAGAAATACTATGCACAAAGAGTTGCAGCAAACAAAGAGCTTATTTCTATTTTCAGAAAGTAATTCATCTTTGTTGAACAGTTGGCTCTTGGATATCGTTGATCTGTTTTTGAACTTTTTTTTCTCGTTAGTGTTTTTATTGTCTTAAGAATAAGGGGTATTGTCTAGACTCTAGAGGATGCGTTGTTTTTGTATGCGGGTTGCATCCCTTTGTGCCTCGGATAGAGTAGAATTTATTACTTGAAAACAAAACAAAAAGAGGAAAATCTTGTGCAGCAGAGAGTATGTACCAGTGGTCCAGTAGCCTTGCATCTGTTAAATATAATGCCGAGTAGTAGCATTAATTGGAAATGTGATTTACTTTAAAAATCTTACTAAAATTGTTACAAGGAGGCACAGAGAATACTGATTTCAGTGAAGGAAGAAGAGATATGATGCTCTTTACTGGCTTTTAGTGTGGAAGTCAGAACTGGCATGCAGGATGAGTTTGCTGTTTCCTCTTTTGCAATATTTATCTGCAATATGAGAAAAACATTAAGTATAACATTAGGTTTGGTTTTGAGGGAAAATCATGAAGAAAACCAATTATGTGAAAATAGAAGGCATATGAATTGTTGTCAAAGACGGTACAGTGGGAGAGGCTGTAATTTGACCTCTTTGCTACAGTAACTCTTGAACATCCAGCCAGTTATATAGCCACGGGCCCACGACACCACATAGAAGAATTTTGTTGCTGTAGATGTTCGATGGCTTTGGGTAACACTTTTGTGGTCTCACAGGCTTCTAGTGCAATATCTTTTGTGTTTGTGGCCTTTTTCTTTGTTTTAACCAGAACGAAATTCCTCTAATAGAAAAATAATTAAGCAGAAAATGTTTCTCAGTGGATAGTAGAGGTTTTATACCATATTTGTCCTTGTAGCTGATCCTCTGGGTAACTACTCTCCTTTAGTGAGAGAAAATTTAGTTCATATGCAAAACCCAGAAGTTGATTTATATATTTTCCTGGTATTAAGTAGTTTAGGTTAGAGGATGATTTCTGTGATAGAAGCTTTCTGCTGTTAACATTTGGTATGACAAGGAGTTCTACTGTCATCCTTTGAGGAATGGCAACCTTCTAGTTTGTTGAACATAATAAATGAACGGAGTTGATACGTAATTGTGTTTCTCCAACATCTGTTGATCATTACGCGTTCCAATGAGTTTAGAGGGAAGTGAATGCAGAGACTAAACTATTTGTAGCATATATTCTTGAAAAATATGATTGCGTTAGTATGGTTGATAATCGTTAGGGATGGATACTTTTATGCAACCTTTTCTCTGTTAGATAAGTTTGGTGAGTTGTGGTTGCACTATATTCGCTTGACTGATCTTGTTTGCTAACTATTTGGTGCTTTATAACCATTTAGCTTTACTTGGGTTTGCTTCCTGAAGTACATTTCATGATTTGATAATCTCCTGGAAAATCCCCAAAGAACAGGGGGAAATATTGTTGCTATATGTTGCTGTCGAAACAGTTTGCTCCATACGATTTGGGGCTCAGGTATTTCATGTATTGCACATATTTACTGTGCAGTATGGGTTATTTGCATCTTTGGTGCGTGGCAGATTAGATTATGAAGTTCAGTGTGTCAGATTTGATGTTTTGAACCATCTGAGAGTTACAATTTTTGTCACCTGATCTGTGTTTGTGCTTGCGCTCGTCCCATGTGCATTCGTAAACCGCTATGGTTGATAGGCTGGAAAAGAAGTACAGCTCTTTTTTTGTCCACAAATTTCGGTTCTATATGAAAAGTTAAAGTGCCATTCATGTGGTATCAAGTTAAGGAAGTTCCAGCAGAGCTCCAGCACATACTTCTGTTTCCAGCAGAGCATTATGGGGGTTATAAGCTAAAACCATGTTGCAAGTAAAGCTTTTAAGGCATCTAATGGTGTGAGGTTTTAACCCATGGAGTTCACTCAACTTAAAAGAATTCACGTGTTTGAATGTAATAAGTCAATGGAGCCTTAGAAGCTACTCTCTCTCTCTCTCTCTCTCTCTCCCTAGCTGAATTTTTGTTGTGCATGTGACACAGGTTTTTAAGACGCTTCATTGATAATCTAGGTGTATCATGCATGCGTGATCGGCATGAAGTATGTCCTTGGAGAGGAGTATCAAACACCTTAGCTCCTGCTTTGCATTGTAACTAAATGGCCTTGATTTTTCAACTCTGGATCAAGACATTGTGGTATGTTAATCGGAGATAGCTTCCGATCAAAACTTCAGATCTCAAAGTTGCTGCACAAAGCTGTGCAGTAGCATTTGTACGGAGCATAGATCCTAGCCTTGCATATGTTAGAAGCTATATCACAAACTTCCCTCGTCACATTTTCGTATGGCCAATTGTCAAATTGGATATTCTCAAGTTTAATGTGTCGTAGCCGAACATCTTGTTAGGTTCAGATGTTTCAGCAACCATGTAGACTTTGAATTGCATTTTTGGTATCGAGAATCATTATTCGAGTTCACCAATTAGGCACGGGTTTTGGGTGAACTCTCAGTTGCAGAGGTGGTTTATTGAATGTTTCTGGACACCTCTCGGTGCCTTTTTGTGTAGTTTTAAATGCAAACTGTGAAGGCTGATTATATCACGGATATCACATTAGTCATGAGTACTACTATCACAGGCTCTGCTATTCTAACACCATCTACGTTTTGACGAGCAGCCGTAGGAATCGTGTTGCTCTCGACAACGATTTTTCTTCTGGTAAACGCTGGAAATGATCTGGAAATCTGGTGAAAGCAGGTACCCATTGATGGTTTCACGAGCTTCACATTGCCTGAGCCTCGGGGTTTATAGCTTTACTTGACATGGCCATTGTACGCTTGCATAGGTTTTGTGTTCACGTTTTACTTTAACTTTTTGGGCCTCAAGTCTGTCATAAGATTTTAGTCAGTAAAGCAACTCTAAGGAGTTCTGTTCGATAGTTAACTTTACGTCCTAAAAGGCTAAAATTAGTTGAAATATGCATATATGCATAAGTTTGTCTGGACACCAAATTAAAAAAAAAAAATCATTTGAAATGTTTGAAAACGTTAATTTTGAACTCTTTGACCGCATATTATAACGACCCGCTTTGGCTACCAACCCTCCTGGACTTTTCAGTAGGTTACTCATCCCAGGATTGCTCTAAGAGCAGCACGGCTTCGAATACCTTGTATGAAGTAGCGTCATGATCTATTATATTATATATATAGCACAAAACTTTTGCATTCACCAAGATGGGTTGTCACGCATATTCTTCCACCTCCTCTCCCTCTACTGCTCTCGAGAGAATTAGATACTCAAAGGCTGAGAATACACAATTTCAAAAGAAGCTTATTCTCAATGTTGACATGCCAATATACGAGAAGGGTCTTTTTTTAACTTCTCAATTGATTCCCACTCCATAGTAGTGTAGCAGAAATTAAATCACTCTGTCAGATTTAAATGTCCGGCGAAATCTGCAAAACGAACATTTAAAAATAATATAAAATTTCAAGAAAATTTTAAAAAAAATTCATCAATTTATTAGATATCAATGAGTTTGAATGTTTGAATGTTAGATATCAATTTATCTATGAAAAAAGTTTGAATGTTTTCTTGGAAAAATGTAGACAAATATTTTTAGATGGAAGCGGTAACAAAGTGCCTATTTGGCCATTGTCTGGTTTGTTTTATTAAAAAAGAAAGAAAAGACCTCACTCAGAGCATCTCCAACAGACTCAACATAATTCTCATCAAATTGGCTAGAAAATGTGCCTTACACTGATATAGCTAGCCAAAAAATACCACATCTACCCAACAAACTAGCCACTTGGCTCAAAAAAAAAAACAATCTAACTCGTCTTCTACCTAGTGCTGCGTGTGCACTTCAATCTAACTCGTCTTCTCACTCTCTCGCATGCACGGACCTTCACCGGCGCATGCGAGCTCCGGCCAGCTTCTCCGACGGCGAGTCTTAGACCATTGACATCACCTTGACGAGACCTTCAACCTTCTGCTGTCAAATCGATTTTATGATCACTCCTCCGGCGATTCGTTTTTTCCGGCCAAGAGAGAGAGAGAGAGAGAAAGGTCCTGATGAGCTCGCCTTCTCTCGCCGGCTGTGGCGAGGTACTGTAGGTGGGGACGAAATGGCGAGGTGAGAAGCGAGGCTGCTGGAGTCGGATTCGTTGGTTTGACTTGCCATTTTGATCTCGCCGAAGATATAGAGAGTTTGTTGGAGATGGTCTTAAGGAGATAGGGAAATTCTAGTCACACCCCTATTTTTAAAATTAAACTTACAACCGATTGCCATATTAGAATATAGGCTCATTAGTTTTGATGATCGGAAACAATCACCTTAGAGCATCCACATTGACCTGACCAAAATCAAAAGGTAGCTAAGGTTAACAATGTTTGTTTAAAAAAGTGCTCACATTTGAATAACCAAACTTAGCAACCCCTTAGCAACTAACCAAATTTTGGCATTTGGATAACCAAAACTAGCAACCTTTTGCCAATAGCCAAATTTGATGGATCCCACGTGTACACAATCAAGTACACCCATGATTACACAAAAACAAAATGATAAAAACCTTCTCTCTCTCTCTCTCTCTCTCCAATGTTTACAAAAATTTATTTCGAAAAATTATTTTTTATTCAAAAAGCATTTTAAAGAAACTGTTTTTTTTTCAAATTAATGTTTTGTATAGAAACTGGTTTTTAACAGTTTAAAAAAAAATTTACACAAAAAACAGTTTTTGAGTTTTTTTTATAAATATAGGTTTTGGTAAAAAAATAATCTTTTTTTACTCAAAAAATTATATTTAAAAAAAAAGAGTTTTCAAAATCTTTTTCCCAATTTTTTTTTATTTTAAAAATGTTTTTTTTTTTTTAAATAGTGGAGTAATATTTTTTAGTTTGAAAAAATGATGTGGCAAGTTTTGGGTTATCAAGTTTGAAAAAGTGACGGGGGACCATTGCTTTTGATTATGGACAAAAAAACACCAATGTGGAACTTGACGTTGTTAAGTTTTGCAACCTCTAAATGGATAATCAAAAGCTGATGTGGCAACTTTTGGTTATCCAATTTTAGTTAGGCCATTGTGGATGCTCTTATAGAGCAAGTTAAAAATAAAAAGAAAATACCAAAATTCAGGTTTATAGTATGTCGATAAATGCATGATTGGAAAAAGGCAAAAAACTCACTCACACATATGACAAATATGTTTTGATCATGCATTTATTGACATTTTATAAACCTAAATTTTGACATTATTATTATTTTTGCGGCGCTTGATAAGGTGAACGTTTCCGATCATTAAAATTATATAGCCTATATGTTAATGTAGCAAATCGATTGTAAGTATGATTTTAGAAATGAGGGTGTAACCATGGGCGAAGGAGTTAATGGATAAGAGGGGTGCAATTTTGACCTTGCAAAAATTCCTAAATTGCTCCAATTTGCTTAAAATACATAGAATTCTCAGGGTTTTTTTTAAAAAAAAAATTCTTTTTGAGAGTTGATAGTATTACAAATATGGTTATCATACATTATTTTTCAAAAGATAATAGTAACTCATTGGAACCAATTATGAAGCAAAAAATACATGTACTACCGTATATCTACATTATAATTAATACCATAATTTAGTTATTTTTTTCTTTGCACGAGCAAAATACAAAAAAAAATAATAATAATAATAATACATGCAAATTTAATTTTTGATCCCTCTAAGCTAAATTTCTGATTCCGGTTCTAGATGTAACTGGACTTTGTTGATGAAACCTGAAACCCTTCGTAGCAGGGCACTGGTTAACACGCGCTAAGCTGGAATCACTTGACGCGGCCCTTTAAATACCCCCTCTTAACTGTTACGCTCCCCGCCATCTCTCTCTCCCTCTCTCTCCTCTGTGCTAAGCGTATCAGATAAATCTCCAACTTCGTCGTCTCAAGGTACCTCATCATTCCTCTGTACCCACTCTTTCTAATTCGTTTTTCGAATTTGGATATGGAAACCCTAGTCTCAATGTACCTCATCATATCTCTGTATACTCTGCTTGTATTGACCTGGTAGTTGCTTTTCTGTGCTTCGCACGTTGCTTGCCCATGAATTTTGTTTTCGATGATTTGATCTGATTGAAGAATTTGGAGTTTAAAGCCCTAACCTTGTTGTGTGATTAGTGCTTCAGTTCTCTTTGGTTTTGGAATAATTGGCATCAGCTGTAAGAATCCTGTTTCTCTTTGTTTTTTTCTTATTTGGGCAACTGAACTAGTCTTTTGTTAACCGGATTACCTAACTTTTATTTGGTCACCCTCAGTACTCGAGTCCGTCTATGGTTTACCATAGTGGTATTGGTGTATGGCATCTCAAAAGTAAGTATTCTAGATGTTGTGGCAAAACAACAAAATATAGCAAAACAACAAAATATAGCAAAACATCCTTGTTTTATGCGAGACTACTCCGTTTTTTGTGCCCTGTTTTCATCATATAGAATACTTACTACATTATCGGGAATACTTACCACAGCATTTGGAACACTTACTTTCGAGATAACATATACCAAAACCATTTTGGTGTACCGTAGAAAAATTCCTCGTACTCATTGTTTCTTTTTTTTTCTTTTTTTCGAAAATATCTCCAAATTTGAAGATAGAAGATAAATCTCACCATCAAACACAAATTCAGATTCTTATTTAGTTATTGCAAAATTTGAGAGAGAGAGAGCACTATGGAAAATCTGAGAAATCTGTTTAGATTAGACCATTGGAGAATTTGGTTAAAATTAGGCCATTGGGTGCCAAATACATAGAATTTGCCATGCTACATGTATAACATGTACTATATCAAATTATCAATGGTGCTAGGATAAAGGTAAACCTAATGTACACAAAATTTTAAGGTCAAAACTTGCCGAAGTTTGGCTGTTTGTTGTGATCAGTATAGTTTTTGTAGTTCTTGTGGTGTATGCTAGTAATCAACTATCGATTGAAGAAAAAGAAAAGGATATGTCTTCTATTGATGATCATTTTTCATTTTCTTTATGCTGATTTCTTGTTGCAGTGGTGTCGGTGGCTTTTCAATTTGCTATTCGCCTTTCTCGATTATAACCAGATTATACACGATAATGTCGAAAAGCTGTAATACTATTAGTGTTTCAACTTTGAGCTGCTTTTATTGATATGGGTTCGTCCCTGTCCTCTTTTGTTGTATGGTTAAATAAGCTGTATTTGTAAATCCAAGCTGGGTTTGTCTTCCATCGTTTTAGTTGTGTTTCTGATTGGTGATTGTACTTTGTTCAGTTAGAGTGTCAGTTGGGCGGATGAACCTATTACGTGAATCGCTATCATTTCAGTTGCCATGAAAATGTATTCCTTTGTGGAGTATTGTTTTTCAATCAAGAGAAATTTTGATGGTCTCTTGATTTGATCGGTTAAATATCTCAGCCTAAAATTGTGCCGCTTCATGGAATTTGTACGTTGGAACTGAATAATTATTCGATGGCTAAGACTTTGGGGACACAGGACTTTATAGTTGAATCTTATTGTCTAAAATTAAATTCAATGATAAATTCTGCGAAGGCAATGGAATGGGAAATTCAAACAACCATTGTAGAAGATGCAAAGCTGTTGGTAAATGGTTGTAATTTTTTTCATGTTTGTGGTGTAGACACCAAGCTAATACCTGTGCACACTTGTTAGCAAAACTTGCCATTTCTCAGCCCTCTCCCCTGTTGCTGTTTGTGGTGCTCCCCTCTGATTTGTGTAATTTAGTACGTTCAGACTGTTCTCTGGTTTGAATGAATCCCAGTTCAGAAATTAAAATAAAAAATCGAATAAAATTTATTTCAACCCTGATCTCAAATTTTGCTTGTTTACAGATTCAACTCGGGCTCTCTTATTCTTCAGTTGTGATCCAATTCGAGATTTTGTCATCAGGAATCTTATTTCTTCCCTTAGTGTGTCTGGTGTTTTTTCCCACTCCTGGAACTTTTCCGGAAGACATATTTGATATGCTGTCTGAAAGCCCTGATTCATCTGATCAAGACAGAGAACCATTTGTTGAAGTGGATCCATCTGGACGTTTTGGGCGGTACAGCGACCTCCTTGGTGCTGGTGCTGTCAAGAAAGTTTATAGGGCATTTGATCAATGGGAAGGAACAGACGTGGCATGGAATCAGGTTCAGTTAGGGAGGTTTAGTAATGATCCGTCTGTTATCAAGAGGCTTCAGGCAGAGATTGCTTTGCTGAAGTCATTGAAGAATGAGTACATCATTGTTCTCTACAGTTTTTGGAAGGACGATGTGCATTACACCTTGAATTTCATTACTGAGGCATGCACGTCTGGGAATTTGAGGGATTACAGGTTGAAGCATCGCCATGTGTCAATGAAAGCCTTGAAGAAGTGGTCGAGCCAGATACTCAAGGGTTTGGATTATCTCCACACCCATGACCCTTGCATCATTCATAGAGACCTTAATTGCAGTAACATTTTCATTAATGGAAACATCGGAAAGGTTTGTATACTTCTCTTTCAACATATTGAAACCTGTGTTTGATTGCTAAGTATATTTAGGAAGTGGTGATCTCTTGCCGGTTTTCTAGTTATAATTATTGACAAGTAAAATGAATTGCAATTTTGTCAAGGTATTAAGGTGTTTGTTGGAGTACGAGAAACTATATAGAAATATGCGAATGTGAATGTGAATTGAAATGCGTAAAATGTGTATTGAGGTTGTAAATTTTTACCACTACCTACCCCTTAAAACCCGCTTAGTGAGTGGTTGTTACTTGTTCACATGACTGTTTTTCAACGAAACGACTCTTACTAGAACTATTTGGTGTTACAACAAACAAAAGGAAAGTGTAGTCATAAGGCACAAACTCTTTTAGTTGAGTGCAGTTCTGTGAATTGCTTTTCTGATGTCAGGAGCTAAACGGGGTTTGATTTGACGTGTAGGTCAAGATTGGTGATCTAGGCTTGGCAGCTATTGTAGATGAAACCCATCATGCACATTCATTGTTGGGTACGCCAGAGTACATGGCACCAGAGCTGTATGAGGAAGATTACACTGAGCTAGTGGACATTTACTCGTTTGGAATGTGCATGCTTGAAATGTCAACCCTGGAGATACCTTATAGCGAGTGTGATAGTATAGCCAAGATATACAAGAAGGTGACAGCAGGAGTGAAGCCTCAAGCCTTGAAAAAAGTCAGTGATCCAGAATTGAAGGCCTTCATCGAGAAGTGCATTGGCCAGCCAAGGGCAAGACCCTCAGCCGCTGATCTTATTAAGGATCCATTCCTTTCTGAGGTAGATTATGAGGACGAGCAGGTTCCGATTTCCAAATTCTGAGATGAAGCTCTTCTAGAGGCAGGCATCAGTTTTCCAGCAACTATGTTTACTGTAATCTTTTCTTCATTCTTGTTTCGAAGGTGTTAGTGATGATGATAACCACGTTTCTATATTCCTTTTATTTTAATGTAGTTGGTTCTGAATCCTGATCCAATACATCTGTCCAGTTGATATTGGGAAGAAGGTGAATTTGGATTGAGTCTCTCCAAATACAGATCTCTGCACATAGTTAACCTATACACTTATGTATTATTGTTGTTTTCCAAAGTCCGGGCTTACGTTTAGCATGTTGATAACATTTTCTCCAGAAAAAAAAAGAAGGTACGGTTCAAAATATATTAATATAGAAGCCGTGAATTTTGATTGAATGCTTAAGCCATGAATAAGTCATCCTCTTCAAAATAAACTATTCCCTGCCTTACCGGGCGCTGTTCTTCTGAGATCTCCCCCGCCAGATGTTTTCCAAACACTCGCCTTTCGCTATGTCGGTTCGTTGGATTAGTTACTAGGCAGGGCTCCTAGCTACACCAGATACTAGAAAGAAAAGCGCCTAGCTCATAGGTTCTATTCCTAGATAAATGAGCTAATACCTAACAGGTAAGAGCTACAACTCCGGGAAAAGAGAGAAGAGTCAGAAAAGAACTTTCCAGATAGGGGCTTTTTCAACAAGATACTAACGTTTGCAGAATTTTGATATTTTCATCCATAGAAGAAGTTACATTGTCACATACTAGCTGCATTGCTGATCAATATATAACTAAGTACTCAAGCCCCAAATGTTGGTCACATGGCAAGCAATAAACTTTCTCTATGCACATGCCAAAGGTAAAACAGTAAACAAGCATAATCTTGTTTTCCAAACAGCTGATTGAAATACATAGAGGCCAAAAGAAGCATTGGAACGTCGAGCAGAGATGTCTCTAAACAACTGCAACTTCCTCCATATGAGAGTCGCTATGAACTTTGCTACAAGGTTTCAGGACATGCTGTACTGCTTCCACAACAGCTTGTCCGTTGACATAGTGCTGGCGGCAGACAGGCATATAGACATCTTTACCACCAATCAATTCGGTCTCTGTCTCTCCAGTCTTCCTTAGGGTGAAATTTGCCCGCTTGCCACAGATCTCACATCGAGCTGTCAGCTTGGTTATGGAATCAGCGAGGGGTATTATATCGAGCACTGAACCAAAGCTCTTTCTGCCACAAATATAATGACACAAAAAATTAGGTGATGTAGAGATATGACCACCATTTCTGGAAATCAAACAAAATATGAAAAGTATAATAGCAAGCAAGAAGCACAACATTAAAAGAAGACCATATTTTTTAATGAGACCAAGCAGCCACAAAATTTTCTATCAAGTTAGAAAGAGGAAACGAAAATGATTTTGTAAGCAAACCTCAGGTAGTCCCCATCCAACCCAGCAATTACTACAGTTTTTCCATCAAGATCAGCTGCCTTGCAGCAGAAATCATAAAGGTCATCAAAAAACTGAGCTTCGTCAATGCCAATCACATCCAGCTGCAAACAATTACCAATAGTTAGAAGACTGTGAAAACCAAAAAGTTACATTACAGCTTTCTCTAATGCTTCTGGTCATATAAAACAATGGTGCATATTGCGAAAACTAGAAAGAGTTACTTCCACACTAAAAAGAATGTTCATGGGTTGGCAAACCAACTTGATTCTTCAAACGACAACATTAGGGTCCATGAAAACTTTCCCCGAAAACATCTAGGAAAAGAGAAATGAATGGCTCAGATCCATAAAATGCAAATCTGAGCCGTCCATTTATCTTTCCTAGATGTTTTTGGGGAAAGTTTTCCTGACTACTTGCTATGATCTACTTGCTTTTTTACAGGTTCTTTTCTTGGGATTTCAGTCACCCTGAGTTTCTTTTGAAAGCCCCCTTTTGAAATACAAACCGCCAATTTGACCCATTAAGCAGTAATTCAGATTGCATTTATTATACGTCAAACAAACTAGGCATCAATTGGATTTCAGGCACCATATATTTACTTTACTGGTGTTGCATATCAATCTCTATTCAGAGAGAATCCACACCTATCATATCCATTGATTATTTTCTTGTGCCCCAATGTATACAATAAATAACTGTCTCAGTAACCCATTATTAATCCTTGTTTTAGTTGTTTAATTCACCCCAGATCTCCTTTAGGCTATAGTTACCAACGCCAGCATATGCAAAAATTAACTGATAATAGAGCTTCTTATCATCTGACATATGCAAGTAATGAGCCATAGCACAATTGCGACAAGCTAGACTCATTTATAAAACAACTACCAAAAAAACATATAATGAAATTGTCTAACTTTGAAATACCTTGTCATAAGCTTCAGCTCCAAATTTCTGCCTAAATGACATCAGATTAGGCAAAGCCCAACACGGGAATTTTGTTCCGTCATGTGTCACCACTGAGTTAATTGCGTATCTTGTATCCTTGCTAGACTTTATCATGGCAACATTTCTACATTTGCATGGTTGGCAATAAATATATTAAAATTAAGTAAAAGTTCAATGCATCCAATACAAATATACATCTCAGAAACTTTAAGGCTGTCTAAATCATTGATTTGAGGAGGAAAATCACAGAAGTACAGAACAGGAAAATGCAGTAGAACCAAAAAAATTTCCTCTTTTTGGCCTAGATTAAAATTAGGAAAACATTACTACATAATTCATGATAAAAACTTTTACAGTTTTGTTGTGTCTAAGGTGTGGCTCTTCCCAATTTTTTGTCCTTTATCTTGACAATTTTCTCTACAAGTCCTTGATCCAAACACAACATTAACAATTATGATTGTCAAAAACATTCTTTTGTGAGTTGCTGATGAGAATGATAGTATGAGAGCATCCCCAATCCTTGCTTTCAAAACCAAAATTTGAGCAAAATCTTCTAAAACTCATACTAATCTTTGACTCATACTCATCAAAATGAAGTTTTTACTCAAATTCTTACTCGAATCAAGGGAGACTAAAGTTTTTTCTCATATTACAATGTCATTTCTCCCTTCTCAAATTTACAACTATGTGATTAATGAATCATTTACTCAAACATATGGCTAGATTTAGGTTTGGGTTTGCCACTTTGTCCATTGGAGTGCTTGATACCAATTGAAATATTTGACTCAAATTTCTAGAGATGCTTTAATTAACTTCGCTTCTTATGACAAATGTGAGATCAAAACATGGGCTAAATCCTTTTCACCGTATTAATTAATTACCATTATAATTTCCTAGACAGATGACAGACATACACGAAGGATCTAAAAACTAAGCAAGAGGAAAGATAATTCATGAGAACAAATCTATAAATCACAAATCTGGGCACTTAACTGGTAAATTAAATTAACCTTGTTTTCAAAGAAAAACATTAAATTAACCAAAATACACAAAACCCACGAAATACCTGCCACTGTTGCTTTCGGACTTGACTCTGCGAAGAAGAGCTGTAGTTTTCCCAGCAAACATGGGCCCCACAATGACATGAACCTCACCGGAATGAGCCACCCGATCACCGACTCCGTCGACCGGTGCAGCCAAAGAGAGTGGGGTTTTGAAGGAAGACATCGGTGGGTATTTGAGAGAGGGAGCTAGGGGTCGGTGGAGTGGAGGATTTGAAGGAAATTGGGGAGGGCTGAGTGAGATGGGAAACTTGCGAGTGAAATCCATGGTGTGTTAATATATAGGTGTGGGGTGAATCTGTGTGGGTTTGAATTTTGAGGATTTGAATTTGTGAGGGTTTTGAAATTGGAGGGAATGAGCTTGGTTTTCAAGAAAATTTGGGATTTGGGTTTTGGAGGGAAGAGAGAGAGAGAGAGAGAGAGAGAGAGAGAGGGGCCTTTTGATACTCCATGTGGAGGAGCTGGGATATGGTGTGACGCATTGTTTTTGTACAATAAGTCTCGAGGATAGATTATTCTCTGGAGTTTTAAATTCTTTTCACCTGTGATGGAAACCACGTCCGATTGACCATTGTGGACTTTACTGTGTTTTTTTTTTTTTTGTTATAATCTGAACCGTAAATTTTGTAGGGCCTACAAAGTAATTCATCTACGACAAAATCATTTTGATCGGACATCCATAAGTATATTAGAAATCAAATTCTCTTTTATAACATGGACGATTTTACCTTTTAAAATTTGTGCCCGTCAATTTTATAAATCAAAATCTAATTTTTATATACCTATTAATATAAGTTCAATCTAATTTTTTGCATTTAAATATTACTATACAAGATTAACGGTTCAGATTATAACAAAAAAATCCAATAGAGCCCAAAGGCCTTGGTGGAAATTTTCCACTGGTGGCGAATAAAATACAATCCCTATTGTCTCTGGTGGAGCTTATGTCTGCCATGATCCAAACTGCCCATATGGAATTTTGTCTCTCTTCTTTGATTTTTTGTTTATTTTTTATGGAAAAATATAATAACCACGGATAACTCACCAAATTAAAAGAGGGGGGAGTAGCGTACACATATAATTCTCGCTATACTCATATATATTCTTTTATCGATTTTTTTTTTGTCATTCGTCATTCCTAATCTATTACATGGGGGGAGGGGGGGACTGGGACTCGATCCCGATATGCAGTGTAGGGCATTCAAGAGCTCTACCGCATGAGCTAGCCACCACTTGCAAATCTTTTTACGCAATTCTTTTATCGATTGAAAAAATAATAATTAAATACTTATAAAAACATGCCGACAATGAAAAATCAGTCGAACTATTTAGCTTGAGTTTGGCCAAATCTATTAAAATTAATCATTTTTTACCTATTTTATAATTTTCCTAAATTTTAAGTCAATTTTGTATATTTTGATTCGTCCAAAAAAAAAAGAAAAAGGGACTGCTGTTCTGTTTAATCAGAAGGTGTGCAACTACTAGTTAGGGCTGTAAACGAGCCGAATCGAGCCGAGCTTTAGAATGTTCAGGTTCGTTCATTAAGTTTTTAAACGAACTCGAGCCGAGCTCGAACTCAATGAAAATTTGATGAGCCGAACTCGAGCCGAGCTTGCCGAAGTTTGGATCGAACTCGAACTTGTTCACGAGCCTTAACGAATGAAAAATATTAGATATATATGCTCTCATACAAGTCTAGAACTTCAAATAAATTTTTTATTTTGTTCATAAAGAAGTCTTATACGTATAGAAAATTATAAACACATGTTAAAATTTAAGTTTATAATACTTTTTTTAAGTTCATACATGTACAAATTATAAAATTTTCATTATGCATATGAAAGTTCATACATGTTCAAGGTTATATATGAGATATTCATGTATATTCTAAGTTCGCGAGCCTAATCGAGCCGAATATTGTCAAGTTCAGGTTCGGCTCGTTTATTAAACGAGCCTAAAATTATAGTTCAGGTTCAGTTCGTTTAGTATTCGAACCGAACTCGAACGAGCCTTTACCGAGTCGAGTCTCGAATAGTTCGCGAACGGCTCAGTTCATTTACAGCCCTATGTGCAAGTGTCCTTGGGAAAATAAACACGTGCTAATTAAAAATAGAACATACAAAAATTAGACCCTACAGTACATTTTTTATGAGAGGTGAAAAAGAAAATATTCATAATACCAACTATGGGGTGTTTTGGCAGAAGTAATCCATTTGAATTTTTTTTGTTGTTGTCATTATTTAAAAAATTTGAGCATTTGTTAGTTTTGCGTCTATTTTTTGTGGATTATTAGTTCGTCTCAACAAGAGAAATCTATGTCTGAACATCATTTTTTTTTTTGTGTGTGTGTGAATGGAAACTATGGTTGGATAGTAGGTGAATAGTGAATGCAAAAATGAAAATAATCCATATCAAGAAATAAATTTGGTGTAGTAGAATGGCATGTGATTTTGAAAAGGGAATTGAAGATACAGTAGTGCGGATTGTAGTGCGGTATCCAAGCCGTTAATCACGTAATCAATGGTTTTGATTTCATCTCGGCACTTGCATAATCGGAACCGATCATTGCCAAGATAAAATTTGAGCCGTTGATAATCAAGATCAATGACTCAAATGTCGCACTACATGATTGTAGTGTGGCTCCGCAGTCCGCACTACAGGATCCTCTATCCTTTGAAAAGACAACTATCTAAATTTATGTTCTTTTTCGTTGTTACATTAATTGATCAAAGTGAGAACGGAATGGATGCATGGGACCAAGCTGTTTGGTTAGATAGGTTGGTTATGCCTAATTAAAAATTGACAAACGTGACGTTTTAATAATCCATTGCTCAAGAGTAGTTTGACCCAACTTTTTAAAGGTTTTTTTGGCCAAAATTGTATAGATTCGGGTCAATTTTTTACATTTTATTTTCCACGTCGAGAGAGGAATTGGAGAAGTAAAAAAACGTATATCAAAGTAAATTGAAAAAAGTTCATATAAGATGACAATAAATACCAAATAAGTCAATTTTCTGGTCTCTTTGTCTTCTTATATGAATTTTTAAAACTTATGTTTTCATACTTTTTCGATTTCTCTTATTGAGACGGAAAATACGAATTACTAAAAATTTTAGTTGAATCTTGAAAAAAGTAAGAGGAAAACAACTAAAAAGACCGTGTCAAAAGCCCCTAAAGAGTTAGGCTCAACACCTTTACAAACTTTCTTTTGTGGAGCCACTTCGATCTCACAAATATAATCGAAACTGTGCATCTCGTAAAACTCATATTGAAAAACATGTGAAAAAAGAAAACATAGTTCAATCCGATATTTATGAACGCGCGCGTAGACGATTTTTGAGACAAAAGTTTTTTAGTCTTAATCTTTTCAATTTTTTTAATTTTAGTCCATTTTATCCTTCCTCCGTTCGAAATATTTAGAAAATTAGAGAAAGGATGGTTTATGGTTTATTTGAATTTAAGGATTCGACTTAAGTTTTCTAACCAACTAAGACGAGGACATAAATAAGTTTATGAAAGAGGACTTCTATTTAACTCCCCCATATGATAAAATTACACAAATGAGATGCAACACGCTGCAGATTAGTTTGTGCTCACACAATTTTAGTTGTACCGATTGAAGTATATCTTGCAGCAATTCATCCTTTCTTGCTCACTCTGGTGTTCCCGTTTTCTCACTGTAGTTAAAACTTAAAAGTGAATGTAGTTTCCGCTAAATAGTATTTTTGTGATATATTATATAAAGAATCAGGGGCGGAGGCAGTTAAGGACGGGGTCACGTACCCCTCGGATTTTTAACACCTGTTGCTTTATTATTTTTTACACTTGTTCAAAAGTTCTATACGCTATAATCTTCTTTGTTACAAAAGAGTGAGTCTTTGGTATCAATGACACAAGAGTTGGACTCACTTCTTCAAAGTCCAATGTTCGAGCCTTTCATTGTCTTTTGTGGATGGATTTCTTTTTCTTTTTTCCCTTTTTCCAAATGGGACAAGAAAAAGGGTATACAGTGATTACGGTTTCACTAATTGTGAAAAAGAAAATAATTGGAAAACAATTCTTTAAGCGATCCTTATTGCAGTTGATTTAATTTTTTTTGTTACAAACATTGAAAATCAAATAGTCAAGTGAGCTATCATAATTTCATATATATATTTTTTAAAAACTAACTTAACTAAATGATCTAAAATTTTTTTATTATAATTTCTTCCGGTCACTGTTTTTGTTGATCTACAAAAATATTGGTCTTGTGAGCATATCTTATTAGTTTGAATTTTATCTTGTTATAATTCTTGTTTGAAAACATAACGAGGGCCTCAAGCTTAGAAATACTGTGGATTTTTTTTTAAAATGTATCTCCTTTGAATGGAATTTCTGACTCCGTCACTGGTTAATGGTCACTTTTGAAAATGATTTGTCTTCACGCTATAAAATCATAAACAATTTGCAAAAATAATAAAAATACCTCAAATGCCGAGACAATACTGAAAACTCAGCCAAAATTCCAATCCAAATATACATCACCTAAAGCACATGCACTAAACCAAAGCTGAACCCAAACGAAATATCTCTCTAGCTGTACATCATATAGATTACAGGACACCCACGCCTAAATGAATAGGTAGGCAATAAATTGGTAGGTACCCATATGATTAGGTATGTATATTAATTGGTTGAACTTTTTAATCGAGTTCCACCATTACTTTTACAAATATAAATGCATTATAGGCAATTGATATACATATATATACGGAAAACTTCTAGTCCAAACCTCCCGAGAATAAGAAAAATTAGATTTTTTTTTGTGTTGCCAATTGTTTTTGGAAAATCCGAGCTGTCCAATGTGTTCAGAAGGTGTTTTCAAGGGTCTTCGCGAAAATCTTCAAAAAAAAATATTGGGAAGGGCTTGATCCAAACAGTTTTTCGCAAAAACTGTATGTATATATTTTTGCGAAAACTGCTTGGATCAAGCCCTTCCCGGTATTTTTTTTTGAAGATTTTCCACGTGGACCCTTGAAAACACCTTTTGAACACATTGGACGGCTCAGATTGTCAAAAAAAAAATTGGATCATGGAGGTCCGGAAACGGGAGGTCCGGATTAGAAGCCCTCATTATATATATATATAGCCCACGGTTCTAGTCCACACCTCCCGGAAATAAGAAAAACATGATTTTTTTGTGTTGCAAATTATTTTTGAAAAATCCGATCCGTCCAATGTGTTCAGAAGGTGTTTTCAAGGGTCCACGCGAGAAATCTTCAAAAACAAATACCGGGAAGGGCTTGATCCAAGCAGTTTTCGCAAAAAATGTAAATATATATATTTTACGAAACTGCTTGGATCAAGCCCTTCCCGGCATTTTTTTTTAAATATTTCCCGCGTGGACCCTTGAAAACAACTTCTGAACACATTGGACGGATCAGATCGTCAAAAAAATGTTTGGATCATCAGTTCCGGAAATGAAAAGTCCGGATGTGAACCATTCCATATATATATATATATACGATCCCCTTTCAATAAGGGACCCTTATTTAAGTTTCCATGCGGACCTAGGGGTATTTTCGATTTTTCGGACCAAATTTTGACAATCCGAACCACTCAATGTTTTTAAGGGCCCCCGTGAGGAATATCCACAAAACAATACCTGGAATGGCTTGGTCCGATCAGTTTTTGATAAAAATTATATATGTATAGTTTTTATCGAAAACTGATCAGATCAAGTCCTTCCGGGTATTTTTTTATTTTTTTTGGAGATTCCTTGCGGAAGCCCTTAAAAACACGTTTTAAAAGCATTGAGCGGTTCAGATTATCAAAATTTGGTCTAAAAAGTCAAAAATACCCCTAAGTCCGCATGGAAACTTAAATAAGGGTCCCTAATTAGAAGTTTATTGTATGTGTGTGTGTGTGTGTATTATCAGAAGACAACTAGGGTTCGATTCATGAGGTTAGGTTGTAAGAAAATACTGTGAATTTCCTAGTTTTGGCGTGAAGGATCTATCTTTAACTGGACTAGGAATGAAAATAATTTAAATGTGTGTAAATCGACCCGGACACCCTAACCATCGAACTAAAAAAGTAAATATATAGTAACATGGAGTATACCCACAAATTTTCCCTCATGATGACGCTTAACGGATTAAGTAACTCAAACTCATGAGATAACATGACTCTAATACCACTCCACTGCCATCTATCTTGAAATTCTTTCGTATATTTGAGAGGACATTCGCCATTTCTCTTAAATGTTCGATACCATATGTACATATATATATATATATATATTCTATTTTAGAGCCATCACAATGAAGCCTATAACGTTATTTCACGGTGCGAAATCATCAAAAAATGATTGCGGAAGCTGATGCCTTGTTCTGATAAGAGGTTTTTTTTTTACTTTTTTTTGGCTTGTTGCGCTTTTCGAAACAAGTCATTCTCTCACAGTACATCAGTTAAAAAAGTTTCATAAAGCCAAAAAGTCAATGTTTTTTTTGTTCTTGATGATTTTTAAAACGCTTTTGAGTTTGTCGTGACTAAAAATGTAAAATTGACAAAAATGATTGAAACAAAAGGAAAGTTGATTTCTTTTACTTATTTTTGTCTTCAACGTTGTAAACATCAGTCCTTTTTTTATTTTTATTATTTATAGTTTTCAAGTAAATTCCTTAATCTCAGTTTGAATGATCTATCTTTAACTAAACTGGGAATGAATGGAATGATTTATCTTTAACTGAACCGGGAATGAAATTAATCGAAGTGCGTATAAATTGACCCGAACATCCCAAACCATCGAACCAAAATGTAAATGTAACATGGACTATACCAACAATTTTTCTCTCATGGTGACACTTAAGTAACTCAAACCCATGAGATATGATGACTCTAATACCACTCCTGACTCCACTGCCATCTCTCTTTTAGGAGAACATTCTTTACACCGGCGGTGTAAATTACTAAAGTTTTCTTCAAATTTATTACATTGCGCTAGTATCCAAATAATGGTCCCAAAAGCTAGAATATGGACACATGACGTAATGCAATCGGTTTGGAGAAAATTTTAGTTTGTACCGTCGGTATAGAGAATGTTTTCTCCTCTCTTAAACTTCTTTCGTTATTTGAAAAGATGGTAGGTCGTTTTTCACACCAAAAATATATATATAAAAACTAGGAATTAACTTTTATTCCGAAGAATAGCGGTTAAGTCCAAGTGTCGATCCACAGGGACAGATTGGCTAAGTTACAATGATTTCGATTAACCTCTAAATTAATTCTATGAAAATAATTGATTGAGATTTGATTTTGGAAAGTTAATTAACTGAAACAATTAATTAAACGAATGATAACTAATGGTGAAAAAGTCTAGGGTTTGGAATCCACCCCTACCGTGTAACCATGAATTCACATAAATTGGATCCTTATTCGCATCGATAAATAACTATCGCTAGGGCTTGCAATCCCTATCAATAACCGTCAAGAAGATATTTGTGATTGTTAAAAGGCATAGACTATCCCATAGCACGGACCGTCTCACTGGCATGGTGTCACTCCACCCAACGGCACGATCCGTCTTACGAGCATAATCTATCTCAGAACTCCAAGCACAACATTGAAAATCATTATATGAACGGGTATTTGAAACTGCAGATACAAATACGCAACTGATTGAAAGAATAAAAACTATTTCATAAATTGAAACATGTTCTGATCATATAATCCGATCCGAATAAAAATCCTAGTTTATACGAAATACATCGTTACTTGGAGCGGGGCTTCATCATCCCCCTAGATGGGTGTTTAGCCGGACATCGTGGTTGAATTGCTCTCAGCCGTCAGTCTCTTTTTCTGAGTCTATGTCATTCGATCCCCGAAGTCCCCTCAATTGTTATGCGTAGCAGTGCCTTTATAGGCTCTTTCCCCAAACAAGCCCTATTTTTCCTTTTATGATCTGCCAGCCGAGCATTACCTTAGGAAGCCCAATTCCCATGGGTCCAACATTAGTCAAACTAGAGTAATATATATTAAGATCTTATGGACCCACCAATACATGTATATCTTGTATGTTTCCCACCAATTTATAGAATCACGTGGACATCAAGAGTAGAATTCAGAAGTCCCAGTTCCGTGCTATGGTTCATCAATTTCATTAAACCGGCTTAATTTCGTTGAACCTCCAAAATGCCTGAAAAACATAAAACACAATATTATAACCCAAGTAACAATATAAATAAACTTAACAAAGATAAATTAGGGGACGCTAATGTCAACATTTACGGGCCTATCAAAAGACATTCGTCATGTCTCTTAAAATTAATGTTCGATACCATATATATGTATGCCATCGCAAAGAAGCCTAGAAGTTTATTTCACAATGCGAAATAATCAAAGGTGATTGCAGGCCCCGTCCCACTAAGGGTTTTTTTTTTTTTTTGGGGGGGGGACTTATTGTGCTTTTTGAGGAAGGTCCTTCTCTCACAATACATTAGTAACTAAAAAAAGGTCCCATCAAGCCAAAAAAAATCAGTTGTTTTTAGTTCTTGATAATTTTTTCAAAGCTTTTCAGTTTGTGGTGACTAAAAAATGTAAAATTGACAAAAATCACAGGAACAAAAGGAAAGTTGATTTCTTTTACTTATTTTTGTCTTCAATGTTTTAAACATCAGTCCTTTTTATTTATTTATTTATGATTTTCAAAATTTTCTATCTGCGACTAACCAAAACACATTTTCATTACTATATTCCAATAGGCGGGGCTTTAACTCACTTGTGTGTGGAATAGATGTTCAAAAGAGTTGTACTGAGTGCTCAATTTGATGAGCTAAATCTTGAGATTTTAATAGTTTGTATGTGGATAAGAGTCTTTAATAAGTAGAATACGAGTGCGACCGACAGTGTTGCGCGCACTTCATATAATCTACGGGTGACCAATTAATTCTGCCATCCATTAGTGTGTTTGATGGTATAATCATCTTGCCGTGATCACATCCTGGAACAACCTATTGGCAGGCTGGAGAACAGCAATGTACCCAATCCCTAAACCAGTAAAAATACAGATGGCCTTGCTGAATCATGCTTCACATAGTATATACTACTATTTAGATGAAATATGTCCAGAGGTTAGAGAACAACACACGCAGGCTATATTTATAAGGTGTAAATGACTGAAATGCCTTTGTAGACCCATGTCCTTTTGAGTTTTTAAATTAGAAGTCTATATACCATTAGATCAGGTATAAGGGCATTTTAGTCTAGCCCAGTCCCATGGTTTTTCAAATCTCTCACTCCCAGTCCTTTACAACCAACATAACTAATAAACCTAAATCTAGGGGTTTGCAATAGGGAGGTTAAGGGTAGCTATTGACAAAAGTTAAGGGTACGTACTACGTAGTATGGAAAAGTTGAGAATTAATTTCATGGGACAACCATGGGGTGTTCCTTAAAAATTTTGATTCTCAAAATTGGAAAATAAATTGGGATGAAAGGAATTATGCATTAGAGTTTTAACAATTTTCACTAGATATTTTGTACGAAAATCAGACATGATAGTGTGCAATAATAACGGTCCATGAAGTCAATTGACTTTGTAGCATAAAAAATAATGGTCCCTGAATGGCTGAATCATGTGACGCAAAATGTCTTTTTACTCAACCTTGGTTCAATATTGAAATGACTAAAAAGCCCTCGCTTTATACGAAATGCATTGTTGTTGTTGTTGTTGTTGTTTTTTTTTTATTTTTATTTTTATTTTTTTTTATAGCAGAAAATCCTGACTCTATAGGGCGCTATCGCTTAACTAATAGAATATCAATGGGCCTGAAATAGTAGGCTGCTACTCCAAGTTTGCTTCTTCAAGGACAACCACTACGTGTTCCTTTAAAATTTAGATAGATAGATTCTCAAAATTGGATAACAAATTGGGACGAAAGGAATAACGCATTAGAGTTTTAACAACCTTCGTTAGATATTTCGTAGGAAAATCAGGCATGACATTCTGCAATAATAATGGTCCATGAAAGTTAATTGACTTTATAGCATAAAAAATAATGGTCCCTAAATTTGTGACGCAAAATGTCCTTTTACTCAACCTTGGTTCAATATTTGAAATGACTCAAATGCCCTCATATATCTACTTAAATACCTACTATATAGAATCATACCCTAGGGCATAAAGGTGATTATTTTTTGAGACAATATTGAAAGAAATAAAGAAAGATCAAATTGGGGAAGTGACAGAAGGAGCCAGCTATCTAGTGGAAAGGCCAAAGCACCTTTTCGTGGGGAGCACGAACAAAGATGCCTTGCCTCAATTACCACAAAGTATATTATGCCCTGTTGTCCAAATTAGGCTAGGGATTAAGTCCCTCTGTGTTGCCCCACACCATAGTTGGAGTGTGAAGCTGTTCTTAGCCGTTGATTTTAATGCTAAAGTAGAAACAATTAACCCAATTTGTCTTATTTAGTTGATTAGCAATAGAAGAGAAAAAGGAAAAGAAGAAGAGAAACTAGTAACAAGTCAATTTCTGTTGGGTCTAACATCTACATAATTTGCTAATGCAATTGCAATTTTAGGAATTACGCGTTGATCATTATTACACGTTCATTTATTATTTGAAGGAGATAAATACGAGTTGGTGAATTTACGACTCGTATATGCACCATAATTTTTTACATTTGATACACATGAACATGATCTTGTACATCTTTATTTTTTGCAGAATAAAAGGAAGATAGGGGCATCCAGTGGTAACATTTTTCCTAGAGTGTTTCTATGAGTTCTTGCTCATAGGACTAAAATTGGAGGATGGCCATGTTAGACTGGAGGAGCCATATATGATATTTTTAAGCAGCTATGAAGATAAAATATTGATATATACTATGTCATCTAGTTAAAAGACTCATCAAATCACATATTCGTTATAGTCGGTGATTATCTTGTACATATTTAAAGATAAAAATACCACAAACACTGGAAATGTGAGTGAAATTTCCGAGAAAATTTCTTTTTTGTTTCATATTGAATGTTTGAAAAACATAACAAGTGGCACGATTTTTTTTTGTTACCATTATCTTTTGTAAATTGTAATACTACTTCTTCACCTTTATTATTTCAATATTTTTTATTTTCAACATCATCTGTAAAAATTTAATAGTAATTCTTTTGTGTGAATCAATATGTAAAATAACAATTTAGAATACTCTGCAATTACAAATCAATAAAATGCACCTTACCTATTAATCTTATTAAAAATAGTATAGAAAAATTCACATCAAATCAATCAAGCAATCACAATTGTTTATCGCAGAATCCAATAATGTAGAAAATCACGATAAATCCAGCAATCCATGGCTCATCGTTCGTGCCTTTAGAATTAATGAACCATGGATTGCTAGACTTTATCGTGATTTTTTATGTCAGAATGTAGTGGATTCCGCAATGAACAGTTGCCGTTAGAATGAGCTGTGAATGAGCTAAGTTTTCTCATGATTTCTACATCAGAATATATTGAATTCCACAATGAATGGTTGTGATTTCTTAATTGAGACTTAGTCAGCTCACCAACTTAAGCTGTTTTTGTTTTTTGGTGGTTCTTTTCCCCTATATCTTGTATTGGCTTAAGGAAAAAAGAAAAAAGAAAAAATCAAGCATAGTGCACATACTACATATTTAGGATGAATTTTTCCCAAAAGTATATAAGGTAGGAATTGGAGAACTGGCAATCCTTCCATTTACCATATCACCCATGTTTCCCATATGCATTTTCTCTCACTACATTTTTCAATATATATTCATTATAAAATATTTGAATATCATAATCGTATCGGTATAATTGTATAAGCATACAGATGAGACCAGCTTTCTTTTGACACACATGACACATCCTTCCATTTTCCATCTGTTTGGTGTTGTGTGAATTTAACGTGTTTTGTAATAGAAAGAAAAGGGACTAGAGAGAACGAAGAGAGAGAAACTAGGGGGGGCCATATGAAGAACACGCCCTTCACTTCTCACAGTCCCTCCTCGTAGATCTTAGTTTTCCTCAAGATTTCTCATGTGGGTTTTCACTAATCGGTTGAATTCGTCAAAATATCGATCTGGGTATTGATATTTTTGCCATTTCGATCTGCTTATGTTTTCAACTTGTTAATAAGTCGTCGGGGATTGATTGATTGATTTATTTGTTTTTGGCCAGGGGTGCTGAATTGTGCGTGGATTGATCATAGGTAGCATCGGATGTTTTTGGATTGAATCAAAGGATATCGAGGTTGTATCAGACAATCTAGCTCTTGTGTGGGTTTCCTGTATAATTTTGAATTAAGGTATTATTGTTGTTTTTTATTGGATTTTATCTGCATTTTTGTTTGAAGAGCTTGAATTGTCACCTTGGATTGGTGAAAGGTTGAATTTTGATGAGTCTCCCACTTTCGGTGCTCTAATGTATTGGTGAAGATTGAATTAGCTGGACAGTTGGTGATCGTTCGCCAATATTTAAATTGAATTGAGGGGGAATGATTCATATTTAGTGGAAATTAGTACTTAGAACTTGTCTTAATGGTGTAATTCTGTCATTGTAGGAAAATGCAATCGGATCTTGGAAAATTATTCATCGGCGGAATCTCTTGGGACACAGATGAGGAGCGTTTGAAGGAGCATTTTAGTGGTTATGGGGAAGTTTTGGAAGCAGTAATTATGAAGGATCGGAGCACAGGGCGAGCCCGTGGTTTCGGTTTTGTTGTCTTTGCTGACCCTGCAGTTGCAGAGAGAGTCATTAAGGAGAAACACATCATCGATGGTCGGATGGTAAGTGCCTGAGTCATTAGTCAGTCTATTGCTAAGCCATCTCTTTGCATTTTGCTTGAGAAAAGGGGTAATAAGGAGTTATCTTCATACATGGTATTTCCATACATTATCTAATGTTGCAAAGTTTGGTTATTTACATAATGTAGTCAATTGTATCTCACTTTGAAGGAAAAAATTTGATTGCATTAGTCTGAGATCCTCGTATAGCAAGTACATTGAGCACATAAAGGAAAATTTCTGGCACTATTCATTGCTAGAATATACCAATTTTTGATTACCAAAATATTTATACACTATACTAGTCAGTTAGCTATTGGATATTTGAACCATGGGAGATGCTTATCTCTTTGCATTGTGTTTGATAAGAGGAGGAATCAGGAGAAATCTGCATTCAGTGATTCACAATTGTAATTTTGTGAAGTTAGGTTATCTTCGTAAGTAGTCAATTCAGTCTCATTTTGAGCTAAAGTAGTTGTTGTCTTTAACTCCTCTCTCTGTTGTTTTTCAATCACACAAAATTGTATGAGCAATATTGTAGGTTTATTACATCAGGTTGTCTTTGAGTCTGGAATTTACCAGTGATTCTTAAATCAGGTTGAGGCAAAGAAGGCTGTTCCAAGGGATGACCAGAGTACAGTGAGTAGAAGCAGCCCCAGCATTCAGGGTTCCCCTGGTCCAGGGCGCACAAGGAAGATATTTGTGGGAGGTTTAGCTTCCACAGTCACAGAGACTGACTTCAAGATGTATTTTGAGCAGTTTGGGACCATCACAGATGTAGTGGTGATGTACGATCACAACACTCAGAGACCAAGAGGCTTTGGGTTCATCACCTACGATTCGGAGGACGCTGTGGACAAAGTGTTGCTCAAAACCTTCCATGAGCTGAATGGTAAAATGGTTGAGGTCAAGCGTGCGGTCCCCAAAGAGATGTCACCGGGTCCTACCCGTAGTCCACTTGGTGGATATAACTACGGTTTGACTAGGAATAACTTCCTTAATGGCTACGGTCAAGGGTACTCACCAAGTACAGTTGGTGCCTATGGTCTTAGAATGGATAGCAGGTTCAATCCGATAACCAGTGGTCGAACTGGGTTTGCTCCATTTGGTACAGGTTATGGAATGGGTTTGAATTTTGAACCGGGGGTGAACCCAAATTTTGGGGGAAGTGCAAACCTCAATAGTGCATTAAGCTATGGACCGGGGTTGAACCCCTATTATATGGGTAATTCAAATAGATCCGGCAATCCAGTTGGGTATGATGGTGGCAACGGAGGAAACACTTCGTTTTTTAGCTCAGGGACTCGGAACTTTTGGGAGAATGGAGGGATTAACTATGGAACAAGCTCAACACGTTCAAGTGCCTATATGGGTTCTGGAAGTGGAAGCATTGGAGGAACATTTGCCAATACTGGAATTAATTGGGGTTCTTCTCCGATTTCACCCCAGGGCAGAGGTAATTCGGCTGGTGGGAATATTGGTTATGGGGGTGGCGATAACAACTACAGTTTAGCAGGGGGAGGGTATGGAAGAAATACTGCAACTAGTGGGCCCCTCTCGTCATCACATACTGCAACAAATTATGGTTATGATGGTGCTTTTGCAGATTTTTATGGTGGTGGTTCGGTTTATGGGGACCCTCCTTGGCGTTCAGCAAACTCTGAAAGAGAGGGATCCAGTTCATTTGGTTATGGGATTGGCAGTGGAGCCTCTGATCTTCCTGGGGATAATACTCCTGACTATGTTGGTGGTTATAGTGTTACTAAGAGACAGACAAATAGAGGTAAAGTACTGCAAACTAGTGTCTACTACATCTTCACGCAGTTTTTATTTTTCAGCGGGGAACCTTGGTTTAAATAGCAAAGAGGCATATAATACACGACAGTGATGTTTATCAGAACACGATAAATCAGCCTTAAACATGGATTATTGCAGCATCTTTGTAAATGTGCAGAAGATGATTTAGTGTCCCTTTTTTTTTTTGCCAATGCTTATAAAGCATGCAAATGAGTTGTTTATGTAATGGACTTCGGGCAGCAAATGTAGCTATCGTTCTATAGTTCCTAGGCCGTAGGAAACCACGAGTGCAAATTGTAGTGAAGTTCATCACAACTCACAAGATGAACTCCAGGATGTGGTTTGTTGGGTTGAAGTTGCTCTAACCACTGTTTCTATTGTCTTCTTTATTTTTAGTTGAGAGATAAACCGATAGAAACTGTTATTATCCTCATAGTAGATGTAAATGACCTTGTATGCAGGGAGGCATTGTCATGCTAAAATACTAGCTTCAATAGGATAAGAATGGAGAAAGACCAAATATAGAGCGTGTTCGAACTTTTCTATTACGAACTTAACTAGGTAAAAAACTGGTAAAAGGGATTTATTTATTATCATGTCAACATGCAACTTCTTAGATAGAGGGTTTAATCCTTCTCTTTCACTATTCATTTTGGGTACAGAACATGAAATGTAGTTCTTTTTTTTTTAAAAGAGAGCAGCCAGTGACGACTTTGAAGAATAAGTATGTGCCTGCGCACAAGGGCTTGTCTTAGCTCACAAACATGATTCGAAAACTGTCTACTTAATATATCATCATAATTTCGGACATAAGTTGGCATTCTGCCTTTGAATATTCTTTCATCCACCTGCAGTGCACTTCTACTTGACCAAGACTCTAATTTAGTAATGTTTTGCTGGACAATTTTTTTTTTAAGGTGGCATAAGGGTTTTAGTCTTTTATCTCACCCTGAAATGTTTGAGTAATCTCATTTTCTCCACATATTTTGGTACTCACAATAAAATTTAGTATTTTGGTCCTTTCAAGATCTAGATAATTTTACTTTAGGCCCTTAAAGTGTAATTTTTTCTTTTATCACAATCCCCCAAAGTTGGAAGTTATAATCTGGCATTTGGCTCCCTTTTTATCAAATTCCTTCATGTGCTACTGTACAGTAACTTATTTGGCAAAGCTTAAGGCTAAGTATCACTTCTCGCACACTATGTTCTCTCTGCTGCACAGGTACTTGTGTGATCCTTTTCTTATTTGTATGCTTTGTCCACCACCCACCCCAATTTTATAAGTTCTTAAGTATTGTTCAAAATTGGGTAGCCCACCTTTCATGTCCTTAGATGCCTCTGGACCAAAGCTGACAAGGCAAGCTGAATCATGTTTCTGGTAAAAAGACAGAAAAACTGCGTACAGACTCACTTGCACTTTAGGTGGCTCCTCCAGAGTCTTGATATTCATTGTCACTTATGCTTCTAAATAATCCTTTGGTGCAATTCTTGTGTATCTTGATGAGATTTTAACTCAGAAAAATTGGAGATTTAGAGTAAATGGCTACAAAATTTCTGTCTAGATTCATATGTTAGTGCATTTATTTATTTATATCTTGAAGTGGTTATCACAAGGAAATTTCAGCAAATATAGAGTTTTTCTCATCTTCTGTAATTAGATTGCACTAAGATTGTAAAATCATAATCCGCTTGTGATTGGTAATTTTGCTTTCAGAGCGTGACTCACAAATTAGGTTCATCATTCTGTGTATGAGCTCCATTCATATAGTATGCAGTAACTTGTACAATTTTAAACCATCTTGATTTGTGTGTTTACTTTACGAGTGATAGGCGCAAATTAGGCTAGCTGTTTCAATTTTGATCAGTTGGTTCACATATTGACAGTCAAGGAATCACCCTTGACAACCACAGTATTTGTTTGCTTAGGTCTGAAAAGAGCGCAACTAATGCAGCATTACGTGTCAACTGACTTGCATGTTGTAATAAACATAGACACTTTAGACTAGTATTGATGAAGATTTTTAGCGGTTGCAATCCCTGATTCCAAGACCTGTCAATAGCTGACACTTTTCCAATACGGTGACAAGGTTCTGATTAGAGAGGTTGGATTAGCTTACCTGAGCCGTGTTCTTGCAACAAAAAGAGTTTAATTAGAATCTTGGAAGTCCGAGTTGGGCTAGTTTCTCAAGAGATCAATTCTCAGCCATGTTCAGTAAATGAGTTTTTGGCCTCGGAACCCAATTAGTGCTCTCTCTAACCTTGGTTTCAGAGCCCAAACAATGCCATTGAAGCAAACTTCCGAGCATTCTCGCTTTGACGCAATCCATGCCTTCTCCCTTTCCGCTTCAATGGTGGAAGGAGCTTTCTTTATAGAAGCAAGAGTCGTCGATTCCAATCCCAACCTACGGCCACCTGATCTCTACGACCTTCTTTAGGGAACCTGGGATCAATCTCCAATTGTAGTGTGGCCTTACCTGCCCTGATGGTAGGCATCTTTTGAACAAGTGTTCTGATTTCCACCAGTAATATTCACAACTGTCTGTTACCTACGCAAAGGGAGTCCTAAATGTCACTAAGATGCAAGGTTTTAAATTAAGGCCGTCCGTAATGGAATTTTGAACCTCCGATACATTTATTTACCTATATATCAGCCAATATTGTCCGATATCAGCCGATATATGGTCCTATCACCGATACTGTTACATTTCCTGATGCTATGATTTTAAACCCTGCTGAGATGGATTGCTTATGCATAGAGAGTATGCAATTTTAAGTTTGCCTTGACTTGAATGTGGAGTTAATTGATGTGAAAACGTATTAACAGGTTTGCTTAGTTCTATTTCTCAGTATTTCAAAATGGTTTTGAGTGTTTTAAGTTGGGTGTGTGTGCTTCAATTTTTCAGGTACTTCCCAACTGCCTATGCTATTGGAAAATTGTCATACTTTTAGGCTAATATGCCTCCTGACTCGTAGAGAGCTTTTAATGGCACATAGATTAGTATAATTCCAAACTTATAGGAACTTGTGTAACAAACAAAACATGAATGTAACATTGAATTCATATCAAGCATTCCTTGCGAGTGTGTTTTGGTTACTGCCATATGCGTTTGACTAATTTAATTTTGGTTTGCTTGCGTTTTACTAGCATATTGTCAAAAGCTTCATTTTGACCCTATTTAGGCAATTGATCTTGAGGCTTGAGTTGACGTTAGAGGCAGCCCAGAGGTCCAGACAACAATCCTGCAATGCCATGCTCTTTATAGCTTTTCTCTTGAATCTATGCTATTTGTAACCCATTGAAAGCTGTTTGTTGTTCTGTTGGCAAGAAATTCTACGATGTTATCTCTGGCCATTTCCTTCTGAAGCATGATAGCTAGATGTGTTGTGAATACATCTCATGATACTTACTAGGTTTTTTTTTATTTCTCATTTAACAGGTATTGCTGGCTAGGAGGATACGAGATATCAGTTTGTTTTAGCAGGTGAAGAAATTTGGTGTAGCTTGGTGAACTGTGAATTTTGCACACTTCCTCGTGATCTCATGATACTTACTAGGTTTTTTATTTCTCATTTAACAGGTATGGCTGGCTAGGAGGATACGAGATATCAGTTTGTTTTAGTAGGTGAAGTAATTTGGTGTAGCTTGGTGAACTGTGAATTTTGCTCAGTCCCTCGTGAATATCTCAGTTAAAAGGAGGAAAGGAAATTTGTTATCTTATCTAGAGCTAACCGGAGTGCCTGTTTTGAAGACCGAGTTTAGTGATAGAAGTTAAGTGAGATTTTGTGTCGAGGATTGAGTTTTGAGTTACCATTTTCAGGATTTCTTTTTTGGTATTTGAGTGAGATGTAAAATCAGATTGCGGCATATAGTCAGAAACGTATCATGCGTCCCTGGTGAGGCGGCGATACAAAAAAAAGATAGACTTTGATATTGGCTTTAATTTCTAGATTTTTCTGTTTCCTGCTGTAATGTTTTTTTGCAAAGTTGCAGGTGGTTATCAAGTAAGCCCTAGTTTATGTTTTTCCCGTAATCGGGTTTGTTTTTTCCTCGGATTGTAAGAGAGGTGTTGACATGATATGATTTATTAGTGAAACATTTATGGAATTTACCCGTTTAGGGTCCCCATGAATAAGTCTGATTCTTTTTCAGTGGAAACCTTTCCTACCAATTGTTTAACTTGTCTGATAGGAATTTCTAGTTGTCCATTGAATATCCGTCGAGTATTAGGTCACTGGCCGTTACAAAAAAATGAAAATAAAAGAGTATTAGCGTCACTGTCTCATCGTCTAGACTCTATTCTTATTTTCAGTAAGGGGCGCGGTGGTGCTTTTTCTTCAACTTGTTGTCTCATCTCTCTTTTTCCCGAAAGATATTTTCGGATCTCGTTCAAAGATCTTGAAATCGGATCAATATCAAATAATTCAGTTAACAGTATTTTTAGGCTTTCAATCTAGTACTTTTTTGACCAAAATGATTCTCAACTTTTTGCCCATGGTTGGAATTTCTGGTAAGACAGAACTTTTTGCCCATGTTGGATTCAATTTAGAACCATGATGGAGATACCTAAAGAGAAAACATTTGCCCTTTTCTACTTTATTGAATATCTGGTCTTTCTAACGTTCCATGAAAGGCCTAAAGGGTGAAGAAACTGGAAGTTGGCAATGGTCAAAAAGTTGAAAGTAAAAAGAGGGATGGAAGTTGGAACCATAGGCTATGATCTTCACTTCAGCTTTTACAGGCTGTAAAAATTTTTGGGCTCCCAATTTCAGATAAGCAACATACAATCGATGTGGCGAGCAATAACCCGACAGAAGTCATTGCACTCAAAAAAGGAAGCCTGCCAATGGTGCTACAAGAAATCTCCTTTTGCTGCAAAATCTCTAGTTTGGAAAAGAAATATAAGCTGTAAAACTGTTCGAAGTGCTCAAAATATACGTTTCTTGGGGTAATGGTAGGGTCTCGTAATGTGGTACAACATGCGCATTTTGTAGCTAAACGTGCCATGATTGCTTGCTTATACTGGTGCATCCCAACTATTTTTTGTAAAAGTCTTAGTGACACGAGGCGATTATAACACGCACTGCACTTAGTGTCCCTAGCGCTAGACATTAGCTTGTTTAGCTATTTTTCATTTTTTAACCGGCTTATCATGTATGCAATTTCCTACATTCTCTTAAAAAATGACTAGGAAATAAGAAACAACTTTCATTAACAAACAAGACGACTGAGGTAGCCTACTAACCTCTTACCCTGAAAGTCAAGAAACAGCTCAACAAAGTTAGATGATGAGATTTGCACAAGTCCTCTGTCAAACACAATCTTATCCTTTTTGAGCATGCGGAGCTTTAGCTCTACTGAGAGACTGGATCCCATTGTTGAGACTAGACCTTTGTCACAAGACAGGTCTAAGTTCAATTCTACACAGTTCCAATGCTCAAAACAGTACGGGAGTGACAGAGAGAAGGTAGATGAAATGCAGAACTTCCTCACGCTGTATGATACCGTATGATGACTTAGGGTATATGTTTTTCTTCCCCCAGATTCAGTTCTTCAATCTCAGGTACTTATCCTACACTCCAGCTTGTTCCGAGGTGTAAATGACGATCTATATGGTTTCAGTCTCTGTTCCACGTATGTGTAAAATTAACTCAAACAAGAAATGAGGGAGCAGCAGCATGGAGAAAATACCAATATCTTGTTTTATCCAATATTTTGCAAGCTTTGGAGTTGTTTGAATAAGTCTCTGAATCTTCCAGTAGTCACTCAAAGTTGATTAATCGGCCAGTGATGTTAGGAACAAAGGAGCAAGGAACAGAAGTACAACCTACAAGCAAAGCAAAACCAAATTCATATGCTAGTACAGTTAATCATACCCAGATAGGATTCTAGTTGTGAAATCAAATACTACTAGACATTGTAAGACAACAATTTCTCCAGCTTGTTTCGACATATTGATGACACTCTCTTTCATTTCAGTCTTTGTTCCATGTGTGTAAAATTACTGTACAAAGAAATGAGGGAGCAGCAGCATAGAGAACCATTAATAATCTTGTTTTATTCTGTATTTTGCACGCTTTGAAATCGCTTGAAATAGGTGAAGTAGGAAATCAACACGGTCTAAGTCTGAATCTATTATTAGTTACTCAAAGTTGATGAGTGAGTAAACGATTAGTGATTTTAGGAACAAAGGAGTAAGGAGTTCAACAGAAATTCATATGCTAGTGCATTCAATCACACCCAGATAGAATTCTACTTATGAACTCAAACACTAGATATCTTAAGACAACAATGCCTGGTTTTGATTCATTGCTGTTGAAAGTTAGCTGTATAATCAACCAAGACATTATCGGAGAAAAACAGCTCAGGTTTATACCTTTTCCACTTGAGTTTTCTTACATATTGTAGAGCATCCAACTCAAAACCAATTGGCAGTGGTGAGTGGAGAAACTGTCGAGGCTCATATTGGACGTTATAAAAAACTAATGCAGGACAAGCTCTAACACATACAAACATTTAAGACTACTAAGTAGAACAGAAAGCGTGATGTTTAAGGTCTGTTGAAGTTTCGAAAGATACAGGAGTACAGGATGTGTAAATATACTCATAGAAAGGCAGACAGGTAATAGACAAGCTGGACGTAAGGGAAAAAAGATGTAAGAGTTTTTGTATTAAAAACAAACATTATTCGTTGCATTACAATACTTATTGAAACAAAACCAAACATGCTCACCTCCATCTAGACTATCCACCTCGCATCACTAGACACCAAAGTAAATTACAGCTATCATGCAAAGAGTTGCCTCTGTCGGCTGAATCAATAAAACAACAGTTTAGAAGAATGCTCTACTGCCGTAAAAAACTCTTGGGCTTGGTCCATTGTTCTTCGATTCTTTTCCTTTCTCATCCGAGCCTGTTTCTTCTGCGTCAGCAGATCCATTCTCAACGTCCAAAGGGAGCTTCATCTTAGCCAGTGATTCAGTGAACTCCTGCATGCTTTTCATGTACATATCAACAAAGTCTTGCTGCACCACCTCTCTTTTAGGCTCAATGTTCACCTCAAAGTCGTTAACTGACAATGCCGAATCAGCATCTCCTATTTTCTCCGTCAGAGATGACCCAAAATCTTGATTTACAGGTGTAGAAGCTCCTGGAGAATCCAAAGGCAATTGAGAGCTCGTTTGAATCGCTGTCGAAGGAGTGGAAGTAGTTGAAACACTATTTGGTGGAGTCTCGACCTTCGAAACGTCAACACTGTTAAGGCCAAGACCACTACTGCCTTCCCCAATTTCGCCACTTGCTTCTTCCAAACAAGGGTGTTTCCCATTAACTGTTGTTTCCAAATTGGCACATGGGATCTCAAAATACTCTGAAACCATCATCTCATTTTCGCTAGCCATATTCTGATCCAGGAACTCGATCATATCAAGCTCATTCGGGACACAAATGGGTACTTCTGAATCTCTCATAACAAGATTCACTGCTGTAGAGGAGCGCGGCGTAGATGTTTCTAACACTTCAGGGTAAGATCCAGCGTAAGTGACAGTCAATTGGACAAAACCAGCTGGAGAATGGAATAGATCACTGGAGGAGAGGGAAAATTCTTGTTCTACCTTCCCACTCCCAATGACAACATCAGAAAGAGGAACCAATACAACACCCAACAACTGATCCTCAAGATAGTTCCTTACCCTACTTAGCATCCATATTTCACATTTCAGTGATGAATCGATTGTTCGGACATTGAGCCGGAGACTCTCGTTAAAAATCGGATTCTTTCCCCCACCGTTAATGATCTGGGTTGAAACTGCTGTTTCAGGATCACTAGTCAAGCTAATCTTGGCATACACATCTTGCTTGTGGTATATGCATATGTTGTGGATGTCCCTTGCTTGGTGAATGTAAACCTCAAGAACCCCCAACTCATTTGGCTTCTCAGGCTTAGAGACAACAGAAGAGTTTTGCAGCATTTCTGGTTGATGGGATTCCATTAAAACCAACACAATTTTTCCAAGCAAAGCTACAAACTGAAAATTGAACAGTATCTTGAACCTCCAAACTCAAACAAAAAAAAGTACTGTAAAACACAAAAACCCTTGTGAGTTCAGCACGTTAATTACAAACCCAAACCCTAGATATCCCTGCAATAAACTCAAGACTGTTGTATGTTGGAATTTGGATCCAATAAACACAATCTTGATACTGTTACAACTTCTGAATCTGAGCCTTGAGCCCCAAAACACTCAATAAATACAAACCCAAACACTGCTAGGGGAGCTAAAGGAGAGACAAGTTTCCCAAAACCCCAAAAGGCAAACAATGATGCTACGTACCCAAAAACATTACACAAAATTTATTCAAAAAATAATAATGAGTGACTTAGATTCACTTGAGTGTGAATCTCAGCCGCTCTTTTCTAGGTAAATTCTATGTAACTTTTTTTGGGTATTTAGAATTAATAAAAACAAAAACGCTTAAATGATTGACTATGGACACATGTCACACATCATTGGGACTTTTGGAGATTTGAGCCAAAACCCAGAAACCAAAAAGTCAATGATTGATAAGAAAAAAACAGAGAGTCCAAAAAAGCAACTACTTCTTTTCTTCAGTAACAGGACACTTGTGCGGATCCAAGACACTTCAGTACGTAAGTACAAAAAATACACCGACGTTTCCAGTAAAACGCAGGAAAGAAAGGGACAATGGGACATCTTTGTTTTCGGAATTTTGCACAGAAGTCGAAGTCCAGAGCTCTGTAAAAAAATCACATGCTTACAACGTGTAGACGCGTTGGAAAGGAAAATTGGAAGTTAAGTATGAACGATTAGAAAATTGGAAGTTAAGATGAGCTGGCGGGTTGTTACAGTTACGACACGTAGTTAATAATTTCATAACTAAATACACATTTTGAAATCGCTTCTATAGTTTACCTCAAGTCTCGAATTCGTCCCTATGGTTCCAATTGTTTACGAGTAATCCTTGGAGTTTTCAATTTGCGTGGATTTGGTCAAATCGATAACCGCAGTTAATAAAAGAGACGGAAAGAGTAATTTTTTGAAATCGTCCTTGTTGTTTAGTTCGACTCTCAATTTCGTCCTTGTAGTTCAAAAAAATAATTTCGGATTACTTTTTGTCTTTATGTAAAAAAAAAAAAACTCGTATTTGTTATTTTTGAGTTAATTATTATTTTTTTGCCTCGTAGAAACTTAAGCGAATTTTCATTTACCCCAACTATATATGAATGATTTGGAAGTTAACTATGAACGATTAGAAAATTGGAAGTTAAAGAAGAGCTGGCGGGTTGTTACAGTTACGTAGTTAATAATTTCATAACTAAATACACATTTTAGTGTATTGCACAAGAAAATTAGAGAGAAAAAATTCGAGTAAATTTTTGAAATCGTTTATGTAGTTTACCTCAAGTCTCGATTTCGTCCCTATGGTTCCAATTGTTTACGAGTAATCCTTGAAGTTTTCAATTTGCGTGGATTTGGTCAAATCGATAACCGCAGCTAATAAAAGAGACGGAAAGAGTAATTTTTTGAAATCGTCCCTGTTGTTTAGTTTGACTCTCAATATCGTCCTTGTAGTTTCCTAAAAAATCATTTCGGAAAGAGTACTTTTGCGCTAATTTTTTTTTTGCCTCGTAGAAACTTAAGTGAATTTTCATTTACCCGGAGTATGTATGAATGATTAAGTGCCGACAATATTAAAGAAAAATTAAATTGTTTATAAAAAATACAAATTTCTGGTATATTTTCTTAACTTGCTGGTATATAATAGAGCCAGCTGCCCTTGAAAGCAGATAAAAATATAAGATCAAAGCAATATAATGTTCATTATTTTGTTTCGCCTCATAAGTCAGATCTAAAGACTGGGGAATAATAAATTGCTCACTTTTAAAAATCCTAAAGTCATATTGAATAAATAAATTATCTGCAGAAACCTTGTATCAAAGTCAAGATGGCCGAGTTGGTCTAAGGCGCCAGTTTCAGGTACTGGTCCGAAAGGGCATGGGTTCGAATCCCATTCTTGACAGTGTTTACCCTTTTTTTTTTATCTCAACCCTTTCAATTTTTTTTTTTGAGAAATACTTATTTACGGAGCCTCCATAAACAAGGAATTTGCACCGAGCAAATCCGGACAGTACATTCCGCGATCCAACAGTCCAAATCAATGCACTTTGTCTCTCTCTCTCTCTCTCTCTCTCTCTCTCTCCTCCTTAAAAAAAAGCATGTTAGATTTAAAAACAAAAACAAAATTCGCACATTAATCCGAGCCGTTGGATCTCAGAATGCACAACCAGAATTTGCTCGGTGCAAACTCCTTGTTTACGGCGGCTCCGTAAATAAGTATTTCTCATTTCTTTTTTACTCTTTTTTTCGTCACAAAAAGAAATACTCAAGTCTCTGCATAAATCCAATTACAAAAAGAAGACCAAAGAAAAAAGCCAGTTTCCTGCCAGACATTTTTCTATATGGCAATTAACCACCAAGCCAATAAAATCCTCCTCATAATTTATTTCAACTATTGCTTGATCCAATTTCTTTTACAGACCCTCCAAGTACACCTTCCCTCCTCAACTTGTCTTCTTTAGCTTTCCTACAAAAAACCACCCAAGAATTCACTTCCAATGCCACACAAACCCCAATCAAACTAGATAAACACAAGCAATACACTAACTTGGCATAAGATCTCCCTTCTCCCATCACTTCAAACCCTTGAAAAACATTCACAACCCCCAAAACAACACAAGCGTACCCCACAAAGTGGTGGTACGATTTCCAATACTTCCGGTACTTATTCGTGGTTTTCGGCCTAAAAAGCAGTGCCAGAGTCTGCAAGCTCGCCAAGCAGAATGCCGTGAACCCTAGCTTCCGGTGGAGCCCGTAGACCATCCCGGGGGACAAATCCCCTAGCCGGAGCCCAATGGAGAATCCAATGGTCCCTAGGAAAAAAGCGGAGAGTTGGACACCGGCGTGAGCGTAGAACCAAGCAGGGCCTAGTGATTGAATGTGTCTAAGGTAACGGGAGATGACGGCTCCAACGGGCAGTAGGATTCCCCATGAGATAGCGTTTATGATCCCGTGAACGAGTTTTAATGTATAGATGTTGTTGTGTTTGGTGGATTCGGTTCCGGATAATAAGTCGATGGTTGTAACAGAGGAAAGGTCGTTAATGGTAATTGGATGGATTGTTGGGGAGTAACCTGTAACATTTGAAAAACAAGAGTCACAATTATGCATCAGACAAAAGTATAAACAAGAAATTAACTAAAGGTAGATTATATTAAAAATATCAAATATACCATAGTGGAAATTCATCCTACATAAAATGATGTATGACATGAAATTTGACTTCACAAACTAGAAAAAATTAAACCAGGCAAAGACAAACACATTTCGTCCTCAATGTTTCCGACGCTGGACTAGTGTGAATTTTTTCTGGCGTGACAAACTTGACGAGTCGAACAAAATGAAAGAATCAAATTATTTTTTCCAACCTGAGATGGGCCCACATTTGGATCACAGAGGCCCTGGGGCCGTATTTAAGACGCCTAAGATGTTAAGTTTCATTAAAATTGGCAAAGAAGTTCATAGCCGAAACAAAGAAAAAAAATGGCTTTTTAGTTGTTAGACATCAAATGTTTCTTGTAATCCAATTTAACTGGTGATGCTTTAATAACCTTAAATTTACCTTGGACATAGAGGCCGCGGTTCCAGACATTATGAATCTTGGTCTTGTTTGGCACCAATTTCAGCGTGGCATGGATTTGAATTGCGGCACCGTCGTGAATTGTGGCCATCCGGCCACCGTACAGAGTGGCGGAGGAGGTGAGGAGGTGGATGTCAAGAGGGCTGGAAAGTAGTGAGTTTTTTTGGAGTTTGACACTAGGGTCTAGAATGTAGGGTAGTAGGACTAGTTGGCCGGAATTCGGGTCCGGAAAGGCGATTAGGGCACGCGTACCGGTCATTTCAGCCGAGATAGGGTTGATGCCCCATCCAACCCAACCGGAAGGCGATATGAAAGTGCCGAAAAAGACTATTTCTAGGGTGGCATTGTGGGGGTGGAAAGTCCATGCAATGGAGGCTTGCTGGGAAGGTAGTGTCATGCATTTTTGGAAGGTTTTGGTGGTGGTGACGGTGGTGCAGCGGGCGGAAACCGCCGCGGGTTGGTGGGAAGATAGGAGAGAGAAGAAGAGGAGGAGGAGGAAAGAGAGCATGGTGGTGGAACAAATGTGATAGAAGAGAAAACAACACTTATGAAATGAAAGTGAAAGCTTTTGTTAGCATTATATGTGTTTTTGTATTGATGGTGCCTCTGTTTTGGATAAGTAAAACTATATCATGTAATGAGTGGTAAGTGGTAACAGAATGTTGAGTGGTGGTGGGCACTGCTTAACTTTGAAGGCAAGGGATGCAAAAATTGTTTTGAGTAGGTTTTCGTAATGATGGGTACGTATGGGCATGAAAGCTTTTTGTGTGGGGATTTTGGTATTTGCTATTTTGGAGTGTAGTGGCTATATAATTTATAGGGTTGTCTACCATGGGCCCCGTTTGGAAGTTGGAACTAATTTCTGTTCATTGTCAAGGAAAATTAAGGGGGCCAAGCAGGTAGGGGCACACGTCGTGTCGGACGCCAATCTCGGCCGTCTAAATGTGTTTTGGACGGCTCTGATTTGAAAGAGAGAGAGAGAGAGAGCTAGGCCGTCCAAAACACTTTTGGACTGTCGAGATGCCCGACGGGTACCGCCACTTAGTACCCGTCCGGCACCCAAGTTTTTCTCGGATTGAGGTATCAAAGGAAGTTGGGAATTCTTTTGCTTTTTTTTTTCTTTCTTTTCTATTTCAGATTCTGCTTGACTTAGAAGCTAAGTGATAGTACTATGCATAGAACTCAAATGATTCTCAAACAGTGGGGTGGGTGAGTGATTTTCAAGTTTCATTCATCTAGAGTTTTGGTGGATAATCTTGATGATTTTTTCTTTTGGGTACTTCAAAGAACATGAATTATTGGACTAAAATCAGGGGGAGGGGATGAAGAGCCAAGATGGAAATTTGGGTCCGACCCGAATTCCGAACCTGGTTTGAACATCGTGACATAACTTAGATACTAGCCTAATATAAAGTTTTTACAACCGAATTTATAATGCTGATAGAAATAAGAATTACTGTTGAAAGTAAATTTTATTTGTCACTTGGTTACCTTTCTGCAAACACTCTCTTAGAGCATCTCCATCTGTCATTTTAACTTTTTTGTAGTCAGAATTCTGCAGAAAGGTAACCAAGTGAATACTTCAAGTTTACATGACCAATTGGCAAGTACTTTTAGGAATAGGAATTGGAAAGTTCAAACAATATTTTCAAAAATGGAGCTTAATCAATTTGAGTATAATATCGATCAACATCATTTAGAATTTATGAAATGTTACTGTTGAAAATTTGGTGATGAAGTTGATGCTATCATTAAATTGTTCTTTCGAAAAATTTTCTTCGCATCACAACCACCACCACTGTCGCTGTGCCACGACTACTACTAACAACTTATTGTATTTTTCAATTTTTACTTCAATTATACCAAACGGCAGATACATTAAATCAATCATTCATCACTATTACCTTATATTAACCTTTAGCTATTTATCTTCACCGTAAGATGTATGTTTTCTTGAATTGTCTATTTTTGGCAAATTGTGGATTGATATATTATGAAAGAATAGCTGGTTCTAAAAAAGAAAAAAAAGAAAAAAGAAAAGAATGACTTGTAATGTAAAAAAACATTTTGAAAAAAAAAAAAACCAATTATATGGAACAAGCTCTCAGTCGTGATTTCTAATTTTCTATGAATAACTGCGAGCAAAGCTGTCAGATTGCATCTACGGGAAATTGCAGAAATTAATTGAGTTCATTAGAGCAACAGCAGCAGCTAAGTCAAAAATTTGGCCAAAATACCTGGTGTATAGTGCATATAGCTACTCTGTCAAAAAATATAGCTACCCTGTCACCATCAACACTCCAACAATCTATCCATTTTACCTTACCTCTCATTAAAATATTTTTTACTTTATATATATATATATATATATACACACAGATATATATATATACCCAGATCGTTGTCGTTCGTCGTTCATCTACCTTCGCCGTCATTCCTCCACGCCGTTGTTCGTCGCCGTCGTTCCTCCACGCCGTCGTTCCTTCACGCCGTCGTTCCTCCAAAGCTCCATCGCCGTCGATCTGTTGATTGAAGCTTGAAGAGGGCAAAACTCCATCGTCAGCGACCCAAAACTCCATCGCTCCATCGCCGGCGACCGTCAACAGAGCGACCCAAAACTCCATCGCTCCATCGCCGTTGTTCGTCGCCGTCGGTCGTCGATCTTCACCATCGTTGTCCGCTGTAGGGGGAGAGAGAGAGAGAATAATAAAAAAATTGGGTAGCTGATGAACAGTGCAACGGTAAAAATACCGAAGTACTGTTCAAATATGGATGGGGAACAGTGTTATACCCAATCTGCTGCAGCACCCTTTTCTTCTTCCTCCTCTCTATTTTGCCCAAATATGCATTTTACCCAATCTGCTGCTGATGCTCTTACTCTGAAATTTTCCCGTTCGTTAAATCATCAAAACATGTGATACGGCGTCCTCTCCCTTTGGAAAACTTTACATTCAAACTTTCTTTGAAATGGCCACACCGTACTGGGTTTATAGGGTTCTTGGAAGAAGAGGGTTTTGGGGAAAATCTTCAAAGTTGTAAAAGATATCCACCGGGTAACAGGTAAGTTCATAAGCAAATCTCCTGCAAATTTCTTCAAATGTTCAACTTTATATGCAAATCTGCTGCTAAAGCTTCGCCATCCCGCATTCTCTATTTCCATCAAACCCACCCATTTTCGTCCTCCCTTAAATCCGTCCCAAATTCACAAAATCAAGACTCGTTCACTGTCAATTACCTCGTAAAATCATTTGGGTTTTCCCCAGAAAAAGCTCTATCGGCATCGAAGCGTTTAAAATTTGAAGATACCCACAAGCCAGACTTGGTCGTGGAATTCTTCAAGAACAACGGTTTCACCCAAACCCAGATCTCAAGCCTTATTAGAAAGATCCCCCGGGTACTGTCATGCGATACCCAGAAAACCCTCTCGCCCAAACTCGAATTTCTCAAATCCAAAGGCGTTTCTAGCACAGATATTGCCAGAATAGTATGTAGGTGTCCCAATTTTTTGATCAGCAGCTTGGATAATACAATCATCCCATTATTTGATTTCCTTAGTAATTTGCTTCAATCCGAAGAGAAGGCTATAGTTTTTATCCAACGCTGCTTCTTCGCTTGTCATTTTGGTCAGCATACTCTTATGAACCCCAATATTGCAAGCCTGCGAGAAATCAGTGTTTCAGATTCCAATATTAGGTTTTTGGTGATGCAAGGACCTGGAGTATTTATGCAGAGCAATGATAGGTTTAGACAGGTTGTTAAGGAGGTAGGGGAAATGGGTTTTAGTCCTTTGAAATTGAATTTCGTCATGGCGATTAGAGTATTATGTTGCATGCCAAAATCTACATGGAACAAAAAGGTCGAGGTTTATCAAAAGTGGGGTTTGACCGAGGATGAAATTCTTGCAGCTTTTAAGGATAACCCATATTTTATGACGAAATCTGAGGACAAGATCAATCGGGTGATGGATTTTTTGGTAAATAAAATGGGTTTAGAGTCTTCGTCCATTGCAAAAACTCCAACAATTATTTCAATGAGCTTGGAGAAGAGGATTGTCCCAAGGTGTGCAGTTTATCAGGCCTTGTTGTTGAAAGGTTTGATTAAAACCGATGGTATTAGCGTGGCAACATTTCTAAAAATAGGTGAAACGAAGTTCGCAGAGAAGGTTTTGAGCTATCATGAGGAAGAAGGTCCTGAACTATTGAATTTGTACAAGGAAAAATTGGATCTTGCAAAGTAATTGGGATATCTGGATGAGGACAAGGGTGGACAGGTTAAGGATGTTCCTCTTGTATATCAATACGAGATTTGGCGATGCAGTTGGTTAACTGTTATGAGGAAGAAGCTCCTGGCTACTAGGTACGAGGGTAAGTGTTGATTAGTTAAGGATGTCTCTCTGTGGTACCAACTTGACACAATTTACCTATTGTTTTGCTTCTCCTGATTCAACTCTTGGTTATGTATATCTCCTATTTCAAGCTAGAGTGAAATGGATACAAATTTTGATCTTTAGTGATCATGTTTGAGTCCTTTGATTTCACTCTGGAAAAATGCAGTCTGAAGCTGCACATTGCAGTGCATCAAAGTCCCTGTCATTTTGTAATGGTGGTGTCTTATTACGTTACCCCATCCATCGTCCGTTAGCTCAAAAACTTAATTTGGTTTTTTGGTTTTGTCTTTATTCAATTTTTTTTTGCATCTGTTAGTTTTGCGTCAAGATTTTGTGGTTTCTGGATTCCTCTCGACGAGACGAATCTAACAAGTATAAATTTATGGTCAAACCAAATATTTTTTTGAATAAAGCCGAAAATACTTGGATTATTGGATTAATTTTGGCTTTATTCAAAAAATTTGAGTTTTGACCATAATTTTATACTTGTTAGATTCGTCTCGTCGAGGGGTATCCAGAAACCACAAAATCTTGACGCAAAATTAATAAATGCATTTTTTTTTTGAATAAAGACAAAATGAATAATTCAATAATCCTGATTATGGATTATTGGCCAAAGGAGCCCTCAATCTTGATCATTACAAAGGTTTTTAGTTGACATAATTTTATTCGTTTAATTAGTCAGCTTTTCAGTAAATTTTTTTTTTAATTTCATCGCGGCAAACACAAGCATGGTTTAGCTCAATGTTCCTTTCCAGCAACCGGAGTTGATTCTTTGCCTTTGATTCAGAGCATCAAGCGATATTTTCTTTTTGTCCAACTGAGATTGCTTCAGGTTTCGGCGTATTCTTAATTATATTTGAGAGATTGAACCGAATACTAGACAAGTCTCTGTAAACAACCAAGCCCATATATATGAGTCGAGCTACAGTTTATTCGAGTTTGATTTGTTTACTAAATAAGCCAAAATTTCTGCTCTAGCCAAATAAACCAAGCTGAGCCTCGAACCACTCGGGATTAGAGCTGCAAATACGCCAAGGGAAATGCTAATGGTTGCAATGTTGCACCCGTTAAGGGTACAAAAAAGTACACTTGTGAGTCACACTTATACTTTAAAATATACTTTTGGTTGTATTTCAACGTACAAGGGTACTTTGTTGTGCTCTTAACGGTTGCAATGGTGCACCCGTTAGCAAGACTCATAAGCCAAATCGAACTGAACTCTAGAATGTTCAAGGTCGTTCATTAAGTTTTCAAGAGAACTCGAGCATAGCTAAAACTCAATGGATATTTGATGAGCCGAGTTTGCGTAGGTTTGAGTCAGACTCGAGCTTATTCACAAGCCTTAAAAATATTCGCTGTGTTTGGTTGAGAGTTTTGAGAAGAATTTTTTGAAAAATATTTTTGAGAAGAGTTTTGGAGTGCGAAATGCTTATGACGTGAAGTTCTGACTGCAAAACGTCAACGTCAAGTTCTGACTGCAATTGATTTTCTCCGAGTAATGATTTTCTGACTGCAATTGATTTTTCCACAAGTTCTGACGTGAAGTACCTCAGAGTAATGACTTTGTCCATCTGTCGATGTTCCAGGCCAAAACCCAGCTGTGGGCCCCTGGCCAAAACGCAGCTGTCTCTCTCTGCGCGAAACCCTCTCTCTCTCTCCCTCTCTCTCTCTCTCTGCGCGAAACCCAATTACCCAGTGGGCCCCTGGCCAAAACCCAGCTGTCTCTCTCTGCGCGAAACCCTCTCTCTCTCTCCCTCTCTCTCTCTCTCTCTGCGCGAAACCCAATTACCCAGTGGGCCCCAGGCCAATAACGCATCCGATCACAAACTTCTTTTTGAGATCAAAAAATTGTTTGAGAAATACAATCCGAACACAATGATTACTTCCTCCATCCTAAATTTTTTATCCGGTCCGCAAAATGAGGACTTAAAAATAATAAGTCTTTTAAAAGAAAATTTTAAACCTTTTTCATAAATTAAAATTACTCGTTGATATTTAGTTAACTTGTTAAAAAAATAGTATTGAATTTTTCTTGAAAAATTTGTTATTTTGAAGTCCTTGTTTTGTGGACCGGATAAAAATTTTGGGACGCAGGAAGTAGATATTTATGGTCTCGTACGTATACGAAATCATAAAAACCTATTACAATTTAAGTTTATTGTACTTTTAAAAGATTAACATGTAAACAGTTACATGAACATCTACTATTATGTACGTGCATGTAAAATTTTATACACATTCAAGGTTCTATGTGAAATTATTACGAGACACACATATATACTTTAGATTCGTGAGCCTAACTGAGCCGAATACTATCAGGTTCAGGTTCGCTCATTTATTAAACAATGGAGAGATAAACTAAAAGCCTGAAACTCTAACAGCAAGTGCAGCAGGTTTGCCAAAATGGCATTTGAGCCATTTTGGCTTACCAAAGGAGCAAATTACCCCCTCCATCAGATTAGGTAAACACCTAGCCATTTCCCGTTTATGAACAGTGCTTGGCTAAAAATACCCAAACACTGTTTCACCAGTCATGTTTTTTTTATTTATTCTTTTTTCTCTCTCTCCTCCTCCTGTTGGACTGCTGCTGTTGATGATGATCGACGGCGACAGTGATGGAGCTCCGAAAAATGGATGACGATCGACGATGGTGATGACGATCGACGGCAATGGAGCTCCGAAAAATGGACCAATCGAAGTGGATTTCTTCGACGGCTAGAAGATGGCGACGATGGAGCTCCCAATCACCGGCGACGGCGACGGTGATGACGATAGCGACGGCGGAGGAGGTAGCGACAGCGACCGCGGAGGAGGTAGGGACGACGGGAGGAGAACCAATAGATTTGTGGATATACATACATACATATATATATACTATGTGTATGTATATGTTATTTTAAATAAGGAAAAAATAATATTTTAATATAAAATAGGTAAAAATGGGTAGTATTGTTGGAGTGTTGATAGTGACAAGCTAGCTATATGCACTGTGCATCATGTTTTTTGACCAAAAATTTAGACTAGCTGCTGTTTTTGCTCTAATATAATATAAGGAGAGAGTGGGGAATTGGTGCCAGAAAAGTGGTTTTGGCAGGAAGAGAAACTTTCCCACTATGGTTAATTTCTATCTTTTTGCAGAATGCATTTTGAGTAAGAAAAATTATTTCTGTGGGTCTCATTATTTTTCAAGTAACTGAACACTCCAAAAATTATGAAAACATTGGTTTTTCCATCCAAAAATTTTCCCATCATTTTCCAATGGGGCACTTAAATAATCATCCTTTTAGTCACTTGAAATTAGAAAATCATCCTGAGCCTATTTAGGAGTTATGTTTCCATCCCGAGATTCAAATAAACCCTAAAATGCCCTTTATATATATAATTATATAATTGCAACACATTAAGGGATTGAATACTAAATTAAAAGTTGCATATATGGGGCGGTAGGAAGCGGATCATTTTCAAAATTATGAGGTCCTTTGTTGCAATTACGGGATTGGGGATAAAACCCAATCCCCAAATTTTCGCCTCAGCTTTAGAACCCATTTCAATCCTGTTGATTACGTCTATCATCCATCCTCCATCATCCATCATCCATCCTCCATCATCCATCATCCATCCATCATCCATTTCAATCCTTTAGAACCCATTTTTGCCTCCATCATCCATCCTCCATTGCCGCCAATCGACGTCATTCATCCCCGTCCTCCATCATTGTCTTCCAATCCTGTTGATTACCACCATCCTTCGTTGTCATAGATCACAGTCGTCCTACATCGTTGGGCTATATATCCAACCAGAGGACTTCAAAAGCTTTTTGGAAGGAATTAGGTGCATCAAAGTCCAATGATATTTGTTTTTGCCGTGGTGGTATCAAGAATTAATGGAGCTATTCGACTCTTCGATCGTATTTACCATGATTTCTGGAAAATCCTTTGACTCTTCATCCTTTGATTTTCTTCATCCTTCGACTTTTTGCTCATATTTACCATGATTTGTGAAAAATCCTTCGACTCAACGTTCGTATTTACCATGATTTCTGGAAAACCCTTTAACTCTTTGTTTGTAGTTACCATCATTTCTGAAAAATCATGAGTATGAACTACTGATTTACCATGATCACCTGGTCAATGTAGCATGTAAATACTACATTTCTGTCCATTTCTATTTACCATGAATTGTAATTTTCTGAACAATTAGTTGGTTTTCGAGTTTTTTGCCCACCTACTTGTTTGTTTGCCCACCTACTTGTTATTAGTTATTTAGTTCATTATGCAATTTGAATAATTTTACACGGAATAAAACAAAACGGAATGTACTCATGAAGTTTTCCCAATCATGGTAAATCTGATCACAACAAACCATTGATATGGTAAATTTGAACAAATAATAAACTGTGACCATAAAAAACTGATCATGGTAAAAATTAAATACGTGATTTTTTCATGGTAAATATATTCAAAGAGCATGTTAAACCATAAAAATGAGAAAAATGGGGTAACTAATTATCTCACCACAGTCACTACCCCCTCTTTTTCAAACATCCTTAATAATCCGGTGAACTTCAACCCATTTTTAAGTTTTGACGGTAAACCACTTGATCACAACAAAATCAATCCTCTTTTGAATTTCAAAAATTATTTCCATTTTGTATTTTTCATCCTCTAATATATAAGAAGGGTAATAATGGTAAGTCACATTAAAAGAGGATGAAAACATATTTTCATAAATAATGGGGGATGAAAATCTAATTTGCACCCAAAAATCGGATGGATATTTAATTACCTTTTTCCAATCAACTGAACAAGGCCAAGGGAATGGAAACAGGAAAATGTTTGGTCAGGCAGCCTTGAAAAAACAAAAACAAGAAAAGGAGACCAGCATAAACGACGGCGTCTTTGCCTTCGAGAAAAGGGGCAGCCAATTTGCAACCGACTACACGGCGAGCAGAACCAGGGAGGGAGAGAGAGAGAGAGAGAGAGAGAGAGAGAAGAATGAAAGTGAGTTTAGAAGGGAAGAAGACAATTTTGGTACCATACATGAAAGAGCACGTCCCAAAGTACCATCAATGGATGCAGGACCCGGCCCTACTACAAGCCACAGGGTCGGAGCCCCTGACCCTTGACGAGGAATACCAGATGCAGCTCTCTTGGACCCAAGACCCCCAAAGTATTCCCCCATCTTTCTCTTGGCTTTATATGTCAACTGGATTCGATTTGTTTTCATCAGCTAATAACGTATTCGCTATGGGTTTTTTGTTTTTGTTTTTTTTGCAGAGCAGACTTTCATAGTCTTGGATAAAGAGTTGGTTGTTGGAGACTTCATCCATCGAAACGCCCACGTTGAAGGTCATTTTCATTTCCTATCACTGCTCTACTGATTTGCAACTTGATTTTGGTTTTAATGTTCGTACGCTGTACAGTGTGGAGTACGCTTTATAAATTGATAGAAATTTCGTTTCTTGATTGTATTTATGTACAATTATCCACATGGAGGTAAATCGTAGTCGAATTTGTTTTGTGAAAGTTTGACTCTCGAGGAGAATTGGGTGGCTTTTTTTTTTCTTTCCCGCTAGGCCGGATATTAGTAGCGTTAGATTACTACGGCAGACTAGCGTCGTTCTGTCGATTTGGGTGGCTTTATTTTTCCCACTAGGCAGGATGTTAGTAGAGTTAGATTACTACGGCACACTAACGTCATTCCATCGATTTGAACTGAAACGTCACACTGGCACCTAAGTACCCACCCACGATTCATTGAACTATAGCTCAGGGTTGAAGTGGGTGACTTGGGTCGGTGATATTCCGTTGAATTTGTTGGAGAAATTTTGCATTCTACGGGGATGCTAAATCTTCTCTGAGTTTGTAATTCTTTTAAAATTTTAAAAGATAACTTGGTTCAAGAAGATATTGTAGCGGTGACTTGTGATGTGTTCGTATGAGGCATATTTTAATCCCTGCACTTTATAGGTTTTCAATATTGTTAACACACTATGTGAAATACATCGTCCTCTAGTTGATTGCAATAGAAAGCACTAACCCCATTTTGGCAAGGAAGAACGCAAAATTTGATCATATTATATGAAACCAATCTTATTTTGCTTATTTGGCGGTATGATGTGTATCATATGTGCTAGTTTGTTCCTACAAAGGCAAGTAACAAGAAACTGATAAAGCCATTTTTCTCAGCCATGGTTGGTGATGTGAACATATTCATGAATGACTTGGATGATTCAGAAATGGCAGAGATTGAAATAATGATTGCTGAGCCCAAAAGGTACGCATCTTGTGTTATTTATATGTTTTCTCGATACTATGTTATAATTTTATGAAATTACTGATAATGATTGCATTTTCACTGATTAGTGATTCGTCATCTGTCTGGTTCATGTAAATTGGCATTTATTCTGATCTCTGTATTTTTTTTCTTTTGGTTACTGACTTATTGCTCACTCTCCTCAGTCAGAAGTTTTTTTCTTCCTTGTTGATAATTTCCTAAACCAAATAGATGAATTATTAATTCTCTTTATGTATTTGTTGAGGTTAAGTAGTAATTGCGTTACGTGAGTTTACTTCAACGGGAAGAATGTGAAGTACGGTGATGTTGTTTTTATTGGTAACTGTTCTATTACTGGAAGAAAGAATAGACAATGAAGCTCAACCAGAAGCCCAAAGGCCCAAAAAGACACGCCAAAACACTTCCAGATGAAGGAAACACAAGAAACATAGTCTAGGGAGAAATGATATTCACAAGCCCGGGATGCTAGGCCAAAAACAACCCTAGTTTCAGGCTTATGCAGCAAAAAACAAATTCAAGTTTCTCAACAGATGTCACCCAAATGAAGAGAATGGATTGCCTATCGAAAAAAATATAAATAAATAATAATAATAATAATAAATAAAGAGAATGGATTAAAACAGAAGACTCCAAATACCAAAGGAGATAAACCACTACCCCATACTCAATCTCACATGAACACGCAAGTTCACTAGACTCCAAATTTCCCTCTTTCACTAGAAACTGAGATTTTAGGTTTTCACACAGTGAAGATGGTGGGCTCTCTGCATTCGCCTTTGAGTGTGTATGTTGTTGGAGTAGACTTGATTGTGATTCTAGACTTTTCACCTTCACTCCTATGATCACCGCACATATCTTTAATTTGGGTGTGCTTGCATGGAAAGATAACCTTTACTTCCAATTTAATGGCATTATCTTGAGGAGTAATGACATGATACGCCCATATTTCTTCGTACTTGAATCTGCAATCCAAAGTAGTTTTCTTGTTCGTTTGACTACTTAGTTCATGGACGATAGCAGGCGCTGAGGACAGTAGATGACAACTTCTTCCTGTTTCTTCTTGGATTCTCCATCCGCTGATTTGATGCTGATTCAATGTCCCCACTTGGAGCTTTTGCTTCAAAGAATCCGTTGTCCATGATACTTGTCAGTTGTCAGCATCATGTAGTGCATACTCAAATGATTTTTCGATGCTATGTTGGTGTTTGTGTTTATATTTATCTTGATTTGATGTGAGAAGGTGTCCAAGCAAATTCTTACTTTATTTTTGTGGTACATTATTCCTAGTGCGAAAGATCATTGGACTGATTACTCAGTATAGAACTTCTACATATGATTGCATGGCCTTTCACTGTTGACCGAGACCACGCAGAGGCAGTTCGTCATCAATAATTTGCTGAATTTACCCTCAATGTTGATTTTGGTCTGAAATAGAGAACCCACAGCGGAACTCGAACCATATTTCATCAGAATGGAAGCGGGAGAGATATTTTTCTTTCTTCCATAAAAAGATTTTACTATGGAAGTACATAATTGGCACGATTTCTTATTCAATCTGATCCCTCCATATAGGTCAATGATTTTGTGCGCATAAGTTTTTGTATACTGTTTAATGTAGCAATTCACAAAAAAAAAAAAAAAATGTTGTTACTGTTCTAGTTTCCTGATTTTAAGGGTGTTCTTCATGCGTAAAACACCTTGTGTTTGAAACATGACACTAATGTCCATGAAATCTGCGCTTGTTTGTGTGTGGGAATCCATATATTCAGAGGCAGCCTTTCATCGTGATGAATTAACTCCTCCATGTGTCATATTTGATGATAAGCCAATGCAAATTTTTGGCTGATTAGTTCTATGAATTCATTCCATGCTTTTGGTAAACATAATTCCACATGGAATCTCCTATAAAGATTTCTGTGATGCCTTCTGCACGAGTCATCCATCCTGGATTATTGAAATAAAGTTTTCCCATCGCTTAACACCTTGTTGATAGACCGTATTTCCTTCATTGTTTTCGTATATTTTTTCCTAGTCGCAACTCTGTATATAGTTCCAAAGTCAAATTTCATGCCACTGTTGCTAGGATAGTCGGGGCAAAGGACTTGGGAAAGAAGCAGTTCTGATGATGATGGCATTTGCAGTTGAGAATTACTCCATCCATGTCTTTCGGGCTAAAATAGGAGAATCAAATGAAGCTTCTCGTCTTCTGTTTCAAAAACTGGTCTCTCTCTCTCTCTCTCTCCTTGACACTCATGCACACATAGTGCTAGCAGGGCTGTTATCTTCTTTCCACATCTTCTTGAAATATTGGTCATTTTGTGGGATGGGGAAGACTAAATATATGTGCTTCATACACATGTAGACTTGCAATTAAATCTTCCCCATTATTTGGTTTATTAATCCCTCACATGCTTTGTGTAGGGCTTTAAGGAGGTTTCTTACAGCGAAATTTTTAAAGAGGTGAGCTGAATTTATCTTTACATTCAGATTCAGTGTAAAGTGATACTAATTACTAATGCAGGCGTCTGTCTTGTCTGTTCCATGAGAAAGTGGGGGCTTCTAGACTCCAAATTCTTTGGATTCTATGAATTAGCCTTGTTTCTAAGTTAATCTGTGAAGTGGTATAAAGCATTGGATATTGGTTTTTCCTTGGGACCAGAGACGGAGCTAACAAGGGGGACGTGCCACCCCAGGTCCAAAAAAAAAAAAAAAAAAAAAAAAAAAAAAACTGTTTTTGTATTGCAAAAACAGTGTTATTCTTCAAAACGCATTTTACTTCTGGTATTAAATGAGTGATTAATTGATGAAGATGTGTAATTTTTCAGTGTTAAGTATGAAAATGTGTACCTTTTCGGGTATTATAAATAATTAGCCTCCGAACACGTGTACTTTTCTTATACTAATTACTCTTTCCGCCCCTAAAGATGGTCCAGTACCAAAAAAAAAAGCCCAATTTTTTAATGAAGAAATAAATCACTTCCGTGCATAATTTCTTATATTTCTTGATACCAATTTAAAGAACTAACTGAGATTTTCATCCAAAAATTACATGTCGTTTTATAATATACTATCTCTGTTGGATGGAGGTAGGGAGGATATTGATTTTGGGTGCCACATCCAAATTGGAATCCTAGCTCCGTCCCTGCTTGGGACCTTTGGTACCTAGTTACAACTTGTACAGTTCCTTAGGTTTCTAAAAGATTAGTCAATATGGTGAATGCTTGATCAACATGATGGGTCCTATTAGTAAGTCGGCAGCCGAAAATTCAGCTCCATTTTCAGGATCTAGCACATTCTTCTCCAGTTAGATTTCTATCAGACTCCATGGAAAGTGAACTTTTGAAACTGTTTTGTATCAAAGCGGAATTTTCACGTCGGATGGCTTAAGTCACCACCTGAAGACTAAAGTTGGCTTTTACCACCAAGGCACCAATCATTTGTTGAAACTTGAAAGCAATCCATGATGGCGTGCATGAGAACCTAACAAGCTACACATTTTGAACTGTAAGGGTATTCAAAAAGAAAAAGGACAAAAAAATTAGTAGTATTATTACGCTGGGGGGCTTTCCATACACTCTTTACGATCTATTTTCACTGAGTTATGGTAGATTTTTCAGGCATATAGAATTTCTCAGCTGGTGAACGGCTCATCTATCCTTTGTGTGATTTTCTTCTTTTGTTTTGGTCAGGTAACATTGGAATTACAAATAATGAACCTGAAGCTTGAGGAGCTGCAGCAGTTATCGGGTAATATGGTTACACATGCATAGGCCTCTAAACCATGCTTGATTGTCTCTCATTTATTTATCTATGCCCGGAGACCCATTTCTTCAGTCCCCATTAGTAGCAAGAAGCTATGAGGTTACATGGTTATTTGCATTGGAATGTGGCAATGCTCCAATTGTTCCTTTGTAGTTATTCCATCTCATGTAATTCACTTATACTGCTGATTGTAAAGCTTTCAAATTGAATTCAACTCCACTTTAAAGATATTGCACTTATCTGTTTATGGTTTACTTTTTTTATTTTTTTATTTTTTTTATATATAAAATGATATTGTAGTAATTAGATAAACTCGTGTCTTCATAATAAGAGGCACATTGCAAGAAGCTGATAGAGAAGTGCAGACACAGTTACATTGATATTGACCTTGAAACATTGGTACAAAATATCACCCCATACATTATTTGAAAAGACTTCACATGTAAACAAAGGTGAACAATTAAACACGGACATCTTATACTTCTACATTCATTTTCCTAACCTGCCAGAAAATTTAGTCTCCCCATAGACTTAACATTTTCCCCAGATACGTGGTGCATTTGAGGAACGTTGCTTGAAACCAAACTCCCGGATTGCCACACAAGATTCACGGTGGTTCCATTTTCCAATGGGCCAACAACAGCAAAGATGGTCATTTGATTTCTCGAATACTCTGCAGATATATTTGAAACCTTAATACTTAGAGTTCCTGGTGCCATTGAAGGGTTGTAACTTGTTATGGGTGTGGGATACACAGTCATACTCCCGTTAGCGTTATGAAAAGCCACAAGCGCTTGTGATCCAAGCATGCCTGTATTATTAGGGTTGATTGCCCAAGAAATCCACCCTTCAGAAGTTTGATTGGCTCTGTAAGCAATCTCAACTTGTCTAGTTGATGGTTTGTAGGTCCAGTGGAGATGAGCCTGTAGATATGGAAGGTCAATGCAAGAGCCAAAGATTCTATTGGATGTGAAAGTGTAGTTTGAGCATGGCTGAGCAGAGGAAACGAGGAAAAGCGAAACAAAAATGCAAATGAGCGTAATTGGTATCGAGTTTATATGCATGGTTTACTGAATAAATGCTGTTCTGATAAAATAGTTTTTTGTCAGTAGATAAAGCAGTATCCCGACTAGAAAACCTCGATTGTTTTTGGGTTTTAGGTTCAAACAGTTATTGACATGTATGAAGAAGGCAACCAATGTGGGTTGGTGGAATGGGAAATACGAGCCTATATCTAACTCTGCAAGGGAGGTGAATTTTGATGAAATCGGGGAAGGAGATCTGGGCTTAAATATAGAATCGACATGGAAATGTCTATGGAATTTTGGGGGGGTTGGAAGTTTCTTAAGGGTTACAGTAATTTTTGTGTCAAACCGAGTGATTGAATCCGGAGCAGGCATGAAACTTTCTTCTTTTTATGCGTGTTTTTTCGTGTTTCTTCGATGGCATTTTTTCCTTGCTTTTCGTGTTATTGTTTGCTCCGACTGATTCCAACCTAATACTGATCAGCAATAAAGCATGGTCCAGGAACAAGTCTTGCCTGATAAACCTACTAGAAACTTGTTATAGAGTCAAGCGTGCCCGTTAACTTTAGCTGGGGTTAAACTGAAGAAAAATTCTACCCTTTTCTTCTTTCTTCCCTATGTCTCCAAATTTCCAAATGTTACCACTTTCTTCTCCATCTCTCCATTCCAAATATTCTTAGAAACAATGATTCATTTGCCATCTTATGTCTTTTTTATTTTTTATATGACATATTATCTGTCTAAAGACGTTAATATCCTTGCAAGTAATTAGTATCTTTGAAATTTGACTTTGTCGTTAGGCCATCCATACCCAAAGAAAGATTCAATTTCAATTAATTTTCCATTGAGTTTGTTTAATCTATTACATAATGTACAATCCTTGAATACTTGCAATTCTGGAATTGTCAAAATAATGATTAGATTCTGATCATTCAATGAGTATTTTGTGTTTCATAAATATTGGGGGCAATATAATCTTTACGTAAGCGCCACCTTATCTAACTTCCAGGCATTAAGATACGTTTCAAGCACAAATGACTCTAAGAGATTCCCAACATATCATTAAGATTCCCGCTCTTGAAAATTCATACTATTCCAAACCCAGAAAACAGACGGAATTCTAGGATTGCTCCTTGGAGAAAATACTTTTTTGCACTCCTCTTTTGGTTGATCTATAACATACCGTAAACTGTACTCTATTTTCGTAAGATGATACAAACTAGCTAATTAGCCCCAAGATGCATCACAGGCACATTGTGAACTTAGGCCCCGTTTGATATGAGGTTTCATGTTGGAGGGAGTGGTAATGAGGTGGGATTGGGACTGTGATTGATAATGTGATGGGATTATTAATGAAGAGATAAATCCTTGTCTCATGTTTGTTTTGCACAGGATTAGATCATGGGATTACTAATAACATGTTTGTTTTGCTTAGAATAGGATTGGGTAAAAATAATTTGTTTCTAATTCTATCCTACCATGAAAACACCATTTTTATCACGAGGAAAACCATGAAATGCCACTGGACCAAATTCAAGAACCATTTGACCGTATTACATAATCATTTGGAAGCTTTTTTTTTTTTTGTGTCAATTTTTTATTCACATTTCAAATGGAGAACAATATTTTTTTCCCAGTTACTCCCATATAAAAGATCCTGATTGTGGCATTTTCCATTTTTTATTATTCCAATGGTATATTCTGGGCAAAAGCCAAGTCTATATTACAACGGCACGTTTTCACGTCAATTTTTTTTCTTCCAGATTTCATATAAAGAATAACATTTTGGTTTCAGATTTCGAATAATGGTGTGATGAACGTGAAAATCATATTATCCACAAAAAAGGGAAAAAAAAAAAATGAAAGCTGGGAAAAATTTATACTTGCATGAGGAAAGCTAGGAAACAAATACTAAAAAAAAGATAAAGTATTGTGCACATGCAGTTCGGTTTTTTAGGTTTTATACTTGCAAGAGGATAATTGTGACAATTGATAAAAAGAGAGGTCATAAGTGTCTTTATTCACTCAATCCCTTGGTATAGGTTTCACAATACCAACCACCCCTTGGGTTGGTGAATCCTGTGAATTGTTGGGTTTCACAATTCCAAGGGATTATCAATCCCAAACATCAAAACAAAACAAACATCAACTTAAAAGTCCCACCACCTTCACAATCCTAAACCCAAACTTAAAGGTAACCATATGCATGTAGACATGTAGTATGACAACAATAGAATGCCAATCCTCTTGGGCTTTATGTGTTAAGTTTCTATACCTTGGGCCTAGGGGCGGACAGGGGGGTGCTAGGGGGGTGTTTGGCCCCTGCACTCCCTCCAATTTTCGACATATTTTTAGTACACTTACTAGATTTTTTTGTAAAATTACTGAAGAGTGGCCCCCGCAAATTAGGCAAAAATGGCGATCCTGCGTCCGCCACTGCTTGGGCCCAAAGATCTATGAATTATCCCGTGCTTGACTAGCAAAGCAAACAAACAACCCTAATATATACCCGATCCAGTCAGGGATCCCGAATCCGGGACTCATAGTTCCAGATCGAATTTTCATGATCCGAATCGTCCGATGTGTTTAAAACGTATTTTTAAGGGTCCCCGCGAGAAATCATAAAAAAATAAAAATCGGGAAGGGCTTGATCCGAGCAGTTTTTCATAAAACTGTATATGTACAGTTTTTGTGAAAAACTGCTCGGATTAAGCTCTTCCCGCTCGTTTTTTTTTATGATTTCTCGTGGGGACCATTAAAAACACGTTTTAAACACATTGGACGGTTCAGATATGGAAAAACAATTTTTAAAACCTCAAAACACCATTTTTCCTTCAATTCGGGATCCTTGACTGAATCATCGGTGTGTGTGTGTGTGTGTATATATATATATCAAAACACCATTTTTCCTTCAATCCGGGATCCTTGACTGAATCATCGGTGTGTGTGTGTGTATATATATAGGGAAATTTTCTTATCCACACTCCCGGATTTAAGGAAAAAATGGGGTTTTTTTGTGTTGCAAATTTTTTTTGGAAAATCCGATCCGCCCAATGTGTTCAGAAGGTGTTTTCAAGGGTCCACGCGAAAAATCTTCAAAAAAAAATACCGGGAAGGGCTTGATCCATGCAGTTTTCGTAAAAACTGTATTTATATATTTTTTGCGAAAACTGCTTGGATCAAGCCCTTCCCGGTATTTTTTTTTGAAGATTTTCCGCGTGGACCCTTGAAAACACCTTTTGAACACATTGGACGGATCGGATCGTCAAAAATTTTTTTGGATCAAAAGGTGCGGAAATTAAAAGTCCGGATTAGAAGTGGACTCTATATATATATACACGAATTATCCTATCAAGGATCCCGGATTTCCCGGATTGAAGCGTTTTGATGCTTTTCCCAATATTTTTTTGACGATCCGAGCCGTCCAATGTGTTCAAAAGGTGTTTTCCAAGTCCCACGCGGGAAATCTTCGAAAAAAAATACCGGGAAGGGCTTGATCCAAGCAGTTTTTCGCAAAAATTGCATATTTACAGTTTTGCGAAAACCGCTTGGATCAAGCCCTTCCCGGTGTTTGTTTTTGAAGATTTCCCGCGTGGGCCTTGGAAAACACCTTTTGAACACATTGGACGGTTCGGATCGTCAAAAAAATACCGGGAAGGTGGAGTCCCGGATCCGGGACTCCCGGACTAGATCGGGCCTCATATACACGAATTATCGTATCAAGGATCCCGGATTTCCCGGATTGAAGCGTTTTGATGCTTTTCCCAATATTTTTTTGACGATCCGAGCCGGCCTCTATATATATATATATATATAGGGGCGGATCCGTGGACACACATTTTGCATACACATTTTGACACTCCATCTTAGCCCTTGATTTCAAGGGCTGAGATTAAAACTTTACACAAGTCCTTTTCTCCTCCCTTATGTTCTCTCTCTACCCTAACTTCTTCTCTCTCTATCCACAGATCCGAACTCAGCCAACGCCGTCAACGCCGGCAAAGAACCTCAAAAGAAACACTTTAGAAACAACTAGTACAAGGTAAATCAATCTATTTTTTTGTAGGAGTCGGAACACAAAACTTGAATTCTTTGATGAAATCAACGTTCATGACCAGAGGGAGGAAAAGCTTATACAAGGTGTTCCGATGACAAAGATAGGGTTATAGCATAGAGTTGGTAATATCTTCAAAAATGTCGAATCCGTGGAAAGACTACGTGGTCTGATGGGGAAAATTAGCCCACGAATTTGATCTTCTAAATATTTTAAGGGAGACAAGGTGATGAGGAAAAGTATTTGCATTTCTGTTTCCATTTTGTAGAAAAACCATTGATTTAGAAAGATACATATTCAACAAAGGCTGCTGACCATAGTCGTGTGGTGGGCCGGTTCGGATTCTAGCATTTGTCTACTAGTATTTGAGAATACTTTCCACAAATTCATTTCAGAAATTCGGCTTACTTTTTTTGAACATATGAGTCTTTGATAACAAAAAAATATATGCAGTTGGTATTGCTGTTTTGGAGCATGTGAAAGATTGAAGTTATACCGTCATAGGTTATAGTTAGAATGAGCTAGATCTAACGTAGATTCGCATAGGACAGGGGAGAGATTTGGAAAAAGGTTTGTTCCTAAGATACTATTGGATGGTTCACCATTTACTGGCTTAAGATTTATGAATAGACAAGTCTTATGGTAGGAAAACTAAGGACACAAAGGATTCGGGGTTCCGGTTGGGGATCCTGTAGAGCGGCATCCAAGTTGTTGATTGCGCAATCAACGGTTGTGATTTCATCTCGGCATTTGCACGATCTGAGCTATCTATTGCTGAGATGAAATTCGAGCCGTTGATTACCGAGATCAACTGCTCGAATGCTGCACTACAAAGGCGCCCTACATCACCCTCAGATCCCCTTTTTAGGGTATGTAAGATTTTGTTATGGGTATGTAAGAACATAACCTCATTGAGGATTTGAAAAGGATCCACATCTTCAAAAAGGTCTCAAGTAGTTGGTCTAGTGGAATGTCTAAACTTAAGCTCTTACATGCCAAGATTTCTTCCTTGATTGTGATATCCTAGCCTGACAGAAAATCTAATCTTCCGTTGGTTGAAGATTTTCGCTGGATACCGAATGCATCCGAGGAATACTTCTTGAAACAAAACTCCCTGCTTGCGACATGTGATTCATAGTAGTTCCATTGTTCAGTAATCAGTATGGTCGTCTCATCTCCTGAATACTGTGCTGACTGCGGAGATACTGTGCTGACCGTACCAGTACCCTAGAAAGCACTGGTGGTACTGGTACGGGGTACGGGTATTGGTAGGGGATACGGCAACAACTCAAAAAAATAGGGTACTGGTACGGTGGGGGTACAATATTTTTATATATTTACGATTTTGGCATGTTTCATTAGATATAACAAGTACAGCATATTTTATAGATAGAAGCAATATAACAAAAGCTAATAACACTTGAACTTGAACCCATACTTGATGGACTCATCTTCCTATGAAATAAAGTGCAATAGCCTAATTTTTGTGTATGCGACTATCATAGGTTTCGAGATGGAGAACAAAAGATATTTCAAGACCCATCTAAAAAATAAAAAAAAGGAATAGATTTTGACATAATAACGAGAGAGAAGGGGCAGCAGAAATAATGTGTGTGTGTGTGTGAGAGAGAGAGAGAGAGAGAGAGAGAGCCGTCGCAATCCCTAGAGGAAGATTGACAAAAAAGATTAGCCCCTGCTCTTGTTTTTCCAAAATCAAGCTCTAGATCTGAGTCGTGGTCTCGAGTTTATGACTTTATCACATTGAGTTCTTGCATATTAAGGCCAGCACTAATATTTTTTTTCAATATAAAATCCCTAAAGTTTTGAAAACTTTATGAATAAGCCCAAAAGTACCAAGAAAAGTACTCAACAAAGTACCCATAAACTCAAAAGTACCCAGTACGTTTTTGGAGTACTCGGTACGTATTTTGAAGTACCCATGAAGTACCAGTACTCGGTACGGGTACTTTGGGGTTTTAGAAGTACCCATGCTTCATAGGTTGTAACTGGGTTCTGCTGTGGGATAAAAGGTGATGCTGCCATTGGCATTGTGAGAAAGCCAGGAGATCAATCCCGTATTAGTTGGGTTGATTGCCCACACGATCCACCATTGGGGAGTTTGATAGCCAATCCCAAATTTTGCAGTGGGTAGAATTAGTTCCAGTGGATATGTGCCTGTAGTTATGGTAGATCATTGCAGGAGTTGAAGTCTCTATGTGAGAGTGTAAGTTGGAGCATCTCTGGTGGAAATGTACTTGATATCTTTGTTTCGCTTAGGAGTCTTTCCTTTGACTGGAGAAAGGAAAAGCTAATAAAAGGATTTCCATGACAAAGATAGGTTTACATTGGAGTTATTCATTTTGAAAATTCAGAAGTCGTATTAAGATTAGGTGTCTATTGAAGAAAAACTTAGCTTATGAATTGATCTTCTAGAGCAAAGTCAAATAGGTGTTATAATTTTTTGTTAGAAAAAGAGTTAAGGAGGTAAAATATTAGGTGCTCGTGTAGAGCTCACGACCAAGTGGACGGGTTCGACATGAATGTGTGGTTCTGGAGATGGCACCACGTCGGGTGGCAAAGGTGATAAGACGAGAGATTATACAAGGTCTAGGACACAGCCACGTGGTGCCCCAATACCCATAAACAAGGGCGGATGTGCAGTACAAGTGGGGTCAGTTGACCCATTTAGATGAAAATTATCCATACGATAGGTATATGTGCTCTGGAGATATTTTGGTAAATTTGCGCCAAGATTGCCCTAACCAATTCACCATCTGGCGAGAGTCTCCCCAGCTCATCTTTCTCCCTACGAAAAAATGAAAGAGAGAATTTCCTGTTTAGTGTTCGTGTTTGCTCTTTCAAGTGCAATCGACGCTCTCTCGCGATGCTCTCCACAACGGAATAGGGGATGTTGTAGGGTGGCATCCAAGTTCTTAGATCGGCAATTAACGGTTTTGATTTTATCTCGGTACTTTACAGATCTGAGTCATACATTCTCAAGATGAAATCAGAGCCGTTGATTGTCAAGATCAACGACTGATGTCGCACGAAAGGGCTACCCTACAGCACCCCCAGATCCCTCAAGGACCTAGCGAAAAGCAAAGCAACGCCATGATTATTACTATCAGATACTAAAATCTAGCCCGTGGGCTCCAATTTGAAAGCCATAACCCCAATTTAATTGGGCAAAATTTATTATTGCTCATAGTGACTTTTTTTGGTATGTTTTTGGAATTATATATTGGGGAAAGGAAGACACCAAAAAGGGGTATATTTGGGTGGTTGGAGTCTAGCTTAGAGGTAAAAATAAAACAAACCCCAAAAGTAGTGATTGTTGAATACTCTTAATCTCCACTTCTCTGATTCTTAGGAAAAGAATTTGTATTACTGTATCCTTTTGATAGAAAATGCGTCCATATAAAAGAGAAAAGGTATAGACGTATATTCAACAATGACTGCTGATACAGCCGTGTAAAGTGGGTGGTTACTGATTTCCACATTTCATAATCTGGAATGTTCGGCTTCTTTTTCTAGAACACTTCATAGCTTCAAATTACGTGCACTGTGGGGTGTCGGTATTGTTATACGGTGTTGGATAAAACTCAACTCTTTAAGAGTGATTTTGTTCCACAGGTATCAGGTAGGAGTAGGACGGTAATGCCGAATTCCATCCCTAGTGTCGGGAGGCTCTATTTCACTTACTCAAAAAGCCAAAAAAGTTCGCTTATTGTAGTTTTTGAGACAGGTCATTCTCTGATAATACATCACATAAAAAGCCACCACCCTTGGTGGAACACCCCCTTAGACACAGACTTGAAACATGGCGTCTCCAAGGTCCCTACCAGTTAAAAAATGGGATTTCGTTATGGATTAAAGGTTTTGGCAACTTTATTAATTTGATGGATGCTCCTGTTTCTACTTTCCACAGTTAGATAGAATAGTTAGAAATTGGGGAAAATTCATTGAGACCCTTGACCTTCCACCAAAATTACAAAGAGATCTCTGACCTTCACGAATTATCACATAAACACCTGAACTCTTAAGGAACTCATCAATTAAATCCTATAGTCAACCTCCGTCTAAAATGAAACGGAATGGATGCCCTGGATATTAGATGAATTAAACGGAATGGATGGGACAATCTGATAGGATTCACATATTACATACATGTGATTGGTTCCTACATATACTTGGTGCAGTGTATGATTCCTACGCATGGCATATACTTGCGATTATCATCTCTCTAGCAAAAGATTAGTTAACTTCCAATAAAAAAATAAAAATGTGGTCGACGAATTTTTGCAATCAGTTAATTAACTCTATTACTAGTAATTTTCAAGGGATTGACTGCCGTTTATTTATCGAAGTATGATTGCTCATGCAACGCAAGTTGCGTCCATGTTTCATCTCTCATAAAATTTACTATGTCCTACAAAGATAGTCCATTATTCAATTTTTGAATTATCGAAAATATTGTTCATTTTGTGAAATTCCAAAAAAGTAGTGTCACATTCCAAGAAACATCCCAACAATGGGCAAAATCGAAAAATTAACAAAAGTACATGGTAATACTCCCCCTGTCCCCTTTAAAGTGTGTTGCTTCAAAAATCCAACTTATTATAAAGACATCATCATAAAATCTTTCGTATCAACTTTTACCTTCACTTTCCCAAATTATCCTCAACTTTTATCCATTAACTCTCTACCCCCTAAGTTTTCAAAATGACAAAATAATAATTGTACAAACTTTACCTATTTACTTTTCAAAACACATGTACTTATTAAGGGACAGACCAAAATGGAATAGTCGACAATAAAAAAAATGGGCAGAGGGAGTATTTGTTTCATTCAATCCTGGTTTTCCAATGAGGACCAAATAATGGGACGGAAGGAGTTTGATCGGGAAAAATGAGGTTACTTTGGAGTATTCTTTTGCGGAAAGCAATAGGAGTATATTTTTCGTTAACCCACGCAAATGCTGATGTTGTAACCATAAATTATTGATGTTATTTACGTAAGGGCAAAGGTGTGGAGAGCATTCACACATATGGTTTTCCAAGAGATCATATAGTCAATAAATTATGAAAATTGTTTTGACTTATTTAACTTGGTTATGTCATAGGTTGTGTGGGAGGCGCTTCACCGGAATGACCTCTTTGACCGTCTGGCACTGCACGGAGAAGGAAGAGCTGGGCTGAACCTCATTGGAGCCCTAGGGACTCGTCGGAGAAGAAGACTGGAACTCCTGGGGTACGCCGGAGGAGGACCTGCACAAGGGAGCAACCACGTTAGTGCCTAGCCCGGACGGTGGTGGTCCGGAAAGGCACTCCGATGGCTAAGTAAGCAACGGAGGGAGAAGTTTAGTGGAGAATTCTAGAGAGAGAAAGTGTTGAGTATTCAATGTAGAGAGAGAGAGAGAGTGCCATCCTCAGTGAAGAGGGTGAGGGCCATACTCATAGACATGGGGGAGCGTGTCCCACACGCTCCTCGGGGGCCTCACGTGCCCTGTCCTTACCATCACATTAAATGCGTGGATTGACGTCTGTCTCTCAATCGGTGCCTTGGTCGTTGTCCTTCCGGAGGAGTTACCTGTCACACTGATATTCTTGTCAATCAAGTGCCCTCTGTAGGCTGCGCCTGCAGGTTTAGTGGCTCGCCATAAATGCAATGCAGGCGGGGTGGTTGAGCCCATTAATGAGCCGCTTAAACTGTCAGGCGTGCCTCGATCGAGCCCTTGACATCTGACGCGACCCTCCAGTACCGAGGTCAATCGACTCGGTTTGGGTAGTGTTCGGTAACAAGCCCCCACGGGGAGCTATCTGGAACTTCCTGGCACAGGCTCCTAAGGGGGGAGTCCAGCTGAGGCCCCCAGGCATGCTGAGGCCCGGGCCGCCCCCTGATCATCGGGCCCCCGACCTCGATATCCCCTGCCCTCCCTGGGAGACCGTCCGGCCGGGACAAGGTGTTCTGGCCCCTTTTTAGCTGCCTAGGCGAAGGTAGTCCCCTGGACCCCCACCCCTTCCTCGGGGTAGGGGGGTGCAGCCGAGGACACTGAACCCTCGGGTCCCTGACCGCTACAAGTTGTCTATGATGTTTAATTTATTTCAATTGTGAAAAGGATTTAATTAGTAGAATTACTGTGTTGGATGAGCTAATTTAAAGATGATCCAAGGTCACCTTATGGTTGCGTAGCCAAGGGTTTCCTTGGCAACGATGTTTTTTTATTTTTTTAATGGTGATTAATTATTCAATACTCCTAGAACACGGTCACGTGGTGCTCCTTATCATATATTTATGTGGAGACCATACACTAGTCGTGGATCCCAGTAGAATTTGTGATGCTACAATGTCTCGAAACACTAGGTAACCACACTCTGCGCGCATTGAATAAGGCTGAGTTAAAGCCATTTCGCATGAAAATTGTTGGAATTATGCCTTGAATTTTAGACGTTCGAAGAAAGGTATAGAATTCATCGCGAGCAGTTTGCAATTTTGGACCGAGGATGTGCTTCTGGAAAAACCGTCGGGTGGGATTTAAGGCCGCCTACGTGGGTTTGGCAAATTTGGTCTTCGAGTGGATTTCTGGAAATCTCGCCCGGGTGGGAATCAAACTCGCTGGGCAGTTTTGACCAACGTCCGTACAGATTACGTGTGGCTGCGCACTTTTGAGGGTTTTAACCTAATTTTCTGTACTTTCTTATAAATAGAAGCCTTGTGGCCTCTTAGGGCTAGGACTTCTTGAGTGAAACCCTTTTAGGGAGCCTCCATGGGGTTCCCCGTAGTGTGTAGGGCTTCTTAGTTGTTCCATTGGTTAGTCTTTTCTTGGGATTGGAGATATCTATGGTTTGGTGTTGTCTCTTTCGTTTATGTGAGACGTTGATGCTTTGTTAGGGTTTTTAATAGAGATTTGTTCCCAGATATCTATTGGTTGCTTCAAGTAGAGTTACGGGTACAGCCGACTCTTTTAATTTCTCCCCATTGATAGTGAATCTTCTTGCATGGGGGGAAGCATGTATATCATGTGTCTTGTTTTCTTGTTGGTTTGGTTATATTTTCTACTTCGGGCTTTGGCACATCAAAAGTGATAAAAACTAAGTTGCTAAAATCATTTTGTTTCTCAATAACTAAAAGTACCCCCAATACTTTCGACAAATGAGAAATTGAGGTGCTAAAAGTTTGGCTTTTAGCAAGGGGTAGCGATAGTGCAATGCTCCAACTTTTTAGTGCCACAATATTTTCATACTTGTTTTAAAATTCTACCCTTTACTCTTTTCTCTCTCTCAACTCCACTTCTGTTGTCTCTCTTTTGCAAACTTAGAGCAAGTCCAACAACACTTCTTTAAAAATGCAACAACACTTCTCGCGAGCAGCTCGTGGCTCGGCTCGTTAAGGCTCGGTTCGGCTCGGTTCGATAAGTAAACGAGCCGAGCTCGAGCTCGATTTTCAGGCTCGTTTAGTTAACGAGCTTGCTAAAGCTCGGCTTGGCTCGCAAAAGTTCGGCTCGATTAGATAGGCTCGGCTCGTTTAAGGAGGCTCGTTAAGTAAATTACCTTGACTCGGCTCGATAAGGGCTCGGCTCGTTTATGACCGAGCCGAGCTCGAGCTCAATTTTTTGGCTCGTTTACTTAACGAGCCGAGCTCGAACACTACAAAGCTCGGCTCGGCTCGTTTGCACCCCTAAATTTAGTCAGTGCATAGGTATATATAGACAACGACTGTTCATGGAAGAATCCCCACCAGCCATCTACCGAATCTGCTGCACTTGTGTTTTCGTGATTTTCATAGCTAAAATAGCTCAAAAGAGGAGTTTACCGAGATTGGTGTTGGTGCTCTTATGCCCCTCTCTCACATTTTCCCTGTTCACTACTATTTCTGTCTTATTCCAATCGTTCTAATTTCTGGTCAAATCACTGAGGAGGCCAAGGAAGAGTTGATGAATTTGAGAGGCGATGGATTATTTTGTCTTTGTTTTTTTGTTATTTTAGTTATTTTTTGTAACGCCCCAATTTTCGGAAGAATTAATTAAGACAACTAATTTGGATTGATTTAATAAAAAGAGTTTCCATCAGAGTACACGTTGGAAAACGTGAAGTGCAGCCCATTACAAAATACTTAGTACGGTTTGAGAAATTAATATTACAGATCCAACATTAAAAATAAAGAGGTGGGTTCTACAGATTAAGGTTCAACTCTGGATTCCACGGCTCCCCCTGAGCCTGGTCTGCCGAAAAATCCTCGGCTCCGAAATAACCGTCTCCTTTGAAATCAACGGTACTTGCTTGATTACAGTCTGGCATAACAAGTCCAAGTTGCGAAGTAACATCATAGTATTATACCAGGGTCACACAAAGTGTAACACCGTGAGCGATAAATCACTTAATAGCTACTCTAACCCTCCCAACCCTTGCTTAACATACAGGTACGACATATATGATTGAAAAGCAGTAATTAAAGGAATAAGCAGGTAATTAATCGTAAAGCAGAAAATAAACAAATAACTGATTTCATTACTAGCCATTAACTTACATATTCATCTAAGTTCTCAACCTAGAGAACTTTCCTCCCGGTTAGCCACTAAGGACTATGACCAAACTGTGATTTACTCCCCCTTGTTTTCCCTTCACTCGGGGGCCTCGACGGAAGGTATAAGTTACGTACTTAATCCAGCCGTCAGTCGCCTCGCAAGGATGAATTTCCCAGGGATGAAACTGTACCACTGGGCTACGTATGACAACTGCCAGGTCCTGTAGGTATATAGCCGAAACTGGTCTATAATACTTCCACCCTTATAACGCCTCCGAATTCAAATGAAGCAAATCACAGAGTGTCACATCCTAGGGTTTCAAAATCAAGGCAGACTGGCAAATCACAGAGTGTCACATCCTAGGGTTTCGAAATCAAGGCAAACTGCCAAAAAATCCTCCGAAACAATCACTTGGCGGAACTGCCATTCAACAACAATCTCGGGGTAACTCCCCATCAATCAATTCCAATTCACTTTTCCATTAACCTCATCGTCCATGTGATATCCGCGTACGATCACCCAACCCGGGAACTTAGTTGTCCATTCTAACATTCAACACATTATGGGAAGTGCACTTAACAGTAGAAGCAAAGCGATAACGATATTCTAAAGGTCACAAAATCAAATAACACGATTCACAAGTCATCACAAACCAAAGTAATTGAAAACAAGGGGCCTTAACGTAATTAAATAAAATATAGGGTCATAAACGTAATTTATAGAAATAAGGGGTCGCCATCAAAATTTTAAGTAAGTATAAGGGTAACAAAAGTAATTTCACGGTTCTAGGGTCCTTAGTGTAATTTACAAACTCTGGGGGCCTTTTTGTAAATAAACATAATACAAGGGCAAAAAGGTAATTTTGCCACCAACAAGGGTAAATACGTAAAAATACTTTATTTTAGTTAATAAAGTCCTAACTTATCACAAAACGCAATTCCTTGATTTTTTTACTAAGTACAAAGGCAAAATTGTCATTTTACACCCGAAGGGCATTTTGGTCATTTCGTTACACTCCTAAATTTCCATTAGTGACACTTAGTTGATAAAAATAGGTTTCGTAAATAATACACAAGTACGCACGCCAACTTTCACAAAATTACACTTTAAACCCCTAACTTTAACACAACGATCAAGAACAAGGTTAAGCACAATAAATTCATGGACAAACTCACATAAACACTTAGTAAAGTCTTAAACATGCTTGGAATAGTTAAAAACATGAACCACAATGAATCTAAGGTTTACTAAGCACGAAAACACATTTTGTGGTAAAAAGTGTCACATCGCGTTTTGGCTCGAGTTTCGTGAAACCCTTGACTTGGGGCTTTAACCCATCAACTCTATATTACTCCTAGACTATTCTAACTCATTAAAAAGCTTGGAATAGGTTGGGTATGAATTTCTACCTTGTTTTGCGAAGATTTGGCGAAAAAAGGGTTTTTGCGAAAAATTGGTGGAGGGAGCTCTTTGGCCGGCCTTGGGTGGCTTTGGTGGTGAAATGTGGGTACCTTGGAGTGTGTTGGATGATCTTGAAGTGGAAGATGAGATGTGGGAGCTTGTGGTTGATGTTTTGAAGTGAAAACCCAAAGTTCTTGACTTTTCTCACTCTAAAACTTGAAGGATGGTAATGGGGCTTTGTGTTCTTGATTTGAGAGTTCTTGGGAGATTTTGGAGGAAGAGAGTGAAGGAGAGGGGAAGTAGAGGGTGTGGACGAATTTGGGGTTTGGGGGAGCATAAAATGGGTTTTAGGTGGAGTTTGAAGTGTAGGATGAGTGAAAGAAGTACCATAGTGAGTTATGGAGTGATGGGGGAGGGTGGTGGAGTGTATGGCAGTCAAGGGGAGGTCATGTTGACTGATTTTGGATGATGGGAGGACGTAGAGTGTGGTATTGGTGATGGTTGGTGGTGATTGAGTAGTGTAGGATGATGTATAAAGTACATATATACACATATGTGTGTGTATGTATACTAATATTGCTTGTGTATGTGTATGAACGTGTATAATTACGTATGAAATGAATTTATAAAAATATAATGCTCGCGATTAAAATGTAAACGTACCCTATGGTCGAATTTGTAGCAATTTGGAAGTATTAGGGTATAAACCGTAGTAATTGCAAATTAAGGGCCCTAAGTGCAATTAGAAATTAAATAGCGCAATTAAAGTAATTAATACAAAATTAAATAATCTTAAATTTTATTAAATTTTTTGGATTATTAAAATTTTTATTTTTTTTTGTTGTTGCATTTGTTAGTTTAGTGTTAACTTTTTATGAATTTTTAGTTCTGTCTCAAAGAGAGGAAATGAGAAAGTTAAAAATTATGATCAAAATATTAAAAAATTCACAAAATAAAAAAATAATTTGAATAGATATATTGTTTTGGATAGTTTTTGTTTTTATTCAATTTTGTAGTTTTATTTCATAATTTTTAACTTTTATAATTCACCAAAAATTAACACAAAACTACATACAAAATTTAAATTAAGTACAATAAAATTACTTAGCCAAAACACCCTCAATTCATACTTCTCCTAAATTGATTTCGGAAAAATACGATGGAAGCATCCGTGTGAACACATGAAAATACACCTGAAAAGTAGTTAGAACACGAAGTAGTATTATCCCAAAGGTGGAGAAGACTTTCAAAACCTTTACAAACTTGCATTATAAAATACTCCATCAAACCACGACCCAAGACCTTCTTCTTCATTTGTGGGCCCCTACTAGTCCATAATAATAATCAGAATCATTCATTTTGTAGAACTCGTTGCATGTATGTTCAAAAATGTAGTTTGATCAAACACCGATACAGAAAAAATACTATACGTTTCTAATCATATTTATGTCTTGATTTTCCCTAGCTTGCACAAATCTGTTTTGTCCATATAGTTACCAATGTTCATCAAACTATTTTTTTTGCGTTTACATGCTTCTCGACGAACTCTACAAAATAAATGATTTTGATTATTGTCGTAAGCCAAACAGAAACCCACAATAAGGCTCCATTTGTTTAGACGTAAAATTAATATTCTACGACGTAACGTAAAATATTTTTCATGTAAAATAATTTTGCTGAAAATATTTTTTATTATATTTTCTTGTGTTTGGTTAGCAATTGGAACATATTTTCCCTGACTGAAAAAGTTCCCTGAAACACAATTTGACGAAACATAGCAACTACAGTATTCTAATCATACACATACAACAAACACACACAACTATATATATACACTGTAACACTGAGAGAGAGAGAGAGAGAGAGAGAGAGAGAGAGAACAGTCCAAGAAGCAATTGTCCCAATTGAATTTAATTAAAACATAGTTGAACCCCTCTGTCGTATAATTGGGTTTGCCATAGTGAAGAAAACACTCTCCCATTGGTGTGCAGCTAAAATCCATCTCCGAATGTAACCTCAATCGGTTTTCCTTCCTCATTTTTGCCCAAGCGCCCACAGCAGTAGCAGTTCGCACTTCTCTCTCTCGGAATCCCTCGCCATGAAGAATAGTAAACTTAAACAATAACCCTTGGAAAACGCATGGGGAACTATCATCAACATCAGGCTTGAAGACTTTAAGATTTCGTAACAATGTTTGTGATTTGTTCAATAAATGAGAGTTTATCTCATCTTTGTTTTATCCTCTTTTTCTGTCAATGGGTTGTAATATGATAGTGTAAAGTGTGCAATTAATAAGAGAGAGAGAGAGAAGTAATAGGGAACATGAAATTTTTTCCCGAAATGATCCAGGAAAGAGAAATCAATGATCTAGATTCGCGATAAAGGAACTCAATTCTTGATTTTGTTTGTAATTGTAAGAGTTGCAATGTTCATTTGCTTTTAATTTTTAATTTTTTACCTTTTTGAATTATGATCAGAATGTATTTTGAATCTAATTAAGTGTTTGAGAGAAATGTGCATAATGTAAACTCAGCAATGCCCCTCAGAATGCTAAAGTGTTAGATACTTGGCCAAGAAATGAAGATTATACCTTTTAAATGGAATTCTTGAAGCAAATACCCTTCTAGGCCCTCAAACTTGACTTGTAAATGATGAACGAACTTTTGGTACTAGAGCAAGACTGGTTTTGATAGTAACTACAGAGGAAAAGTTGGAGGGGTTTATTTTGGAGGATTTTTGGATTTGTTCTTGGGTTTTTGGAATGGTAATGGTCTTTTTGTGGAGTGAGGGGATTTCAACAGAGCTTGGAGCATGTTTGCTTCATGGTTTTTTCGTTGGTTTCATCCTCAAACCAACTTGGTATTTATAGGAGAAGATCACACTCATTTTCCAAGCAAACTTTAGTGACCAAGTTCACCTATTGTGGGTTAAAACCCTAGGTCTTGATGTGTCCAGGTCTTTCTAAGCACCTCAAGTGCCATTTTTCAACATTTGGAGTTGCTGATTGCATGCAAAAAGCTGAGCAAAAGTAACACAGTGCCGTACGGCAGAGGCGTGTGCCGTACGGCAGAAGAGTGTGCCGTACGACACAATCTTTTGACCGGCTTCATGTTATGGTTGTTTGACTGCTGTACAGTACTATTGGCTGAGGTTTGACCATTGTACGACAATGCTGACTTGGGTTGACTGTCAGTCCTTGAAGGGTATTACGTCAAGATGTCGTTCGTACATTTCTTTTTGCATTATCGGAAATTTTAAACATGTATAAGGGTTCTTAAATTTAGGTATATATAATAGTAATCTCATTCAAATATTTTTGTAGATATTCTGGGCCTTGAATATGAAAGAAACAAGCAAAATTTGGGAATACAGATCATCACCGTACGGTAATTGGCAATAACCGTACGGTGGTCATTCAGCAGTAACTAGGTTCTGTTTTGTACAATCTCTTCATTCTTGTCATTTCATCATTTTAATATACCGTATATATATATATATATATATTTTTGGTACTTAGGAAAATAAAACACTACAGAAGAAAGGTCTTCATCAGAGTACAACAAACAAGCCAAACAACAAACATAGGAATTATAACAGCAAACATAGCAAATAGACTAATCTAGGATTTGGCGAATGTTGAGGCGATCCCTATTCAGAAACTCCCTTATGCCCCAGGGTGGGTTCACTGCCTCCACCAAATCTTCCTCTTGCTCTGCTCCTAGACGGGCCAGAAAATCTGCACATTGGTTGGCATCCCGGTAAGTGTGAGTGAGTGTACATCCAGTTCGGCTAAGCAAATACTTTCCATCGTGAAGAATGTTGCTCTGGGGATGATTTGAACTAGCTCCCTCATTAAACAGGATTGCAGCGGTTTGAGAGTCAGTTTCGATGCATATATTAGACCATCCTTTTTCCAAGATGATCGTTAATCCTCTGTAAATACTCCAAATTTCCGTTTCTAGACTTGACGTGGCTGACATTTTTCCATAGTATCCAAATTCCCATCCTCCTTGCTCATTTCGAAAAATTCCTCCAAAGCCAGCTTTTCTGGTGCTCTCGTACCAGCTGCCATCAGTGTTGAGCTTCCAAGAACCTGTATGAGGAGGAATCCAGTGTATTAGTCTAAGGTTTGGCGAGTCGTTCATGAGAGGAGACTTAAAAGCTAGAACGATTTCGGATGCGTAGGTGCGTAGTGCCTTGGAACTAGCTTCAGGAACCACATCTAGATCTGAAAAATCCTAGATCCCCTAGGTTTAATAATTTGCTAGTTTTTTTTTTTTTTTGGCTCAATAAAATAAATATCAATCAATTATGAACCAATCACAAACAAAAAGTAATTAAACGATGAACACACGATATACGTGGAAAACCCCGAATAGGGTAAAAACCACGGGAGGAAATCAAAACACTAAAAATAACATTGTGCAGTTACAAACGACCTTAATAAACAATCGTGAATCCTCACCGACTGACCAAAGGACGATTGCCGAATCCTCGTTCACCGCACCAAGTGTTTGATTGCCGCACGCCTTGAATCCTCAAGTCCTCCAAATAATTCCAGAAATCCACTGGAAGCGCGACTCAACAACTTGAATCAAACATTGAATAATAGTTCTTGGAGTAGTTGATTGCGTGGCTCAGAAGTTCATAATGTGAGAGGTACTCCAAGACTCAAACAAATGAAAATCAAATTCTTCGTTCCTTATGGAAAAATAAGGCTGCCGAAACTCATATTACCCATGACCAAACCGCAGCCCTCGTCCAACTCTCTTTGATGCGTAAAAATCTTTTGTAACGATGACTTCTCCTTTTTATAAATGATTGCCAAGAATCTTACCTTGTGGAGGAGAATTTACTTCTTGAAATAAATATTCTTCCAATTTGATTAGGACCCAAACTTTCCAATTTGCCCAAACCGTGCAAATCCTTCCAAATATACCGAGCACTTTGATGGACTACACACTCACGGTCCCTCGTTACAAGACACGTTGATTTCCTTCCACTTCCTAAACAGACATTCTAAAAATAAAAGAAAAAATAAATTACAACTCAATAATAGGGATACATCCAAATATGTGTTTTGTCGGAATTGCCAACAAAGAAAGACCGCAGGCTATGGACCTTACAAGATCATCAAAACTCTTCCTGTTTCTATCCTTCCAGATCTGCCAAATCGTGGTGCAGAAGAGAATGTTCCAAGGCACTTCCGTTCCTATGGCCAACATATTTTTCTTTCTCAGATTCCAAGTGATCCAGTCCGAAATAGTAATAGTAAGCCTCTCTCATTAATCGACCCGAAGGAATAGTGTCCCAAATGATAGAAGCTTTGGGGCATTCTCTAAACAGGTGATTGAGGGATTCAGGAGCGATATTACATCTTGGACAAATATCCATGGATATAATACCTCTCCTATTCCGGAGCATAATATACCGTATATATCTGTTAGTGTCAGTCCCCCTTTATTTAATGTTTCCTCTTTCCTTTATTTATGTGAATAAAGTTAAGCAGTGAAATATTTTCTAAAGCCCACTTGAGTAGAGACCGATTCCATGTTGGGTGAGGGGTGCCTTTAAATCTTTCCTCTCTCCTAATTTAGCTTCTGAACCCAAAATATTTTTTTTCCAATAAGACCAAAGCCTTTCCAAACATAAAGGCACGGAAGTCATCCTATTTTTCATAACCAAATGGTTTCTCAGGAGGCAAACCCTTTTCAAAAAAAGAAAACCCGGGTAGCGACTCCGAATAAAATTTTTGGTGGCGTTTCCACAGAGATATTTGGAACCCGAAAGCTGAGAGCCCCTAGGGTTGTAACTTGTAACTGGGTTTTGTTGTGGGATAAAAGGTGCATGCTTTCATTGGCACTGCGAAAAGCCAGGAGATCTTTCCCGTATTAGCTGGGTCGATTGTCCACATGATCCACCAATGGGGAGTTTGGCAATCTCAAATTTTGCAGGGGGTAGAATTTAGTTCCAGTGGATATGTGCCTGTAGGTATGATAAATCATTGCAGGAGTTGAAGTCTCTATTTTATGCATGTCACAGTTTTGTTGGAGCATCTCTGGTGAAAGTGTACTTGTTATATTTGTTTCTCTTATGACTCTTTCCTTGACTGGAAAAAGGAAAAGCTTATACAAGGATTTCCAATGAAAAAGTAGGGTTACAATGGAGTATCCATTTTGAAAATTCAGAAGTCTTATAAAGGTTAGGTGTCTAATGAAGAAAAACTTAGCTTATGAATTGATCTTCTAGAGCAAAGTCAAATAGGTGTTATAATTCTTGTTAGAAAATGAGTTAAAAAGGTAAAATTATCAGGTACTCATGTAGAGCTTATGACCAAGTAGACGGGTTCCACATGAATGCGTGACAAATAAGACTTGGAGATTAATTATATAGTGGTCTAGGGCACCGCCATGTAATGCTCAAATAGCCATGAACAAGGGCGGATGTACACAATGACAAGTGGGGTCTAGGATATGTACATGTGATCCAGATATTCTGGTAAATTTGCGCCAAGAGATGTCATACCTTGCCCAAGCACCACAAAGAAATTACAATCCTTGCCCTAACCAATTCACCATCTTATGAGTCTCTCCAACTCCACTCTCTACGAAAAAACTAAAGAATGACAGAGAGAATCTCTTGTTCAAGAGAAAAACTTACATGCCGAATGTGTACCACCACGCGGTATCCGTCAGCGCATCTGAGCTATCCAAATATATGTTTTGGACGTCCCAATTTTTTTGGGGGCAAATTTACAAATCAAAATTACAAAAAATGCCACCCTTCAATCTGGGCCGTCCAAAACGTGTTTGGATGGCTCGGATGCGCGGATAGATACCACGTGGCGGTACCCTATCCACATGCAAGTTTTTCTCCTTGTTCAGTGTTTGTGTTTGCTCTTTCAAGTGCCACCCGCGCTCTCTCTCAATGCTCTCTCAACGGCCTAGCGAAAAACAAAGCAACGCCATGATTATTATCAGATACTAAAATCTAGCCTGTGGGCTCCAATTTGAAAGCCATAACCCCAATTTTGATTTGGGGCAAAATTTATTATTTCTTGGAATGACTTTTTTGGTCTGTTCTTTCTATTGTTAATTTGCATCGTTTACTTCTAATTCAAGACTTGATCCAAGTAGATCCGCCCGCGGCGAAGACACCAAAAAGGGTGGTGGGCGGGTGGTTGGAGTCTTGCTTAGAGTTAAACAAACCAGCCAAAAAAGTAGCGATGGTTGAAGAGTACTCTTGATCTCCACTTCTCTGATTCTTAGGAAAAAAGTATTTGCATTAGTGTATCTAAGGTTCTAAAATTCGCTAGGCGCTCCCAGAGCGGTTGGGCATCTTCTAGTTTCTAGGGTCAAGAACTCGGTGCCTAGTTGGGGAACTAGTCGGGTTAGTCGGTCTAGGGCAATTAGTCGGACTAATCAAGCGAGGGACCTTCTAACGCCTAGCAGCAAGTACTCAGCCTTCTAAATCTTCTTTTAGAACACTAACCGTATCCTTTTGATAGAAAATGCATTGATATAAAAAGAGAAAGGTACATACAAATATTCCACAAAGACTGCTGAATGCAGATACAGCCGTGTAAACTGGGTGGTTTTGAATTTTAGCAAATGGTCCAGGCCTGAATGAGGTTGGTAAACTTTAACGTTTGGAAAGATTCTAGGCCCGCGTCTACTGATTTCCACAATTTCATAATCTGGAATTTTCGGCTTCTTTTTTCTAGAACACTTCATTGCTTCAAATTACGTGCACTTGTAAGGGGTGTCGTTTGATGATATACGGTGTTGGGTGGAACTCAATCCTCTATTTCGTTCCACAGGTATCGGTACAACAGTAATGGGTCGGCCGAATTCCATCCCTAGTACCGGTCCCAGACCCGGACTTCAAACTTGGCATCTTGGAGGGGGCACGGGGTCCCTGTAGTGAGGATCCGGTCGCCCATCTCGATAATGAATGCTCGGATTTTAATTAAAATAATGAACGCCTTGGATTATTTGGAGTTTGAATTAAATCCGAGCCGTAGATACCAAGATGAACGACTAAATGAGACTCAAAACCTTGTAGCGAGAGTTATCTTACTACGGAGCCCCGCTTTCTCTCGGAGGTCCCTACCAGCGAACAAAATTCATTGTGGATTAAAGGTTTTGGCAACTTTATTAATTTGATGGATGCTCGTGATTCTACTATCTACGGATAGATGGAATAGTTAGAAATTGGGGAAAAATCATGGAGGCCCTGAACTTTTTGCCAAAATTACATGGAGACCCCTGACCTGCACGAATTATCACATAAGTACCTAAACTGCCATCAACCTCTTTCTACAATGAAACGGAATGAATGACCGATGTAATCCCTCTGTCCCATAACGTTGGGGCCTTACGAATTAAGTGCAATTTTTAAATTTAAAAATAATGTAAAAATAATGTATTTATCAAAGTAAATTTTGAATTTTTTTTGCACCATATAAAAGTTCTCAATGAGATTTATCAAACAAAATCCATATTTGTTTAAAAATTATTTTTGTAAGTACATTATTTTTTAGTTTGAAAATTGTACGTAGTTTCGTAAGACCCCAACTTTATGTGACAGAGGGAGAGGGAGTAGATCAATTAAACGGAATGGATGGGACCATCTGATAGGCTTCACATATTACATACATGTGGTGTATTCTTTTTTTTTTTTGAACTGCTATTACATGCATGTGATTGGTTCCTTCTTCATCTACATGGTGCAGTGTATGATTCCTACGTATGTGCGATTATCATCTGTCTAGCAAAAGATTGGTTAACGTAGTAGTAATAAATAATTAAAACGTGGTCAACGTAATTTGCAATCGGGTTATTAACTCTATTTGTTATTTTCAAGGGATTGACTACCGTTTATTTATCGAAGGAAGATTGCTCATGAAACGCAAGTTGGGTCCATGTTACATATCCCATAAAACTTACTCTCTTTGTCCCACAAAGATGGTCCATTATTCCATTTTTGAATTTTTCAAAAAATATTGTTCATTATGAAATTTTTCCAAAAAAGTAGTGTTACATTCCCATTTGCCCCTCCTTTTTTATTTTATTTTATATATCTTAAATAAGTTTGAATTCCAAGAAACCTCCCAACAATAGGCAAAATCAAAAAATTAACAAAAGCACATCGTAATAATTGTGAGACGGAGGAAGTATGATTTTGATCAGAAAAAATGAGGTTACTTTGTAGTCTTTTACGGAAAGCAATAGTAGTATATTTTTCGTTAACGCACGCAAATGCTAATGTTGTAACCATAAATTAGGCTCAGGGGATGGTGCAGTGAACAAAATGCACTGTACCGTGTAGTGCAACATCCGACCGTTCATTTCGATAATGGACGGCTCGGATTTAATCCGAGCAGTGAATTGAATCCGACCGTCAATTGTTTGGATTAAATCCGAGCCGTCCATTGTCGAAATGGACGGCTGGATGGTGTGCACTGCACCGTGTAGTGCATTTTCTGCACTACAGGACCCCTTGGCCATAAATTATTGATGTTACTTACGTAAGGGCAAAGGTGTGGAGAGCGTGCACTCACATGGGTTTCCATGTGATCATATAGTCAATGAATTACGAAAATTGGTTTGACTTATTTGGCTTGGTTATGTCATAGGTTGTGTATGATATTTTAGTGATTAATTAAATTGTGAAAAGGATTTGCTTAGTAGGATAAAAAAGGATGATCCAAGGTCACCTCATGGTTGCGTAGCCAAGGATTTCCCAGCAACGATGTCGTTTTTTAAACTTTTAATGGTGAGAAGTTTTTTAGTACTCCGGAGTAGAGTCACGTGGTGCTCCGGATCATTTCAGCACCACGCATTTATGTGGAGTCTATATACTCAGTCGTAGACCTTAGAGAAATGTGGAGTGTTAAAGTGTCTCGAAGCATCACGTGGCTAGTGCTTTGGGAGCATTGAATAATGAGGCATAAATTGGCCCAAGGGTTGCCTAAGTGGGTGTGGAAGTGCGTCATCACTACTTTATGTCACTAGGTGCAATTCCCTAGCGGCCCGTTTGTCAGGCAAATAAGGAAGAGGGGATAAAAGGTGTATGCTGGTATAAAGGGAGATTAGTGAAGATCTGTCACAAGTGGTCACTTTTTGAGTCATATCATTGTGTAAGCTTTTTCTGGTCATTTATCGTGGGGTATGAGCTTGATTTAATTTTTGTTATAAAATTTGGGGTGGAATGACCCTGCTTTAATACCATGTAAAAACTTTATATCAAACTCAAAACCAACAAGCAATGAGTGAGAAGATCCCAAATATTATTAAATGATCTTTCATTCCATACCAAAACATTAGGAATGTGGGACAATTGTTCTAACAACAGACATAATATGAAAAATTACTTGGTTGCCACTGTAAAAATAGTACTCCGACTAGAAATCTATAAAAGAGTAATAAGGGACATAATAGAGGAGTACACAAGTAACTTAAGGTCACACGGATAAGCTAAAGATGGGTCCGGGTAGGGTTTCACCTATCCTTGGCAACGCCAGAGATAGATGGACATGGATAAGTTTTTTCCTATCCCCTCCTTATACCACAACAAACAGGCAACACTTTTTATTATTGAAATGCATGAAAATTTTAAAGGATTAAAAATTTATGTAATTCAATGACCGAAAATAAATCAGAGTACTGGTATAGACAAAATTGGGCAAATTTCTTTTTTTCTTTTTGTCAAACGATAGGGTATTAGTATATAAGTATGCAACAATTGTGGGCATCTCGCGGGAAAGTGTCAAATCTGAAATCACACGTCAAGTGGTGGGTGAGTTGACATTTAAACTCCGTTTAAAATGTCAAATACTTAAATGGTAGTACTATTTGACATCTCTCATCCCATGTCAAATTTAACATGTGAAAAAGTAAGGTGTTAAATGTTTTTCATCCATAAAACGTAAAAAAATAAATAAATAGAAATTGAAAATATACCAATATAGTCAATATTGCATATTGATTGGATTGTGCATTTTTGCAAAAGGTGTCAAATTTTAACATGTTAATCGTCACATGGATATTGATATCTCCAAATTAAAGCCAAAGTTGGAGGATGCTCATGGAATGGTCGAACAAGTGCTATTTTTCGGGTAAGTTTTTGAGTCAGCTTGCGCTTAATTCTAATGAAGGGGTAAAGCCAAAGTTGGAGGATGCTCATGGAATGGTCGAACAAGTGCTATTTTTCGGGTAAGTTTTTGAGTCAGCTTGCGCTTAATTCTAATGAAGGGGTAAAGCCAAAGTTGGAGGATGCTCATGGAATGGTCGAACAAGTGCTATTTTTCGGGTAAGTTTTTGAGTCAGCTTGCGCTTAATTCTAATGAAGGGGTGTTTTAGCTTAAAAAGTATGTTGAATTATTATTTATTTTTTTTGTATTTGTTGTTTTGCGTATACTTTTTTGTGAATTATTAGTTCTTCAAAGAGTTAAATTTTAAAAGTAAAAAATTATGATTAATATATTAAACAAACTTCATAAAAGACAACAATAATTTAAAATAGATATATTTATTTTTTTATTATTGATTTTATTCAATTGTTTTATTTTATTCATATTTGTTAATCAAAAAAATTACTATTTGTTTACTTTTTTATAATTTCTCTTGTCGAGACGAAAAAATTAACACAAAACTAACAAAGACACAAAAAATTTAAATAAAGTACAAAATAGAGATTTGAGGGAGAATAGTTTTTTTTAAAAAAAAATTATTTTATGTTTTTTAGTCAATTTTCTGTTTTTGTTTTCTTGGTGATGATTTTTTTCCCCCGAAAAAAGCCAAGGATATTATTAAGAGATAATCTAGTCCAAAGACCTAACATCAGCAAGGGCAAGATTAGCTAAGATAGGACCTCCCCAATTCTCTAATCTAGCACCTAATAGGGATTGCTTAGTCAACGAATGAGCTACTCTATTGAAAGTACGTTGAACATATTTAAAAATACAAGAGAAAAATAACAGAAGAAGCTCTAGACAATTTGAGAGAATAGAGCTACAATGGGAGTTTAATTTCCTGGTGATGATGAGGCTGCTTGTTGGTGAGATTTGATCTCCAGGTGTTTCCTTTTTTTTTTTTGTAATATATGTTTGATTCAGTAGGTCACGTTTGATGTTGGCTTTGCAATGTCATATTATCATATGAACCCTTCTACCTGCACCGACGGGAATGCACCGACCATGTGCCGACGGCATCGCCGACGCTGTTGTGGGTCCCAACCGATCAATCCGAGCCATTCATCCTTCTCAAAATCGAATTCCGAGTGGGCCCACACGGTTTTTGAATGAAATGGGGTGGTTTTGGATCGAGATCATACAGTCGTCCGATTGCCTTGATTCCCGCGTAGGCCCACTCGGAATTCAATTTTGAGAAGGATGAACGGCTCGGATCGATCGGTTGGGACCCACAACGGCGTCGGCGACGCCGTCGGTACGTGGTCGGTGCAGAAGGAATTATCGTTATCATATAGTCGATTTCTGTTGATTCTACTTGATGGTGTTGTCGTTTCATCGGGTAGAAATGCTGACTTTGCTTTCGAGACTCATTTGATGTGTTTGGGGTTTATTACTGTAGTTTAGTGGAACTGGGGGCCTATAGTGAGATTGTAATTACGACTATCACTTCATCAATCTAACGGTCTAGACCGCTTTATAAATATGATAATTTCATTTAATCTAGATCATTATTTACTGAACCGACGATCGTGATTACTCACTATATGGGTGTAGTGAGCTTGCTCACTATAGGCACAACCAATTCGTAATTTAGTGGCTTCCAGGCAAATTATGAAACATTGCTTTAACGTACATATTTTTCGGGGGTTTTGTGACCCATTTTCCCTCCTTGCATACATGGATGAACCTAGGGGGGACAAGCAGTGGTTGCCACTACGACAAAGTTTTTAAAAAATACAATTATTATATAAAGAAAGAAAATTTATCTCGGAATTATATAGACTTGCCACTAACAGATTGTTTAAAAAATTTCATTATCTAGTTAAGTAAGTATATATTTCGCCACAATAAAAATAAAATCCTGATTCCGTCCCCTACTTGCGTGGAATGCTCCACTGTAGTGTATAATCTTTTAGCTGGGTTTCAGCCCTTGCAATAAAATTCTTGTTTTTCCAAAAAAAAATAAAAAATAAAAAAAACCTCAATTCATAGTCCTCCCAAAGTGATTTCACAAGTTCCCGGAAGGAAGGCATGATACCACCGTACATATCGTCTCCCCCACCGTATATCTGTGCGTGACTTTTGTCGATAATTCCGCGTGGAAAAATACAGCTGTTTGAAATCGAGTGGGGCCGGAGGGGTTGTCATGGTCCGCCACCGCCATCGCGCCAGACGCCACTGAACTCTGCCACGTACGCAAGCTCAACCCGCACGCAATTGTACATCAATCATGTGCCGTCTGATAATAACCTGGTGTGTAGCAGGTAAAAATTGAAAATTGACCATGCCCTGAAATTTAATACTCCTAGATCATTTTTTTTTTCGACAGTCAAGAATGTCCAAGCCAGTTTATGCACAAATCGATTAATCTCTTACTGATTAAGTTAAAGATAGATTATTCATGCCGAGTATAGGTGATTCATAAGAATTACTTTCTCCGTCCGGATTTATTAGTTCATAATATTTTATGATTTAATTACAAAAGTGAAATTCATTCAATTATGTGAGGAGCAACTCACCAAGCAACTTGACTCACTAGGCAACCGGACTACATTCCTGACGTAATTTTCAACCTCTATAAGCTTCATTCTGTCCTGCAAGTGGCGATTAGCTCATGCTGTGGAGCTTTTGAATTTCCCACATTATATTTTGGAATCGAGTCTCATATCTACCTTTCTCACGTAGGAGTAATAGATTAGGAACGAAAAATGACAAAAAAAAAAAAAAAAAGGCGCTTCATTAAGTACTCGTTTTACACAGATGGGAAAGTGACCGGTTGATGTTGGTCTACCACATGCCTGGTCAACACGCCAACACAATCCTTTCATTTGTTTATTAGCACTGCGTTGTTTTTTTCTCCATAATACTAATATAAAATTTTCTAGTTAAGTACCAAAATATCTATGGCCTCCTTTGGCTAAATTCAAAAAACTGATATTTTGGTTTTTTTTTTGTTTTGTTCTTATTCAATTTTTTTTTTTGCATTTATTAGTTTTCGGTCGATTTTTTGTGGTTTCTTGTCTTGTCTCGACGGGAGGAATCTTAAAAGTATAAAATTATTAGCCAAACTTAAAATTTTGTGAATAAAGATGAAAAATAATAAAAAAAATAGGTTTTTTGCTTCCATTTTTCGTCTTTATTCACAAAACTTTAAGTTTGGCTAATAATTTTATGCTTTTTAGATTTCTCTCGTCGAGACAAGCCAAAAAAACCACAAAAAATCAACCGAAAAATAACAAATGCAATTTTTTTTTTTGAATAAAGACAAAACAAAAAAAACCAAAAAACCAGTTTTTTCAATTTAGCCAAATCAGGCATAATATTGTACTATTTGCATTATCGTATTTTAAGTGACACTGTTACTCCAAAGGGACTGGTGGAATACTAAAAGGTACTTAAAGCATGTGACCTTAGATAAATACTCCCTCCGTTTCATATTTGTTGTTCGCTTTAATTATTCACAACTCCTAAAAAAATTGGTTATATTTTTTTAATGCATAATTGTATATATATTCAATTTGAGTCTTATTTGATAATTCTCAATGAGTATTATTAAATAAAGTTTTCAAAATTGTAAAAAAAATATTATAGATTGAAAGATATAAACAATTGAAAGCATACCCGTAAAATGAACAAGAAATTCAGGACGGAGGAAGTAAATATTCTTTAAATAGTTTACTCTTTAAATCATTACCACATCTTTACAAGTAAAGATACGTTCATGGGAAAATAATTTTGCACTCTACTTTCTTATAAGCTCACACAAAATTTTTTCTTTTTGGCTTGTAATGTTTGTAATTTTATGCATTAAAAGAAAATGCTTGGAGTGCGAAAATCATTATCCTATTAAATTTAAGCAACAATATTGACTTTGAGCATCCTCTCGATGATATCCTACACGTTTGAATATAACAAAAATTAACCATACAAATAAAATCGGGTGCATCTTTTAATTAATTAACCGTACCCTATACATTGAATATACCAATAAATCTGGATTCAAGATCCTCCCAAGTCCCTTTGACGGGGGGGACTGACTACCCGAGATGGTATCATGGTCATATTCAGAACATTGTCCGGCTTTTTCGGGATCCGTATGATCTGGAACCTTTGATAACCTCATTGAGAAAAGCACGTCAAAATTCATATTAATAGGATAAATGTATTTCAAGAATTAAATGATATCCGATTAATATGAATTTTGGCGTGGCTAATGTTCTCGACGAGGTATAAAATATCATCGGTTCTAATAATCGTAATGAATCCGGAAAATGCCCGGTCTCGGGCTAGACAGGACCGTCCAGTCCCTTTAAAGGACCGGAGAGGATCCTACATGGAAATTTTACCCCAGATAAAAATATAAGATGGAAGCATAGGTGTGAACACATGAAAAGTGCGACACGAAAAGTTGTTAGAACACCAAGTAATTCATCAAAAAGGTGGAGAAAATGTTCAAACCTTTAGAAGAAACTTGCATTAGAAAATACTCCAACAAACAACGACCCAAGACTTTCTTCTTCATTGGCTGCTTCCATCTGAACCGTCACTTCTTTGAATTCTTTCCATTCCTTCGACTTGTCCTAACTAACCCATCCTTGGGTAACCAATGGTTTGTGCCAAGATCACCATGTGGGGATCATTTTGGGGTTCCACACAAATGATCTGGATCGTTCATTAATTTCAGAATAATTTTGTGATTATTTTCGTAAAAATCAGCTCAAGCGGGATAGTTGTAATTACCTTTTTAGTTGTCCAACTTTAATTCAGAATTCATCTAGATTCTAGAATTCTAAATCCCGAATAAAATATAACGAGTTTGGATAAAGTATTTACGGTTATTCGATTGAACTGATTTTTTGCAAGGCCAATCAAAAACACATTTTAAAATTACTGAACGACTCGGATTATTTGTATGAGAATCGCTAAGTGAACTCCATATACCGAACCATTGCCCTTGATATACCCGGTGTGTTCACAAACCTTCATTTATTTCTTGGACTTGTCCTAACTACTAGCATCCCTAAAGAACAAGTCAACCCTCCCAAAAATCTCCCTCTTCAACAACCTTCAAAAAAAAACCCCACTCACTTTCCCTTCTCCTTCCTCTCACCTAATCTATAAAACCCCTCATTCCCATTGATCCCCAAACCACTCTCCTCAACCAAATTCCCCAATACCCACTTCCAAAAGCAGGGGTTTTTTTCCCAAGGTGCTCTGAAATTCTTTTTTCGGGGACCTCGAGAATCGAACCAGACCAAACGGAACCAGACCGAACCAAACTGAGCCGAGCTCTCGAGAAAAATGGGTAACAAATCTCTCCTAACCTCTCTCTTAATTCTCTCCCTATCCCTTCTCTCCTCCGCCCAAACATGCAGCGACTACACTTTCACAAACAACAAGGTCTTCGCCAACTGCACCGCCCTCCCTGTCCTCTCCTCCTTCCTCCACTGGACCTACCACCAGGCCAACTCCACCGTCGACATCGCCTACCGCCACACCAACGTCGACGCCACCACCACCTGGGTCGCCTGGGCCCTCAACCTCCAGGGCAACCAGATGGGCGGCGCGCAGTCGCTCGTCGCCTACCACAACTCCAGCAGCCTCCCGCACGCTTACACATCGGCACTCAACAACGGCTACAGCACAACGTTGGCTGAGAGCACCTTGAGCTTCGGTGTGTCGAGTATTTCCGCCGAGTACGTGAATAACGCTATGGTGATTTACGCCACGCTGGCTTTGCCGAGCGGGCAGACGGGGTTTAATCAGGTGTGGCAGAGTGGACCGGTGTCTGGTGGGAGTCCTCAAGTGCATCCGACCTCCGGGGATAATATGAAATCGTATGGGTCGGTGGATTTTGCTACCGGTGTGAGCAGTGGCAGCGGCGGAGGAGGGTCGCTGCAGCGGCGGAGAAATGTAAGGCCTCTGTTTTCTTTTGGTTTTCCTGATTTATATTATTTGGGTTTTTGGTAAGAGATGCTAGGAACACAACGGTTCGGACACAATCTCTCACGTATGAGTTGTGCGCAAAATGTGTTAAATCTACGTATTACACTCAGGGGTTGTTTTCGATGTTGTGTTCGGATGGTTGTGTTCTTATACTTTTGCTTTGAAAATCTCTGAATTTTTTTCCCCAAGTGGCAAAATCAATATTTCCATTACATAATCCACTATAATTTCTTTTTGGTTATTTTTGCGGAAAAAACAAAGTAGTTTTATGCATAATTGATAAATGATTTTACTCCAATTTACAAAATAAAACTGAAAAATTAAACTTAATCCATCCAAAAAAGATTTGTCTTGGAGAATGGAACGGATAATCTTTGGCAAAAAAATTTCTGTCTCAGATTACTTGATTAATACCAATTGATATCAATGATTTTTTTTAATTTGTGAAAAATGTTTAATTAACAGAAGTTTAGTTTCTTAAGTTCAAAATTGCACGACTTTCAGACAGAACTAAAATACTCCTCTCTTATTTATTTATTTATTTATTTTATTCTTGTTGTGATCAAAATTGCACGACTTTCATTGTATTTTCAATTTTGCTTGAGGGAACTCTGTCATGCATTCCACCCCTCAAAACCACTATTCACATCTCTCAAAAAAAAAATCTATCTATATTTTGTAATTTGTAACACTTTTTTTTTTTTTTAATGATTTTAAAGACTTTGTTTAATAAAGCTAAGTGGGACTGATTTATCAAACAAGATCGATTATATGATACATTATAACTTAAAAAACATAAATAATTTTTGGGAAGGTGTAAATAGTAGTTTTGGACATCGGTTTTGGTATGGAGGGAGTACAATTCAACTTGGTCTTTGTTGTGACCTAGGATCTAAGCCAGTCACAAACACACACACACCCGCACAACAACGGCGACGACAACGAGTAGCGGCGGAGCTAGTTGGTGGGGCAGGGTGACACGTGACACCCTGGTTCCAAAAAAAAAATTCATGTTACATTAATTGATTAGGCACTTACCGGTATTCAAACAACTCGATCTCTCACACAAATGATGCCAAAATATCGTTTTAAAAGATCAAAGGGGTGGCGCCATTGTGGACTAATTGCAACCCCGTTGTCAACAAGGGCTGCTGAGAAAGGTGTGGAGCCAACAAGGCCCCTGCAGTCAGCACACTTTAATCACAAGAAATTGTCCTATGCTGTTTTCTATTGAATTTTACTACTATTTTCTAAATAAAAATCCAAAAATATTTCATCTTTGACTAAAGATGGTCTAGTCTCCCAAAAAACAGTATAAATTGTGAATTACATAGGAGTTGTGAAAAATCCAATAATTTAATTTGATCTACAAAAGGGGTTGAATCTCAATCTTTGATTGGATGGAAATTTCAGGTTCATGGAGTTTTGAACGCAGTGAGTTGGGGAACTTTGTTACCTCTTGGTGCTATGATTGCAAGGTACTTGAAGGTGTTCAAGTCAGCAGACCCTGCCTGGTTTTACCTTCACGTTGCCTGCCAATCATCTGCCTACATCGTCGGTGTTGCCGGATGGGCCACCGGTCTTAAACTGGGCAGCGATTCTGCTGGCCGTACCCATTCCACTCACAGGAACATCGGCATCACACTCTTTGCTCTCGGAACGCTTCAGGTATCCATCCATTCCTTTACATAGATTATTATTTTCTTTAGGCAAGTGATCTTTTGTTGTGGTAGTAGTGATTCGAAAAATGTTTTATCTCTAGAAAGTGAAGACGGGTACTTAAGAATAACTCATTTTTGTCGAACAAAATTCCAATTTTTTGCCTCCAGTTATCAATGAGTTCTTTTAATTTATCAAAACAATAAAAGTTTGAATTTGTCTTGATAGTTTCTACCAAGAAAGAGGAGCCTTAGTATGACTTTGTCAATTGGAATGTTCTCTAGATGGAGTATTTCTAAAGGCCTTTGTCATTGTTTGAAATTTCAGGTATTTGCCCTGCTTTTGAGGCCAAAGAAAGATCACAAAATCAGAATATACTGGAACGTCTACCACTGGGCTGTCGGATACGTAACGATAATCCTAAGCATCGTCAACATTTTCGAGGGATTCGACATTTTGCAGCCCCACAAAAATTGGAAGAGAGCATACATTAGCATCATCATATTCTTGGGCTTCAATGCTGCTATGTTGGAAGCCTACACATGGTACCTTGTCATGAAGAGGAAGAAAACTGGCTCAGATAAATACCCAGATGGATCAAACGGCGTTAATGGACACGGTAACGGCACCAGATCACAGCAGCAGGCAGTATAGGGGTTATACATTTGAGGGGGTCTATGTTTTGTGGTTTTATTTTTATGCCCATTTTCAGATGTGGCTTTTTAGATGATCGAGTTAGGGTTCTTGGGAGACCCCTTTGATGAAGGGAGGTTATTAGTACCAGTGGATGATAGTGTTTTATTCTTTTCTCCTTCTGATATGTGTAGTTTTCGTGTTGTATACAATAGACATACTCTTATTTTGGTTCTCATATTGATTACCCACAGCTCATTTCATTTTCTAATCTCTTCTATGAACTTGGCTACTCACATGCAGTGGGTAAATTGTTGAAAGGCAAGTAATGCCCGCACGAATTGATCCGAATTATAGTGTTTGGGTCATGCAGGGTCGGAGCAATTTGATATGTGCGTAAGTTGATCTGAACACCGAGTTGGAAAAAATTATACGTGTGGGTGATAAATTGATTAATCTTATAGACGAGTATGTAAACATATATGAATAGTATTAGGGGCTTTTTAGTTAGAAAACTTATCCTATCTTTCATGTTATCAAATCTTGATGCAAAAACAAATTTTTTGACAATAGAATTTGGCTTCTCTTTAGTATGTTTTCCGACTACAGAGGATAGTTTGTGCAATAGATTATCCAGATGAATGATTGTCAATTAATGAAATCAGCAGTCGAAATGCGTCTGCTTATTGCAATTCAATCCCAAGTCCGACCAAAAAAGCACCAAAAACCGAGTAGAGCTTTGAAGTGTTCAAGATCGGCTTGTTCAAAGCTAGTCTAGCGCGAGCTCGCCTCGAGCTTGAGTCAAGCCCAGATGATCGAGCTCAAGCTCGGTTCGTTTAGTATCGAGGTGTTCGAGCTCGATTCGTTTCGAGGTGTTTGAGCTTGTTCTTTTACAATTTACTAAAGAAGTCTCTATAAACGAACCGAGCCGCCTCCTAATGAGCCGAGCTTTCAAGTAACAATCACTCGAGCTCTACTCAATTATTAATGAGCCAAGTCTAACTCGAAACGAGCCAAACACTCTAAGTTGGATCAATTTACAGAGGCATTACTTGCCTTGAGTAATTTACACAGTGCATGTCAGTGGCACTCGAGGTCGGATGGTTTTCTCAGTAGGATCATTTGCTCTTGCTCTCAATTTTTGCTCTACACTCCCATTTTCAATCCTTATTCTCTCAAATTTTAATTGTTTGAGATGAGGTATTTTTTTATCCTTAGAGAAGTCTTCTTTTATGAATAGGAGAATTTTCTTGCCACTTTCTGCAGTGGCTGTGTGTTTACATATAAAATTAACAAATCCAATAATTGATTGACACGTAATCAAAAATGCCAAACATTGGCAATTACCTGTTGATGAAGATACACTGGATTAAAGGAATACATTTGAGTAAATACGATGTCGTATTGTTTCTCAAAATCAAAAAGCGGTTATTGGCGGTTACAAGTCAAGAATAAAATGGAAACTGATTTCGAGGCCATGATGTTAACTGCTAAACACATAAACTCCACGTGTAAACTTGTGAAACAGAGTAGGTGGCGGTTAGAACAGGTGGAATACTTCTTGAAAGGCAGTTATTTCCTTAACTCGTAATCATTTGAGTTAGTTTAAGTAACTATGCAGATTCAAAATAAAAGCTTTTGGAAGAAGAATTGGAAGAATTCAAATTCAGACGTGGAAGAGGGAAGAAACTGCCAACTCGAAGAGTAGAAGTTAGAGTTCGAAGCAAGCCAAGTTCAAATTCATTGGGCGGGAAGTTCAACTGCAAGCAGCATCTATAAATAGAAGAAATTGAAGAGTGAAAAGCCCCCGGACAAATCTTCAACAAACAGCTATCAAAAAGAAAACTGATGCTTGGTTTGTTCATTGGCAAAGTAGTTTTGGATTTCGAACTCAGTTCGATGTAGATTAGGAAGTAGTTAGGATCAATCTCGATTGTTCTTGTAACAATCACCTGTTCGAAGTTCTTGTTCTTGTATTTGAAGTTGGAAGCAATTTCGAAGTAAGTTTACCTTTGATTTATCAATCGAAGTATCTTGTTTCTTTGTTGTTCTTTGATTTCCTAAGTATATTGGTTTGTATTTCTTCACTTGTTAAGAAAAAATCCTCTTAATTGAGGTAATTGAACCAACATAATACAATCGCCTGATTATATTTGGTTTTTCCAAAGTTAATCTGAGGGAGGAGATTGAAACTCTCTCTGGCACGCTCGCACTCGATTATTTTGCTATAAAGAAGTAAAAGAACCAGGAAACACTGTGATGAAAACAAAGACAAGAAGTCATTCGGGGTGACAAACCGGAGCCGAAAAACGTAAAAGAAAGATCAGATTTTTTTTCACTCTTTGAATGTCTGAGACATGGAGGCCATTTTTTCTATTTGATGGGGAGGAATTCACAATGACAACAACTGCTGGAATCGCATGTCCTTCAAGCTTAACCTCTATCTACTGGTATGCCGTATGCCAACAACACATGAAAGCAAGAAAATGAACAGTCATACCATATCACATGTCCGAAACAATATGAAAACTTCGCAGGTTTATTCATTGGTTCGTCTTGTATTAAGAAAAGGAACACCGAGTAAGATCAAAGAAACTAGCTGACTAATCACTCTTTCTATATAATTAGAAACTAAATAGCATAAAAAATTTACTGTGGAAGCAATATAATTCAATCACCCTAATAGCAACTTATAGTTCTGCTCCTCATTAACAAGCTACTTGGTTTTCATAGATTTCAGTTTACTGATATCTTCGTCCGATGGTGAAACAAGGCTCCCCACATGACAAACTGCTGCAAACGAAGAAGGAAACCCAACAATGCTTGGCTTTCTAAAAATCATAGTTTTTGGATCGTAAAACCAGAGAGTGTGATTTCTATGAAGCATTAAGACTTCGCCATTCTTCTGAACACACAGAACCTGAACATCTTTGCAATCCCACCAAAAGAAATTCTTCAGATTTATGGAGAAACTCCTTGTCCAAGACCTTCTCACATTATAATCTTTCATTTCCCAAATGTGAATACAGTCGTTCTCTTCATATTCAATTACACCAAGACACCCACTAAACACGGCCAAAGAAAACCCACCTTGTCGAAGCCCACCAGAAGGGTAAGGAATTATGTCGAACACTTCATCTGCAACATTAAAACAGACGATGGACTTCGACGGGGAATCACTTGCCCAATGAACAACTCCATTCACGCAAACATTTGATTTCAAATCACCCGAAATCCGGAAACTGGGAGCTCCTATTGCTCTCCAAACCCTTTCACTCAAAGTGAACACATACGAGGCTGACCAGCGAAAAACCTTTACAACTTTATATTCATTGCTTTTGGGGCTAAACCCAATTCCCATTCCCAAAAATCTCCCGATCATCAGCCTGGGGATCGCGATTAGCTCACGGGTACATGGGTTAATAACAGAAACACGGCCGTCGAAGGTGGGATGGAGCAAAAAGAGCAAGCCATTGCACGAACCCAAAACGCGAAGCTCGTTGAAATTGAGTTGTGAGATGAAATGGATTTGTTCGCAAGAAAAGGAGTTTGTTGGGGTTTGGGTGGCGTAGTACAATTGGGAGCGGAATTGGTTGAAGCTGTATGAGATGGTGGTATTGAGGATGAGAGTAGGGTTTTCTTCGTTGTGAGAGGAGGCGTGGTTGAGATGGGTGTTGATCAAATATGGGTCGCGGATTAAATTGAGAAAGGATTTGCAAACGGATTTGCATCGGATTAAGGGTTTGATTGGGAGTCTTGACAGTATATTCACAATGATTTCTCGTGGAAGATTATCCATGTTTCTTCTTCTTCTTCACTATGACGACTGAAAGAGAAGAGAAGAACGAGGAATAGAGGTTGGATTTGGCACGATGATGCAGGCTACTATTTTCATTATCCTATTTTATAGAAATTATATATATTTTTAGGAAGTTTTCTATTTTGTCGCTTGTTTTGGCCAGATTTCTTTTAGCTAGTAATGAAATTTAGGAATATTTCACTTTATTTTGGTAATTATTGCGTCAATGAGCGATTTACTTGGATTCAACTTCCTGTTTTGCTAATTTTTTTTCGGTCTTAGTATTCTGGTATAAAAAGAGGGTGTGACATTATTAGGTGGCTCAAACGTGTTTGTATTTTCTACTTGTAAATAATTTCGTAAAAGGAGGCTTTTCGTTGCATCTCGTTTTCACAAGGGGTGGGCATACCTGACTCGAAAAATAAAATAAATCTATATAATTGTGCTAAAAATAATTATTTTTTTGTGTAATTTTTTACATTAGGCATTAGTTTAATGAATTATCAATTAAAAGAATTAAAATTTTAGCTATTAGTAAGACTTTTTGACGTGATACGTTAACACAAACCCGACACGACCTGAAACATGACACGGAAATTTGATGAGTTGAAAAATATTGTGAGAATTCATAAATAAGATTCTGATACATAACACGAAATTACCTGTTGCGGTGTTGCCCACCCCTAGGTTTTAGACTTCAACGATTGAGATTAGTAGTTTGCTTACATGAAACAAAAATTATAGGAACACAACTAGTCGGACATATCATCTAATACAACTCCTCACATATACATAGGTCTTAAACACATTTATTACACGGGCTCACGTGCATATGAGGGTGGTGTTCGATGTTGTGTCCGAATGATTGTGCTCGGTGTTGCGTTGTGTCCGGATGATTTTTTTTTTTTTTTGGTATGGCCTTAATATGTAGTAGTAGATCAATGCCAATGCTTAGACCTTGTTACAATTTGACACCAAAAAGTATTTTCTGTTTGCAAAATTTTGGCACGGCATTTCTAGGTTAAAACCAAATAGTTCCACTTATTAACTAACTTCACCTCAACCTAATTTTCTTTACTTTTTCAATCCCAATTGGTTGACTATTTTTTGGTCTGACTAATTTTTTGATTGGATGACTTGACTTTCCATAATTGGTAAAATAAAATTTTGATTTGGGGAGATGGAGGGACAAGAAAAAAATTAGTAGTGGGAATACGTCTTACACACACATTGATATTTATAGTAAAATTTAATAGATGGCTGTTGTGGGAAAAAAAAAATTGCCGTCCTGAAAAAATAATTGGTAGGAGTAGCTTTTTAATTAGGTTTAAAAAGATATACCAAGGAATTAACTAATCGGATTGATTTTTTTTTTTGAAAAGCAACTAATCGGATTGATGATGTCCCAAGGATATGTTCCAAGAATTAACTAATCGGATTGATGATGTCCCAAGGATATGTTCCAAGTATGTAATCAATTATACAACCAAGCCATTTTTAGAATCAATTTTGCTTTCCCATTGGAGCTCCAAGTTTTATTTTTTGGTTCCAAATTATCGATATAACACCAATTTTGGCTACCATTGGACTTGTTCTGAGATGACAACAAAGTGTAAAAAAAAAAGTCAAAAGACCGGATTCACTCTATATGTCGTTCCGTTGTCTTAGCGCATCGTCAAGTCATACTGCAATATACTTTTTCACCTCACATTTTTTGGTGTTTCTAGAACTTGGATCCACAAAAATGTGAGGTGGAGAATGGTATTGGAGCACCATGTGACGGTTTTCATCACCGTCGTCACTACTGCCAGCCTCTGGTTTTCATTGAAATTGTTTCCCAGTCCGATAGAAAAATGGAATTGTTTAACATTCAATTGTGACACCAATGCTCTCGGAAGAAAATAGAGCTACGGTATGACTGAAATGCACCGAGACGTGAAATTCCACCCTTCTCTTTATATTTTCTCATGGAATTCGACATCGTTTTACTTTCAGGTGTCTCCTTGCTTTCTAGGGGCACGACTTGAACGGTTGAACCCTCACAAAAATTTGAAGAGAGCATACATTAGCATCATCATATTTTTAGGCTACAATGATGTCATGTTTGAAGCGTACACATGGTACCTTGTTATGAAGAGGAAGAGAACTTCTCAGATAAATACCTTGGGGGAAAGAGGGGGCCTGCTGGCCTTCAACAGGACGATTCTGGGACGCTCCAATCTTGTTTCGATGATCGGAAACGTTCACTTCGTAGAGCTCGTCAAGTAGAACAAGTGTACCAAAAATTAACCCAATCGGTTATCATTAAGTGCCTAATCCGAACAAGTGTTAGCAGGCCCCCTGTTTCCACTGGGGCACCATAGAAATTTCATACCTTGTTATGAAGAGGAAGAAAACTTCTGAGATACCCAAATCGAGCAAACGGTGTTAATTGACACGGCAATTGTAGCAGATCACAGTATGCAGTATAGGAGTATATTTTGATGGTCCCTATGCTTTGTGGTTATATTTGATGCCCATTTTCAGATGTGGCTTTTTAGATGATTGAGTTAGGGTTCTTGGTATACCCCTTTGATGAAGGTAGGTTATTAGTACTAGTGGATGATATGTGTAGTTCTGATGTTGTATACATATATAGGCATAATCCTGTTTTGGTTCATATACGCACAACTCGATGCATTTTATTAGCTCTTCTTGGGGATTGCAAGTGCCACACAGGTTACTTAATACTTGGAGCGCAAGCACTAGCGCAAGCGTAAAAGCATCTTTTTAAAATATGTCAATATAGGAGTACTAAATAGACACCAATAACAAACCTAATGAATGAAATTTAGGGTTTTGTCATCTCTACTCTTGGGGAGTTCGATCAAAACTGGAAGTTCCATACGCACTCCGAATTGATAATACATGGAAGGGTCTCAAACGAAGCAAACAACTAATCACAAGTGTTTGACGGGTGAAACCTAGGAGTAAACTTAGGTTTCACCTTCGCGCGTGGAGCGCACCAAATTGAAGCTCCATTTCTCTTTCTTATCTTTAAGTCCTCACAGTGAAGATGACGGATGATCTTTCCTCTAGAAATCATCGACAACAACAGACTATCAAGATTCACCATAAACCCTTAATCCTATGCCAGGCTTAATAACTTAAATCCCTTGCCTAACAAAATATTTATCGCAAAATTGTAATTTAACATAAAACAAATTGTTTGTAGCATCATATCTTCTGCATATCAGAGGCCAAATGAAAAATGAATTACAGTACTCCAAACTCCAAACAACAACAATACCTTCTGTAGACACCCCGATTTTGAACCCAGGATGCACTCGAGCATTCCTGATGATGAAATAGACCAATCATGCATACGTCGAGGCTAAGAATAAGGCTTGAACTCACCAAACCACCCTAAACCATTCTAAACCCTCCTAGAACAACCTTAAACCAACCAAAATGACCAAAATACCCTTCAAACCATCCATAAACCATTTCAAAACAAACCCAAGCCTACATCATTTTCTAGTACATTCAAAACCCTCTTTATTGATATATAATACGTCTCAATCCATTTTGAAATGAGGGAGATGTGTCCATTTTACCAAAATGACTTATTTTCCCGACCTTCTGAGGGTAAAATGGTCACATACTTGAATGTACAAATTATCTTGGGTTCAAACTACTTGGGTTAGAAAGTACACTCGACAAGCTTTCCAACGCTTCAAACCACGCATGAAACGGAGTTCGGTAGCACCCGGGGCGGCCCCGCAAAGTTTTACCTTTTGAGCAACAGCCTTGAGCGCTCAAGCCCTGGACCTTGAGCGCTCAAACCCAAAAATCCCACCTTGAGCGCTCAAGCCCATGGCTTTGAGCGCTCAACTCTGATCCAGATCAGTTTTCTGCAGAGCATCTAATCATGATATTCTACTGCAAGAGGAGCGTCTACCTATGTTTTCTACTGCCTAAATACACTTCCTAGACCCTTGAACATCTCCTCAATCACCCCCCAAACCCAATTCAAAAATTAAACCCATTTCCCTCTCATTTCTCTCTCTATATAAACCCCCTTTGGCTGATCTCTTACACTCTCACACCCTTCATCAGCCCTCTCCACTCTCTCTCATCACTTCAATCACGTTTTAGCCTTTCTCTCCTCCATAGCCACCACCCTCCATCATCTTCAACCTCCAAAACACCCAAAAATCTCATCTTTAAGGCCTACAACACATGGGTCTTTGAGAAACCAACTACAACAGCCCCTCTCTCACTCTAATAAGCCATTTACAGCCCATACACTCCATCAATTTCGTCCAAACCTAGCTCTTCCATCAAAACCCACCTCATCCAAGCCAAAATCACCATTTTAAGCTCAAATCCTCCATCATCCACTCAATCAATCACTCAATCAGCCCTACACTCACACTCCTCTGTCCAAAATACTTCATCTATAGCCCATAAACACAGCCACTACCCATCCATTCATCAAACCACAAGTTCAAGCCTTGATCATAGCCGAAAAGGTAGAAAATCATGTGAAAATCACTGTTTTGGTCTTGCTGAGGGAGACCAGTGGGCTCATTCAAGTTCCTCATACTTGAAATGAGCCTACAAGGTCTAAAAAGTATCAAGAAAAGCATTTTTAAAACCTATTATTTTGGTAGGATTGAGCGCTCAAGCTCAAGGCCTTGAGCGCTCAATCTGTTTTCTAACAGCTTACAAATCTTGTTCTGCTTTGATGATGGATCAGAGATTAATATTCATGAGCTGTGTGTGTGTGTTGAAATCAGTTTGATCCTCTTCTATTATCTATCGAGAATCATCAAACTCGATTTTTAACACATCATTTACTTTCCAAAATTCTTCAAAGTCCATGCTTCTGTCCAGTTTTGGGAAAATAAAGTATAATCATTGATTTGGGGTTGTTTGATCATCCAATGTCAAGTTATAGTAGAATTTGGCGACCTGGAAGTGGCTTGAGCGCTCAAGGCCTTACCCTTGAGCGCTCAATCCACTTTGAGCGCTCAAACCCCAACAGAAAGTCAGTCACGGTGTTTCAGCCATAACTTTTTACTCCGAACTCCGTTTTCAACGTATTATATATCAAAACGTAGATAATTTGAAGGGCTACAACTTTTTAGTTTTATGCTCTTCTCATTTCTATATCAAAACCCTCCAAAACATGCAAATAGTGTCGGAAAGACAAATAATTTTGTTCAAAATGGTGTTTTAAATTCTATTTTTCTCCTTCATTGTCATTTTCTTTGTTTATACCATTCTATCATCGCATTGTACACTTCGCACAAGCATCCACCATCACTTAGTTGGTGTTTTAATATTCATTTACGTGTTTGCCATTCCCGTATCCCCCATTTCGTGTTTAAAATCGAATTTCAAATATTTTCAAAATCCCACAAAATGTTGAGTAGAGACCGGTTCATGGACCGGGCGAGAGGGGTGCCGTAAAACCCTTCCCCTCTCGTAACCAAACCCCCGAATCCGAGAAATCTTTGGTTCCGCCATGATCAGTAAAGTCTTTTTCAAATGGGCAAACGAGTCATATTTTTGATCGGTTTCTCGGGTTCGGACCTCAAATCCGGGTGGCGACTCTAACAATCACAATCTTTTCGAACAATCTCGGTGGGCCGTCCACACCTTCTCAATTAAAGCAAACTCTACTTCTATAAATAGGAGAATTTTCTATTTCACTTTCTGCAGTAATCCAGCTAGAATAAAATGAAGACAAGAACTCATTCGGGGTGACAAATTGTAGCGGTAAATCATAAAAGAAAGATCAGATTTTTTTTTCCCCATTTGTTTAATGTCTAAGACACGGAGGCCATTGTTGCTATATGATGGGGGAGGAATTCACAACAATTTCAACTGCTGGAGTCGCTTGTGATTCAAGGTTAACCTCTATCTACCGGTATGCCGTATGCAAACAACACAAAAGCAAGAAAATGGCGTCAGCGTCAGATTAAGTACTTCCTATCATAGTTTAGCGGATGTAAATAATCAAAAGTTCTCGTCGCATTGGAGCACATAAAAAAAATATGAACATAGATAGCATAAATACCATATCACATGCCCAAAACGATAATGAAAACCTCGCATCATTTGTTCATGGGTTCATCTTGTATTCACTTTCCATATGATTGGAAAATTCAATCAGCCTCTAGCATCTTCCAGTTCTGCTTGTGCATGAACAAGCTACTTGATCTTCATAAAGTTCAGTTCAGTGATATCTTCGTACTGGAAAAGCAGAAAAGAACAAACTTGTCATAAGCCGCATCTTTCGAGCAAAACCCTTTAAGTTGATCACTTGATGTCCCAAGTATACACACCCTTGCAGAACCTATTCCTTCTCAATTGCCTAAATTAAGGTGAGACAAGGCTCCCGACATGACAAACTGCTTCACAATGAGAAGGATAACCGAATGGTACTCTAAACTTTTCAGTTTTCGGATTGTAACACCAGAGAGCTCGATTTCTAACAAGCATCAAAACTTCGCCATTCTTCAGAACATACAGAACCCTAACATCTTTGCAATTCAACTGAATCCTCCCAATGGGATTCAAATTACAGGTGAGACTCCTTGTCCAAGACTCTCTCACATTATAATCTTTCATAACCCAAATGTGAATACAGTTGTTCTCTTCATATTCAATTACACCAAGACACTCACTAAACACGGCCAAAGAAAACCCACCTTGTCGAAGCCCACCAGCCGGGTAAGGAACTACGTCGAACACTTCATCGGCAACATCAAAATGGACTATAGAATTTGACGGCGAATAGCTTGCCCAATGAACAACTCCATTCACACAAACATTCGATTTCAAATCACCCGAAATCTCAAAACTGGGAGCTTCTACTGCCCTCCAACCCACTTCACTCAAACTAAACACATACGAGGCCGACCTAGAACTAACCATTACCACTTTATATTCATTGCTTTTGGGGCTAAACCCAATTCCCATCCCCACAAATGACTCCCAGGTCATCAACCTGGGAATCTCGATTTGCTCACCGGTACACGGGTTGATAAAAAACATAAAGTGGATGGTGCGATGGAGCAAACAGATCAAGCCATTGCACGAACCCAAGAGTTGAAACTCGTTGAAGTTGAAGGGTGGGAAGGAAGGGATTATATCACAAGAGGAATTTGTCAGGGTTTGGGTGGTATATAACAATTGGGAGCACTAAAGGATGAGACTAGGGTTTTCTTCTATGTGAGAGGAGGCGTGATTGAGATGGGTGTTGATAAAGTATGGGTCATGGGTTAAATTGAGAAAGGATTTGCAAACGGACTTGCATCGGATTAAGGGTTTGATTGGGAGTTTTGACAGTATGTTCACAATGATTTCTCGAGGAAGGTTATCCATCTTTCTTCTTTTTCACTCACTGCCACGACTGAAACAGAGAAGAACGAGGAATTTGTGGCTATCTTAATTCAGATCTCACCCACAACCGAAAACTAATAAAATCAAAGAACAATAACAAGCTCAAAGGACACACAATATTTACGTGGTTCGGCCTTAATACCTATTCCGCGCGAGATAGAGAGAAATTTCCAGGTTTACAAAAAGCTTACAACCAGACCCTTAGGTGTACCCAACGAAATACAACAAAATAGAGTGGAAAGATCTCACCAACTTACAGCAAACAATTCCAGGAATCAAACACAGAGACCAAAATCAGCTCCGAAAATCCAAATTAAGCTGCTGGATATGGCTTCAACAAAGAGGAATAACGGCTGCCCCTAGTATTATTCTCCTTCACCACCAAAGAGCTGCCCTTAGAGCAACTCCAGCACAGTTAGGCAAAATAACTAGTTGAATGTACCAAAAAAGTACATATTCTATTTTACCTATTCACTTTTGCACACCACAATTTCAACACTACTCTCTAGTCTAAGTTTCTAACAATCCATCATAACTAACAAAACTGATTTTTCAAACCAAACAATAAACAAGCATCAAATGTTCACAAATTTGCACTGGTGGCATCTATACCAAGATGACGTGACATTTTTCAAGCGGTCATATTTTTTCAATCGCTATTTTTTTTTATTGGCAGAGAAAAAAAAATACTTGGCAAAAGGAAATTTATTAATTTATACAACTCAAAAAGTTGGACCAAATGACTTCATAAAATGAGCTTGTGAAACTTCCAATCAAAGCAGTAGCAACCAAAAATTCTTCAATTGCAAGTGCAAGTGCTTGGCACCATGGCAGCTTGGTACATCTGGGTACATCAAAGGCAGTTTGGTGCATCTGGGTACATCAAATGCAAACGTAACAAACTGGAGCAATACCAAACTGGAATAGAATGTATGTAAAACAACATAAGACCCCATACCCAGATGCCAAGAGGGGTGAGACTTGATGGATAACTTTAGATGAACTAGTAACTGGTGGAATACCATGTCAAATGGGAATTCAGTGTTACCTGGCTACTCACCAGGAATCGCTCTCGACAAATGGTGAACAAATTATTGACTGGGATCCCTGAGCGAGGGAAAAAGATTAACGCAAGTTAATAAACCATGTTGTAATGGATAATATTCCAACATGAAAAGCCATTTACACAAAACAAATAACTGAATTACACAGAACAAATAACTGAACATTGCATACCAGCCATTAAACTTTGTATGGATAGAAGATTGCTTCAACTTTGTATGGAGCAAATGTGGGGACATGATACCAACACCAGTTGAATTGCGTGTGAACCAACCATTAAACAAACAAATTAAAAAAACTGTTGAGCATTGCATACCAGCCATTAAACAAACATCAAATTCTACCAAAGTAGCATACATGCATTGCATTGTCCGAAAGTAGGACTTCAAAAACAACAGCTTCACAAGACTATATTCTAACAGATTGGTTGACTAAATAGATTCAAGCATTGCCAACAAATGGCTGAACCATCATATGCAAAATATCAGATGGTTAATATTGTTCTAGCAACAAACTGATTCTAAACACAACTAGACATGATCCATAATATTGTTCTAGCAAAAAGAAGAAGCAAAAACTAATTTTTTCCCCAAGGATTTCCATTTGACGGCATTGAATATATTATGCTTGTAATGGAGGCATCTTGCTAGTATTGATAGACATGATCCTACATGTGCATGATGGGCTATGAGAGAGAGAGGGAGAGAGAGAAAGAGAGCATACCTGGACTGTGTTGGAACATGGGGAGGTGGGCTGTGTGGAACTGAGAGGTGACAAGAAGAAGATTTAAGGTCTTTGTTAAGGAAAAAATGGAGGGAAATGAAAAAAAAAAGAAGAAATCTGGAGGGAAAGAGAGAAGGGAAGGAGTTTTTGGCGCAAAAGTTGATATGGAGGAAAGTAGCGTGTCCTTGCTGCCTCCCCTCTAGTAGCCAGTGAAAGGGAGGGAAGGTAAACTGACTAGGGTAGTAGAGAGGCTCTTGGAACACAAAAAATTGGTTTTGGCTAGCTATAATAGCCAAGAGAGCTCATGTAGAGAGCCTCTTGGAGATGCTCTAATCCTTGTATTTTCCCTCTGAAGAACAAACAAAATGCTCTAATCCAAGTTCTCAATAAGTACCGTACAATCTAGCAAAACTACCATCAAGTGTAACATGTCAAGAAGTCAGAAAGCAAAGACAAGTTCAGTCTTTTAAATGTAGTGCCTATTTTTCTCCTTGGTATTTTTATCAAACATTTTCTAGGTATATAACACTTACACATAAACATATTTAATACACAAAGAGTCTCACTTGTGAGGACTATCTCATGATCTAATGGACCCATTAGAACTCTTATTAGAAATCACGTTGATCAGACATGTTTTCCAATTAGATTTCTAGTTAGCCCATGGACCATGTCATAGTACTCTCGAAGTTCCACCACACACTCGTACAGAATACTTAACAACCACTATAGTAAATATAGAAACACGCAATCGATATAATTCAACTAAAGAAAACACTTCAAGCATTTTACTCGCAAGTCATACTGGTACTCAAACATCTTTATTACATATTTACAGATATCAACTTTCATACATCGGCATAATCACTACGCACGAACACAACCATCTTTGTTTCCCGTTTTACCCCGCCTAACATCACGTTTAGAAAGCATCTTACTACAAAAAGTAAGCTACAACAAAAAATGACGATAATAATAACAAGCGCAACCACGACAACTACAATGAAGTCAAAGCCTCCGACTCCCACCAACAAAGGTCAACAACACTACGCCACTTTACGTAAACATAAATGCAATGTCACGTAAATGAATGAATGCTATGCACACACAAACACACAATGAATGAGAATCCATGATTTTCATGAGAAAACTATGCAATGGTTTAAGCCCCGAGACTCTAAGTCTCCCCATGGTCTCTAAGTTTTCGAACCTAAAGCTTTGATACCAGGTTGTCACGCCCTCAAATTTAATAAGTCAAATATAGAAGATGTCCACGTGGAACAAGTCAAAAGTCTTACAATTTCTCTTTGAATAGTCGAAGTCAACAAATACATTCTCACTAATACGAATAAACGAGTTTTAACTACTAGCGACCATAGCCCGAATGCATAAATACCAAGTTTAAAAGTTATTACATTAGCCCAAATAGTCAAAATGATTAACATATGGAAGTTACAAAATCATCTTTCAAAAATATTAGACAAAGATGGGAAAATAACTTCATGTATGTACAAGCTCCATGTATGCATCACTTCACAAGCATCCCATCTCATGCTCCGTGCTGAGTACCTGAAAATTGATAGGTTGAGTTCACTAGCCCAGTAGAAAAACCATTCTACTAACGCTAGGTGTATAAACATAATGCATGCATAACAAGAGAGTATGATAATGGACACTACCAATGTATAAGGTTAGGATGAACGAATGACTATAACTCGACCACTAAGTACCCGAAATATGTTCACATGTCCAAAATGTGTCCAAGTGTCCCAAAACAAGTTTAAGTATCCAACCAAAGTCCAAGCAAATGCCAAATCCTCATACTCGTACACAAAAATTCAATTTTCGCCAAATATTCCAAATCCAACCCAAATATGTCATTTCCAACATTTTATGAGAAAAACATTCATCAATTAAATAGGGAAGTATCCCTCTGCCGGATTTCGTGGGCTCCGTGCACCCCTGCCGGATCTCATCCCCTCACTTTTAGTACAAAACCGAAAAACGGTACATTTTTCTCCGAAAAAAATGGGCCAAAGATAACTTTGTCTTACTCAAAATATCTTTCAATTATACCATTTTGATTAGAAAAATCCAAGGAAAAATTACCGGGACTTTTTATCGGCCAAATCGAAACTTCTCCAAAAAGTGATTTTTTTTTTTTGTTTTTTCACGGGTCCTTACACCATCTCCCGTTGCTCTCCTCCCTAGGGTTTACTAATCTCCAATCCTCATCACTATCTTCTGTCAAAATGCTCAACAAGCATTTCGGTGAATGGATCTCATCCTTCTGCAAGTAGCTTAAGGAATTAAGGCTTTAGAGAATTGAGGATATAAGCACTATCAGCATTAATAGTTCATCTCTGGTGCGTTTTACATTAATGAATTCGTCTCCCTCAGAACTCTGCCACCTTAGCGTTGGAGGTGAGAAACTTGAAGTTATGAATTTGGACTGGAGATTTAATTTTTCTAGCGGCAAGTCGATGAAACTTTTTGCTCCCAATCTTAAATATTACGTGTGGAAGGGGAATCCGACAAATGACAATCATTTGGGTGACTTGATGCGTTTAGAAGGTGCTCAACTTTTTCTTGAACCTAGGGAAGATACCTATGAGAACTTGCGTCATGTGATTCACAGTTTAAGGAGGAACAAAGATCTTACTCTAGATGATCTTACGACCAAGGTGAACATACTTTTACTCCTAATATTCTCTGTAATTACGTCCTTAAATTTGGTGATTTAGTTGATGGTCTTTGGTGGGGGATCTAATCCAATGGCCTACAAAACAAGACCACTCCCATTTGAGGGATCCCTTAGTAGATCACTAGTGTGTGTGTCTATATATATTTCAAGCTGAATGTTTCTCTTGGCAATTTGTAGGTTTTGTATATATGAGCAAGGTTGCCCGTCTAGTTGCATAAGATCTTCACCACTCTCTGCTGACACAAATGTTCGTATTTGGGTAAGTTTGTGTGCACACCTACTCGGATACAAGCACATTGGAGGATTGGGTTTGAGATTGAATTAACAAATCTCGTTCCAGGCTTCTGGATTTGATGCAGGTTTTTGGGAATCTCAAAACTTGATATTTACCGACCATCTGCAGATGGCAGAGATTGAGTTTTTTGATGGAAAAAATGAGTTGGAGTTGGCATCTTTTTTGCTCAAGCATGTCAAAGAACTGAAGAAGATGACCATCTTTCACTCCTGCCCTGTGCCAAAAAATGTTTGTTTAAGGTTACGTAATTGTGCTGAGACTTCTGCTGCTACAGTTGTTTACCAGCGGAAGATGTGAGGTCTGTGGCTGTTGCATGGGTAATAGGTTGGAATAGGTTGGAATTGAAGTGGATCATTGGATTGGTAATTTATTTCTCATTAGTCTAGTATTGTAAATTAACAGTGAGACCTACTTTACAAAACGATTTTCTTTGTATGTTTGTATTTTTTACTTATTGAGAACTGTTTAATGCGAATCACCGGTATGAGACGTGCTTTGTGTAGGTCTGACAAGGAAGCAGCTTGAAGTGCTTCGGTGGGTCGCACATGGTACGATGGGGAGCTTGACCTATTTAAGTGGGTACTTGTATCGAATTGGTTGGTGGGTGGAAGTTTTTGGATCATAGAGCATAATGGGGTCGTTGCGATCTCGGTTATAAAACTCGCTAGGCATTAGTTGAGCGACTGGGCACTGTTTAGCGCCTAGATTACAGATTAATCATCAATTAATCAATGCCTAGTCATTTAGGCTGATTTTCTATCTTTTTATTCTTTTTAAATATTCTCCTACCTCCTCAGTCCTCTCCAAGTTTTGAAAGCAAATTGAAATTTCGACCACATGACCCACCCAGCGATGTGCGCACAACTTCAAAGCACCCGTATTTGTTGGCTAAAAAAGACAAAATCTCCATCAACCCGTATTTGTTGGGCTGGTATTTTTGTTTGTCGGACCGCTTTTCCACCTAAGTCTTTTATGGCAGGGATGGAGCTATGAAAGGGACGGGGTTTTTTGCGTTCTAATTGTATGGCAGGGACGGAGCTCGAGTGCGTAGAAACGATGAAAGGGGTTTCCTGCGTTCTAATTGTATGCACATGCCAAACTGTCTATTGATGTGGGATACATTTGTTTTTTGCCAAATCAAGATTTAGTTCTGAGAAAATAAAACGTTGTGTATCAGTAGTACTTGGTTTCGCAGTGTAATTAATTTGCTGAGGTCATACTATCATCAAAGAATAAAGGACACATAACAATTTCTAGATTAATGTTTGGACTCGATCTTCTCTTTTTTTCAATTTCTACTAGTCTTTTCTGCGTAGGAGCGTATATGAATCTCAATTCTCGTATGGATTGGATTGATACGTCTGCCTTACAAATTGGTAAAGAAAAATCCGACAGGAATGGGAGGTCCATGGCCATTTTGTTGTAAATCCTCAAGTCAGTTTTCTATCTAAGGTTGTATAATGCGATATATTTGGATCTTGAATTTGGACATGCTCATATTTAATGAGTTGCAGATTATAAAGGAGGGGGGTGGGGACCTGTGGACAAATTTGAAGACATTTTCTTTACGTGCTTCAACTTTTTCAAGAATTATAACACTAAAGACGAAACTTGAGCTGGAGGTGCAATCCATTGAATCAAAATGAAATAAAGATGTCAATGGTTTTTGTGTTTTTTTTTTTTTTTCCCCTGTTTATATTTTGTATTGAGGCGGGCTTAATGTGAAAGACTTCTGAGGAAAAATTTGGTTCGGATTTTTGCAAAGACAAACAAGTTCATGTGAATTTGGTGACAAAATAGCACTCGGCAGGGTACGTGTAAAATGCAAACAATACTTCGAGATTGTATGAAAACAAAAAGAATGTGCACAAGAATTTTTTCACGACTCTTTGGCCAATCACCATATGAACTCTCAAACAATACTCGACAGGGTACGTGTAAAAACACAAACAATACTCAACAGGGTACGTGTAAAAACACAAACTTGTTCTTTTGCTCAAAATCTATGCTTTTTTTTTTTGGCGAGAAATCTATCCAAGAGATATCAAGTAGCGACTAAAAACAGCTCTACTCATCTGGTGTGCTTCAGAACAAGTTTGTTTTCGAAGGAAAGACATGGGAAGTTGATGAGTAACTTGTGAGAGGCTGGGGAGGAGTTGCATATAGGATTGGCAGGGTGGCGTTTGGGCAGGGGTGCATCTATAGGCCACTGGGCGTAAGGGATAGTTTGGTGTTTACATTTGGGCGGCGGGATAGAAATGGTAGGTGCTGTCGGATTGTGGTTGATGGAGCATGGAAAAAGGATGTGAGTGTTGGGGTGGTGGCTTCGGGTGTCGTGTCGTGGCGTGGGATGGATTTGTGGTTGTTGAGTACGGGTACACTAGGGTCAGTGCATTTTCGGCCAAGAAGATTAAACAGGTGTTTGTCCTCTCCGATGCAGCCGGGGTCGTTAGAAGTATTCATAATTTCGACATAGCATCTATTGATTTATGTAATGTTGTTACAGGGATGTCTCCTCTAGTTTTGATTTGTTGTTGTATCAAAGGTTCCTAGGCAGGATGTGAAGCCTGCTTACAAGTTTGCCAAGGATCCCTTCAAGCAATTGTACTCCCATTACAATTTCCTAAATGAAAGTGGCTATCAACTTCAAAAATACAATTCAGGACGAAAAAGTTCAATCAGAATTGAAAGACAAAAATTGCCCAGCACAATACCGTGTGTTTCTATGAAAAGCTATTCCATTGTAATAGTCTCGTTCACAAAGAGTGATGTAGTTCTCACATGCTCTAGGAGTTACTATATCGCAGTGCAGCTCAATGTTCAAATCACCATGTGTGGTATGCAGCTGAATGTACCCCTCCTTGGGATTTTTCTCAGCCATAACATACTCGAAGTCATTACAATTGCAACAGGATCATAAGAGGTTGATGTAAAGGATAGTGAAGCGGCACCAGTGGTACAACGGCTCTTTACCTAGAAAAGACATGATCGCAAGCGATGTTAAAACCAACCATAGCATGTATTAGTATGTGATACTATCATCCATGAACCACGATGGTAAATTCTGCTAAAAGAAACTAAAGTCTGAAATCTGTTAACATCATGCATGCCCCTAAGCCCAGGTGATTGCCGCAGAAAACTAATGCAACTCAAAAGGCTACAAACATGAGTTTTACACTAGGTAGTCAAATATGTGATGCTACACATGCTCCTTTTTTACAAGTAAAGCTTTCTCAGGTAAAAAACAAAAAGCATCAGCAAAAGGGACAGAAGACTAAGGCTCTCAGGCTTGGGTTGAGAAACTGTCATGACTTGATGTTGAAGATTTTAACTGGCAGGAATTCCCATGGTTATTTGTCCAAGAGGATAATTGCGCTAGCATTTTACACATCTCATGTCTTCAAGTCATAAATTGTGTTTATGGCTCGTGTCTTCGTGATGCAGGCCGCCTTATAAACTAAAGAAAAGACGTGCAACAATCGAACACAAACTGGATAGTTTAGAGAAAACACTCTCTAGACTCTTTTTCATTCAATAATAATCATAAACTCTGCCCCTTGCCCTAAGACTTACACCAATTATTTATACTACCAGCTACCCTAAAACTCAAAAGGAAATAAAATACTAGGTAGCAACCCTAATTTCCTGTAAAACAAGAAAACATAAAATAGGAAACTGAATCAACCTAAATTAAGAAACTAAATAATTCAATACTAGTAATCTCCTAACAAAATACTAAAATTGAAATAGTAAAATAAATTCTAATAAACTGCTAGTTTTCCAAAATCTGATCTGCATCACTTCGAGATGGATTGGTTAGCATATTACATAATTGACATGGTACAGTTTTCATCAAGCTAAGCTTGACCTATTTACCTGCCACTAACACCTTCTGCTAAGTAGACCCCCCCCATTGGTCCCAAGCACTCCCCCACTACTATCCATATCTTGGCCAACAGTTCCTAACACAACGTTAGAACTCTAGCCCTTCAAGAGTGGTATCTCACTGATGGCTCAGGGTCCCCCTGGAAGGAGGCCTTTTCTGCATTGCACCTCAGCTCTATGGTAAGGCCCAACTTTCCATTCATTATACAAAGAAAAAGCTAGGACTAGGTGAAATTAAAGTAACAAAACACTGAATAGATAGTAATAAGAAACTTGGAATTTACAATCCGATTTGCCACTTAACACACGATTTGGGGATAAATTATTGGAGTCTATGAGAAATTGAGAATATCAATTTCAGTGATAAATCTTATGAACCACAATACATTTCACTATTTGGACCACATTTAGTCTCCTGTGTTTCTTCAAACTTCGAAAAATTCCAAGATACTTTTCACCTATTTTTTTCATAGGAAAGAATTCTCTATGTTTTTGGGGTCAAAATAAACAGTCCGGTATGCTTCAGATTAATTGGAATCAACTGTTCACCTTAGGTGGTCCATTGATATGAAGAATAGAAATTCATCAATATCAAAGGATTGTAAGACATCGTAAATGCATGCTACTGGTCATGTACTTGCGTGTATGAGAGACCTATAGTTCAGAAAACCAACCATTTTTGCATTCACTGGGGTCCTCTCACCAGCCATGTGCATAGCAATCCGAGCAGCAGTTTTATCACTTGATGCAGATTTTGGTCCCCAAACTCGGCCGTGATAATTCTCCAAGGACACACAAGCCTGGCAAAAGAGATTATAAGAAAAAAACAGATAGAAGCACAACTGATAAAAAAAACTCCAGTCTTCAGATTCAACTCAGCTGACAAAGTGACTGAAAAGTTGATCACAAAGAGCTTATTACTGAGCTACTAGGGCTAGCACATTTGAGATTATGTCCCTGCCCTGATACTTGGAATACCAGTGTAATTTTTCAATTTCTATAGCTAGGTTGGGTCAGTGTGGCACGCTAGGGAGTGGATTGATTGTGTTCTCCCTTTGTATGTACCAAAAAGAACAGATGTAAGCTTCAGTGTTATAATTACTTTTTGGCTCAGTGAAGAAAAAATTTCCGAAAACAGTGAAGGTATTCCAAGATGCTCACAAAGAGCTTATTACTGAGCTACTAGGGCTAGCACACTTTGGGATTATGTCCCTGCCCTGATACTTGAAATACCAGTGTAACTTTTCAATTTCTATAGCTAGGTTGGGTCAGTGTGGCACGCTAGGGAGTGGATTGATTGTGTTCTCCCTTTGCATGTACCAAAAAGAACAGATGTAAGCTTCAGTGTTATAATTACTTTTTGGCTCAGTGAAGAAAAAATTTCCGAAAACAGTGAAGTTATTCCAAGATGCACATTAGTCAGCCTAAAACAATTTCAGAACAATAAAAATAAGAAAACAACAAGGGAAGCTTTAAATTCTTCCACAACAGAGATGTTTTGAAATCAATGAAGTCATCTAAACCATTTCCTCCTAAATGGGTCACAGGGAGAGGGTGAGGGAACTTGGGAGAAAAAGATAAAGCATGCCGTAGCAGTATAATTTGTGTACCTTCCTAATGGCATCAAACTCTCTTAACAATACCTCACTGAATTGACCTTCACTAACTCCATCTCTGTAATTAAAGTACACCAATAAAAAACGAGGCGTACAAGAGCAGTGACGATAAATAAAAAAGAGAGTATGGACTTGAAAAATTAAAGCAAGTATAACCTGTAGAAGATTATTCTTTCAGGTCTAAGCCCAGTTGCTCTCCTAAAAGCAATTAACTGCTCCCTGCCAAAAATAGCAATTGAATGTCAACTCAAAGGTTAAAATATAACAAATCCTAAGAAAAGGTCAGGATATACCTGATCATTCCACCATGAATTATGCCTTCCACAGGGTCCTCGGTAACTTTATAAAGATCGCAAGCTCACTGATAATGTCCCTGCATAAGGTTGCCAGCATTTGCCTAAGTGAGACTCACAGTACACTTTGACAAGCTCAGAAATAATGTCCCTGCAAACTTCCTTTTGATGTCTGGAGTGATTGTTACCTAAACCATCAATTAGAATTTGTTACTATAATGGTAACAATAACGCCAAAAAAACTACAACAATAACAACAATAACAGAACCCATCTAGTCCCCAATCATTGGGGGTATGGGCAGGGGATTATTGGAGACAGACCTAACCTTTGGCAATATGCACAAAGTAGCTACTCTAAAAATACCACTAGCCCCCCTAAACCTCCAAGAACCAAGGAGCTATAGGGACAATAACGCCAAAAAAAAACTAAGCTTGGAAATGAACCCTAAATGAGCCAAAAGAAAACTCAAAAACATGAATTTAATGCATGTCACTGATCACAAAATTAAGTAAAACCATCTCAATTTTGGTGGAATTATAGCTCAATCCAAAACATTAAAAGAAGTTTCAGCACCTAGAGAAACACCAATCTTTTTTTGGCAAGCACCTACAGAAACAATCCATCATCCCTTCAAAACACAAGCACAATGGAACTGTCTCAACCAAGCAGGAAAAGTGCAACTAATGAGTGGAAAAGATTAAAAAAAAAAAAGATTAGCAACAAAGTTCATATAGCTATGATCGGAAAGTCAAGTTCATGTGTCTACCAAATTGAATTTAGCAAATGGTAGCTATCAATATAAAGACAAGTTCATTGTATAGTTCCAACGTGTGAGAAGAATGCATTGTATTTACCTCCTCGTTCTCCTCCAGATTGACATTTGCGCTTTCATCCAATTGTTCACGAGGAAATTCAGGATTGGCAATAGGAGGATTATCACCAAGTGCATTCCCATCAAGGCCATTCCCATTAGAGACAAGAACATCTGGTAATATCTCAAAATCCTTCCGCTATATTCTTACTAATCTCCAGTTGAGATTTAGTTGTGCGTTTGAGTTCCCTAGATGGGTCACGACCACTAGTTGGGTTGGACAAATAAATGTACATCAGCCACCCTGACAATGTCCCCTCTATTTTCCCTAAGCTGGTAGAAGAAAGTTGTTCTATAAGATGGAACAATCTCATTCTGGGCTCTATTATTTCGTCACGCTTTGGACAACACTGATGCCATTCAAAAGGCCCACCAACTGGGACCTGGCTGTACAAAAAGAACAAACTCCCTACCGAACTGTAGATGGTACGCATTTCTTGGATCCATCGACAGGTCTCCAATAGGAACACAGAGTATTGGGGAGTCTTCAAAAATGGGTGGATAATCAGGATGGTTAAGAATCGAAACCCTAAAAACAAATACTTCAATATCAAATCTCTCTCATTTTCTCGGGAGGCACCCCATCCATTATCAAGATTAGGTGAAAGATTTAGCACATGGACTATTTCATTTTGTAAAAGCAATCCAAATTTGATACCTTCCATGACCTCTATGTCTATCATCTTTTGCAGCAACTTAACAACCCTCTAATCCATAACCACATTAACAATGTTTGGATCAGAGACATCAAAAACATCCATCAACCACCCCGTCTTCTCTCATTTTCCATTAGATAAAACATACTCCTAAAGCCCAAATGTTAAGACCCCCTGAAAACTATGGACCTCTCACATATGGTATCCCTTTTAACATACTTTCTCCATTCCGGCCCTTTAAAGAGATTTCCTTGCATTATAAATAGTCAAAGTTCGGCGCCATGCAATTTCAGTCAGTCAAAAGCACAAAATCATCAACGCATGAGCATCACGAACTAAGACTTACCTAAATCTTTATCAAGAGCGTTAAAAGATAATGAAGGTGCAGTTTAACGCTCTTGATAAGGATTATGATAAGTCTTAGTTCGTCATGCTCATGTGTTGATGAATTTGTGCTTTTGATTGACTGAAATTGCATGGCGCTGAACTTTGACTATTTATAATGCAAGGAAATCTCTTTAAAGGGCCGGAATGGAGAATGTGTGCTAAAAGGATACCATATGTGACAGGTCCAGTTTGTAGGGGGTCTCAACATTTGGGCTTTAGGAGTATGGTTTTATCTAATGGAAAATGGGAGAAGCACGAGGTGGTTGATGGACATTTTCGAAGTCTATGATCGAAACAATCTCAATGTGGTTATGGATTGGAGGATTGTTAAATTGTGTCAAAAGATGATAAACACAGAGGTCATAGAGGGTATCAACTTTGGATTGCTTTTACAAAATGAAATAAATCGTGTGGTAAATCTTTTACCTAATCTTGATAATGGATTGGGTTCCTCTCGGGACATTGAGAGAGATTTGATATTGAAGTTTGTTTGCTAGGGTTTCGTTAACCATCCTCATTATCCACCCATTTTCGAAAATACTCCGTGTTTCTATTGGAGACCTGCCGAAGGATCCAAGAAATCTCCTGCAAGAAATGCGTACCATCTACAATACGGTAGGGAGTTTGTTCTTTTTGTTCAACCAGGAACGAACGCTAGTCCCGGTTGGTGGGCCTTTTGAATGGCATCAGTGCACTCCAAAGTGTGACGGAATAACAGGGGCCCAAAATGAGATTGTTTCATCTCATAGAACAACTTTCTTCCACCGCTTACGGAAAATAGAGGGACATTGTCAGGGTGGCTGATGTATATTTATCGTCCGACCCAACTAGGAGTCGTGACCCATCTAGGGAACCCAGATGCACAATTAGATCTCAATTGAAGATTAGTTAGATTATATCAGAAGGATTTGATATATTACCAGATGTTGTTGCTCCTAATGGGAATGCCTATGATGGGACTGGCCCTAATGGGAATACTTCTAATGATAATCCCCGGGTGATGATCCTTTATGGAAAGAAAAAACCCATCCGCTAGATCCGTGACTATTTCTCTCGCTCGAATAACTTTTTGATCCATCTACAAGGCAAATAATGTACATAAGAAAATTCGGCTAAAAGAACTAGGGAAAAGCTATATTATCAAGCTATTATGGACGCAATGCAATTATCAAGGTGATAAATTTGGAGAAGAACAAACGAAGAATACATGATCTGAAGATCTAAACATGCTCTAAGAAGAAGATAACACCACTGATCCCAACCCCCAACTAAAATAGTCTAGAAAATTACTTTAAATAGGTTCCAAGAAGCAAAATACAATTTGCATCCCAAATGCTCGATTTAAGAAGTAAAATACAAAGCATGAGGCAAATATGGAAAATGTTAGTTCATGCCACACTGATCATTCAGAATGCATCTAATACAATTTCACCCAAAAATCCAGAACTCTCTCTCTCTCTCTCCAACCCAGATCCCACCACCCCCCAACCAACCCAGAACCAGGGCCGGCCCAGGGGTAAGCCGACAAGCCTCCGGGCTTGGGCAACCAAAAAAAAAACCGTAAGTTATGTATAAATATAAATTTTTTCCATGCAATACACAAGTTGGATGCTTGGTCTGGTGGTCATGGGCGATGCCGGCCGACTTTCTCGTACTTTTTGTTTTTGAGCCTTATTTCTTTCCTTCTTTTTTTTCAAGTGTTTTTTTTTTTTTTTTTCCTGAGCCTTCTTTCTTTCCTTCTTTTTTTTTAAGTGTTTTTTATTTCAATATCCACTCAGTTTCTCAAGGGCAACTTTTTTTCCCTAACTAGATTACACTCAAAATATACACTCAAATATACAAACACTCTCATAAATATACGGGATCATGGTGGTGTTATATGAGTGAGCCCCACATATTTATGCATGTGTTTGTGTAAAATTGAGTGCATTTGAGTGTGGTTCTAGACTTCTTCTTTTTTTCCCTTTCAATCCACAATATTACGAAATCACATTACTTAATTACATTGTTAGAAATTTAGCTCTTAACATACACAACAAAAATGTACAAGTGATATCCCAATGGTGGAAAATTGAAAACATTGAGAGAGCTAACACGATTTATTAATTTTTTTGGAAACAAATCATAGTTAAAATATGAGATACTTTCTTATCTTCTTCAAAAAAAATTCTTACAATTATATTTTTTTTGCATTAATCTTTTACAATAAATTTATTATATTGGGAGTTTGCTTTGGGCCCCTAAAATAACTCTTGAATTTTTGTAATATATATATTGGGAGTTTGCTTTGGGCCCCTAAAATTTAGTTGTATTATATTGGGAGTTTGCTTTGGGCCCCTAAAATAACTCTTGAATTTTTGTAATAATTTAGTATTAAGTGGGCAACCAAGCTATTGTTTGAGTTTGGGCAACCCAAACATCAGGGCCGACCCTGCCCAGAACTATGTGTTTGTGTCTCCATTTCTGTACCGCATCCTTTCCATGAGCAACAACCCCCAAAAAAAAAGAAGTTCGACTGGATCGTGCAGCAACAACAAAAAAAAAAAAAAGGAAGTCCGACTGGATCGTAACTACAACAGCAACAACAAAAAAATGAAAACCCACTATGTTGTAAACATGTCTAAAAGGTACAATAAGAAACAGAATATGTAACCGAAAAGATAAAATGGAAAACTAAATAGAAGAAAATAGGAAGACAACCCGCATTGCGAATTTGCAATCATCAGAGGAACATTATCCAACAATAATGGAAACACAAATAAAAAAATATATATATATATCTAGCAGAGTCATCTAGAAAGAAATACTCTAGGCCTCTCCACCAAGATTCTGGCATGCCCATCAGTTGGCAAATTCTAGGTTGCGAACTAACTTTCTGGGTCAATCATCTATATAAAAAAACATTTTACAATATGGGGAGGGGGGAAGATGCAAACTCTTGAAATACCCAAATCGATTTCCTTCGAACCTTCTGCAGTATAAATGCCAATATTAATATGGAATTTCATCAATTTATGTTAATTTATCTGGAAGACAAAAAACAAAAAAAAAACCCAACATTTTATGAACCTGACAACCGAAATTTTAGGGTTTCGGATGATGGATTTTACAAATTCGAAATACTAGGGTTCGCATACTAACTCTAGCTTTCAGCGTTCGTCGTTGATGATCGAGAGAGGTGGAGTTCATCGTCTGTATCGCGGTGTTGGAGCTGGAGTTCGTCTTTCATGGTGTCCAGCGAACAATATGTTCATGGTGGCTAGCTTTGAGATGGAAAGAAGAGGTTAGAGATGGATGTTCAGAAGGTTAATTTAGGGTAAAGACTCGATCGATCTGCTGTTGTTGATGGCTGATGAAGGGAGAGAGAGGGAGAGAGAGAGAGAGAGAGAAGAGCGAGATGAAGGCCAGAGAGAGAGAGGAAATCGTTTTTCTGATGGGAACCCTAAGGGCCTGTTTGGAACTTAAAGAAAATGGGAGAAAGGAAAGGAAAATGAGAATTTTTCTCATGGGTGTTTTTTTTTTTTTTTTGGAACTGTACTCTCTTGGGTGTTTGGTTCCTGGATTAGGGAGAGAAGGGGGAAAATGTAATGGAAAACTTAGAGGAAAAGTCTAGAAACTAGAAAGGGGGAAGAAAATAAGAGAGAAAGGGTGCTTACTGTTGTTCTTCCACTGTTCAGTAAATTTGGGAAGATGATGTCTAGAATTTTCCAGTGATTTATTACATTCATACATACATATATGTGTATATTTACTGAGACCCATGCCCCAAGAATAAAATTTGTTACTTTTCCTTTCCATTTTCCTTTTGGATCCAAACAAGAGAAAGTATTTTCCTCCCTATTTTCATCTCATTTTCTTTCTACAACCAAACAAAAGAAAGAAACCATTTTCTTTATAATTTCTCTCAAAAAATTTCTCTTCTTTTCCTTTCCCTTCCACATGTTCCAAGCAAATCCTAACTTTGGGTCTATATATAACAAGGGGTATAAGAGTCTTTTCATGATATTTTATTAACTGCGTCTAGGACTGATGAATTTTAATAGTTCAGGGGGTCCAAGTGTTGGATTTTATAGTTTAAGGGGTGAAAGTGACAAAAGGTGATAGTTTAGGGGGTGTATAGTAAATTAGGCCACATTAAGTTGAGCCTTGCCGATCATTCAAAATTGATCTATTATAATTTGGAACAACTACCCATGGATGACAATTTTATTTTCATAATGCGAGCTCTTAGTATGATGCACAGACACAGACATGGATACGAGCACAGACGTAGGGACACATGAATTCTAAAAAAATAGGAATACGAACACGGCGGGGGACACATCACGTTTATATTTATTTATTTATATAATACATATATTTACATATATAATTTTTTTTTTAGAAAATGCAAACAAAACAAGATGGATCAAACATAGGTAAAAAAGAAGAAGGGAAACATAAGCTCATTTGTTATGTGAATTAAACAACGGATATTTGAGATTCAACAAACAAAACAACTTGAGAGAGTCAGAGAGAGATGAGATGTTGAAGAATAATTGATATTCTACACACACACTTAAAAAAAAAAAGACACAAAATTCAAAGTGTGGAACAGTATTTATCTCCACCAACTCAAACTCAACTAGGCTGCTGTTGCGAAGAAAAGAAATCTCCCAGGCAACCCAGGCTAATTAATCTTTCAGATTGCTGAATTCTTGTTTTCTCAAAAGTCTATAATCTGTTTGGGAATTTTCACTTTAGTTTCTGATAGTTTTTATGTTTTTTCGTACAAACAGACGAGAGAGAGAGAGAGAGAGAGAGAGAGAGAGAGAGAGAGAGTGACGAGACGAGAGACATACCTGTGATCGACAAAAGTCGATTGACGATTGAGCCAACAGAGAATCAGATTATGGTCTCGTTCGAATGATGGGGAGGAGGAGATCTATATATGGCTAAATTACAGTATTTTACCCTAAGTTTTGCTTAATTATAAATTTATCACAAACAATTTTAAAAAAATTCCAAATAGATAAAGGTTGATCTATTTCATTGATTTTCATTTTACTCCCTCTGTTCCAAATTGCTGGTCCTTCTTTCCATTTTGAGATGTTCCGAAATGTTTGTCACATCTCTAAAAACATCCATCAAAACAGGGTCACTTTACAGTTTAACCATTAAAAAGTACTTTTTCCATCTCAATTGGTTTGTCCATTATCTTTTACTTTATAACGGTTCTTATAATTTTGAAAACTTTGTATAATAAAACTAATTGATATCTATCAAACAAGATCCATATTGCATATGTTTTGGGTTTTATATAATAAATTAGCCCCACAAAATTGGTCACAGTAATATTGACTGGATTTAGGGGCAAAATAGAAAAGACAATACAAAGTTTTCACACCCTTTAAAAGCTCATTTCCCCAAAAGGGACAAGCAAATGGGAACGGAGGGAGTAATATTCATCCCACCATATTTCATTTGAATAACAGGTACGTGCCCAATTGACAAAGTGTTTGTACACTTTTAGAAAGAAAAACATTCTTATAATGTGACCAATTAACCAACCAGCAAAACTATTTCTTACAAATAGTTGTTTGTTCGCCTTGTTTTTAAGATAGTTGTTGACTAATGGGAGGATCATTGAATCCAGTGGAATGTATGGGTGAGGCAATAGTTACACAAAAAAAGTCAACATAAATTCCAATTTAAGGAAGAAGAGGCGCCTTACTATTATCGTTGCGTTTTCTTTAGAGTACAGAGGGACGAGAGAGAGAGAGAGAGAGAGAGAGAGAGAGAGAGAGAGAGAGAGAGAGAGAGAGAGAGAGAGACGAGACAAAAGACATACCTCTAATGGACAAAACAATAGAGCTTCCAGCAACAACATGGACACGAACATGGATATGGCTAAATTACAGCTTCCAGCAGCAGCATGGACAATTTTTTGTGGTGGGGAGGAGGAGATCTATATATATGGCTAAATTAGAGTTTTTTACCCTAAGTTTTTCTTAATTATAAATTTATTGAAAAAATTAAAAAAAATTCCAATCTGACCCCTCCGTGCCCCATCCCTGTCCCTAGCCGACTAGCTGTGTTCCCCTAAAAAAAATTCAAATCAGCCGTGTCCCCATCCATGTGCTGTTTCCGGACAAGTTTTCCGTTGTGTCCCAATGTTCCCGTGTCCCGACACTACGATATGGGGACCCTAGATGTGTTGGTGCTTTGTAGGCCTCTTACCCTTTCAAAACAGGAGTATAAGATAACTAATGTATCAAATGCATGTGGTGTGTGGATTATAACACTCAAATTCATCCAAAATATCACTCAACCCTACACAAGACATATATAACCAGGCATGAGCAAGTGTGAACTTGACATTTTGCATACAAAAATTCTTGCAAAGCTATGTTCCTAAAAAATGCTAGAGGCACACTAAATGACACACAACAAACCACACAAGTTCTACGTGGAAAGTGGGCCCCACCTTTTAAATTTAAATAATAAAAAAACCTAAAAACTTCTAAAACACACCCCCATGTATTAGAGAAAAGAGAGGAAGAGACAAGGAGATGAAAGGCGACCACCGACAACGAAAAGAGAACCTCGCCCAAGTGAATCCATCACCACAGGCGACCACCACCATCGGTGGCCATCGCAACCCTGACGCCATACTGATAAAGACTTCAACCCACGAAAACCCAGTTCGTTCATAAAGAAGAACACATGACATTCTGAAATCTCCTTCTTCAGGGCCAACAGATGGGCTCTTTCTTGTGCAACCTAGCCATGGTCAATTAGATTAGACAAATGTTGTTGATAAAGAAGCAGAAGTTGTACAATATGAAAAAAATTGATGCTTTTGATTCAAGTCCCAAAGCGTCATGGCCAATTTTTGAGGTAACCCACAAATTTACGAACCAAGCTAAAAATCAAAACATGAAACCCTAATTTTTGGGATTCTCTCCCCCACATTGAATTCAAATTCAGCCAAATTAATTTAATAAATCAATTCAATAACATTCATAAAAAAAAATTCCAAATTCACTTTTTCCGGTGGAGTCGGGCAAACAAAAGTTGAGTCGGGTTACTAGGGCTGTCGTGTCCGCCGATGGTGGGGTCGCCTATGGTGGAGGACATCGGCGGCAGGGGGCTGGCTACTCCTTCGACTCTCTATGCTTCTTTCCCCTTCTTCTCTACAAAAGTTTAGAAGTTTTTTTTTTTAAAGTTAAAAAAGGTGGGGCCCACTTGCCCACATAGGACTTGTGTGGTTTTTGGTGTGCTATTTTGTGTGCCTCTAACATTTTTTATTATTAAAACCAAGTAGAGCACACACAAACCTATTGCTTTAAACAATTCAAGCTACACATGTAAATGTTGTGCACCAAAAATTGTGAGAGTATCATGAGCACAGCTAAAGAATAAAAAATGAAATAAACTACAAGGACAGCAATAATGCTAGTAGTAGTCTTCCCCAATGGCCTGGGATCTCCTGCCCCCATGCTATTAAACTGTCACATGTCCAAAACAAATCTCAGCCTTCCACTCTCTCTTTCCCTTGTCTCGCTATCAGACCAAGAACTACGCAAGATCACTGGGTTAACCATGAAAATTGAAGCCGATAAAAAAAAAAAAAAAACCATGGAAGATTGAACATGTAAAGTGTTAATTTGTTCTTGGTCGGCTCTCGAAATCAATTTTTTTCATCGATCGGCAGCTGTCATAATCAAATTAGTTCTTGATTTTGAATCAAACTAATTTTTAGATTTGATGGCTTAGAATTGGATCTTAGATTTGCTGGTTGATGGTGGAGGAATAGGGAGGGGCGGTGGAGGCCGGAGCCCGAGGAGTGTTGCCGGTACACAGCCGAGACCATTGGGGGGAGAGAGAGAGAGAGTGTGTGGTCTTTTTGAGGTCTTCTTTTGGTTCAATGAAAGGCTGAGATTTTATCTTGGACACACAGCAGTTTAATAGCATGGGGGCAAAGAATGGGGGGCAGGAGATCCCAGGCCTTCGCCAATTTAACGATTAGAACTATCCAGATGGTGGTCAAAGCTGTTATCATTGCAATAGTACGTGGACAAACCCAAAATCTCCAACATCTAACACCCTATTCAACCTCAAACCCAAAATCTCCAACCCACCTGTGGAATTGATCACTCTCTGCATGACCATGAAAACATGGGGGTGTTTATAATTTGGCTATAAAATCTTATCTTTTCTATGCCTGATTAGGATATTATGTATTAGACAAATGGTTGGGGCTATCCAGCATAACACCCCCCCCCCCCCCCCCCCCCGTCCATGAGGCTCAACCAAATCGCAAAGTTAGTGGTCGAATGATTCCTGATTTGCGAGAGGAACAAAAAGAATCGGGTGAGAGATAGTCAAATCCAAGAGCCAGTTCTGATACCAAGTTGAAGGAACACACACAATTGCCAATGATTAGAGTAGCTTTCGACTATATTAGCGAAGGTTGGGGTACTTTTGGAGAAGTGATGCGGCAAAAGTCTAACGTTTGTCTATATGTCAATATCAAATCAACAGCCATCTGCTCCGAGCTGAAGCTATTTGTAAAGCAACTGGAAAGCTATAACATAAAACGAATCCGCCCAGAGACTTCTGATATGGTAAACTTGGTGGTCACAAGGCCAGAGTTGATCCTGAACTAAGGCTAATAAAGTGGAAACTTTAGGCGTCCAAGACTCCATATTATGGCAAAAAAGGGCCTCATCGCCTAGGTTTAGCCCTTATCTCAAGAGGGCCCATTACAATTGATTCTAACATTTATAGAAATCCAGTCCCCTTCTTTAGAATTTAGAGTCTTACGTCTTCGACCCTTAAGTAACATAGTGGTGTTTCTTGCTTATTATTTTGGTGTATTATAAGTTATAGATTATCGATCATGAGAAACTCATGATCACTATCAAAGTATTTGGTGAAAGTAGGGCAAATAGATTATGCATGTGTGTAGTTTTTGGAAGTATAATGCCCCTATTATCGTTTATTAAATGAGGCGCATATATGGCATTGTTCTCTTCGTAGATCTTTAAAAAATTTGTTAAACATTGCCTTAGTCAATGTAGTATAATTCAGCTTTACTCATTGCCAATTCATTTAGGTATTTTTATTGAACACAATTGGTATTGAGTTCAATGCTTTAACCATAAATATGGAGATAGTTTTTCTGATTGTTCATTATGTGGTCATAATTGTAGTTTTTGGGCCAAGGATTTTCAAGTGCTACAATTCCAATAGCTGATTACATCAAGGTTATCCACTTTTGTTGTGATTTTGATGAGTTCTTACTTGTTTTCACCTTCATTTTGAGTACAGAAGACAGAGATTCAGATATTATGGAACGCCGGCTTAAGTTTATGAAAGCTTCTGATTCGCAACCTATACGAATTTGTAATGAGGGTAGGAAAACCCGATTCAGTGATCTTCCAGACAGTGTTGTGCATCACATATTCTCCTTCCTCAGTTTGGAAAGCCTCCTCCGATTCGTTATTGTTTCAAAAAGATGTAGAGAACTATATTTCAACAATCCATTCTTGACTTTTGATGGAACAGATTATAGAGAAAGTTTCGGGCAGCGACATTTGCATATGCATAGATTAGATAGGTTATTGGTAGAACGCAAGGGGACGAAAATATGTGGTTTTCGTACTCGATGGGGTTTCGAGTCGTTTAATGTGGAAACCTATCGCATCATTACGTGGCTACATGGGCAGTGGAGTGAAATGTTGAAGTTGTGGATCTTGAGCTTTTTTATGAGGAGGTTCAAAAGATTGAATTTCCACTTTGTTTATTTCGTTGTGGATCCTTGCGGTCCATGACAGTTAACTTGCATGGTGGCTTCCTTGGATTGCCTTACTTTCTCAGGTTTAGTTTGTTGGAGGTTTTTACCCTCAATGAATGAAGTTGCAGAAGATTAGTTGGGGCTGCAATTGCAGTTGGAAGGAGTTATGGATATGACTCAGCTTGTCCCCCAACATTTAAGTCTTGGCAATCATAGTCTCTCTCTTTTGCTATATGTAAAGGCTTTTGGTGGATACAGAGAGATAGGAAAAACACGACACACCAGTGTACACATCCCTCATATAGGTTTTGATTTGTGGGAGAGAGACAGGCAAGGTTCAGTTCGCCAAGGCGCTCCTCAGAGGTGTTCTGAGGTTCGTGGTCCAGCCATTTTATCCTGGGAGACAGACGCCGGTTTGAACCTACAACACCCTCGGTAGGCGGCGAATCTGTTTTAAGGAGACCGTGGTTACACGGGACTCGGTTCTCGAATACTCCAATACTGTTTGTATTTCTTACTGATTTATGATTCTGCAATTTTGTTTGTTATTTGTATTTCGTTAATGGAAATTATTCTTTGGAATTCTGTGTATTTGCCATAATTTTTCCAACAAGCTTAAAACAGATTTTGATCGTGTGATCGGCAAATTTTGGATTCCAGAAAATTGTTTCTGTTAAAGTCTAACGGTTTAGTTGCAAATCAGTTTTTGGGTTGTGTAAAGAACTGGATTTTCACATCTGCTCGTGGAAACAAAAAATACCATGAACCAATTTCTTGATTCTCGGATGATCAGTACAAGGAAAATGTTTTCGGGCAGTGTTGATTTTATATAAGAGAGTTTGTTTTCTTTTAAAAAAGGAAACTTACCTCAAGAGGTTTTTGCAGCCTTAGAACTCATGATGCTATACTATTGATAGCCGGAACCGGAAATGATACCTACGTTGGAGCAGACCACTGTTTTCCTTCATAGTAGTACAGAGAGTAAATTCAAGGAAATGAATTGTAGTGGAGGAAATGAGGAAATGAATTGTAGTGGAGGAAATGGTCTCTGACCTTTTAGTTTTTTTTTTTTTTAAAAGACATCAGGGGTGTCTTCGTGGAAGTCTTTCAAGGCTTCTTTTGTTGATAGCTAACACGTGTAGTTAGCATTTTTTTTTTACTTGTTTTGAAATCTGAAACCTCCAGAGCATTATTACTCTTGTTTTTCAGTCGTTTGGATGTGTGTCAGGAAGATAGACTTCTTCATTACATTTCAACGGAAATTACAGGATGGCTTTTACTCTACTGACATGGCATAGAGCTTTGATTCCTTTGTGATTATTTTAGTAGTTACTCTGGGAACAGTGGAAGTTTTGTTAATAGTTTAAGTTGACACACATTTGTGGTCTTAACTTTTGTTGGTGGAAGTTTTGTGATTGTTTCCACAGGATAGTCCGAAATGGCTATGCGGAGTGGACTATTTAGTCTTGTCTCTGATCGAAAGCGTCGTCGGTAACACCGGTATTATATGTTACATTTTTTGCATGCACATATCACAAATAGATAATTTGTGGTGGATGTGGTTTTTGAAAAAAAAAAAAAAAAAAAAAACTGTGTTCGGATTCTTCCGTATTTGGACGGATTTATATTCTGGGAAACCTATTTTTTGGGTTTGGACTGTTCAAGGCCGTGGTAATTTTCTTGTATGAAAACCAAGATGAATCATTAATAAGGTTGAAGATCAAGTTGATTTTGACTTATTTATTCATCAATTACTCTGCTATGTCCGAGTTGGACAGAGACAGTTCGGAAGGAGAAAAGCTATTTTACGGCTTTGGAAGATGGAACCAGTTTCCGAAAAAAAAAAAAAATAAATAAATAAAAAATGGGGTTAATCCAATTTTTTATTTTTTTTTATTTTTATGCTAAATATGATTTCATATGTGGACTGACTTGTGTTGAACTTTATTTGAGTAAAGTTGACTGATTTATGGGAAAGGAACAGGTTGTTGTTATTGTTTACTTGTTTGGTGAACAGTTTCAATTGAATGATAATTGATATCCGGACTTACTTTTTGTTTGTGGAAGTATCTCAATGTTTGTTTCATCAGAATGATGCGTGGAATGATGCGTGGAGCGCAGTTATAATACGACTAACTGATGATATGTTGCAAGAAATTGATCAGTCGTGTGCAACTTGACCTTGAACGTGACATATAGACAATCGTTTGGCTTCGGCCATGGTCAGTCGTGCGCGACTGGACCTCTGATTGGTATCGTGGTAAGCTAATGGCTAGGGCCATAGGCAGTCGTGCGCGGCTGGTCTTGGATTGGTGTGATGATTGGCCTCTGGAGCTATCTACTTGGCTTATGCCTTGACACTGCTCGGCCATGAGCTTGTGACTTTTTGGACTAATTGGCTCTGGGCTGGTCTACTCGGCTTATGCCGTGACACTGTTCGGCCATGGTCCTTTGCGTAGTCTCTCATTTTGATTCAGTCTATGCATTCAGCCTTGTGATCAGCCAGTGGTAGGCTTGATCCGGAGCCAGTGGTCGGCTAAATTCCCTTAGTCCTTGTTCATGACTTGTGTTGAGCACAACTGGATGGTGGGCCCAGCCGCCAACAGTGGTTCCTCTGGGAACATGATCCTCTCATTCTAAATATGAGCAGGATAGACAAGTAGTTTGTCATTGTGAGGGTTCAAGTGATATATACTTCTTTCCAATTAGCTGAAAGAAGCACTGAACCATTGAACTTAATCCACACAGATGTGTGTGATTTGAAGTATGTCCAAACACCCAGCGGCTATAAGTATTTTATTACTTTTGTCGATGATAGCATGAAATATTGCTATGTATACTTGCTAAAAATCAAGAATGAGGCGTTGGACAAATTCATTTTTTATAAGAATGAGGTTGAGAATCAACTTAGCAGAAAGATTAAGGTGTTAAGAAGTGACCGAGGTGGTGAATATGAATCACCGTTTGGTGGATTCTGTGCACAACATGGAATTATCCACCAGACCACTGCACCTTACTCGCCACAGCAGAACGGAACTGCTGAGCGCAAGAATCGGACCTTAAAGGAAATGATGAATGCTATGTTGGTTAGTTCTGGGTTGCCTCAGAACATGTGGGGTGACGCAGTTCTATCTGCGAATTATGTCCTCAATAAGATACCCCCCAAGAAGTTGGACAAAACCCCTTATGAGTTATTCAAGGGTAGTAAGCCTACCTACAAGTACCTACGGGTATGGGGGTGTCTTGCGAAGGTAATTATACCTCCTCCTAAGAAAGAGAAAATAGGTCCAAGAACCGTTTATTGTGTGTTCATCGGTTATGCACACAATAGTAGTGCATATCGGTTTCTTGTGTATGAATCTAGGATACCGGATATTCACAAGAATACCTACATGGAGTCTACGAATGCGTCGTTCTTTGAACACATATTCCCGTATAGATCCATTGGAGAGTCCAGTTCTGCAAAACGGACTTTGCATCCTGCTAATGACAGCAGTCAAGACCAAGAAGATGAATCTGTTGAAGAGCCGAGACGCAGTAAGCGGGCTAGAACAGCAACATCTTTTGGTCCAGATTTTCTAACTTATTTGTTAGAAAGTGAGCCTCGGACATACAAGGAAGTTGTAAGCTGTCCTGAGGGTCCACTTTGGAAAGAGGCTATCAAGAGTGAGATTGACTCCATACTGCAAAACCACACATGGGAACTGGTGGACTTGCCACCAGGCAGTAAGCCTCTCGGCTACAAATGGATCTTCAAGAGGAAGATGAAAGCAGATGGGTCAATAGATAAGTACAAAGCTAGGCTTGTTATTAAAGGATACAGACAGAAAGAAGGCCTAGACTATTTTGATACTTACTCACCAGTCTCAAGGATTACATCAATACGGATGTTAATTGCGATCGCAGCTTTGCGAAACCTTGAGATACATCAGATGGATGTTAAGACAGCTTTCCTGAATGGTGATTTAGAGAAAGAAATCTACATGGAACAACCTGAGGGTTTTTCTGCCCCTGGGAAAGAAGGGAAAGTCTGTAGACTTGTTAGATCTCTATATGGTCTAAAACAAGCACCAAAACAATGGCATGAGAAATTTGACAATGCTGTATTGTCTAGCGGCTTCCGAATCAACGAATGTGACAAGTGTGTATATGTCAAAGATACCGACGAAGGGTACGTCATTTTGAGTCTCTACGTTGATGACAAGCTCATTATTGGTAATGATGATAAAATTATCCAATCTACCAAAAATATGTTAAACTCGAAGTTTGACATGAAATATATGGGCCTAACAGATGTGATTCTGGGTGTCAAAATCACCAGAACATCTGACGGAATTGCATTGTCTCAGACACACTATGTTGACAAAATTCTTGAGAAATTCAACAAGTCTGACACGAATATTGCCAGAACTCCTGTGGACTTAAATCTCCACTTATCCAAGAATGGGGGGGAAGGCATATCCCAATTGGAGTATTCTCGGATAATTGGGAGTCTAATGTACTTGATGAGTGGTACAAGACCCGATATAGCCTACTCAGTGAGAGTCTAATGTACTTGATGAGTGGTACAAGGCCCGATATAGCCTACTCAGTGAGCAGACTGAGTAGATACACGAGTAATCCAGGACATGATCACTGGAAAGCGATAGTTAGAGTGCTACGCTATTTGAGGTATACTCGTGATTTGGGACTGCACTACACTAGATATCCGGCTGTACTAGAAGGGTACTGTGATGCGAACTGGATATCAGATATGAAATACTCAAAATCCACGAGTGGATATGTCTTTATACTTGGTGGTGCAGCTGTTTCTTGGAAATCTTCCAAACAAACATGTATAGCACGTTCTACGATGGAATCTGAGTTTATTGCTTTAGATAAAGCAGCAGAAGAGGCCGAATGGCTACGCCAATTTCTGGAAGATGTTCCGAGATGGTCAAAACCTGTGCCGGCAGTTACCATACATTGCGATAGTCAATCTGCAATTGGTAGGGCACAGAGTAAAATGTATAATGGTAAGTCTAGACATATACGTCGAAGACATAATACCATTAGGCAACTACTCTCAAGTGGGATTGTCACTATTGACTATGTGATGTCAAAGGACAATATCGCAGGTCCGCTTACCAAAGGGTTAGCTCGAGAGCTAGTTGAACAAGCATCGAAGGGAATGGGTTTAAAGCCTATGACAGAGAAAGGTATCGTGAAGGAAACCCAACCTAGTTGACTGGAGATCCCAAGATCTAGGTTCAATGGGACAACCTATTTGCGTATATCTAAGTTAATCACTGTGGAGTGAAAGCACTCTTGCCCGTTCCTATGATGTAACAGTGATTTGAGGATGAGGTTAAGCGTTGGCTTTTAATGACTCTTTGCGCTGGCGAGCCAAGCTGGGTACAGTGAAATACCCATTACAAGAGGTCACCTATGTGAGTATGAAGTGGGGCCGCTTCTTTGAGAATTTAGAAGGCGAAATTCTCGAGAATATACTTGCAGAACCAGGAAGTGTGTTTCATGGCCAAAACGAACACAACAGTGAGAACTGAACTACGTCAGGAGAAGTTCCTGTGTGACGTCTGTTGTCTCGGTTTACTATTACGGTAGCACAGTTCAAGACGGGTCCGTCCACTGGTCAGCCGGTAAACTCGAAAGGCTATCACAAGGGAAGGTTCAAGGCCAAAAGCTACCTATCCTATGCAGGAAATTATCCGTTGTCTCTCTCTCCGGGTCAGCATTGTAGTTTGCATTAGTATGTCTGCTAATTTCATTCATGGGGGGGATTGTTGGAGGTTTTTACCCTCAATGAATGAAGTTGCAGAAGATTAGTTGGGGCTGCAATTGCAGTTGGAAGGAGTTATGGATATGACTCAGCTTGTCCCCCAACATTTAAGTCTTGGCAATCATAGTCTCTCTCTTTTGCTATATGTAAAGGCTTTTGGTGGATACAGAGAGATAGGAAAAACACGACACACCAGTGTACACATCCCTCATATAGGTTTTGATTTGTGGGAGAGAGACAGGCAAGGTTCAGTTCGCCAAGGCGCTCCTCAGAGGTGTTCTGAGGTTCGTGGTCCAGCCGTTTTATCCTGGGAGACAGACGCCGGTTTCAACCTACAACACCCTCGGTAGGCGGCGAATCTGTTTTAAGGAGACCGTGGTTACACGGGACTCGGTTCTCGAATACTCCAATACTGTTTGTATTTCTTACTGATTTATGATTCTGCAATTTTGTTTGTTATTTGTATTTCGTTAATGGAAATTATTCTTTGGAATTCTGTGTATTTGCCATAATTTTTCCAACATAGTTTTCTCCGATCCTTATCACATACGTCTGTGAAAATGGCCAAGAACTTTGGTGAGTGGATTTCATCCTTTTGCGAGTCCCTTGAGGAATTACGGCTCGAGAATATTATTGAGATGGACAACGTTAGCATCAAATGCCCATCACTATTACATTTTATGTTTGTGGAATCTTGTCTCTCCTCCCAACTCCGCCATCTTAGAATTGCTGGTGGGAAACTTGATATCCATGTCTTCTCTCTTAGCAACAATCAACTCTCTATATAAGAAATTAAATATCCATGCCAAGCTATTCGGCACACAAATTTGTACAAAAAATATTAGTGTATTTATCCCCCGATTTAATTTTACTTGACCCAATAACATAGAATTCGTCAAGAAAATTTGTGACATCTTATGTATTTTCATATTATTTGTCCTCATTATTCACACTAATATATGAAAAAATTTGTATGTATATACTAGTTAGTAGAGCTACTAAAGTTAAAGTAAATGTTGAACACCCTGTCTAAAATTTCTGGAGCCGCCACTGATATACGTAGGTCTCACACACATTTATTACGCGGACTCACGTGTATGTGAGAATAGTGTTCGGTGCTGTGTCCAGATGATTGTGCTCGGTGTTAGTGTCTTGTCCGGATGATTGGTTTTTTGGTATGGCCTTAATATGTAGTACTAGATCAATGCCAATGGTTAGGCCTTGTTACAATTTAAGGCTGTCGTGGAAAAAAAATGCCATAGTGAAAATAATTGCTACCTTTTTAATTAGATTTAAACAGATATTAACTAATTGGATTGATGATGTGCCAAGGATAGCTATTGGTTCCAAATGTGAAATCGATTATAGAACCAAGCCATTTTAGAACCAATTTTGCTTACCCATTGGAGCTCCAAGTTTTATTTTTTGGTTCCAAATTATGGATATAACACCAACGGCAACCATTGGACGAAAGAGCAAAAAAGTCAAAAAGACCAGATTCACTCTATATGTCATTCAGTTGCCTTACTGCATCATCAATTGATAATGCAACACACTTTTTTACCGCACATTTTGTGGGGTTTCTGGAACTTGGCTCCATAGAAATGTGAGGTGGAGAATGGTATCGAAGCACCACGTGGTGGTTTTCATCACTACCGTCACCACTGCCAACCTGGTTTTCATTGAAATTGTTTCGCATTCCGACAGAAGAATGGAAATCGTTTAACATTCAATTATCACAAATATTTTCTCTCGGAATAAAATAGAGCTACGATATGATTGAAATGCATCGAGACGTGAAATTCTTCCCTTCTCTTTATATTTTCTCATGGAATTTGACATCATAACCTGACTTTGGAACAGTGGAACAGTGTTAAGTACCATTAGCAGAATTTATCACCGTTGTTAAGTAAGCAGCTTCAGTAGCAGAGTCCGTTGTTTGAGATCCCCACAACATACCCTGTGAGATTAGCAGTATTAATGTACCTGTGGCTCAAGTTAGAGAGGACTTCAGAACAAAGGAGAAAGAGATACTGGGAGAGGGGGTCACCTTGTCTGATTCCCCTATCAGGTTGAGGAAAATTTTGGTTTGCATTTTTGCAAAGATGGGCAAGTTCATGTGAATTTGGTGACAAAAGCGCTCATGGACGCGAATTCAGAGAAAATATAAAATTAATACCGAGAGCTGGGTAATTTGCTAGTTTATGATAACTCGAGATGGATCATTCGAAGCATTTGGACATGGCGATGCTGTGTTTGGGTTAAGAAATGCTAACTGTCAGATTGTTTCCATGTAAGTGCCATTTCGTCAGATTGTTTCCATGTGAGTGCCATTTCGTTCACCATTGTACGGGACCCACGCTGGGTTCTGTTTGGGTGATCATAGCAGCTTATTTTGTATGGATTGATTTAGGGGCGGAGCCAGCCTAGGCCTAGAGTTTAAAACATGCACTGAAAAAAAATTAAAATTTAGATATAAATTAAATTTTTTTTGCTATTTTCAACGCATGGTTACTCGTTTGAAATTAAAATAAATGTTTCCAACAAAATTTGAACCAAATTGTTATAGCCCTAACAAAACAAAACAAGCATGACCCGCTTATGAAAGCCTATATATAATAAACATATAAGGATAATAGTTGTCTGACATTAGGTTTAATGTGGAAACACTAAAAAATTGAAAAGAATTAGACGACTTCTTTGCATACAGCTTTCATCATAAATACGATGTGCATTTTTGTCAGCGCTAGATGAAAATCCTAGAGCCGCCCTTGAACTCGGCCCCCCCAGATTCTCAATCCTGGCTCCGCCACTGGATTGATTTTAGAAAATCCATGCAAAAAGTCAAGTGAATCTCATATTATTAAGTTTTTAATCGACTAGCACTCGTCTTGAATCAAAATTTTAGACCTAAGATTGGATGATTTGAGCATGCATGGATCAATATATCTAAATTGAAGTGAACATTTTTGCGAGAATCGCTCAAAACCGAGCCCTGTGTTCCTGCATCTTGTTTCGTTTTGTAGGACCACATCATGGCCCGATCGTCAACTTGCATTCACATTACTTTATGAGTTGGTGAACAAAATAGTACTCGACAGGGTACGTGTAAAAACGCAAACAATACTTTGAGATTGTATGAAAACAAAAAGAATGTGCACAAGAATTTTGTCACGACTCTTTGGTTAATCGCCATATGACTCGTTGCCATGATGTACAACAATGGGGTAGATTTGCAGTGACGGTTAATAGAAAAAAAGAGTATGGGCTTGAAAAATTAAAGCAAGTATTAACCTGTAGAAGATTATTCTTTCGTGTAACGCCCCGATTTTTCGGAAGCATTAATTTAAATCATTTAATAAAAGATTAATATAAATAAAAAGGATCTCATTAATAAAGCATCGGAAATAACATAATTGTCTTAGTTCAAGTACAAATAAACATAGTATTTTTCTTGGGAAAATTAAATTACAATTTTTCAACACAAAAATAAGAGAGATTTGCTCTACAGGTTAAGGTTGAGATCTTGATCCCGATACTCCTCTTGAGCCTGATCCACTGGAAAACCTTTTGTTCCAAAATAAGCGTCGCCCTCGACTCCTACACCTCCTGTTTGATCACAATCTGGCATAATACGTCCGAGTCGCGAATCAACATCATGGTATTATACCAGGGTCACACGAAATGTAACACCGTGAGCGATAAATCACTCAATAGCTACTCTAACCCCCAACCCTTACATAACATACAAGAACAACATATATGATTGAAAAGCAGTACGTAAAAGAGTAAACACATAACTGATTTCATTACTAGCCATTAACTTACGTTTTCATCTAAGTTCTCAACCTAGAGAACTTTCCTCCCAAATAACCACTAAGGACTATGACCAATCCGTGATTAAACTCCCCCCTTGCTTGCCCTGATTGGGAGCCCTGACGGAAGGCATAAGTTACGTACTTAATCCAACCGTCAACCGCCTCACAAGGATGAATTTCCCAGGGACTGACTGTACCACTGGGCTACGAGTGACAACTGTCAGCTCCTGTAGGTATATAGCCGTAACTCGGTCTATAATACATCCACCCTTTTAACGCCTCAGAATTCAAATGAAGTTGTCATATCCTAGGGTTTCGAAATACTGGCAGGCTGCCAAATAATCCTCCAAACCGAAATCACTTGGTTGTCTGCCATTCAACAAATCTCGGGGTGATTCCCCATAAATCAATTCATTTCCAATTTCCATTAACTTCAACGTCTACGTGAAATCTGCGTACGATCACCCAACCCGGGAACCTATTTGTCCGATCTAACAATCAACATTTTTATCTAAGCAAGCGATAAATAAATAAAGAGCAAAATGATATGAAAGTTGATAGCGTGCATGCAAACAACACAATTTGTTTGAGATTGGTCCCAGTGACTTTTGGGTTTCATTATAACTTAACACGTAGCTCAGTTTTTGTAACTACAACCCAAGGGGATTAAATTTATATTCGTGAGCCTTGATAATTTCATCAGTATGTAGCTTAGGAAAGATAATAAGATATTTGATCTCAAAATGTTTATACCAAATAAAGTCTAATAATAATAATAATAATAATAATAATAATAATAATAATAATAATAATAATAATAATAATAACAACAACAATAATAATAATAATAAATAGAACTTTTAACGGTTTGCGAGAAATTTATGGAACTCTAAGATCTTTAAAAGTCTTAATAAGTCTAGAACCTTTGTGTAATTTCTAATAGGCCGAAAATGAAATTTTAACCTATACTTTTCTTTCACAAACAGTAGGTTAAAGATATGTGTGTGTATATATAAGAAATAACATAATGTATTACCTAATACATACTTAGGATTAATTTCACTACTTAGAAAGTAAATAGGATTTATAAAAAAAATGTTATACTTGCCCTATCTTTGACAGTAAAATTATTAAACACAAGTAAACTAATATTTTGCCAAACAAAAAGTACATGTAAATAATAAACATTTGTTACTTATAATTATCTTGTACCAATACTTTAATTTATATAATAGGGTTTACTAATCTATTACTTAAAATTTCTTTTTATAAAGATATAAGCCTTTAGTAATAACACAACATAAAATTTGTTAAAAAAAAAATACTTAATAATCTAAACATCTAGAAGGCAATGCATGCAACAATTATAATTTGTTTTTAGTGTCAAATCCATAAAGCCAAACAAAATGAGGGGTCATAGTGTAATAAATGTTACTACATTTCTAAAAGCTTTACTGCTATTCACGTTGTTCTACAGGCAGTGTTAAAACATTTCGGAAAAACAGGGGATGGCCGGCTATGGGTGTTTTGACGTCTGGGTTGGGTATCTACCACTATCAAACCTTCAAAACAACTTAATAGGATCATAATATACGTAGGGAAAGTGGGTAAAAATTAATCTACCTCTCCTCCGAAGTCTTAGCATGGAAAAGAGATTTTTGGCGAAAAAGTGTAAACGGAGAAGATGACCGGAGAGAAGGCCACGGGGTGGCGTTGAGGTGAATGGTTGGAGCTTGGTGGTGTATGAGAAGGTATGAGAAGGTTTAAAATTCAGAATTTTAGTGTGGATGTGTGTGTATAATAAACCCACTTAGTTTCTCACTCTAAAACTCCATTGAAGGACCCAAGCTCTCACTCTCTTTCTTTCTCTAGTAATTTTGCAGCAGAAAATAAGTGAGTTGTGGGTGATTTTCGGAGTGGAGGAGAGGGGATAAAAGAGCAAGTGGTTTAGGTCCATAAACCGAAGGATAATAGGGTGCTTGAGGAGGGGTTTTGTTTGGAGGTTAAGGGAAGGCCTTGAGCACATCTTATTGGCTGATTTTGAATGGTAAACAAAAGTGGTTAAACATGGATTGACAAGGGAAGTTGACATTTTGATGGAGAGAAATGATGTCTAGTTAGGCTACTTAGGAATTTGGTTAGGAAGTAATTGATTTGGTTAATGAGGAACGTAATGGAATTTGGAACTAACAGGATACACACATGCATATTTAAATATGCGAAATAAAAATGTAGTAATCAATGGAGCTACGAAAAATTAACTAATTAGTAAAAGATTTAATGAAATCAAAATTTTATTCGAAACCAAAAAAAAATGGGCGAAATTACGGGTCGTTACATTTCGGGTCTAAGCCCAGTTGCTCTCCTAAAAGCAATGAACTGCTCCTGCCGAAAATAGCAATTGAATGTCAACTCAAAAGTTGAAATATAACAAATCCTAAGAAACAGTCAGGATTTACCTGATCATTCCACCATGAATTATGCCTTCCAAAGGATCCTCGGTAACTTTATAAAGATCGCAAACAATATCCGCACTATGAGCCTGGGCAGAGACCAATCCTCTGTACTTGGTTACCTCGGGCCAGTCCATTGATGCCACCACCTGTAACAATTTCTTTGTTAGAAAAGGGAAAAAGAAAAAAACAAAAGTACGCAAATCAACAGAAGATCCAGACTACTTACTGCAGCTAATCTATTGAGGGGCTGGAATCCTCCCCTGGTTGAGGATGAATCACACCAGCACCAAATATTATTGTGGGCTGATCAGTTAGAAGGTGAATTTTCTTATCAACGGCATCAAACAACATAGTGTTCCTTCCACCAGCCTGATAAGGATGTTGTGAACAACGTAAGGGAATAACCAAACAGAAAACCACCAAATAAGGAAATCAACATGAATACTAGGGAGATCAAACGGAAAAGAAGCAAAACAAAAACCTTCACATTGATTCTCAGAGAGAGATTTTCAAGGTACTGCTTCTGGCACTTCATTGCATGTCCGGGCTGACTACACTGGGAGATGATTCCCAACTCCGTTTCACATACCCGCTTGATTGTCCCTATAACAAGTAAAACCTCATCAAGCCAAAATTCCTGCCAAAATCCTAAATCTAAATATCAGAGACTCACCGTAAGACCCACTGACTTCTGGCAAAATAATAATGAACAACTTCAGTTGTTTCCTAGTGTGCCCCATTTTCGATAGTTTGTTCATTCAACTAAGCGTGGATATCAACGAGAGCCTTCTCAATTCTACCAGGATGTGCGGAATCTATGGGAATTAAAGGTGCAGGATTGAAAACCTTGGAAAAACATCCAAAAAAAGAGTGTTAGCCTCCCAAACACACTGCAATTGACGATAAACACACAATGTAAAGGGAGGTGTAGCCATACCATCCCTTTATTCCTGCACATGTTGACCAACTCTTCACAGAATCTATAGACCTCATTTTGCTTCATCTGTGAGAAGCTCACGCAAGTCCAAAATGCCACCTTGCCACCATTAACCATTTTCTGCAATCCAAAAACATCCAGCAGCAAATAATGGAATAACTTTTTTGCGTTCTACCCTCTCAAAGTGAGAACAGTCTCAGAAAAATGACAATACTATGAGTACCTAAACTTGTAGCAATATCAAAGAGAGTCAACACTTACAATTGAACCAGGGACAAATCCAATAAAAAGAACCAGAAAGGGGCAAATTTCCAACAGATTTTGCCTTTTCACAATGGAATAGAATTTGTCAACATCATAACCAGTCGAAGCTGCGCTTGAGACACGTACTATTACATGATTGAAATTACACTAACCAAAAAACCTAGTACAGAGTAGCATTGAACAAATACTGTACCTTATCGATCATATTCCAAAAGTCCACCCGTTGAACTTCTTGCTTACCCAGGTACTGAAGCTGCAAAAGAGCAGGTTGTAGTAAATATGCATATGGATGGTGAAATGACACATTCAAGCATCAATTAGAAGGTTAAAAATTACCATTAGAAGTGGAAGAACACGAGCATCAATTGATGCAAGTTCAGCCTTCACTGGAAGCCCAAATTCATTTACAAGATTGTCATTGTTGTAATTGTTATACCCAACCATCTGCATGGAAGAGCCTCAATTCTTAAGCTGTAAAATTGATATTGAACAAAATAGGAGGATGATTGGCCCCATGTTTTCCGACCCAAAAATTACAAAATAATAGATAATGTTGTGTTCATGGAAAGTGACTCATAAGCAGAAAAATAAAACGACTGATGACTGGAAAACAGTCATACCTTGTTGATACTTTGTTCTCTATCAGGAGGGCGTTGACAAGTCACCCTTAATAGTGCAGTCTCATTCAACTTTTTGGAGCACCTTTGTCCTTCCACAATCTTACAAAGCTGTGAAGGGGAAGAAATCAATGGAAAAGGGTGTCACTAATGGAACTCTGAGTATGACTTTAAGGAAAACATTCAAGACTATTATGACTGAAAAACCTCCATGGGTAGGTAGCCAGGCTTTGTGTATCTGCTAGCTTGAAGTGCTAGCAAAGACGGAAAACTAAGATTGATCTGGTATCTTACACGATAGAACTCAACAACTAATGACTTTGTACCAAGGTCATCGCAAGAAAACCTATATTGAATGAGGAGTAAAGTAAATGGGAAGAAGCTAAATTGAGGAAAAAAACATCATCAAATACAAGACAGAAACAAGCATAGTGTAGAAAATATCTTCATCAAATCCTTTCAAGAGATGTTGCCTACGAATTCTTAACATCAGCTTCCATCTAGTTCTTATCCAATCCAGTAATAATTTAAACAAAATAAAAACAATCAATCTATGGATAATCAATGTTTCACCCAACCTTCTGTCTAGTTGAAGAGCTTCTCTCATTGCTTTTCCATGGAGAAGATAGAGATGCTTTCATGCTTATCCTTCTCCACATGGAATCCAACAGACCTTATCAATGACCTATGCTAGGTTGAAAGTGCATGCTAGGTTGAAAGTGCATTATCTTCTAGGCATTATTGAGATTTGTCCTTGCTCTATTAATGTAGTATAAGGTTTCTTCTAGTGTAATGGCACCCCATTTGATCTGGATTTGCTAGAGAAGATCCACAGTTTAGTGTTCAACAGTCCTATGGCCAATGTTTTTGAGATCTTTGCAAACCAGTGAGATTTATACATCAGGTCCTACCTCGAGTTTAGGGGTGGTTCAAACTTTAATGACATTTACTTGCATGCATTCTTTCCAACTTCTGTCATACCAGTTCCCCTATCTGCATTACATGAGCATATCATAGATCTGAGTGCATGCAAAACATACTCCATAGGATCCACCACCAAAACCAACTCATAGCCACCAACATCTCACTTGACATTATACTCCTCAAAGCAATAACTGTCAACTACCAAAGCACTCAGCCATGAATAAAGCTCCACATTAGCCTTAAGAAACCTACTTCCAGTTAGAATTCTAAGAAGCACCTTAGTGCCTAAAGCATCCTTAAATAACATGCTAAGCCACAAAACTCAGTTGCAAGCCTTGTGCAGAAGATAAAAGTGAAAATAAGAATCTAGGAAAAGCCTGAAGTATTCCTAAACAACAAGCCTAAGTCTTAGAGCCCACACAATTCGGTTGCACGTCTAATGCACATATCAAACTCAAAATAAAAACTCAGGGCATCAGTAACAAAGATTAAAGTCAAATGTAAACGATTACATTGTTATAAGACTCACAAGGCATATGCATACAACAATTAAAAAGAACTACCAACTATACAGATTTTGTTTAAATTCCCGAGGATCCATTAAATTGTCCCTGAGGAAATGCTCAATTCGCACTTTAGGAGTAATAAATGATTCGTACGGAACTTAAATATTGCAGAAAGTGTTGTGTATCATCTAAATGTTAGAAATTATCAATAACTGGAAGATAAAATGCTCACATTAATTGACTCAGTGGTTCAGCCGATACACCACATATTTTGTATTGCCTTCCATCCCTATATACAACTTCTACTCTGATATTTTTCAGAGCATTTTTAACCTGGAAATAGCAAAATGGAAAAAGGGGTTGGAAGGAAGTGGTGATAGGATCAGATGCAACAATGGACCGTAGAATTTCAAGGCAACAATTGAGCAGAACACATCAATGGCTCATGAAAAAAGTTGATTAAAGAAATTAACTGCAGGTGGAAAAGAGACTCAGTAAAGAAATCACTAGACTCTCTTGCTTTGCAAAAGGCAGCATTAAAAAAAAAAACTAAAACCTTGATTTGGGAAAAAAAAGCTATGTTGCCCTCGCATTTAAAAGTTTCAGACATTTATTATGGCATTTCAGTTGACAGAATGAATGAACAACAGTATATTAGCAGACAACCATTGAGTAAATGATGAGATACCCTAATTCGATCTTGATCAGATAGAGTCCTCTTAAGATCTCTAATATTGCAGTATACTTCAACAAATTTAGAAACCAGAACTGGTTCATAAAATGCTCTTGCTGACATGTCTGCAACATGAGAACCATATTCATTAGTAATGAAAGCAAGGTAACCTCAATGAAGCAACAAAAAGTAATCTAAGATACCAAATGGAAACTAACCAAAAAGTACACATACCAATGCTATGAGAGAGACCCATCTGGGTAGGCTGAAGGCTTTGATAAAAACCTTTCCAATACTGTAAGCCATCACCAAGAGTGCCTGTGTCACACAAGCTGGGCGAGAAGAATGACATTCCGACAACAGCATACCTGTGGCAAGAAAAAAACAATGCTAGGACGTTAGTGGAGCCATAATACTCCTTAACATACATAAACATAAATTGCTATAAACGAAATTAGAAACAACCAAGCATTAAGTGTTCTCTGTCTAAGAGTCACTTAGTGGAGGGTGCTGATGGGAGGGCAACATCAAGAACTTGTAGAGTTTCCTGTGGGACATCAAGTTGCCTACCACTCAGGAATTGTTGAAGGGCAAACTTGATTGCCACATTGAACTTGCGTTCTCTCCTGAAATGAAACAGACTTGAATTAAATTTACCTAAACTGAACAAGGGTAATTTCCCTAAACCAAAACGCATTCTCGCTCAAGATATGCAAGAACATCGTTGACATTATTTTTATAACATTAAAGTGGTTGCAAAATCCTTAATCTTAACAAGCACTCTTTATCACAACTTATAGAACTTACAGAAAATGAAAAAAAGTGAGGTAGGTAAAAGTGAAATCCTGTAAGTAGACTAGGATATCTACACTTTAGGAATTGCAGTATTAGTCTGAGAAACTCGTGTCACTAGTATTAGTCCGAGAAACTCGTGTCACCTAATCACCCACCAATACCACCATAGGCCAAATAAAAAGGAGGGAGTTACCTATCTTTACAATCATTGTCAAGTAACTTGACCACAGTCTTTTGAGGAGAAAGGCAATGTACAAACTCTTCCTGCCACCATAAGCTTGCCAGCATTTGCCTAAGTGAGACTCACGGTACACTTTGATAAGCTCATTGATATTGTCCCTGCAAACTTTCTTGACATAGCCTCTAGAGTGATTGTTACCCAAACCATCAATTATAATTTGTTTTTACTATAATGGTAACAATAACGCCAAAAAAACTAAGCTTAGAAAAATGAACCCTTAAAGAGCCAAAAGAAAACTCAAAAACATGAGTTGAATGCATGTTACTGATCACAAAATTAAGTAGAACCATCTCAATTTTGGTGGAATTATAGCTCAATCCAAAACACTAAAAGAAGTTTCAGCACCTAGAGAAACACCAATCTTTTTTTTTGGCAAGTATCTACTGAAACGAACCATTATCCCTTCAAAACAAACGCAATATGGAACTATCTCAACCAAGCAGGAAAAATGAAACTAATGAGTGGAAAAGTTAAAAAAAACAAAGATTAACAACAAAGTTCATATAGCTATGATCGATAAGTCAAGTTCATGTGTCTACCAAATTAAATTTAGCAAATGTAGCTATCAATATAAACACAAGTTCAATGTATAGTTTCAATGTGTGAGAGAAGAATGCATGGTATGTACCTCGTTCTCCTCCAAATTGACATCCACGCTTTCATCCAATTGCCCTCGAGGAAATTCAGGATTGGCAATAGGAGGATTATCACCGGGGGATTATCTGTCAAGAAGTTATTTGAGCGAGAGAAACCGTCGCAGATCTAGCGGACGGGTTTTTTCTTTCCATAAAGGATGCTGCTCTGGTTGAATTATATATACTTCCACGAGTTGTTGGGCCTTTTAATTCAAATGTCTTCGAAAGATCTCCGCTTATGCATATTTTGCCTCCTGAGCTGCCGCAAAATCCCCATAATTTGGGCGTTGGTAATATGGGCGATGGTCTTCGCTAAATCTTACAAAGATCATATTCTTTACTCTTCATAATGCAAGGAAATCCCTTTAAAGGGCTGGTATGAAGAATGTGTGTTAAAAGGGATACCATATGTGAGAGGTCCATAGTTTATAGGGGTCTCAACATTTGGGCTTTAGGAGTATGTTTTTTCTGATGGAAAATGGGAGAAGCACGGGATGGTTGATGGACGTTTTCGAAGTCTTTGATCAAAACAATCTCAATGTGGTTGTGGATTGGAGTGTTGTTAAATTGCATCAAAAGATGATAGACACAGAGGTCGTTAGGGGCATTTCCATCATGGGCATTCCCATTAGGGGCAACAACATCTGGTAATATCTCAAAATCCTTCCAATGATCTCAAAATCCTTTCGATGGGAATGACCTCTGTGTTGTTGCCCCTAATGGGAATGCCCATGATGGGAATGGCCCTGATGGGAGTGCCCCTGATGACCTCTGTGTCAATCATCTTTTGATGCAATTTCACAACCCTTCAATCCATAACCACACCACATTGAGATTATTTCGATCAGACACCTCTAAAACGTCCACCAACCACTCCGTGCCTCTCCCATTTTCCATTAGATAAAACATACTTCTAAAGCCCAAATGTTGAAACCCCTATAAACTATGGACCTCTCACATATGATATCCCATTTAGCACACATTCTTCATTCCGGCCCTTTAAAGGGATTTCCTAGCATTATAAACAATAAAGAATTTGATCTTTGTAAGATTTCGAGAAGACCATCGCCCATATTACCAACGCCCAAATTACGGGAATTTTGCAGCAGCTAGTGAGGCAAAATATGGATAAGCGGAGAATTTCGAAGACATTTGAATTAAAAGGCCAACAATTCATGGAAGTATAAATAACTCAACTATATCACTATCCTTTATGAAAAGAAATAACCTGTCTGCAAGATCCACGATAGTTTCTCTTGCTCGAATAACTTTATGATTTCTGAATTCGGCCAGAGCGAGAGCCTTCCTGAACTGCCTAGGGTGCACGTACCCAGAAAACAAAGAATTCCAAGAAGAAACAAAACTTGGATGAGGAATTTCATCCAACACCTTGTCAACGTCACTCAATGAATCAGATGAAGATAGACATTAAAAAAGGAGCTGTTCTACATTAAAAAAACGAATGTAGCTATGAAGATCAAGCTATGAAGATCAAATCACGTGTTATATCTACACAAACATATTTGATTTTATCAGCTCTGTAACAATCAAAATTCACTTCAATTTTTCGGAAATTCTAGACAACTATACAAGAAAATGTATCATAGTAAATGTGAGAGAGAGAGAGAGGAGAGAGAGAGAGAGAGAGAGAGAGAGAGAGAGAGAGAGAGAGAGAGAGACGGGAAGAAGAAAACGATTGAGACTTCGACATAGTGCATCTTCAAGCTCCAAATGAGCGAGAATGGGTCAAGATCATTGGAAGGGGAGGAACCTTCAACTGACGTTGTTTCCATGGAGAGACAGATGACAATAGAGAGAAAATAGGAAGAAGAAGACGTTATGGAGGAGCCGACGACGATATGTGGTGAAATGCGGGTGAAGAAGACGATGAACAGTAGAAGAAGCAGACAAAATTTTGGGGAGGCTTTTTTTATGGGGGCTAGGGTTTTGTCGAATAGGAGAGCTTGAAGAAGAAGAAGAAGATGGATAAGGGAGGAGAGAGGGTTCTTTCGAACACGATGAAGAAGGGCAGGGAAAAAGCAGATGTTTGGGAAATGGGAATGGCGTGGGATTTTATTAAATAAACATGTCTAGAATGTTGGGGGGTTTTTGCTACTATTTTTTTTTTGTATCAGCTTTCTCAAGAGGTTTTTATTGTCTTTTTCCTTTGTTTTATTATTCAATTGATAATCGGTACAAGGGTATATTTTATCTACTTTCAAAAGAATGAAGGTGTAAAGTACAAACTGAAAATTCACTTTGAAATTGATTTTTCCAAAATTTGCGTAGTTCTGATTCATTCAAGAAATTCTGATGATGAATGAATGAAAATAGTTTGAATGAATGAATGAAAATAGTTCTGATTCATTCAAGGTATAGCCTCATCATGAATGAAAAGACAAATAACAGTGACACACATAACAACGTTGTTTAGATATCAATGGCACACATTTCAATGGCACAAATATCTTACCGGCACACGGTCGATGTTGTCTGATCGGATCCCAGGATATGTCATTTTTCATGTAGTGACGCGTATTTTACGATACGAGGTTGGACTTATCTATGATTAATTGATTACAACTCATGTCCGATCGGATCCCAGAATATGTCATTTTTCATTTTTCAAAGTTGAAAAAAAAATTGTACCTCGGTTGCTGTGGAAACTTATCTATGATTAATTGATTCCTTTCCTTCTTTTTCGTGGCCCTCAATAGATGGTTGTTTTAACCTTAGTAGCAGTGTACTCCCTTTTGTTTCATATATAGTATTTCTCAATTTGTCAAAGTTGAGTGGTTAATTGGCAGCAAAATTTAAGAACTTTCGTGCTTATGCACCGATTAAAAACATTGGGTGTTCCACTAATCCAGTTTTTTGAATAAACTAATTTTTCACGGTTTTTTATGTGATGTGTTGTGAGAGAGTGATCTGTCTCGGTGTTTGAAAAAAAATAATTTTTTGTTGGTGGAACACCTGAGAGTTTTTTGGGGTGCAAATAGAAATCTTTAAATTAGTGTGAAAAAAAAAAAACTATAGAAGTAGGAGTATAGAAATAGACATATTTTCTCTGAAAAAAATTATGCAGTCTTGGGGCACCACTAAGTGGTGTTAAGCTGTTATGCACCACACATTTGTGAGATCCAGTATTAAGGCCTCGTTTGATTCGCGGACTAAAATAGGTGGGATTGATAGTCCTGGGATTAATAATCCGGGATTATTTGTCCTGAGACTAATTTAGTACTGAATCTCACTCAATCATTTGTTTGGTTCGTGCAGGATTAACATCGGGATATCCTGTGTTTCAGTCAATCCCATGTTTGGTTCCTTAAACTAAATTTCGTGATTAATTTTAGGACTCTCAATCTCTCAAACCTTCAAGTTGATCGACACCCAAAAACCCAAAAACCCAGAAGTCCTAGTTAGCCACAAGCAAAAAACCCTCACGTTTAGCTTCAGATCTATAATTGATTTTACCTTCAGATCTATAGCTCAATTAAACCCACAATCGTAATGATAAAAACACTAACATCTAGAAGATAAGCAAGGAAGATAGGTAGGTAAAAATTGACTAGAACAACCAATTCATCAGCTTAAAAAGATGAAAACTTTATCATGGGTAGTTTCGTTTACTGGAGGAATTGGCGAAGTCAAAGAGGTATGCCAGTCCAGGTGAGGGCGCCATGTGTCTATAAGACTCCCATGGACGTCGAGCAAAGCTGTTAAGAAAGAGAGAGAGAGAGAAAGAGAGAGGAAAAGAAGATGATGAGTGACATTTTTGCAATTAAGCGGTCTTAACCCTTCCATGTGTTTTATCCGGGACTACACAGTCCCACACCCCCCCAGGTACTAAACAATACCATACGTATTGGATTAAAATTGTACTGGGATTGTTAATCCCATGCCATTTTTCGGGAACCAAATAAGGGATGACGCGGGGTTGGATACAAATAGTCCAATCCTAGGTACTTAATACCCGAATAAAACGAGGCCTAAGTGTATAGAATCAAACAAAGGTGTAGTGGATAAATGTGCTAAGTTGCCAAGTGACAGTATTTTTTTTCCCATTCTACCAATAATTCTGATGTAGTGTATAGACTCAAACAAACGGTCGATGTTGTCCGATTGAATCCCAGGATATGTTATTTTTCATGTAGTGGCGTGTATTTTACAATACGAGGTTGCCGATGTCTTTTCACGCATCTCGCTTCATCGGACTTAAAAATAGTAGGCCTTTTTTGTTAATCCGGAGCGACGGGGCAAAATGGGGTATCAACAATAATTAAATAAAAAATTGAATAAATAAATAAATAATTAAAAAAACTGAATTAAATAATTAAATGAATTAATTTAAAGAAATGATCTAAATAATTAAATGAATTTATATAAAGAAATGAATTAATATAAATAACAAAATTAAGGGGGGTGCTGTGTCAGGGAGGGGCGCGTATCAATTTCCCCCACGCACCTTCGTTCCCCTTCTCTCCTCCCTTCCCTTCCCTCTGCTCTTATGTTAATACTCTCTCAAGTCTCAACATGGACCCTCCAGTACACACCATCACCCTCGACGAAGGTTCGGAAGGATCTACTGATTACCCTAGCTTGATTTTAGTTGGCAAAATCTGGTCAACTAAAACCCCCAATTGGCAAGGGGTACAAAATATCATCAACAAAGCCTGGAAAACTAGGGCAAAATTCATCATCTCGCGGTGGAAGAATGGCTATTACGCCTTCTCTTTCGAGTTGGAGGAAGATGTGACCAAGATCCTAGCTCAGGCCCCGTGGTCTATCAGTGGGAATCTTCTAGTTCTTACAAGATGGGATCAGGACAAGTCAGTGGAGGAACTGGATTTCACGTCTTCTCCCTTTTGGATCCAGGTTCACGGTCTTCCTCTGAGTTGTATGAGCAGGAAAAACGGAGAGGCCATTGCTAGGATAATGGGTTTTAGTATCGAACGAGAAACCAATACTAGTTTTGAGGCTAATAAAACTATTACAAGCTATCTTCGATTGCGGGTTCGAATCGATATCACCAAGCCGCTCAACAAGGGTTTCTTCCTCAAACGATCAGGTAAAGATGATTTATGGGTTAGAATACAGTATGAGAGGCTATCTGATTTCTGTTACGCGTGTGGGCGTATTGGCCATACTTTGAACAAATGTAAGGAAGTTGAGGCGGTGGACGTAGCGAAGCTGGAGTTTGGGAGTTATTTGAGAGCTGAGACGCCCCTTTTAGAGCCACATTTTCTGCCACGGCGAGATTCTGCGGAATCAAGTTCATCGTCGGAAAAAGTGGCTATGGAGTCTGGGAGTTATTTGGGAGCTGGGTCGTCCCTTTTAAAGCCACATTTTCCGCCGCGAGATTCTGAGGAATCAAGTTCATTGTTGGAAAAAATGGCTACGGAGTTTGGGAGTTCTTTAAGAGTTGAGACACCCCTTTCAGAGCCACATTTTCCGCTTGATTCTGAAAACTCGGGTTCATCGTCGGAAAAAATGGATATGGAGTTCTTAGAGGCGATGCGTGTGGCTGTTGGCGGCTGGCCCCAAACAGCCACACGGTAAATGTTGATATCGTCCCTCTTTGGTTTTCTTAATGGAGACCAAGAATAAGTCTGCAGTTGTGGACAAAATTAGAAGGAAAACTTACCCCCAAAAATCGTGTTATGTAGATCCTGAAGCCCATGCTGGGGCCCTAGCACTGGTGGAGTGATGATATCTCTGCTCATATTATCCCTACTTCTGTTTTTCTTATGCATTCAAAAGTTTCTGTTGCTAATTCTACTTCTTCTTGCTTTTGTCCTGTTTATATGTTCGGCTGGATTTGGTTGCCAAAAATATAATCAGTGAGATGGCATGCGTGTGGGAGAAACAAGGTGGCAATTTGGCATCTCTTTCTCGAATTGAGTCTTTCAATAGTTTAATTTCGGATTGTGCTCTTATGGATCTAGAGTCGAAAGGACTCCCCTATACATGGTAAGACAATAGAGATTGTGAAGCTAATATTCGAGAAAGGCTAGATAGAGCTATGGCAAATGTAGAATGGCGTGCTATGTGCCTATGTTCCCTGTTGCTCAGGTGTTCCAAAGTGCTATGATTGGTTCAGATCACTCTCCACTTATCCTCAACTATCGTGTCCCCGAAAGATCCCAAGAGTCTTCAAGTTCGAATCAATGTGGATTACAAGTTCTAATTGTCTCCAAGTTGTTCAAAATAGTTGGCACCAGGAGCTTCAGGGATCTCCTGTGTTTATATGGAATTATAAAAGCTGAGAGCCCTTCAAAGGACTCTTAGAGATTGGAGCAGGGTGGAAAGCTTAATCATACCAACCTTGTTCTCATTCCCACAATCAAGCTTCCGGAGTTTTTTACTTGGTAACTACACAGTTAAGATCATCTTCAAGGTTCTAGCCAACCGACTGAAGAAGGTGCTCAATTAGCTGATTACCCCCACCAATCTGCCTGTGTCCCTGGATAACATATGGGTCACTCACGAAGTCTTTCACCATTCATAATTGAAGGAGAAAGGGAAGAGATTTTTCTTTGCTCTCAAGCTGGACCTTAGTAAAGCTTATGACAGGGTTCACTGGGATTTTTTTGGAGGAACACTACAACAAATATGGCTTTTACATCTTTAGTAAATAGCATTCTTTTAGGAATACTGTGATAGACGAGCAAATATAGCGTTCAGTACTATGAAGAGGAGGAAATGCTTGCACCCAAAATTCTATAGCGTTTCAGTGAAGTTTTCATTAGTGTTCCAATTGTAGGAGCTAGATTTCTCAATCATTTCATGCTAACTGGTGTAGATTTCTGTAGTTCGAAACACCAGTTGGCAGCTAATGGATTGATCTTATGGTATTCTAGGGTATCAACAGTGGTTGCTTGAAAGCTCTAGCTACTTTTGTTGAGGTTTGATTTCACTGCTTTTCTGTTTTTAATGTCAATTTCCTGTAATTTACTTTAGAGATTGCTTGAATGAATTTTCTACAACTTGCATTCGCCTGTGGAGACTCACATATCGATGGTGGACACTGGACATCGCTATTGAGAAAGGATTTCCTAGATTATAGGATGAAACAAATATTTGAACCTACTGATGACTGTTTATTCTGTTGATTTCTCTGCGATTCAACTTTTGTGGTTAAATATTCTGATTTTTAGGGTTTTTTTCTTTCTAATATTTTATGAGGTATTTGTTTACCGACGACTAGATCTGCTTATTTTACAAGAAAGTTATACCTTTCGCAAGATTTTTTTTTTTTGCAGTAAGATGATGTATCTAGGTCAGCTGATTTTGTTAAGGATTGTGTTTGCTTAAACGCTGAGACCGATTTCTTTGGTCAATGCCATTCTACCGATTCCGTTTTGCCAACGGCAGATGTACTGATGTTCGATTCCGCACACCTATTCTGAAATCACAACATGTATGTTCTCAATTTGGTCGTATTTGTTAGAAAAATGTTCAACTACTTCATAATGTCAGATCATTTGTGTTTGGTAGTAATGGAGATAAGTCACAGGAAAGTGCTTGGCCTGGCAGGAGTGAAAGGCATTTTATGGGTCTTGATTTATGACTGTTAATCTGTTTCACACGGCAAGTACCCCACCAAACACGTCCTATTGACTATTGTCCTACCATTTTACACGAAAGGTTCACCCTATTATAGCATGAAGCACTATCAGATCTTCTTCTGCATAGGGGTGCAAACGAGCCGAGCCGAGTCGAGCCGAGCTTTGTAGTGTTCGAGCTCGGCTCGTTAAATAAACGAGCCAAATAAACGAGCTCGGCTCGGTCATAAACAAGCCGAGCCCTTATCGAGCTGAGCCAGGGTAATTTACTTAACGAGCCTCCTTAAACGAGCCGAGCCTACGTAATCGAGCCGAGCTTTTCCGAGCCGAGCAGAGCTTTAGCAAGCTCGTTAACTAAACGAGCCTGAAAATCGAGCTCGAGCTCGGCTCGTTTACCTATTGAACCGAGCCGAGCCGAGCCTTAACGAGCCGAGTCACGAGATGCTCGCTAGTAGTCCAAACAACAAAAATACCTTGTCAATTAAAGAGAAATCTTCCTTTATAAATAGACAATTTTATGGTCACATTTTGCAGTACTCCAGCTGTGATAAAACGAAGACAAGAAGTCATTCGGGGTGACAAATTATAGCCGAAAATTGAAAAAGAAAGATCAGATTTGTTTGATTCGTTTAATGTCTAAGACATGGAGGCCATTGTTGCTATTTGATGGGTATGAATTCACAATGATTTCAACTGCTGGAATCACATGTCATTCAAGCTTAGGTGAGGTTTGGCTAAAGAAGTTGGCTTAACTTTTTTTTTCGTCTTTATTTGATTTTTTTCGCATTTTTTAGTTTTGCATCAACTTTTTGTGTATTATTGGTTCATCTCGGCGAGAGGAATAAAAAAAATATAAAATTATGATCGAAGTTTAAATTTTTTTGAATAAAGACAAAAATAAGTCAAAAAGTCAATTTTTTACACTTTTTTCGATCTTATTAAAAAAATTGAAAGTTCTAGCCATAATATTTTACCTTTCTGGATTCGTCTCGCCGAGACGAACCAATAATACTCAAAAAATCGATGCAAAGCTAACAAACACAAAAGCAAGAAATGGCAGCAGCGTCATGTTAAATATTTCCTATCATAGTTTAGCGGATCTAATAATCAACTTGTCTGTCACATTGGAGAACACAAAATGAAAATATGAACATACATAGCATAACTACCGTATCACATGTCCTGAACAAGAATGAAAACCTTACACAATTTGTTCATTGGTTCGTCTTGAATTCACTTTCAACATGATTGGAAACTAATAGCACAAAAAATTGACCTCAATCTACCTCTAGCAACTTTCAGTTTTGCTCCTCATGAACAAGCTACTTGAGAAGCAGAAAAGAACAACCTTGTCATTAGCCACATCTTTTGAGCAAAACCCTTCGAGTTGTTCAATTGATGTCCCAAGTTTACCCACGGTTGCAGTACCTATTCCTTCTCAATAGTCTAAGGGTGAACAAGGCTCCCCACATGACAAACTGCTTCAAACCAAGAAGGGAGCCCAGGAATGCTAGGCTGTCTAAAACTCGTAGTTTTCGGATCATAAAAATAGAGAGCTTGGTTTCTACAAAGGATTAAAACTTCGCCATTCTTCAAAACATACAGAACCTGAACATCTCTGCAATTCCAACTACAGGGATTCACATTTATGGTAAAACTCCTTGTCCAAGACTTCCCCACATTATAATGTGTCATTACCCAAATATGAATACAATTGTTGAATTCATATTCAATCGCACCAAGACACCCACTAAACACGGCCAATAAAAACCCATCTTGTCGAACCGCACCAGCGGGGTAAGGAATTGCGTCAAACACTTCATCTGCAACATTAAAACAAACAATAAAATTCGAAGGAGCATAACTTGCCCAATGAACAACTCCATTCACGCAAACATTCGATTTCAAATCACCCGAAATCTTGAAATTGGGAGCTCCTACTGCCCTCCAAACCCTTTCACTCAAACTAAACACATACGAGGCCGACCCAGAAAAAACCTTTACCACTTTATATTCATTGCTTTTGGGGTTAAACCCAATTCCCATCCCCACAACTGATTTCCTGATGATCAACAACTTGGGGATCTTGATTCGCTTACCGGTACATGGGTTGATAACAAACATAAAGCCATCAATGGTGCGATGGAGCAGACAGAGCAAGCCATTGCACGAACCCACGACGCGAAACTCGTTGAAATTGAGGGGTGAGAAGTAAGGGATTCGATCACAAGAGGAATTTGCTAGAGTTCGAGTGGCGTAGTGCAATTGGGAGCGGAAGTGGGTGAACCCGTTGAGGACGGTGGTGTTGAGGATGAGGCTGGGGTTTTCTTCGTTGTGAGAGGCGGCGTGATTGAGATGGGAGTTGATCAAATATGGATCGAGGGTTAAATGGAGAAAGTATTTGCATACGGACCTGCATCGGATTAAGGGTTTGATGGGGAGTCTTGATAGTATGTTCACGATGATTTCTCTAGGAAGAATATCCATCATTCTTCTGGTCGTTGGTCACTGTGACGAGACGACTGAAAGAGAAAAGAAGACAGAGGGATGGAGGTTGGGTTTGGAGGGGTGGGGTTTCACCATTAGAGCATCTTGAAAGAAGACAAAGTCAAAATTTAACTTCAAGATTGGTGTCACACCTAAAAAGTTAGAGTTAAAATATTCATCTTTTTTTATGCACCGTGTATGTTTTCATCCTCTTTATTTGTGATTTTCCAATCATACCTTTATTATGATATTAATATACTAAAACATAATCATTTCCTGATTTATAGGAATTGTATCATTTATTAATGCCGAAATTTATGGGAATTCAAAATAGATGAAAAGATAATGGAATTCAAAAGGAATTTTTTGAGTGGAAATGATCTTATTCCCTTAAGGGGGTGTTCCACTAAGTAGTTTTTTAGTTTTTTGGTTTTTTTGATATTTGGTTTTTCAAATAAACTCACTTGTTCCACTAAAGTAGTTTTTTAGTTTTTTGAGTTGTGTTACCAAATTACCAACCTACCCTTGTACCCAAACAACTATTGCTCCCTTCTTTTTTGAAAGCCACGGCAAAAAAAAAAAAAAACCAGTGCATGATCTAGTTTTTTGACACAGCAACTGTGGACCCCTCCTCTTTTAGCAATTAAATTTCCCCTCCCTCTCTCTTCTCTGACACAGTAACAGTAGCCGGGAAAAAATAATTGGAAGGGAGGGTAGATTCGTAATTTTACATGATTATAGTAGTTTGGTTTTTTATAGGTTAGTGGAATGAAGTGGTTTTTTTGTTAGTTTTTTGTGGGGGTTTTTTTAGTGGAATGAAGTAGTTTTTGATTTAAAACAAATCTAGTTTTTTGTTAGTGGAACATGGCCTAAATAAGGGATACATCTCTTTATGGATAAATATTGTTACCAATTTTGGTTGAATATAATTGAACTTAATCACCAAAATTTTAGGAGATTTCAAATAACGGGTAAGATGTAATTAATTTTGTTATCAAGAAAAAGAAAAAGAAAATGAAAGTGGAGTTGTACAGTATGAAAATCCAAAACAAAATTTTTAAAGAAGGCAAAGTCAAAATTTAACTTGAAGACTGGTATCACACCTAAAAAGTTAAAAGGTAATTTTACGTGGTGCAACCGCCCAAAATTTTCAAACTATAATAGGAGTATTTTACAATACATCTTTGTACGGAGTAACTTGTGTTGATGCAAATGTAAATGGATTACTTCTGCGTTTGGTAATGTTTTTGTTTTCAATTTTTTGTTTTTTAAAAACAAAAAAAAGATGTTTGGTGACAAAATTTTTGTAAACAGTTAAAAATGAAACAACACAAAACATGTTTGGTAGCATCATTTTGGGTTTTTTTTTAAAAAAAAAAAAAACCGAAACAAGTTTCTAGTTTACCATTGCAGGATCATTTAAAATCGAGACCATTAATAACATTTTTGAACAGCTAAGAAGCACCAACGAGTACACCACGTGATACCTGCTCAGCAGTGAAAAACTTCTCTTAAATACGGCTCCATTTGTTTGATCAGGTGGAAAACAATTTCTAGAAAATCATTTCCATGGAAAATATTTTCTAGACAAAAAACGTTTTAATTCTAGTGTTTGGTTTTGTGGTAAGAAAATACTTTCTAGAAAACATTTTCCAATGTTTGGTTAACACGGAAAACCACTAATATGACATAATGATTAAAGAAGCAAAATTAATTTCTACGGTTGTCTATCATTTTACTTTCCTTCGCAAAAATCTTCATAAATTAATAATTCAAATGCATAATCTCCAGAAACTGTAAAATTTGGTTGACACATAGTCCTAAGTCATCACAGGTTAATTAGAAAGCACTATATGGAGTAAACTGTTTTTCTATTATTTGATCAAGTATAACACCACTGTATGACAACACTTTTTTCTATTACATGATCAAGTATATGCAAATTCAAGAGGACTAGTCGAAATGTAAAACCAAGTTGTAGCATAAGCAAATCATCGAACAATTGGTGAGCCTAGGAAGCGGGGGAGGTGCTGTGCACAGCTATGCTGTGCACCTCTCGGCCGTTGGATCTAGTTTTTGACTGTTCGGATGTGTTTTGATTTTTTACCGGTAAAAAAAATCAAAATTAAAAAAAATTTGCCGAACGCATCCGAGTCATCCAAAACTCCTCAAGAAACATTCCCTATTTCATTCCATTCCAGATTTCCAGTACAGTGAGCCCCGTTTCCCCTACCCTACAACACAATAATCAAACCACCCAATATTCTCTCCACCATTCTCAACCAAATCACTACTATTCTCTCTCATTATAGAATATCAGTACCCTCCTATATCCATGGCCACAGGCCCACAACAGAGAAGAAACAAACTAGCAATTTGGGACCAATTTCACATGCAGTTGAGTCTAGCAATCTCACGATTCCCCACCACCAATTCCTCCATGACCGTCACCGATATCGCAACTAGGGTCGTCCAAGATTTCTGCCTAGACTCGGAATTCGACGACGTCTTCGGCCTCGAAAACTAAGAGAAATCAAACGACGAAAAAACTATCATGATGGCGGGGAGAGAGAAAGAGAGCCTTAGAGGCTGAGAATTGAAGTTTGAGTCCGGCGCGCGAGTCGGGCGTGAGAACGTGGACGACATTTCGGAAAATGTTTTGACAGGCTTCAAAAGGTTTGGGTTTTTTTTGTTTTTTTTTAAACGCCCCTATTTTAAAACAAGGTAAATCACCTTTTTTGTGTTTTGAAAATTTCCAGAAATTTTGAAAACGTTTTGTTTTTAATAAACACAAAACATAAATAAATTACCAAACGTATTTTTGTTTTTAGTTTTGAAAAAAAACGAAAAAGAAAAACAAAAAATAGGAAACAAAAACGTTACCAAACACACCCTTATATTTCTTACTTAAGTCTTTAAGGCTATGTTTGATACGAGATTTCCTTTTGCTAGGATTAGTAATGAGAAAATGAATCTTTCCTTCCTGTTTGTTTTGCACGAGATTAGATTATGAGATTGTTAATAACATGTTTGTTTTGATTTGACAGGATTGAACTAAAATCAATTGTTTAAAAAGATAGAACCCAACTTCAGCCTAACCATTCGAGGACTAAATTTGCGACCAACTCTCAATTTGATATTTATTTTTCTGTTGGCCCTAAAAATGTTTTCTTGTTTTTTGCAAAAATAAATTAGCGTATTTGACGAATTAGGTAACGAAGTTCAATTATAAAACTAATAAGAAAAATAATCAGAAAAATACAAGCACTGACACAAAAAATATGGCCCATTTCTCACGTTAAACAATTCAAGGACATTTGTGCTAATATGTGATAATAGTATGGGCGGATTTGTCTTAACAAGTCCATTTTGCGTTGGTGAATCCCGTACTTTTGTGGAATTAACAATCCAGTCGGATTGCAAGTCCAGTCTAAAATGAGAAACTAAGCACAATTACCTACGGAAAATGCGGAAACTTTTTACCATGCGGTGCAACAAAAATGAAGTCTACACTCCGTTCAAAACAGTAGAAGTTGTTGAATTGGTATGATTTGAGCCTTTAGGTGTTTGTGGTGGGTGAGATGGTATGTTGAAGATGCAAAATTTTAAAATTACTGGAGTATTGAATATCACTTGATTATATTTAAAATTAACAATATTAAAAAAATTGTAATTAAAGTAATTGATCAGTAAAGTAGAGCGGCCAAAGTATCTTTTAGACCATGTTTAAAACTAGGTGCGGAGAAAGGGATTGGATTATGAAAGTGGTGGCCCCCCTAAGGAGGATTGGTCGGGACTTTAGGATTTTTTTTTTTTGGGGAATAGTTGCGTTTATTAAAGAAAACTAAAGCAAAAGAATTAAGGGGATAGCCTTGAAAATCCAACCTTACAACCAAACAAGGCAAACATAGAAACACTCATCCCAATTGAGAAAAAAACAACAACAAAAAAATAATCCGATTCTGAACACTAATGATGGAGCACATACAAAGGGATACCCCAAGTCAAGGCAAAGCTTCACATTTTCTGCAAAATGTGGCAGATTCCTCTATGAAAACACACAAGCTTTGATCTCCTTCAATACTCAATGCACCACCATTGACAAGTCTACACCAACTTGTTGAAAAATTATACAATTTCGCTCCTTCCATATGTGATATATAGTAGCAGCCAAACTTAGTTTGTAAATGGAATTCCTCATAGACTGCCTTTTACAATTACCAGATCACCATATAAGCTTAGAATTTAAATCGATCACTTGAGTTACAATCACACTTAAGTCTAGTCTCATTCCAGATAGCTGCTGCAAATGGACATTGAAAAAATAGATGGTCATGCGATTCCATTCCCCCAATACACAACACACAATTACAATCATTGGTGATCCCCCAAACATGTAACCTGTCTTTTGTTGAAAGTCTACCAAGGAGAGCTAACCACTGAATGAAAGTCTGTCTAGGGACTTGGGAATTTGGGATTGTTCATCAATTAATTGAGAGAGAGATATTTCGGGGATGTAAACACCTCCTGAAATTTTTTGGGAATCCCAAGTTGATAAAAGAAAAAGACGAGATGAGATTGTGTTTTGTTATCAAACTTGTGAAAATGAGTTACATATTTATAAGCAAGTTGGGTAAAGAAAAAAAAAGGCAAATTGGGTAAAATAACAAAAGAATTTTTTTTAAACATAATCAGCAGTAATATTTTTTTTCTTGCAGGTGGCAAAAGTAAGATGGAACAAAAGGGGTCCAATTTTTTTTTTTTTTTTACCACTGAAAATACAAGAAACGGTCCAGTATTGAAGCAACAAATGGAATGTAAATTGAAACAGAAAATGGAATGTCAAACTACAACAAATTTGCAACCTGGTAAAATAGGCAATAGAATAATAATCATTAGGGTGAGGGACATTCCCCAAATTAATTTGAAGAGAAAGAAAGAACATTAGAAGGGGGCTTCAAATTGTTTGGTGTTTGAGGAATCTGTTGGAACATAAATTTCATGTTCGATCCCTCAAATTTTCTGAAATTTGATGTTGAGGTATCTGTTGGAGGTGCTCTTAGTGGTTTGCTTTCGTACGAAACCTCAAAATGATATCTTTGCTCAAGGGCATCTTTGGATTGAGAGATTTGGTGAAAAAGAGAAGAATAGCGATTGTAGTTCGCCCCGCCCCTTGCTTCCCATGCTAGGCGCGGTTTCACTTCTTACTTGGTAGTACGAGTTTGCAAAATAGGGCCATTATCGGGTTTTAGATCTCAGGGAGGTCTACAATTCTTTTGCCATTGTGCTTGGCTCCGTTTAGTTAGTACTATGTTGGGGATTTAACGGGACCTCAATGGTTATCTGATTTGAATCTTTGCTACCATTGGTTTGACTGGCTCCATTACCGAAAACGACTCGTTTTCTGTCCACTTCGCGGTGTGCTAACGAGCCCGGGGCTCGTGTCTGGATAAGAGACATTAGTTCTCTTTTGATGTATATTTGCCTTTCTTTGTATTCTGGTTGTGAATTAGTAGATTTTTATCTTTATACTTCTATTTCGGATGTACAGTGTTGTTTGGCTTTGGTGAATGAGAATCATTGCCATTGATCGAAAGAAGAAGAAAAAAAAAAGAAAACGAGTATTCTATGATTTTGAAGAAAATTCTCCAATATATAAAGAAGGCCTCATTCCCTTAAAAAAAAAAAAAACTAGTTTATTTTAAAGCCAAAAGCTACTTCGTTCCGCTAAACTTAAAAAAAAGTCAACTTATTCTGAAATTCAAGACAGGTCATTACCTCACAATACATCAACAAAAAAAGCCAACATATTCCAGTAGGAACGGAATCAGGAATTTCACTATGTAGAGGCGAATTTTCTTTTCCAAAATATTTTGTAAGAGCGAGCCTATATAATTCATGAGATTTTTTTTTTCTTTCTATATAATAGTAGAGGTTATTTTTTTTTTTTCTCTTGCAGGGGCGACCGCCCCTACTGGCCCCCCTCGGCTCCATCCCTGTTAATTCCACTAACTTAAAAAAAAAAGACACCTTATTTTTTAAGCCCCGAACAAAAAAAATCCACAAAAGCCAAAAAAAACTAATAAGCTGAGTTAGTGGAACACCCCTAAGTCGAACTATTCTATGATTGGGAAGATATTTTTGTTGCTTGGACTATTTAATTTCATGTCTGACGCTACTTCCCAAAGTAATGATAAGGTGAACCCAGCATATAAAATCATGTGGGAAGATCAACATAAACTGAAAATTCATCGCCTAATTGGGGCTACATTAATAGAACCATAAAAACAGAAACAGTTGGTTTAATGGTAATTTACAATTATCACAAGATTGTTGAGCTAGCCAACGAGCTAACTTAAAATGGGAAGGACGTGTTTGGTGGGGGTACTTAAGGTGTGAAACAGATTAACAGTCATAAGTCAAAGACGCATGAAATGCCTTCACTCCTGACAGCCCAAGCACTATTCCTGTGACTCATCTTCATTATTACCAAACACGCATGCTTTTGACTTTTATCACGTTAATCATTCTTCTAACAAATGCGGCCTGAAGAAATGCGGCCTGGTTTGGGTAAATTGACAAAAATTGGTTTTTGGGTTTTTTTGGTTTTGTCCTTATTCAAATTTTTTTTGCATTTGTTAGTTTTCGGTTCATTTTTTGTGGTTTCTTGGCTTGTCTCGACAGAGGAATCTAAAAAGTATAAAATTATTAGCCAAACTTAAAGTTTTGTGAATAAAGACGAAAAATAATCTAAAAACCGGTCTGTGTGTACAGAGCCGGAAAAGGCTCAGCCCTGAGACTTTCGGGGCCATAGGCTAGGTGTGAAAATGGGGCCTTCAACCGTTTCCAATAAATATTTTTTGTTGGTCAAAAATAACAAGATGTACTGGTGATGCAGTGGCATACTACCTGTAAGGTATTGGTTTATGGCATTTTGAGTTTAAATCTCAACAAAAGCAGTTGAAGCCCAACTTTTTGAACTCATATATTTTCGCCTAAAAATTGCAGAGTGTTGTGGGTCAAACCCACGACTTCTCAATTAGTAGAGCCGCATCGTACCACCTAAGCTCCACTCGCTTATTTGCTGATTGAAAGAGATATATAATATTTATTATATGTCGTAATTTGAGGGGCCTTGTTGGCCTACCCTTAGGGCTGACCCTAAGCTAAAACTCGAGATATAACCACTTTAGGCAACAAAAAATTTACAAATACTAAGGGCCCCTCGTACTTTGTACTCTTTTGTATTAGTCCAACAGAAGGGGCCTCGTCTTTAATATTCGTTTTAGGCCTCCGAAAAGTCAGGGCCGAATTTGTGTGTTTGTGAGGGAGAGAGAGAAGTAACCTAACACTAGCTCCTGGATTAGAGGGGAGGGTCAGTTAATACATTATTGGTGTATAATGAAAAGCTTAGAATAGGAAGTTCAAATAAACATTCCAACCTCAAACCAAATTAGCTAAAAGTTGGTTTAGAAGTTTAGTAGCCTCAAGTTTGTTTTTTTGACATCTATAAATACGTAGCATCATTAACATTGAATCATTTCCAAAAAAAGAAGAAAGACAAAGAAAAGTGGTTGCGGAAAAAAAAAAAAAAAACGAAACTTGAAAGAGAAAAATGGTTATGGAATTCAGAATCACAGCAATTTGTTTCTTGTTATTGTTAGCTCAAGGTCTAAAAACCCAGGCTGATATTTTTGATGTGACGAAGTATGGGGCCCAAGCTGGTGGCAAGTCAGATATTAGCCAGGTAACAATCAATATTGCAAGTATAACACGAAAAAATAACGAGGTTGTGTTTTTTTTGTTAATTTTATAACTTTCATTGAGCCACATTATTCTGTACGAAGATCAAGCATTGTATTAATGAATCGTTGCTTAAATTAATTTGCTCTTGTTTTCTTGGAAATTTTTTGGTTAGGCTCTAATGAGTGCCTGGAAAGATGCATGTGGATCAATAACCCCAAGCACGGTTCTGATTCCCAGAGGAACATATTTGTTAACCGCAGTGAAAATCCTGGGGCCATGCAAGGCTCCAGTGGGGATCCAGGTCCAAGGCACCTTGCTGGCCCCGGCGAATCCGGCCCAAGTCAAGGCCGATGGCTGGCTTACGATTGAACGCATCGACCAGTTCATGCTTTTCGGTACTGGAACTCTAGATGGCCAAGGCGCCACCGCTTGGGCAAACAATGACTGCAGCAAGAACCCCAACTGTGGTTCAATTCCCATGGTAAGCCTACATAAAAAGTCCCAGGTTCGGAGTTCTTGAAAAGGTCGAATACGGATAGGATGTAGACATACAATGTGAAATAGTTGTATGGTTATATTCATATTAACATTTTAAGTTGGATGTTTGTGTTGAAAAACAGAACCTGAGGTTCAATTTTGTAACCAACTCAGTGGTCCGGGGCATAACTTCCAAGGACAGCAAAAACTTCCATGTCAATGTCCTCGGCTGCACAAACTTTACTTTTCAGCACTTCACCATCTTGGCGCCCGAAACTAGCATCAACACTGATGGAATCCATATTGGGCGTTCGACCGGGATTAGTATAACCGATACAAATATAATGACTGGAGATGATTGTGTCTCCATTGGTGATGGCAGCCAGCAGATAAACGTCGAGAGAGTGACGTGTGGGCCTGGCCACGGATTCAGCGTCGGAAGCCTAGGAAGGTACAAGAATGAAGGTCCTGTCGTTGGTATCGCGGTCAGAAACTGCACTCTGACCAACACGCAGAATGGCGTGAGAGTGAAATCATGGCCTGCTTCCCCTGCTCCTGGTACTGCCTCAGAAATGCATTTTGAGGATATCATTATGAACAATGTCGAAAATCCGATCCTCATCGATCAAGAGTATTGCCCGTATAACCAGTGCAACATGAAGGTACTTCCTATGTGTTCACTCTCGCAGAAAACTGAGAGTTTTCCATTTGATAAAATCTACTGAAATCAACATTTGTTTAAATAAGCAGTTGATTTTAGCAAATGAGAAAAATCTTTGCTAGAAAGCAAAGATTCTTGTGAGAGAGAAAATCAAAGATTTTAGCAAATGGCTTCCCCTGTTAATTTTAGTAGATTTTATCAAATGAAAAACTCGTCGTTGAAAACTGAACTAAACGCCTAGTCGACTAGATAGAAGACTAATTCGGCATTAGTTTCTTCATTGGCTATTGGATTCGAGAAATAGCCATTGGATTAAATTGATCATCTAAAGACGATCTAAACGAAAACTGGAAATTCAAATTGACATATATATATATGGCACACTTCTCCTCCGGACTCCGGGAGTCCGGACCTCCTCGATCCAAGCATTTTTTTGACGATCCGATCCGTCCAATGTGTTCAGAAGGTGTTTTCAAGGGTCAATGCGGGAAATCTTCAAAAAAAATAATACCGGGAAAGGCTTGATCCAAGCAGTTTTTCGCAAAACTGTAAATATACAGTTTTGCGAAAAACTGCTTGGATCAAGCCTTTCCCGGTATTTTTTTTAAAGATTTCTCTCATGAACCTTGGAAAACACCTTCTGAACACATTGGACGGATCGGATTTTCCCTAAACGATTGGCAACATAAAAACAAATACCCCAAGAGCTTCAATCCGGGGGTCCGGATGTGAAGCTCTGGGTATATATATATATATATATATATATACCCATTTGTTTGAATTGTAACTCATGATTTATCGTGTTTCTTTTCCTCAGAATCCATCACTTGTGAAGATCAGCAACGTGAGTTTCAAGAACATTAGGGGCACTACCTCTACCCAGCTTGCTGTGAAGCTAGTTTGCAGCAGTAGCAACCCATGTCAAAATGTGGAGGTTGGTGACATTGACCTGGCCTACACTGGAAAAGCCAACACCGGAACACAAGGCGGCGCCACCACTTCCCAATGTGCCAACATTAAGCCAATCTTCTCTGGAAAACAAAATCCACCCGTCTGTGTCAACTCTGCTCAATCTTCTTGAACATAATTCTAGTCTATTCCTTAGGTCAGCACCCAATCAATGCTTAAAAGCATGTTTGATTGGCTGGTGAATTATTGTTGTAATGTATAATAAATCATATAGTAGTATTACATACAGATTAATGAAATCTGAGGATTTGAGGAATTTGATGGGCCTCCAGTGTAGAAAATCTTTCATCAATAAGTACTGCTGTTACTTCGTTTAACCAGCTTCTGTTGGAGATTTTGATAAATGCATCACCGGAATAGAAAAATAATCTAACTCACATAGACGATAAATGTGTTCTGATCATACATTTTATTGAAATCAGATAAGTATGAATTTTGGGGTGACTAATATTTTCAATGCGCTCTATAAGGTGAACTTTTCCGATCATCAAAATGATGGAGCCTATATGCTAATGCGGCAAATGGGTTGTAAGTTTGTTGTAAAAATGGGAGTGTGAGTAGACTTTTCCGACATCATTTGTCCTCAGTGTTGTGAATTTTTGTGCTGTACCGGCTGTTACCGGACGGCACGTACTGCATCAGCAATAATACGGTACACACACGTTGGTGATTCGTACTGGACAAAATACAGGCCTATACCGGATCTCGGCCAGTATAAAAAAACATATGTATTTTTTTCTCATACTAAAAAAGGCTTGAACTTAAAAGATAATTTAACAAAACTTGGAGTCCTATCATATGTTAATCATGTCAACTTGTTATTAGAACTAGTATTAATGTATATCAAAGTGTTAGAATTTGTTTTATTTCGCTACTTTCAATTTCGTAGCTGTATAAAAATTTAGTAAAAATATACTTATTAAATATATAATGAGAGTAATCCGGAACGATAACAAGATACACACTGGTACCGGTTGGTGCAGTTCTAGGAGAGAAAATGGTACACTTGTTGGAACGCGATTAACAACTTTGTTTGTAATACCCAACGTGCTTCATCCAATAGTAAACCAAGGTCATTATTCATCCATATGCTCAGGGGCGGCTCCATGTAGGGGCAAGGTGGGGCAGCTGACCCCCGTGAGTCGGAAACCCTCCCTATAATATGCATAATTTTGGTTATTTTTGTAACTTTGCCTCACAGGGAGTATATTTTGTTGTGTTTACCTTATGATTCTTGCCCTACAAATAATCTACTTGCCCCAAATTTGCACGTAACTTCATAGAGAACCACCAAAATGAAACGAAGGGAGTAAATATTGTAGATTCTTGACCCCCCTAATGATAAATCCTGCGTCCGCCCCTGCATATGCTTCATCAAAAATTGCACCCCCGATGTTGTGGTTGTTAATTGCTAAACCAGATAAAGTATGGATTCATCATAGAGACACCCACTGCACCACCACACAATCGACCTCTCAGCTGCTTAACCTATTGCCTCTCTTCTTCTTCTTCTTCAATGAAGAGCTCCTCCAAATCAGTGGTTTGCCAAGGTCGCGCTCGTGACAGACCCACCAATGGCGGCCATTCAGGCTGCAGAAACAGGGGAAGAAGATCTAAATCCTCTAGAGACGAAGATCAGACAACGGCGGCGGCGTCTGTAGCGATCCGAGTGTTTCGAGAAGAGAAAAAGCAACCTGACGACAAGTTTCGTTGCAATCTAGGATTGATTTTGCCTTAATTCGAGCAATCCATGTATTCCTCAACTGACATCAACTGAACTCCAGTTTAATCCTCCTACTTTTATGGGTTTTTTTTTGTCCGTTTCTAACGTAGGGATTTTGTAACGGGAGTGATTTCCATGTCCCATATTTTCAAGAAGAATTTACATACGGAGAGGGCAGGGACACGTGGTGTCTGGTACTCATCCGAGCCGTCCAAACATATTTTAGACGGTCTAGATTTGAGGGAGATTTTGGTTGTCCAAAACATATTTGGACGGCTTGGATAGAATGACGGGAACCACTTTTACCTACCCTGTCATGCAAAATTTTCTCCTTATTTTCGTAATTGTACCCCTTTTTTGTCCTCCTATAGAATTTTTATGTGTAAAAAATTTCACTAAAAGACAAAAAAGAGATATGGTTATCCAAATAGGGGTGTGCAAATCATTTCCCTTTTTGTAATTTGTATCAATTTTTACTCCAGTTTAGAAAGGTCCACCAGTTCATCAGGGTCAAGAAGAAAAGAGCCACTACGGGTACTGATCAATAGTGCACAGATTGGCCAGTGGGGCTTATGTATGGGTCCCAAACGAAAAATTTGAGCCGTTCATTAAGTTTACAATAATTTTTCTAGTGGCCTTATGAAAAATCAGCTCTACCGGATGACCGTAAGCTTTTGAAAAATGTTGCAATTTTTCATTCAGAATTCAGGATCTTAGATTCTAAATCAATAATTGATATATTAAATCAATCACTTAGAGTATCTGATTAAACTGATTTTTGCCTCTATCAATTATACTTATTCCAAAATTAATGGACGGCCCAGATCTTTTTTTTGGGACCATTACGTAGGACCCACTGGCAATCTGTGCACCATTATGTTGATACGTATCTGTATCCTTAGAATTAGAATTAGCCCAAGAAGAGTGGAAGATTTTTATCATCCATGGAGCTGGGGTACCCTACTAGATGAGCCAAAATGGATTTGTCTAGGAAGGAAGAATCTCTGTCTGCGGGTGTGTGTGTGAGAGAGAGAGAGAGAGAGAGAGAGAGAGAGAGAGAGAGAGAGAGAGAGAGAGAGAGAGAATGGGGGAGAACTAACCTAACCTAAAACTAGATCCTGGATTAGAGGGGGAGGTTGAGTCAATAAATTTTGGTGGATAACGAAAAGCTTACAATGGGAAGTTGAACAGAAACACTCTTAGCCTCAAACAAAATTAGCTAAGATATGGTTCAGAAGTTTAGTGGCCCTCAAATTCTGATTTTTGGCATGTATAAATATGCAGCTTCTAACACATCTAACATTGCATCATTCCCTACTAAAGAAAAAAAAAAAAAAAAAGGCCGGATATTACAGCTAACAAAATATTAGAGCAATTTGTTAGCTGTAATATGGTTATGGAATTCAGAATCATAGCAATTTGTTTATTGTTATTGTTAGCTCAAGGTCTAAAAACCCAGGCGGCTATTTTTGATGTAACGAAGTATGGGGCCCAAGCTGGTGGCAAGTCGGATATTAGCCAGGTAACTATCAATATTGCAAGTTTAATACAATAAATGACGTGCGGTTGTGTTAATTTCTTGTTAAATTTAATAGTTTCCATCGATATTTTGTTTTGAAGTGAAAATTCTACTTTGAGCCACATAATTTTGTACAAAATCTGGCTATCATTGCTTAAGAAGAGAGTTCCCTTTTATTTGAAAAAACTTGTGGAAAACAAACAATAAGACGATTTGTCAAAGTAATAATCTTCATGGGTGTTTTTTCTTTTTTCAAGTGAGATCCGTATTGAGTTACATCATTCTGTAAAGAGATGAAGCATGGTATTAATGAATCGCGGCTTAGATTAATTTGATCTTGTTTTCTTGAAAATTTAATGTTTAGGCTCTGCTGAATGCTTGGAAAGATGCATGTGGATCAACAACTCCAAGCACGGTTCTCATTCCCGAGGGAACATATTTCTTAACAGTAGTTAATATCCTAGGCCCATGCAAGGCTCCAGTGGGGATCCAGGTCCAAGGCACCGTGCTGGCCCCGGCGGATCCAGCCCAAGTCAAGTCCGACGGCTGGCTCACGATCGGAAATATCGATCAGTTCACGCTTTCCGGTAATGGAATTTTTGATGGCCAAGGCGCCACCGCTTGGGCTCAAAATGACTGCAGCACGAACGCCAACTGCGGCCCAATTCCCATGGTAAGCTAACATTTATATTCCAAGGATCGGAGTTCTTGAAAAGGTCGAATGCGGATAGGAGGTAGCCATACAATTTGATATGGTTCAATATTAAAACGTTAACGGGGGCATATGCATTGGATCAAATAGTCTATGAAATTATGCCTAGCCTGGACATCTGAAGTTAAATAAAATATGTAATGATAAGAACGAGAAGGGCTATCTGTTGCCCGCTAGCTCTTTCACAAAAAAATGGACTGGACTTTCACAAAAACTTAAAACTTAAAATCAATTTGTGTAGTCTTATATTCATATTAACAACTTAAATTTCATTTTGTGTTGGAAAACAGAACCTGAGGTTCAATTTCCTAACCAACTCAGTGGTCCGGGACATAACTTCCAAGGACAGCAAGAACTTCCATGTCAATCTCCTTGGCTGCACAAACTTTACTTTCCAGCACTTCACCATCTCAGCGCCCGAGACTAGCCTCAACACCGACGGAATCCACATTGGGCGTTCGACCGGGGTTAACATAACCGATACAACGATAATGACTGGAGATGATTGCATCTCCATTGGTGATGGCAGCCAGCAGGTAAATGTGGAGAGAGTGACGTGTGGGCCTGGTCATGGATTTAGTGTTGGAAGCCTCGGAAGGTACAATAATGAAGCTCCTGTCGTTGGTATCACGGTCAGAAACTGCACTCTGACAAACACGCAGAATGGCGTGAGAGTGAAATCATGGCCTTCTTCCCCTGCTCCTGGTATTGCCTCAGATATGCATTTTGAGGATATCACCATGAACAATGTGGGGAACCCGGTCCTCATCGATCAAGCGTATTGCCCGTATAACCAGTGCAACATGAAGGTACTTCCTTTTTGTTCCCTCTCGCAGAAAACTAGTCTTTTTTCGCAGAAGACTAATTTGGCACTGGTTTCTTTATTCGCTAGTGGATTGGAGATACGTCCATTGGATTAAATTGAAACTCAAATGCAGATATACGCAATTGATTGAATTGTAACTCATGATTTGTGTTTTTTCTTTTCCTCAGAATCCATCACTTGTGAAGATCAGCAACGTGAGTTTCAAGAACATTAGGGGCACTACCTCTACCCAGCTTGCTGTGAAGCTAGTTTGCAGCAGTAGCAACCCATGTGAAAATGTGGAGGTTGGTGACATTGACCTGGCCTACACTGGCAACCAAGGCGGCGCCGCCACTTCCCAATGTGCCAACATTAAGCCAATCTTCTCTGGAAAACAAAATCCACCCGTCTGTGTCGACTCTGCTCAATCTTCTTAAATCTGCTCAACAGATGTATATTAGATACATGTCAAACATAGTACTATTAGTCTATTCCTTATTGTGAATAGTTGTTGTAATGTTAATAAATCAATTGCATTACATTCAGATTAATGAAATCTGAGGATTGAGGAATTTGATGGGCCTCCATAAATTCCATTGTTGAAAATCTTTCATCAATAAGTACTGTAGAATAGTAATATTCTGACCCCATTAGGTTAATGTGGGTCACTTGATTTAATAATCCTTTCACAATCATGCCCTGTAGAATAGTAATATTCTGACCCCATTAGGTAAACTTTGACAAGCAAGTTTTGTGTGATTGCAATAAGCATTTGATTATGTGATAATATAGAATGATTGTGAGACATAACATGATAAGGATTGTCAAATTGAACACTAATCATGGGGTCTGGTGGTGCACTAACTTTTCCAGTGTCTTCCTACATGGTGGACAGAATAATATATTCATGGAATATATAATTGAAGAAGATAATACAGACAATATCAAATTTGTTAAAAAAAGGAGAAACAAAAGCAAAATAACTTTTTTTAGCATTTTTCAAGTTAATTTCCCAAATGTGTATGTAGCCGCCAGAGATTACACATAGCACCAATAAGCCCAAATCCACATTCAAAGAGGCTCTTCTCCCAGTCCACAACGCGTAGGTCCGTTGGTCCGGGTCAGGGGCTCAGGACGGACCCCGACCAAACCCTAAGATGCTCTGAAGCACTGGGGCAACCCCATTCTCATTCGGCCACGTAGCACCAATAACAACCCACCGAGCGACGCAGACGTGCTATGCACTGTGCGTTGTCGCGCAGTGACTGTATGGTTTGATCCTCGGGTGCGTATTTGATCTTGTCACGTGGCGTACCGTGCATAGTACCGAGGTATGCTACTTCTCCCACTTGAGTTTTGCTCTTCCTTTATCAAGCGAGTATTAGCTTAAGCTTCGGAGTGCCTTCCGGCCACCTACGGCTGAACGGTGCTAGAAGAGGAGAGTAGCCCATATTCGAGTCCAATCCAAATAGGCCCAAAGAAAGTATAGTGTAGGTCCAGAAGAGTGAGCACCATCCCACAATACATGGGGGCATAATTGGCTTACTAAAAGGGATTTTGCTAGTAAACCAAGAATCCGGCTTCTAGGCAAAGTGGATTGCAGAGAGCAGTTTGTGTGGCAGTAGTAGTCTAACAGTGGTTTCAATGGACAAGATTTGTTTAAAAATTTTTACTAGTGAGATACTTATCTTAGCTGTAGATTTTTCCCTTAAATCTGAACCATCTGTTGTCGTCTTAGCTGTAGATTTTTCTATAAAAATGGACCCTTAGTAGTTAAGATGAATGGCTGAGATTGAACTCTGCACTGGCTTCTCTGCCGTTCAGTTGCTGCTGAGATTAAACTTTGCCTGGGCTTCTCCGTCGTCCATCTGCTGAAAATATGGGTTCATAAATTAACGTTGACGTTAAAATTTAACGTCAACCCCTTGTGGCTATTCTGATCCTTCTATAAAATAAATAAATTGAATGTGGAAAACAAAATTTTCTCTTAATACATTGATGAAGTATTGAACCCCTAGATTTTGTTACCAAATACTGTCTTAAGTAGTACATAACAATGACAATGACAATGACAATGACAACCATAGTGGTTATGAAAGTGGAAGCCAACAATTTTCGCTATCTAAATTTGATTATTGTTTCCATCTTAATAGTGATAATGAGAAGAAACGATGGGACACAATGAGGGGATTCTAGTGAGACCTGTCTAAAACAGGAACTAATTCTCTTGTCAATTCCTACTGCCTAAACGATGGTCCAGAAAACACAATTCAATATTCTAATGAGTATATATCACTCATTAAGTGGATTTTGGTTGCCTATAGACAGGGCCGGCCCTGAAATTCCCGAGACCTAAGACGAACTTGTAAATTTGGGTCCTATGTTTTGTTTTTAAAAAATAAAACTAACCTCTCAAAATGATAGTTACTTGGTACTATACATTTTTTTTTTCCATGATTCATCTGGTTGTTTCAAATAAAACTAGTTTTTGGTCATATTATTTTTTGCACCAATAAAAAAAATATCCCTTTGAAAGTGTGAGGGGGAAAAAAATACTATTATGGAGAAGGAATATGAAAGGCCCAAGAATTGAACCATGTACCTCTTGGATAGAAAAATTGAGTTTTTCCACTAGGCTAGCTAGCTCATTGATTATATTTGTGATAGATTAAGTATATATTTTATACCTAGATGTACCTATCCGGGGCCCTAATTTTGGACTAACGTTTGGGGGCCTAAGACAGCGGCCTTACACGCCTTAGCTCAGGGCCAGCCCTGCCTATAAATAGTGAAACATTCCCATGAAAAGATCCCTCATCGAACGGTTCAGATTGCAAGATCAAGTTAATTTGTTAGTAATTGGCCAAACTTTTTGTCTTCTAGATCTATTCAAGGACCCATTATTTAAAATTCCCAAGGACCCATTATTTAAAATTCCCAAGGACCCATTATTTAAAATTCCTTAGGACAACAATTTTCCATAACTTCTTCTTGAATTTTGCTAAACTAGTGAATTAGGCAGATCTTGTCGGCATCTTGGCCTGATAAGACCCCACAAATTTAGAATAAGATTGTAAAAAGTAAAAGCAAGTAACAGTCCTTTAAAGCACCCACAAACTCTGTGATAAGCACTAGCACTAGCATCTCCACCATAGCAAGCCATTATCACAAGCCATATATATAGAGAACAGAATGTAAGCAATATCTCAAACTCATCAAGTGAAGGTACATCTAGTAAATTTTGGAAAGGAGTTGAGCATCTGGGGGAGAGATGCCACGAATGCTGGCGGTGATGAGGCGGAACCTGCAAAACATGAGGAAGAGTCCCCGAATAGCTGATGAGAGCATGTTTGGAGATGGAAATGGAGCTGCTGAATTGCCAATCTTTGTTCACCGAACGGATAGAAGGCGAGCAAGATGGAATGCATTCTCAATCCTACATGAAGTTATACGAGCTCCGCTCTCCCTTCTTTCATGCCTTTCTTATCCAAATACCATTAATGGAGCTGATGGAGCCTGGGCATCCAGTGAGTTGGCCCTGATATCGGAGATGAATCAGCTCGTTGTTAATGATAGCTTGCGCTACGCCATCCTCATGTAGGAGATATGAAGGAGACATTACTTCCATGTGAATATGTGATGATCTTTGGGTCTTTTAAAGATTCTGGGTGATAAAGGGAAAGGTTAGAGATTTCAGATTGATCATAAGAAATTAACTGGTAAATACATGGATTCATGAAGAATAGCCTGTGTTTAGATTTAGATTTATTTGGATGTCCAACCATGCATCTGGTATTGAGAATTTCTTACAGTGGAGTATACGTATTTCCATCGAGAGGGAAAAAAAAAAAAATCTACTTATCTGCTCTATGTAATTTCATATTATTTGGTTTCAAGTAGGCTGGTTTACTTGGTTTGGTTGCTTCTTCAACCTGGTTATAGAAGTCCTTGTGTAAGATTGCTTATCCTAAAAATTCATCTATGCTTCAGTGCGAAAAATACAAGTATAGACAAGCACACACTTGTGCATAAATAGCAGCAGTGAGAGACAGTGAAACAATTGCCCACATTTGGAATCGAAAAAGTTTTGGGTGCTTCTAGGGTACCATGTGGTACCCCTTGGACACATCCAAGCCGTCTAAAAAATGCAACCGACGGTTTGGATGTGTTCGGCTTTAAAACAAAAAAAAGTTTGTTTTAATGCGGAACACATCCGGGCCATCGGTTATATTTTTAGATGGTCCGGATGTGCTCAAGAGATCAATACCACGTCAGCAATACCCTATTCGCACCCAAAATTTTCTCTTTGGAATCAATACGCACTTTAAAGTCACAAATATGTCCATAACTTAGAATCTTGGGGAAAAAAAGGGGCCGAATGAAAAGGATTTCTACCACTAGGTATATCAAGGAATAATGACTTTTTCTCTTGTTCTAGTTCTTGTTCTTTTTTTTTTTTTTTTCCAACATAAAGGTGGGAGGGGGCAATCATCGTAGCAACTCCCCTTGAGCGTGACCCTAGGGGCTCCCGACCCGCTAGTGGAATGTCCAGTTCGAGTCATAGCTACTATCCGTGAGCACAGGCCGTCAACATGGCACCACCTAGGTACAAGTTATAAAACTTTCATTATGTATATGTGAAAGTTATACATATTCAAGGTTATATATGAAATTCTTATGAGATACACGTATCTATCCTAAGTTCGCGAGCCTAATCGAGCTAAATATTGTCAAGTTCAAGTTCGGCTCGTTTATTAAACGAGCCTAAAATTGAGGTTCAGGTTCAGTTTGTTTAGTAACTGAATCGAACTCGAATGAGCCTTTACCGAGTCGAGCCTCGAATAGTTCACGAACGACTCAGTTCATTTACGGCCCTAGCTTAGAATCTCGGGGAAAAAAAGGGGCCGAATGAAAAGGATTCCTACCACTAGGTATAAAGCATAATGTCAAGGAATAATGACTTTTTCTCTTGTTCTTCTTCTTCTTTTTTTTTTTTTTTCTTTTTTTTTTTTTTATCCAAGATAAAGGTGGGAGGGGGCAATCATTGTAGCAACTCCCCTTGAGCGTGACCCTAGGGGCTCCCTACCCGCTAGTGGAATGTCCGGTTTGAGTCATAGCTACTGTCCGTGAGGACAGGCCGTCAACATGGCACCACCTAGGTACAAGTAGGCATAATTGTGTACTCCACAATCCCTTGCTACTGGTAAGACTCGAAACTGAGTCTCCCCTGCAAATGTGAGACACCTTGCCCACTAGGCTACCGCCATCGGTGGTCTTATTTTTGTCTGTTTGTTTGTTATTTTGTTGGACAGAAAATGATAGTGCTCTGTGAACAACACTCGAAGCAATTTCAAGGAAAATGCAATAAAGTAACTTGCTTTATAAAGAACACTCACAGTAGTATTTTCAAGGCAAAGTTGGAAACACAAAAAACTAACTAGATTTGTGAAAGAAATGGCCAAGCATGAAACATCTATGCTAGAAGAAATTGGTCAAAAGTTTGAGATTTGGCTGTGGCTTATTAGCTCATTGGGGTGTGTTTGTGAACGATTGGAAACCTGCAGGGCACCTATAAAACATCATTATTGCAGCCAATTCAAACTTGCAAAGATTAATTTTGCCAACTTTCATTTGGAAGTGTTTCAAATGGAAAAATTCACTTCTAAAACCAAATTAACCGGTGCCACGAATGGAACCCAAACCTTCAGATTTGTTCTACTTAATTTGAAGAGCTAGCAAGAAACTGAACAAACGATCCACAAGCCCCTTTTTTTGGCATGTCAACTCTCAATTGGACACAATTAATCGGAAAACTCTAGAAGGAAGGATAAACATGACTAGGCTAGTGAAAGTGGTATTTAATGTTTCTTTTTACAGAGAAAGCAGAGCCTAAAAAGAAGCAATCATATGGTTGGGTTCATGTCTATAAGAGAAGGTACAAGGGGACATGAGAAAAGGGTCACCGGATCCAACTTTCTATGGTGGATATTCTGAGACGTTGAATGCCATTCATGAAACTTCATAAAGAAACCTATATGTTAAAGTTGTTTTTGCCACTCCGCCAATTACAATCCAAAAATTCTACATCAGTCAAGAAAAGTTTTGTCTTCGTATATTCATAATCCACCAACTAATATGTTCTTTCACTCTTATGCAGTATGATAATCCAATTAATGCACATAATACTCCATGAAAGATATGGTTAGTAGCAATGTAGCATTACCTCTACCGAGATTGTGGTGAAGCTAGTTCATAGCAAGAGAACACTTGTGTCAACTCTGCTTAATCTTCTTTAGTCTGCTCAACAGAATCCTGCATACATGTACATTTACAGATCACGGTAAATGCTTTGCAGACATGGTCTCATTCTTCTGCACCCAATTCATTCTTAAGTGCATGCTTCATGGGTTGAATTATAGTTGTGAACCTCAACGAAATCATACTATTGTATCTCATACAGATTGATAATTACACAAGTTTTGGAGGAATTTGATGGGCTTGGATAGCAGATAGCTTTTCATCAACAATGACTGCTATTACTTTGACTGATCAGCTTGTGTTGGAGATAATTGGATAATTTAGCTAATAGGTTAATCCCTCTACCAATTGTTACATTCCATCGCATAAAATGAAGTCGTTAAATATGTAATGCGGTCGCATGTCTAATCTGGCCAATAAAACAGACTCACAAAGTCAATCGCTGATTATCGTGTTGTTCCTTTCAGTTTTTGTTTGGGAGATGATGAACCAAGATTCGGGTAACGGAATTCAGTGAAATAATCGAAAATCAGATCTTCTTCATCGTGTTTCATAAATAGAAAAAATTAACAAAGATCATTATCCACTTATGGATATGCTTAAAGGCTGGTGGGTTAAGAGATACCTCACCCATGTACCTATATCTGGTTGATCCCAGTCACATCCTAAAATTTTTTGCACATCCATAGTCTATTGAATAGTGACTTCCATTAGCACTAGTCAATGTTTAGTGTAGTAGTGCTTGGAAAGAAAAAAGAACCTCCAAGATATTGCAAGAAGCATTCATTCATGTGGAAATATCAATTAATAATTGAAGACTAATAATGGGGTCTGATGGTGCACTATCAATTCCAGTGTCTTTCCTACAAGGTGCATAAATTAAAAGATCATGCCAATAAAATATTTTATGAGGATAATACAGACAAACCAATTTGGATTTAAGAAAACGAAAACGAAAACGGAATCACCTTTTTATTTAAGATTTCAAGCAAGTTTTCCAGTGTATCCATAGAATAATTGGTTCCTAACAGGAGTCTGCCAGTAAATTCGCTGTTAAAGAAGAAAAAAGAACAAGCTCACTACCTTGAACCAGTATTGAAAAGAAATAATTTAACATTGCTTGCTTGTTTATCAACCACTTCTGGGCTTGTAATCTAAATAAACAAAAATAATGGGAAAAATAAATTTTACCATGTTTCAAAATAAGTAGTACCAGATTATGATAACGATGACAACGATGACCATTTTGGTTATTAAGTTGAAGCCATCAGTTTTTTAGTATCTAAATCGGAAAATGTGTGTTCGTATCTATGTTTGTATCCATTGTTCATACATTGTGTAGCTTTCATGTATACGAAGTAGAGAATCAATGTGAGAGACTGGAGGAATCCTAGTAAAACCTGTCAAAAACAGGTATCGATCGTCCTATGAATTCCCATGTCTAAGTGATGGACCACGATGAGAAGGTTTTCAGGCTCTTAAAACAATGCAAATATACCGACCAAAATATAGACAGTGAAACATGCCTGGGAAGAGATTCCTGATGGAACGGTTCAGATTGTAGGATCAAGCTAATTTCTTGAGTATTGCGCACTCTTGGATATGTAGTGACATTTAGCTCCCAAACTTTTTCAGCTCAAGATCTCATTAAGGACACTTTGCCTATTAGGATTACAATTTTACTAATCTAGTGCACAAGGTTAAAAAAACATGGGGACAAAAAAGTGTCCTTAGAATAGACATAAACCATTACGATAAGCACTAGTACTAGCAACAAACCATATAGGATCCATTATATAAAATCCACCAGGACAACATTTTCGATTAAATTCTTCTTTAATTTTTCTGAGTCTAGGGAATTAGGCAGATTTTGAAAGACCCTACAAATAAGAAAAATAATGGAAAAGAAAAAACAAGTGGAAGACCTTGAAAGTCCCCATAAACTCTTGTGATAAGCATTAGCACTAGCAAGTCCACCATAACATGCCATTGTCCCAAGCCATATATATGGTGCCATTGTCCCAAACTCTTGATTAGTACCATTTTGGTTATCAAGTCAACGTACCTCAAGTACATTCTTGAAAGGAGGTCTGAGCATTAGGTGGAGAGATGTGGTGGATGCTGGTGGTGATGAGGCGGAACCTCCGAAACATGAGGAAGAGTCCCAAAGTAGCCGATGAGAGCATGTTTGAAGATGGAAATGGAGGTGCTGAATTACCAATTGTTGTCCGAGGAATGGACAGAAGGCGATCTGAGTGGAATGGATTCTCAATCATACATGGCGTTATACGAGCTCCGCTCTCCCTTCTTTCATGCCTTTCTCATCCTCATACCATCAATGCTGCTGATGAATCCTGGGCATCCAGTGAATTCGCACTGATATCGGAGATGAATCAGATCATGGTTAATGATAGCTTGCGGTATGCCATCCTCATGTAGGAACTATGAAGGAGACATTACTTGTGATGATCTTGTGTTCTTTTATAGTAAAGTACACCAATTTCCATAGAGAGATGTAATTTCAGATTAGGTTTCAAGTTGGCTGGTAAGTTGGTTCCTTCTTCAACCTGATTGCAGAAGTCCTGTTACTTTTTGTTATAGCAATGATTACAAATCCTGAACAGTCTGCTATGATTCAGAGTATAAATGAAGAATATATACCCACACACACACACACACACACAACGCGCGGGCGTACACACACACGCAAATAGCAGCAGTAAGAATCAGAGAATCAATGAACTATATTTGGATTGTACATGCTTTGAAGTGACAAATTTGTCCACAAGCTTAGAATCTGGAAAAACAGAAAGGCCCCCATAAAATGGTTTCCGACAACCAGGTATATAAAGCATAATGTCAAGAATTTTTCCTCTTGTTTCTTTCGTTGTTTTGATGGACAGAGAACGTACAATGATGCTCTATGAACAGCACTTGAAGAAAGTTCAATGAAAAGACAATAAAACACCTTGCCTAAAGAACAACACAAAGGAGCATATACAACCGTGGGTGGTAGCCTAGTGGTAAGCAGCTCACTCCCACCTTTTTTGGGTTCAAGAGGTTGCAAGTTTGAGGTACACAGCCGGTGAACCTTGGTGCTTTGCAATCCTGCTAGCTCAGATGTGAACCATGAGCCCTTGGGGGGTAGTAGAAACTAGAAACCTGAAGTTGATTGGTCCGTGAGGACCTTGACGGAACCCAGTACAAGTCTGGAGTCACCATGGTCGCGCCCACGGGAGGTTGCTATCACGAGTAACCTCATCGTCCACACTTTTTGCTTAGAAAAAAAGGAAAAAAAAAACAAACTAACAAGCATATTCAACGGAAAGTTGGAAACACAGTAGACTAAGGTGCTTTGTGACAGAAAAGCCCACACATGAAGCATGCTAGAAGTAGTTGGTCAAAACTTTGTTATTTGGTTTTGAATTCTTAGCTAATTGAGGTGTTCTTGGGGACCACTGACAACCCAGAGGGCACCTAGAAAATAATAGTGTGGGCAAAGCCTTGAAATATCAGACCACAGCAATACCACTCTCGCACCAAATTCAAAACTTTTGCAAATATGGATTTTCTTGACTTTCATCTCTTGATGCAAGAGTCACATAAAAGGTTCCAGGGTAGTGGAACAGGTTGAAAACATAGATCAGTGATGATTAAAAGCATTTCAAATGGCAAAATTCAATTCTGCAGCCTTGTTAACGCATGCTACAACATGAACCAAAACAGTCGTATTTACTGGATTTTGAAGAGCTAGCGAAAAACTAACCAGACAATATACAAGCCTCCTTTTGGCATGTCAACTGTCAAAAGGATGCACTTGCGAGGAAATCTCTAGAAGAACGGATAATCATATGATCCAGTGGAAGTGGTAATTAGTGTTTTTCCTACTCAGAGAGAGGAAAGTATAAAAAGAGTCAATCGTAGGGTTGGATTCATGTCTATAACAGAAGACACAAAGGAACATGAAAAAAAGGTCAACTGCTCCAACTTTCTATGGCTGATAGATATTCTGAGGTGGTAGTGCCCATCCAAGAAACTTCCAGAAAGGAACCAATTGTTTTACAGATGTTTTGTCCCTCCTACTATGTCAACCATAGCATTCTATCTTTAACAAGAAACTAGAGTCCATTATACTCAAAATTCACCAAGTAATATGTTCTGTCACTTTCATAGAATATGATAAAGCAAGCAATGCTCTTAATGCATCATAAATGATATGATTAGGGGCACTACCTCTACCCAGATTGCGGTGATAGCTAGCTAGCTTGTAGTAGCACACCTGTGTCTACTCTTCTCCACAGACTCGTGTATGCATTTATATGCGTGCAGATCAAATTACATGTATTTTCATTGATTGTCTCATACTTGCACCTCACAAGTGCTTAATATGCATGCTTGATTGGAAGGTGAATCGGAATTGTGAATTTTAAATAAATCATATTGATCAGTGATTATTAAAAGCATTTCAAATGGAAAAATTCAACTCTGCAGCCTCGTTAACGCATGCCACAACAGGAACCAAAATAGTCATATTTACTGAATTTTGAAGAGCTAGCGAAAAACTAACCAGACAATATACAGGCCTCCTTTTGGCATGTCAACTGTCAATAGGAACTGGCGAGGAAATCTCTAGAAGAACGGATAATCATGATCCATTGCAAGAGGTAATTAGTGTTTTTCCTACTCAGAGAGAGGAAAGTATAAAAAGAGTCAATCATAGGGTTGGATTCATGTCTATGACAGAAGGCCCAAGGAAAATGAAAAAAAGGTCAACTGCTCCAACTTTCTACGGCTGATAGATATTCTGAGGTGGTAGTACCATCCAAGAAACTTCCAGAAAGGAACCAATTGTTTTACAGATGTTTTGTCCCTCCTACTATGTCAACCATAGCATTCTATCTTTAACAATAAACTAGAGTCCATTATGCTCAAAATTCACCAAGTAATATGTTCTGTCACTTTCACAGAATATGATAAAGCAAGCAATGCTCATAATGCATCATAAATGATATGATTAGGGGCACTACCTCTACCCAGATTGCGGTGAAAGCTAGCTAGCTTGTAGCAGCACACCTGTGTCCAGTGGATGCATTTATATGCATGCATGCGTGCAGATCAAAGTACTTGTATTTTCATTGGTTGTCTCATACTTGCACCCCACACGTGCTTAATATGCATGCTTGATTGGAAGGTGAATTGGAATTGAGAATTTTAAATAAATCATATTGTTGTGCATGCAGGTTAATGAAATGAGTACTAGAGGAATTTGATGGGCCACCATAGCAGAAGGTCTTTCATCAAGTACTTCAATTACATATTTTGATCAACTCCCTATTGAAGAAAACTGGAAAGTTTTGGATTTGTGCATTGGGCCACATCAGTACTTGAACTTCAGCAAAATGAATGAAGTTACAAAAGTGAAATACAGAAAAGAAATGCTGCAGGATAAGTAAAATGTGTTCTGTAACCTTGTGCCGAAATGCTTTCAACTGATCCAACAACTCAGACTGAGTAGGGGGTCTACAAATCTGGGGTGGTGGTGCCTTTATTCCATCATCAGTTCCCTAAAGCCTAATAGGGTTGTTGGATGCTGCATGCTTGAGCTACAAAAGTGATGATATAACAGTTAGGTCATGTGTAAATTCTTCACATAATAGCCTAGAAACAAAGAGGAAAGCTGTCTCGAGGATTTCAAGTTATGAGAAAATGTGGATTTGTTAGAGAGAGAGAGAGAGAGAGAGAGAGAGAGAGAGAGAGAGAGAGAGAGAGAGAGAGAGAGAGAGAGAGAGAGAGAGAGAGAGAGAGAGAAAGAGACGTAAATGCAGGAGTGGGAGAATGGGGACTGATTTTTGGGAAAGAAGATGAAATTACATATATATTGTTAGGTGAGAGACGTAAATGCCCTTCAAAAGCACCACTTGGGTTTTTGTTAAGTTTTCCGTCCATGAATTGGATGGAAAGTGAGGCAAAAGACATCATAACGAGAGGACTCTTTGAGAAAGAGAAATTGATGGCTGTTGTCTGCAAGTTAAAAGGGCAATTTAAGTATAATAAAAAATGCGCCAGTCTCAAACAAAGTCCTCACCAAAGTGCTCCCCATTATAATATAGAATAGTTGACCAGACATATAGATAAGCTTTACTATTTAATTGGTATTTTGGACACAAAACACTTAATTCTCTCTATTACATCTATCACACTCCATTCCTCCCAATTTGATAGTCCACTACCAAAATTTTCAAACTAAACAAAATGTGTTTACAGAAAAAAAATTTAATTGTTTTTTGCACCGTATAAAAGTTCTCAATGAGATCTATAAAAAAAGATCCATACTGATAAAAAATTTATTTTCGTAAGTACATTATTTTTTAGTTTGAAAATTACATGAAATTTTGTAATGAACAATTAAATTGAAACAGAGAGAGTAGATGACTTGCGCTGATCCAGATACCAGCGTTTGAACTCAACGATATTTTCTTCATTAATTCAAGGTCACCCAAGCTTCAATTCCATCACCACCGCCTTTGGACACAGTGATTACCCAACTGGGATTTCCCCAAAACCAAAGTCCATTTCATAAAATATTTTACGAGTAAACAAACAGAGTGAAGAAAACTTGAATGAAGGGGCATGCTACTATGTGCAACCCTTTTTTGGGCTCAAAAATGAGATTTTGTGACACAAATATGAGTTTTTGTGGGTTACATATGAGATTTTGTGGCAAAAAATATGAAATGGCGTACCATATGCAGCTTTGACCAGATCGACGGCCGAGATTGCGCCACATATGCAAAAAGTGACCCCCTATACCGGTCATTTTTATCTCATATGGAGAACCAAAAAAAATCATAAAACCTTGCGTGATCTCTCATATAACATTTTGGGTTTCAAAAATCTCATATATGAAACAACAAATACTCATAAAAAGTACCACAAAAATTCGAATGAGCCACAAAATCTCATATTGGCAAAAGTCAACCTCATAAAACGTCCCACAAAATCTCATATGATAGTTTTGGACTGTAGTGAAAATGTGATACATATTGTGTGTATATATATTGATGTGACATGTCTCATATAAGGTGCCACAGAAATACATATTTTCGTCTACATTGAGTCATACCACTCAAAATCTCATATATACTTCGAAGAACACTCATATAACATATGAGAATTTTTGGTTTAAAAAACGAGAACTTGTGGAGGAATATATGAGATTTTTGTGGACCACTACAGTCCAAAAATATGTTGTGTATTGATAGTGATTGATAGTGACATGTCTCATATACTTACCCACAAAATCTCATATAAAATTTTTGGACTGTAGTGGACCACAAAAGTCTCATATTTTCTTTCACAAACACTCATTTTGAAAGTAACAAAATCTCATATGGATTTTTTTTTCCCAAGCGGTGGGCCCGGTGACCAACCGGTTGCCATTTTTTTGATTTTTTTATTCCAAAACTTTCTCACATCCATATGAGATTTTGTGGTCTTATTTATTGTGTTTTGGTCTTCTAATATGAGATTTTGTGCCACCAAATATGAGATTTTGTGGGTGTATACGAGACTTTGTGAGTCTCCATATGAGATGCACACCATATGCCAAAAGCATAGGTGCGCACTGTAGCATTACTCTTGAATGAAACCCCAAGTGAAGATGAGCTCAAGAAAGAAGAGAGAGGAAATGTAGGGGGAAGCTACAATGTGCACCCTCCCCATATGAGATTTTGTAGCACCAAATATGAGAGAATATGAGATTTTGTGGCACCAAATATGAGATTTTGTGGCTCCAAATATGATATGGCACATGGTATGCACCCCATACGGAAATATGAGATTTTGTGGCTCAAAATATGAGATTTTGTGGCACCAAATATGAGATTTTGTGGCACCAAATATGAGATTTTGTGGCACCAAATATGAGATTTTTTGAGACTCAAAATATGAGATTTTGTGGCACCAAATATGAGATTTTGTGGCTTAAAATATGAGTTTTTGTGGCACCAAATATGAGATTTTCTGGAAATATATGAGATTTTGTGGCTCCAAATATGAGATTGTGGCACTGTAGCATTACTGTAGCAATTACTGTAGCAATCCGAATGGGTCCAAATATGAGATTGTGTGGCTCAAAATATGAGATTTTCTAGAAATATATGAGATTTTGTGACTATTCATATGAAGTGGCATACCATATGCACTTCATATCTCCAGCCACAAAATCTCATATTTAGAGCCACAAAATCTCATATTTTGAGTCACAAAATCTCATATTGAGAAGAGCACATTGTAGCATGACTCGGAAATGTAACTGTTTATTAATCAATTGTTTGAGTGAATTACAAAGCCTTGACTTGCATCTTGTATATGCCTTAGTACTTAACTAGTACTTAACAGATTTAATAACCCGGATTAACCGACTTAATAGACTCAGACAACTCAGTTAACTCAGCTACATTGCTGACCTCAGTGACCTCTGCTGATACAGAGCCTTGGTTCCCAAAGACTTGCGTTGATAACGACATTCGAACTCAACCATGTCATCTTCATTCAAGGTCACCCAAGCTTCAATTCCGTCACCACATTTAGTAGCGTACAAGAAAACAATTTCTACAAACTTAGATGGAGTAGCTACCCAACTGGGCTTTCCCCAACCAAAGTCAGTTTCGTAATAAGGGAACCCACACCAACTAGTAAAACGGCACAGATCCACCTCGGCCGGCTTGTCTCCGCCTATCTCGTTGTAGTAGTCGATCAACATCGAGTAAATCTCATCACCGTGTCGAGCTTTTGCATAGTTGTCACTTGTTTTGGTTATTGCATTGCGGAGAAGACCCGTTAAGGCATTCAACTCCATGCTGCTCTCGTCAGCTTTGTATCGAACAGTTGTGTGGCTGACAAGGGTTCCAAAAGAATTTTCTGGTATGTTGAAGCGAATTCTCCCGCGCAAGTTCATGGCGAATGACATCAGAGACGGCCTCAGGCGTCCGTGTTTTGCTTGAGAGATTTGGATGAGAGTCTTCCATATGTGTGCTGTCACCACTTGCACTCTTGAAGGTTTGAGCTCTGCTAATTTACAAAGATATTAATAACATGGGTTGTAGCTTGAGTTATATTTTTCGTCCATTAATATTAATTTTTAAATGCACTTAAGCTCATTTTTGGCCCAAATAATCCAGTTAATCCATCTGGATTCGTTTTCCGTTCTTATTAAAAGAAGAAAAAAGACAGAGACACTGATACTTTTTTTTTCCGAGATACTAACCAACAATTGCATGAATAAAAAAGTGTTAGTGTCTAAAAAACGAGTAAATCTCAAAAGACAGAGATGGAGGGGATAGTATAGCTTCTAGATCGCTTGAACGGAAACCAAAATCGCCCCATCCCGCCGCCGCCATGGGTGCTGAAACCCTAGGGGGAGGGGGAGGGAAGGAGGCGGCAAGATTAGAAGAGAGAGAGAGAGAGAGAGAGAGAGAGAGAGAGAGAGAGAGAGAGAGAGAGAGAGAGAGAGAGAGAGAGAGAGAGAGAGAGAGAGAGAGAAGGTCTAGGTTTAGGAAAGTTAGAGAGAGAAGATTTTAATTGTTTACCTCATAAAAAAGTTTGTGTAATTGTTAGTGCAAGTATCAGCGCCAGCCGCCAGTGCCCTGTAGTAAACCTATTTAAAAAATGCATTTATTACTTTTGAGTAATTTATTTTTATTTTATTTTTATGAATTTTTAGTTCATCTCGATGAGAGAAATTTTAAAAGTGAAAGGGGATGTTAAGCAGTCTCATTAGCTTATAGGGGTATTGTCTAAATATGTAATCTTGTGGGGTATTCTGCTATTTGTAATAGTTGTTTTTTGAATGTCGGTTATAGCGCTGTTGTCCAGTTGAGTTTCATTTCAGTTGCATTTGGCTTTAATTTCATGAGTGTGTCAGTGTTTGTAATTCATATAAAAGAGCAGATTGCTCCTCGATCTTTTATACTGAGAAGAACCAACAGAAATTGAGAAAACAGTCAAAACACAGTTAGGGTTTCATATTCATCTTCTTCGATTCTTCTCTTCTGTAATTTGGTTTGATTTGCGACATTCCACAGTCCAGAGTGGAAGACTACTCGATTCTGAAATGTCTCAAACATGAACAATATTTGAAATACTAGTTCGTAGATGGGTGTCGTTGGCACTTTTACCATGACATGTGTTATTTGAAACACCTTTCACAGTAATTTTGTCATCATCAAAGGCATTTGTGGAGATTGAGAAAAGGGATAGCAATAATCAAGAGCTGAGTTTCATTAAACAATCTCATTTGAGTAAATTTAAAAAAAGAAAGAAAACAATCTCATCACCACAATATCAGATTCATTGATTAATTACCCACCCCAGATGATATCTCTTGCTGTAAGGGGATGGCAAGATTTGCTCCTCTTTCATTTGTCTAGTGATAAACGTTGTCTTTATATGGTTCGAGAAAATGCCCCGCCGGCGACAGAGGTAACGGCGAGTTTTGGTGACTACTTTCTTAGTTAAGTTCTTTTGCCATATCCTACTAGTGAATACTATATCTATCTACTGGAGCCCATGTCTACTCTGGTAAGTTCTCTGTATTTAGTGAATGAGTGCCATGGCCCATGCCGCCGCCAAAATGCCCAGCTCTTTCGTGTTAGTAGCAGTTGTTTTTTTCAGTAATGATTTGCATTCTTCGTGCAACTTCAGTTCTTTACTTGAAAACAGTATCAGTAGACTATTTAAGGTTCTTTTCTGCATCTCTTTGTGCTAACGATATCAATGAAGGTCTTCCTTACCACCCATTTGTTGAATTTATCCTGTTAATTACAAGAAGAAGCTAACAAAGTTTTCAGTACAGAGTTTTCGCTGCAAATGATCCATTTTGTTGTTCTGAGCGAAAATTTCATTGATTGAAGAGTTTAGAAGAAAACATGGTTTTTTAATTAATAAGCGAAGAAAATTGATAACGGACCTTCATTTCCCCTGGTTTCTTCTTAGGTGCTCCAAGACATATTTTTTGCCCGTGAGATACTCAACCAATCCTTCAGAAGCCATGGGAATAACTATGAGAGTACGAAAAAGCAAGAATTGAAAATGTCAAGAGCCTAATTTTCTTTCAAAAGGAAGTTTAAACTCCCAAAATATAAGACGAAAATCTCTTAACATGCATTAGCGGTGGGTGCTATTATCGCCAATTCATAGTAATTTCGAACTGGATGTTTAAGTGGAGAATGTATTTGCGAAATATTTAATATGTAGCTCTAAGGAATTGTTCGTCATTACCGTTTGTGTAGTTTCGACAGTCGTGATATCCTATTCTCAAATCAGTTTGCCAATTCTCATTGAATTTGTTTGCTGCATCTACAGCATCTAATCTGGATTGCCCAACAAACCAGCATTTACTCTTTGGGAGCTTCGGCAACTTCCTCGTTAGAACAAATCCTGACAATTGGTATGTGAAGAGCAAAAGATATTGAAAGCAAGCAACAGTAAACATTCCATTGAACTATTGAACTCTTTCCTCGTTTCCTCGCTGCATATTAATTTACTTTACCAGTAAGGGTTATTGCCATCCTTTCTTTGAGTCGAAAATTTTGTTTTTTCTTTCATACTGAGGCCCTCTATTGTATATCACCATGGATGCAGGCTTTAAGCTGAGCCAAATCACCCAATTCCTTTTTAGTCTTATGTGATTGCTATTGAAAGTGAGGATTCAGTCCTACAGAAAGATGAGATGTAGAACCAGAATGGAAAAACTGTTTCTTTTGAACGAGTGCGAGCTTACCCGGAATTTTTTTGCCAGATAGAGCTGCAAGTGCTACGTATATATTTTCAGGATCTTGAGGTTGAAAATCAAAAACCAAGACCTACAAAACAAAGTTATACATTGAGCACAAATATGTTGGATGAGAACTTCCAAACGTGTGCTTGGTTGGGTAGTATGCATATGTGTTCCGATAGTCCCACTTATGCTGTGTTTGGATTGGATCATTATTCATTAAGCATTAATATTTAATCCAATGATTCAATGCGGGATTTGGAGATGACTTCACTGAAGAAAACGATAGGAAATGAGATAGAAAAATTAGCTTCTTAAGTCTGTCATACTCTATATATTTTCCTTTACCTCTCCTTTCCCAACCCGAAATCACTCCATATTCGATTCTTATGTTTGAACTCTATCCATCTTGGATCTGGAAACTCTCCACGGTCATCAGTATTCTCAAAATACAAAATTTTCGGTCGGAGTGTTGATCAATTAAAGCCAAAAAGCAATGCACAAATCCTATAATCGTCCAGCAAAGTTTTGCAGGCCTTGAGGTTGAATAAAACTTCAAGACCTCCGGGCTTAGTTCCGATAGCGGCAATCTTGAGCGGAATGAGAATGTGATACCTTCTTTCCATGATTCCAACGTTTGGAAGAGACAGGAACGAAAATGTGATACGATGCTTTTATGATTCCAACATTTGGAAGAGACATGAATAGGAGTGTGATTCCTGATGACATATTCCAAAAAAGGAAATTTTAACTTTAATAAATTTCTAAAACAATTGGTTCCCATGTAAGATTATTTGATTAATCCAAACACCGAAATGAAATTATTCCAGGTACCCAATTCCTAGGAATTTGGTTCCCAGTAATCATATTCTTATTCCTACCCAAGAAAATTCCTAGAAATTTGATTCCTGGTAATCATATTCCTATTCCTATTCCTATTCCTATTCAAGATTTTAGTCATCCAAACACAGCCAATAGTCCAATTGTAGATTCTTGAAGCCCATTCTGTTTTAGTTGTACATGGCTTAATAAAATGTGTAGTGACTGCAATCGCAGGAACAAAATAAACAAAGAATGACACAAAAAGTTGAAGGAAATTCATATAATAGGAGACCCATGTGAGGATACTGTGGGTGAGAGAGAACCTGAGATAGAAGAGGCGAAGAAGAGGGCTTGATGATGACCATGAAGTGCTGCAAATCCCAAAGGTTGGCAGAATAAGCAGCTGACATGATCAGCTGGGCTGGTCCCTTTTGGGCTCTTAAGGGCACTGCTCCCACATACACTTCATCTCTCCTCCTTTCTCCCACTGTTGATTTTGTGGCACTGCTGAGTATATCAACACCATTTTTGAGCATATTTTTGCACTGATTGATATCAGTCCATCATATGACCATGGGAGTTTTTATGCATACAATCTATATGACTATATATCTGTACTCAAATGTGTGGATGGAAATAAGATGATTGGTTTCCTTTTGGGGTTGAATGGGGAAAACTTGTGGTCGAAAACTGTTTCACATCCAAATTGTCTGGTATGCCCTCCGGAAGCCACAAGGCCAAAAACTGAAGCACTATTTTCTGTGGCTTGATTTTGATTTATGCTTCCCTAATAGATTTGTGGAATTCCCATATTGTACTATGGGGCATTTTGTTGGCCGTCCGTTATGAACCAGTACTCTCCGTTGTAGCTTAGTAGCTTGAAAATATCACCTTGAGTGATATCTTTGTCAATATTTTTTGATACGTATAGGAATTCTGTCATGTATATTATTAGTGTTGGCTAATTTTGTTCATTTTGTGAGTTTATAGACGGAGAATGTTAACCAATGAGATTGGATGGAGAAACAGCAAAATATAAAGGAAAATGTGCAAGCTATTTATTGAACACAAAATATTTTATTATTAGAAGCTGGCATAGACCCTCTTGCATAAACAAAACACATCCAACATTACACAACTAAACAGACCTACTTAGAACCAATAACCATGTGCCACGTGGGACGAACCCAATCACCCGTCCCCACCACATCTGATCTGTATGCCCATGTCGCTGGCCACGAGGCAAGTAGGCATTGGACTATCCAAGTGGGTCATATGATATTTCTAAGATTCCAAGCCCAACACTACCTGATCAGTACTAACTTTATTGAACCAAATAGACAACAAGAAGACACCTAATTAACATCCACAACCTTAATTTTCACCAAAAGCCACAGTTTTGGTAGTTTTTTTATTCCTCAGTTTTCACAACTGCTGCTTCTGTGGCAACCTCTTCAACTTCAGCTGTTTTTTCTTCTTCAGCAGCAACTTCAACTTCAACTTTTGGTGCTTCAGTGACTACTTCAGGTTCCGCTTCCGGCTCCGGCTTAGTTTCCTCAGCAGGTTCTGGGACCACCTTTGGAGAAACCTCCTCTTTTGTTTCCTCTACAACTGGCTCTTCCACCACCACCTCAGCTTCTTCCACCACCACTTTCTCAGTCTCGACTTCTGCTACTGGAGTGGCTTCTGGTTCTAGAGCCGCGGGTTCCTCCGGTGCTGCAGTGGTCTCTGTTTCCTTCTCCTCTTCTGCTTGCGGCTCTGCTGCCACTGGTGCTGGTGCCGTCACTGCCTCTTCGGAGATTGTTTCTTCGGTGGTGGTGGTTTCTTCAACCTTGACTGTTTCCATTTTAGCCTCCTCTGGGAGTGCTGATGTAGCTGACGCAACCTGCACCGTCCAATAATCAGATAACAATAGCTAAAATTATATGTGAAAAACAAAACATGAACAGAGTTCTGGTGACAGATGATCCCATAAGAGCTAGACCCACGCTGAGGTGTTTCTGGTCATATATCATCGCTCTTGATTAAGATTTCTTGTTTAATGACTTTCTTAAGTCATCCCCTCAATATGGTAACCTTGGGAAATAAATTTAAACACTATATGTGGGATCTTTTTGCTATAAAGAGAAGTTTCAGTTGCATAGAGAGATCAAAATCGTCGTCGAAAATGATGTTATTGAGTGATCATAGAAAAACTAATAGCTTTTAAGAAGATCTAGATCAGATCAATATTCTAAAAAACGCTAGATGCTAACTGGGCAAAAAAGGAGTGCCTAGCGGTTGAGAATAGGAGCCGACTAGTCCACCGCTTAGATTAGGCAGCTGACTAGTCGGCTTAGGCGTCCGACTTTTACAACACTGTCAGTTGAGTTTGGTTAGAGTTAGCTACACTGATTGGATGCTAAACCAATCAAAACCATAGTAAATTTGCTGGGATTTGAAGTACCTCAACAGTGGCCATTGACAACCAAGGGGAATGGTAGTTGAAAAAGAAAAGGAATACTAAAGGAAAACAAAGAGTAGGCTAAGGAAGTAGAGAAAGAAGGTAAGGAGCTTTGGGATGAAGAGAGTTGGTGTGAGGGAGGTTTATATAGTTGGGGAGAGGCCTAAAGTTAGTGAGAGAGAGAGGGAGAAAAAAAAGAGTGGAGAGAGAGTATTAGAGGTATGGGGCACATGATGAATCTTTGGAATTTGAGGTCCAAACACACTGATTACTAGGGAATTAGCATGTTTGGCTAATAGGGTGAAACAATGGGTGGCAGATAAGATTTTCTTTTTGTTGAAATATTCACTTTTTATTGGTGATCTTCCAAATAATGGAGGCCATTTTTCGTATGGGTTATGATAATTTTTTGGTTTTGTGTGCTTATGTGCTTTGTGCAGTCGGGAATTAAGGTGACCTGGTGAAAATATCAATATAGATCTAATCATCCATTCATGTTCTACACGTCTAAGAGCGTTTTGCTAATTTTTTTTTTATCACTCTGGAATATGATTCATACTAAGCGGCATTGAAAAACGTAACGGTATTATTGTTATGGTCATAGATCATACTCCCTCCGTCCCAATTTAAATGTTCCCTACGGTTATGCGTGTTTTTTTAAAACTCTTATAGTTTTCATTCTATAATGTATTTTATATGTAATATGAATCTTATTTGATAGATCTCAATTAGTTCTATTAGACAAAATTTTAAAAAACTTTCGGAACCTTACCAAGAAAATGATATAGACGTTTGAAAATAGCACGGATATACGTAGGGAGCATTTAAAATGGGACGGAGGGAGTAAGATATTTAACCGTGTCGGCCAATATGTAAGTAAATAACGATATCGGAAGTTTGAAATCCTTTTACGTAGTGGCCTTTATTTAAAACCCGATATCGGAAGTCTGGGTTGGGGTGAAAAACATCGATTGTCTTGTGCGTTTCTTGTTCTCTATTTAGATGATTAGTTTGGTTTTGTCCAAGATCTTTGTAATGAATTCCGTTTTGTAAGTGCCGTTGGAGTTTCATCAATATAATCTTCTTATTTTTGTCTAAAAAAAAACCCGATTCATGCTTACCCAAAATCAATAAATATTGCGGAATGGTCCCCAGTCCAGCCTACCGTACTAATAAGCTCTTGAATGGGTGATTTATAAAATGAATTTCCTTTAAGAAGCTAGCAAAAATCACATTGTTTTATAGTTATTGGGAAAAAGTGATGCATTAACCAGCTTTTTATGGGTTTTTTATTGTCTGGATGCAGAAAAGTTACATTCATGATGAGGAATTGGGTGTCATTGTTTATTTAACATAATAGAAGAGAGAATTTCAAAAGTTCTGGCATATGTCCATTTCAGAATTCCGTAAGTAATCATCTCTCTTGTTAAGTTTTAGTACAACCTTCATAGGAGTAGTTGTTTTCAGAGTTTTAACTTGATTTAATGCAACTAAATTCCAATAAAAATTTATTGATTTGAACTCACTACGCCAAATACAACTTTTACTTGACGTTTTTTTTTTATCGGCAGTAATGAAAAATACCGGTAGAAGGTGCTATTACTAGCATTAATGATAAACCGCCGGCAAAAAAGCTATTACCGGAGGTAATGAAAATACCGGTAAAGGTGGCTACTTCCGGCGGTAACATGAAATTGCCGGTAAAGATAACTATTAAAGGCAGTAAATTCAAAAACCGCTGGTAATAATAGTGAGTTATAGTAATATGGAGCTCCTTAATAGGGGACCCTTATTGAAGTTTACATGCGGACGTAGGGGTATTTTTTACTTTTCGGACCGAATTTCAACGATTTGATCCGCTCAATATTTTTAAAATGTGTTTTTAAGGGCCCCCGCGAAGGAGGAATCTCCAAATAAAAAATACCTGGAAGGGCTTGATCCGATCAATTTTCGATAAAAAATTTATATGTACAATTTTTATTGAAAACTGATCAGATCAAGCCCTTCCGGGTATTTTTTTTTTTTTTAAGATTTCTTGCGAGGACCCTTAAAACACATTTTAAAAATATTAAGCGGTTCCCCCAAAATAACTTTTACTGGTGGTTTTGATACCTTTAACGGCGATTTTTAACAACTGTTAATAACTTTTTTTTGCGTAGTGACTCTGCCCGTTTATCCTCTCTTTTAAGTTTTAGTAACCATTTTTTCTGTATAGTTGTGAGGAAATAAAATTTATATACTTTTTGACTTTGTATAGTGAACATGCAATTTGGGAGTACAGAATTATTAACTCACATGACGATGGGTGAATATTACCCTCCTCATTTGTGACTTCCGAATAAATCACCCAATAATTCCCTCTTAAAGCGATGAACGGATGAACCCTACAACTGTAGCCAACCTTCCACTTATTTGTACACAACATAATTTTTGTTTTTTTTCAATTTTTAAGACATCACATATCGCGAGAGTGAAGGGAAATGTAAATTAGGAAACTGCGATATTTCTACTTGTCTCTCATTCTTTGCAATTGGTTTGTTGGCGATAATGTCAATCAGCTAACGCTGTATTGTATTTTCATCATGATCAATTAGGAAACGTATGATATTTTTACATGTCTCATTCTTTGCAATTGGTTTGTTGGCGCGATAATATCGACCAACTGACGTTGTATTGTATTTTCAGCATGATCAATGATGCATATATATATGTGATAGGAGAAAAGGGGATTTTAACCATAGAATTTTGGTTCATGTCCAATATTACAGGACACAATGTTAGGAAAATGGCTTGCTGAGATGGAAAATGATTGGCCGGTGTAAAGCGTAAGCCTACTAACCAGGGTATGATAAGATTCCTTGAAATTTACAAAATGCTGAGGTGGAATTCCTTGATTTGTCAGCTACGATACAACCTGTCCCCATCAAGTTGATTGGGAAAAGAGCACCATGAGTTTCACCGTGTGTAACCTTCTATGGATTTTTCATTTTTCACAGGATCTTGCTACACGAACAAACGTGTATGCACAAAAAAACGCATAGAGCATGCTCGGAGACTTACTTTTGGGTCTCAAACAAGTGATTCGAACCGTTCATTATTTTTAGAACAATTTTTCGAGGGGGCTCCACAAAAATTCAGCTGAATCGGACGGTTAGAAGAGTGCGAACCAAAGTCCCACCGTTGCAAGGGTCAGTACCCATAGGTTTTCTGTTGTTCACACTCCACTCAAGCATGTGAGATTGTCTCAAGATGCTAGTTAACCTAAGGGGTGGGCCAGGTGGTCACGACCGAGAATTTAAAATTTAAGGATTTGTTCCTTTCTTAAAGTCTTAGCTTTGAAATTTCTCAAGTGCTATTAGTTACTTTTGGATCAATCCATATGGAGATTTGATGCGGCTTTAATTGGACTACCTGCAAGTGGGCGTTGTTGGGGCTCTAAGATTTAGTCAAGATGCGCGTAAACTGACCTGAACACTTGAGTTATCAAAAAGCAAGATCCGAGTTAGGCATGCATGTAATTTCTCAATTCTCATCAACGACACACTCACATGTGAATTCTTCATACTAAAGATGTACTAAAAATACCATATTTTTACTGTAGTCAATAGTAGATGTCGTTTGCACTAAAAAGTAATTTTGTGATATGTGTAAGGAGAAAATACCGTGACTATAGTGGGAAGACAAGTAAGAATACCAAAAATAATAAAATATCTTAACGGAAACTTGATCTTAGTTTAACGGGGTGCTCCACTAACAAAAAAACAATTTTTTCCAAAACCAAGACACGTCAGTATCTTACAATACATCACATAAAAACCCGTGAAAAATCAGTTTATTCTAAAAACACCCTTAGTGGAACACCCGTTAGTTTTGAGTATCTTGATTGTTTAAGAGTTAAATGTACAGTTATTTTTACATTTTCGGCGAAATTAATGTATCAAAAAGTGCTCTTATATTTTACCCCTAATAATAGCATTTGCTTCAAAGAGAGTCGTGCCAAATTCTCTCGTTAGTTTTTGAGAGAGAGCCGTAAAAGATGGAGGGGGAGGTGCATGACACAGACGGGACGCCAATGACTCGGGTCCCACTTCCACGTTTGGCCTAGTTGGAGCACAGTCAATAGTCTTGGAGAAAAGATTGCGTGCCGAACGGGTATCGCCTAGTTGTACCCATCGACGCATTTGAGCCGTCCAAATGTGATATGGATGGCCCAAATTGAAGGGTGGTATTTTTCGTAAATTTTAGGTGCAAACTTACCCCAATAAATTTGGACAGTCCAAAACACGTTTGGATGTTTCGGAAGTCAGATACGCCGACGGATATCATGTGGCGGTACCCGTCCGGCACAAACAATTTTCTCAGTCTTAGAATCTTCATCATCATATGCGCCTTTTGATCATCCGAAAAAAAAAAAAAAAAAAATGATCTTCCTTGAACAAAAAAAAAAATCTTCCTCAAGCTCCTACACTTCAATAACCCCCTCCCTACGGTCGCAACACTTTTTTAGGTGCCCATCCTATGTCAGACTTGTCTATTTATATTTGACTTTAGCAGTGACGGAGGAGTTAGAGCATCTCCACTCCTACACCAAATTTTTACTCAAATTTGAGTAAAAATTTGATCAAAAACTTGATTTGAAGTCACTCCTTCCAATGGGAAACCACTATTTTACCAAATTCTAGTTAAAATTTTGTCAAAACTAGTTTTTTTTTTTTTTTCATTTTGGCTCAAAAACTTTTCCCACCATTTTGTCAAAACAGTTTTTTTTTTATTTTTTTTTCATTTTGCCTCCAAATAGTGAACAAATTCCTTTTTGAAATTGCAGTGAATAAATAGTGAACAAATTCCTTTTCATCATCTTCTTCCTCTTCTGCGGAAGCAAGGAAACAAGTCTTCAATGGTACAATTGCAGTGAACAAATGGAGCCGTTGCTTATTTGATGTTGGATTTGGTATTGAGCAAATTTGGTGAAGAATTTGAGTAAATTTGGTGTTGAGCAAATTTGGTGAAGGAGTGGAGTGGGTTTTTGGTGATTTTTACTCAAATTTTAATTTGGTGTAGGAGTGGAGATGCTCTTAGAAATTTTATTCGGGAGGGGTCAAAGTAAGAGGAGGAGAAAAAATCGACAAAAATGAACTTTTGATTAATATTGATTAAGTATATTAAAAATAGAGTTCAAAATTTATTGAAGTATGCTAAACGTAGTAGCTAGTTTTGTTTTACTTTAAAAAGGAAAATTTTAAAGTGATTATGAGAGTGTTATTCCATTTAAAACATGTTGTCAATTGAGTTGATAGCCAAGTGATGAGCGCACTATACTCTTTGCATACTTGTGTTGTATTCAGTTTGACTCGTTTATTTTGCCTACTTAAATGTTTGCAGTAACGTGCGTGCTCATATTGTGCTCGTGACGGTCTATGCATACCCCTAGATATTCAAATTGCCTTTACATATTTTGCAAAGGATGTAATCGTCACTTAACGATTCTCGCCAACTAGCCCAACATCTATTGGTACACCATTTGGCATAATCCGATTGTGTGGTATCCATTAAGATATCAGTAAATTTGATCAATGTATTCAATTTTTGTCTCTGTGAATTCAAGGATCGATGCCAAAAATGATCAATTGAATTTAGGTATATCTGAAGGGACATATTTTTCCCAAGGACTAGTAAAATACTACTCCCTCCGTCCCATAAAGTTAGATCACTACGAAATTACATGCAATTTTCAAGCTAAAAAATAACGTGCTTACGAAAATAATTTTTTAGTCAATATGGATCTTGTTTGATAGATCTCATCGAGAACTTTTATACGGTGCAAAAAAAATTCAAAAATTATTTTGGTAAATACATTATTTTTTAGTTTGAAAATTGCACGTAGTTTCGTAGTGATCTAACTTTATGGGACGGAGGGAGTAATATTTTAGACAACTTAAACGGTTCCGATAGTATACTCATAGAATTGGACAATATTACCCCGAACTACTAGTTTTCTTGTAGATCCCGATGGTCACGAGGAACTGCAAACTCCGTACGTTGGTTGCCACCACAGCAACACATGATTCCTCGGGAATTGTGGAATTCAAACAACAAGATCGGATAAAAAAGAAGGGCCTCTCAACGTGCCGTTCACCTAAATTCAATTGATCATTTTTGGCATTCTTGAATTCACAGAGACAAAAATTGAATACATTGAAAGGCAAGGAGTGGAGTGCAGTTGGTGTCTCGCTTATACTCCCATGCACATGGGTAGGATTTGATTCACGTAAGCACCCATCCCCCTCCCCAAGTCCCTTAGGATAGAGTAGATTAGGATTAACGAATGGCAAAAAAAAAAAAATGTGCCGTTTGATTTCGTCCTTTAAAATCCAATAAACCTAAGGTTTTTTTGAAAAAATACCGAAAATGTACTGGCGATTTACAGGGCTCATTTTTAAGTCTAACGCGAATGATATGAACTGTTCAATAATTTTTCGAGTCATTGCAAAAATTTAGCTCAATTGGATATGCATAAGTGAGTGATTTAATATATCAATTTCTCGTTCAGAATTTAAGATCTTAAATTCTAAATGAAAACTTGAAGTTTGGATCACCTACTTACGCATATCCAATTGAGCTGAATTCTTTCAAAGACACCCAAAAAAATATTCTAAAATTATTGGACGGTTTAAATCGTTCACGAGACCTGAAAGTGGACCCCACAAAGCGTCAGTACATTTTCGATACCCCTCCATTATGCACGAATAGTCGGGTTCCTTTATTTTTCCTCTAAAATGAAGTCATATAAAAAGGTTGTAAAGTGAGATTGACAGGAGAGGTAAGATGGTGGGTCGGATGTGGGGCTTGGGCGGTGGGGGTGGGGCCAATAATTTGACTATTAAAAAAACCGATTGGAAGACGTAGGAGTATAATATTGTAGCATGCCACCATTTATGTTGGCTCAACAATCTGCATGTGCCACGTATGAATCAAGTCATTCTCACATGGGAGTGATGTGGATTGAAACTCCCCAGCATCAAAGTAGCACCACACCGTCCATTGCAGGAGTAAAGACTGTCGACTGTGTATATGCATATTCTGAGGTGAAAATGTGTGCTAGTATTTGGCTGTATCATCTTCATCGAATAAGACCAACAAGGGTACTACTCTTCCAAATGTGATGAAAGCTAACTTTGTTTACAACAAAAATACTCACTTTGTTCGTCAATGTTCGTGTCAATGTCCAATTTTTTGGAGTGTCTCTTGACATGGATTTTCAAAATATGTAATATGAATCTTATTTGATAGTTTTTCATTTATAAGTTTTTTTTTCATGAAAAATGTTATAAATTGCAAGATATAAGAAAATAAAAATGACACGAACTAGAAAATGGACAAACAAAATGGGACGGAGGAAGTATTAGATTTTAGCATGGTAAACAAAAAGCCGACCACATTATTTAGTTCATTTTATCTTCTACAAAAAATAGAAAAAGTTGGTTCATTTTATAGTGTTATTAGGGATGAAAGAAAGTGTATAGGGTGTTAAACAACCCTAACACAAGAGAGATTAATTTATATTATTGCTTAACTCGTTACAAAACATAATTAGGCGATGTGGGACAAACACACTATTCTAACATATTCTAACACTCCCCCTCAAGCTGGAGAATAAATATCAAAAGTCCCAACTTGTCACAAAGTAACTCCAATCGCGGCTTGAACAACTGCTAACTAAATATATCAGCTAACTGGGCACTAGTAGACACAAATGGAGTAGCAATCATACCACCAGTCAACTTCTCTCGTACAAGATGACAATCCACCTCAATGTGTTTAGTCCTCTCGTGAAACACCGGATTGGATGCTATGTGAATTGTAGCTTGATTATCACAATAAGATTCACAGGCACCTGCCCATGGAACCCTATCTCTAGAAGAAAAAGTGTATCCACACAACCTCACATGTAGTGTGAGCCATAGCCCTGTACTTTTCCTCCACACTAGACCGCGCAACTACCGTCTGCTTCTTTTTTTTCATTTAACAAGATTCCCACCAAGAAAGATACAATATCCTGTTGTGGATGTCTTTTCAGATGGTCCTTCTGCCCAATCAGAGTCAGTGAATGCCTCAACACTAGCTCTATAAAACAGATCACGTCCTTGATGGGTTTTGAGATACTTAACGATTCTTAGAACAGCTTCCCAGAGCGGAGAGCGAGGAGCTGACATAAATTGACTAACCAAACTAACTGCAAATGAGATATCTGGACGAGTAACAGTACGATAATTCAGCTTCCCAACCAAGCAACGGTACTGATCCGGACTAGAAAGTAACTCCCCCTGATCAACACACATTTTGACATTGGGATCCATAGGAGTCTCAACCGACTTTGACCCCAGGAAGCCAGTCTCATTCATAATATCCAACACATGTTTCCTCTGCAATAGATTAACACCATCCTTAGACCACGCCACTTCGATACCCAAGAAATATCTCATTTTGCCCAAGTCTTTAGTATGAAATTGACGATGTAGAAACAGTTTCAAGTCATCAATAACCTTTTGATTATCACCTGTAATAATAATATTGTCTACATAGACAATCAACAATATTTTCCCTTGATCAGATGTGAGAAAAAAGACATAATGATCATAATGACAATGCTTCATGCTAAATCGCAACACATTATCATTAAACTTGTCAAACCATGCCCTAGGGGACTGCTTAAGCTCATATAAAGGTTTGCGAAGACAACACACCTGATTACGCTCCTCCTGAGCAACAAACCCTGGTGGTTGCTCCATGTATACTTCCTCTTGGAGATCCCCAAGGAGGAAGACATTTTTGACATCTAGTTGTTTTCAACGGCCAGCCAAGATTTGCATCCAGAGAAATAAGAATTCGAACAGAACCAAGTTTGGCAACGGGAGAGAAAGTCTCTGACTAGTCAATGCCATAAGTCTGGGTGTAGCCTTTGGCAACAAGGTCGATTCCTAATTTGGATGGATATTCCTTGATTTTTGGGGATTGGTTAGCTCTTATTTTGGATAACTAAGTTATTTCCTTGAATTTTTCCTCCTTTTTCTCTATCCCCTCTCTCTCCGTAACCGCCTTTCTCTCTACCTAGATATCACACACACACACACACTCTCTCTCTCTCTCAAAGGTCATCTTCCCAAGCGGTGATGCCACGTGGGCCATGCTAGAGACTGGAGATAAGAGATCAGAGCGAGAGGAGTCAGAGGGCAAGTATGGCTGCGAGAGATTGCGATGGCAAGGGTGGCCGACTGAGAGTTGGCGGTCCAGTCAGCGAGATTGGACCAGGGGTGATGGCGGTGTGAAGGCGCGACGGAGTGAGGCAATCGATGACGGGAAAAAATGGTGTAGCGAGGCCGCGAGGTGGCTGATGGATGATCTGAAAGCACTTCTTGATGCAAAAGTTGGTTCAGGTATATTATATTGGGTTTAATAATTTAGTTGGATAGTGGAACAATTGGTATTTTATTGTTTGTTACATGTTTTCATGGTATATATTTGTATATGTTGGGCAACCAAGTAGTCATGGATTTCATGAATTTGATATTGCAAAATCATGGAATATTTACAGAAAAATGTCATGAAATCCAAGGTGTTTCATATGTACAACGAACATGTTTTATTGATTTATCACATTGGGTTATTTGTTACGATAAACTTGATTTATTGTTTTACCATGTTGAGTGATTTGTTATATAGTAAACATGGTTTACTGTTTTACCCCTATGGTGATTTAACATTGTAATCATGGTTCATCTGGATATATAAAAATGGAAGGTTGAAACCCAATGTGTACTTTTAGTACTTTAGAAGGAAAATATGGAAAATTCAAAAACCATGTCAAATGAAGGTGGTAAGTTTAGTCATGGTTGATTTGTTTATCATGTTAAGTGATTCGTACAGTGAACATGATTTATTAATTTATTATATTTTTTTTATTTATCATCGTTAATTTATCATGTTTTTTTTATTTTATGAAAATCAATTAATTCATCATATTTTCTGTGTTTGTTGTCATAAGGAATTTATCATATTTCTTTGGCATTTGTTTGTGCAATTTTCTTGATTTTAGAGGAGAGAAGTTAGGAGAGAGAAAGATTTAAGAGATTAGGAAAGAAGATGATTTAAAGATAGAATAGAGAAATCGAGATAAGTTAGGAAAGATTTGGAAAGAGAAATATGTAGCAAATTAAGAGAGAGAAATGGTAGCTTGGGGTTTATTTGAATTTAAGGACGCTTTCAAACCAACTAAGATGGAGATGGAGACATAAATAAGTTTTCCAAAAAGGACCCCTATTTAACCCTCCATTTTTTCCAACGGGTCTTTTTCCTCAACCCTATATATATGAAATTAATTGGGTAAAAGCTACTTCATACCAAATTATTTCCTTGTTCCACCAATATTCTCCAAAAAAAATAAATTAGTTGAACTGGGCTGAGAAAGTAGGGGAAAATGAGGTGAGGGAAAGTTATTCAAAATTTGAAACTGTTTGGTTCTAAAATAGTAGGAAAACCAATCACTGGAGAGACCGTTCTATAATTCGGCCAAAAACACTTTTTGATGCCAAATTATGAAAATGAGTATACTCATTTGCAACTACCATCGGAGTTGCTCTTAGAGAAATTAAAGCTTCATTCAGTTTTTGTTTTTGTATTTGAAAAGCACGGCATTGGATCTTTAGCCAGTCGCAAGAGTGCCGTTGTGTGTGACAACAATCTTTTGTGATCGCGTGGAAAAATTATTCCATGCCTCGCCCTAGGGCATCCCTGACACCTCTTTCCACCATACATTTAGTGTAAAGCTAGGGCCGGCCCAGGCTCAAGAGGCCTAGGCGTAGAGCACTAAAACAACTCTAAAAAATTGGGCACTCCCATAGTTTTTAGTAGTTTGCATGTGTAGGGGTCTTTTATAGCCGAAAAGAAAAATTAAAAGGCCCATAGAAAAATAAAAAGGCCCATAGAAAAATAAAAAGGCCTAAAACAATTGTAATGAGCATTGGGCCTAAAGGCCCCAACTAAAACAAAAACAAACCCCCTTTTGGTCTCACTGCCTCCATTCTCTTTGTAGGACACCACAAAGGCTAAAGCCAACAATCTCCTAAACCAAAGCTTTTTGTTATGGGTACTCGAGATGGATTCACTAGTGTTAAGAAGTTGCAAAACGGTCATGCTGAAACTCATCTTATCGAATGAGTAAGCCATTTCCAAATGGAAGGACCAGATTAAATGAAATTAAAAAAAATTCTTATATGAAATTAAAAAAAATTCTTAGTGGGGTTTTGTCAAAAATCAATGTTATATATTCATTTATATTACGTTTGTACAGGGAAAAAACCAATTGTCACAGACAACGTCACAGCGAGTGAGCATTATACGACATTTGGACTTTTTGGATATTATTGATTCTTTACATTGTTTTGGCTTTATCTTATTGTGATTGTTGCCGGAAAAATTATTTTAAGTGTTGTACTTTTATGGCACAAATTTTAGACTAGGCCTAAGGCATTCCAAATTCTTGGGCCGACCTTGTGTAAAGCGCAAGACAAGCGTGTTGGACCCACCCAATATGTGGTGGAAAAGAGTTGTGAATAATCTCTCTACTTGGGTCAATCTGCCTGTAGGGCTTAATTCTGGCTGAATTCCTATGTGCTTACAATCAACCATCACACCTTCGCCGCCACTGTCACCACCACCACCATTACACCACCACCATCACAACCACCACCACCACTGCCACGCCGCCGCCACCACCACAACCACCACCATTGCACTGCCGCCACCGCCATGCCGCTACCACCACAACCACCACCATTACACTGCCACTGCCGCCATGTCGCTACCACCACAACTACCACCACCACCATTGCCACACTGCCACCACCACCACCACACCACAACCACAACCACCACCATTGCACCGGTGGCTACCACCACCACCACCACCACCACCACCATTGCACTGCCGCCATGCTGCTACCACCACACCGCCACCACCACCATTGCCACACCGCCACCACCACCACAAGCACCACCACCACCACACCACAACCACCACCGTTGCACCGGTGGCTACCACCACCACCATTGCACTGCCGCCATGCCGCTACCACCACACCGCCACCACCACCACCACCACACCACAACCACCACCATTGCACCGGTGGCTATCACCACAACCACCACCACCACCATTGCACTGCCGCCATGCCGCTACCACCACCACTGCCACACCACCACACCACAACCACCACCATTGCACCGGTGGCTTCCACCACAACCACCACCACCACCACCATTGCACTGTCGCCATGCTGCTACCACCACAACTACCACCACCATCACAGCCACACCGCCACCACCACTATCACCGTTACCCATATACCACCACTACTATTGCCATTCCACCGCCATCACTTCACCACCACCACTAGCATTCCACCCTGCCCACCACAACCACTACCACGCCATAACCATCACACTACCACCACTACACCACCAACATTGCACCACTATTACTCTACTGTCACCACAACTCACCATCATTCCACCACCACCATTACTCCACTGCCACCGCCACCTCGCCACCACCCTCACCACCTCCTAATCACCACTCCACCACTACCACAAATACATGATGACCATTAATAAAATTAAGAGACAATTAAAACCCAAAAAAAAAATAATTTTAATTCAGTGCTTAATTTGTTTTATCAAACAGCTTTTCAGCTTAAAAAATTAAGCATTCAGTTTTCAGTACTTAATTTTCAGCTTTTAGCTTTCAGTTTTCAGTTTTATCAAACATAGCCTCTCTCTCTCTCTTATTATTTCGTATTCGATCTGCTATCACTCTGAAAGCCAATTGAATATGTGATCAAAGTCAGCGAGGCAAGGTTTCCAAAGAAAAGGTCAGCGAGGCAAGGCATGAGGTTGTGCTATTGGGATGACCCAAAATGAAGCCCACGGACCCTGTTATTTGGACACAGTTTTTCCTTTTTGTCACTCAACTCTCTCATTGCCTTGCCCTTCAGAAGCGGCAATTCCGTGCAATGGATCTTTTTTGGTAAGGATGATATCACATTTTGTGGGATGCACACTACCTAAACCAATAGGAGGAGGGTAATAAGAGAGTGAACAAATAGAGGGTGAACAAAATTGGGCATCTTGGCAAGGAGGACATACTAAAGGGGTTTATGCCATAATTAGTCCACCAACTTTTTTTGTAACCACGACAGGACAATTGGGTTCGAGTGCAATTTTGTTCACCCTCTTTTAGAGGGTGAACAAAATCCTCATTCTTATTGGTTGAATTGTTGTGGGTCTCATCACAAAATGATGTATTCGTGCATGCCTTCTACTCCTAAGTTCTAAGATCATTTCATTCCCCAGTACATGTCCAAAAGGAGAAAATAGAATCGTTATTCCAATTACTATTACTCTTAAGATTTCAAGCCCAATATTGACCTCATTTACAACATCCGTGCGTATATATTCCAAATCACGGACCGACGAATTTAATAAACCAAAAAAAAAAAAAAATTACACAAAACCAAACTGTACTCGGGATCAATGAATTCCAAATCAGCACATTTTTATGAGGCATTTCATCAAACACTTATTGGCCGCTTGAAATAACACTACATTTACCACATGATTAAACAAGCACTATTAATCTACACATCTGAGTTGAAACCCATTTTTCAAATGCAATTCCAAATTCCACTTAGTTCATGTAGCAGATGATATAATCCATATACTATCAGAAATGTAAATGTGAACATTAGTCGACGACTCGACATGACCATGAAATTCAATCAATCGGCTTCCAAATTAACACACTAATTAGCCAAATAAACAAAACTACCACCATTTTTTAGGAAATTAAGCAACATCCTTCTCGTCATGCATTTTCTTGTAAAAATAAAAGATTTGCAACAACAGCTCTTTATAAAACTTAATCAATTGTTTCCACTGGGTGCAAGAGTATTCTATCGAAATGGGCCTAATTCTATCAAACCACCTATAACCTTTTCAGTCACTCCTCAAACCAAACAAGGTTACCACAGGCCCACAATCAAAGTCAAGACCCAAAGAGGATGCTACGGATTTCGGGCCAGAGCCCAGAGGAATCCATTGATCCTGATCCTGAAAAGGATCAATTGACTCCCCATTTTTACAAAAATTTCTAGGCTTATTAACCTTTTTGCTCTTTAAAGTATTGACCGTGTCTCAATTTCGTCCCCAATATATCAATTGCTCACATTTAGTCGTCAAAGTTTCAATTTTGTACCAATCAAGTCCCCATTACTAACGCCGTGAGTCATATCCGTTAAAATGAGGGGCATACTCGTAATTTCGCTCACCCCAAATTTTTGTCCATCAAAATCATGAAAAATAAACACAAAAGAAAGCTTGGGCAGTAGCCATGGCCGCCACCGCCATGGTCACCGGCTGCCGCACCATCCTCCTCTCCTGACCATGCCAGGCACATTCTTAGAAATTGAGTTAAAAATCAGCTTTTTAAAACTTAACCCGAAAACACTACACGTCCATGATCCAATCATCCAAATCACTTTTATGATCATTCTGAATCTGGATGTAAGAATACACCTAAGAGAGAGAAGGGTTTTTACAAGTCGATAATATGAGCAATTAGATACATAGACTTTGAAGAACAGGGGACAACTCTCCGAGAAATCTAAAAACCCACAAAAACAAAAACAAAACCCCCAAATCAAATAGTTGACCTTATCATTGTGGTACAAATTCATATCCTCAACATTATCAGTCAAATAAACCCTACAGAAATCATTAACATCAAAGTTGGTCTCACTCATCATCTTCTAGACATCTGCCTTCTTCAGCACGGTGTGTCGGATCGGGGGCTGCCTTCATAGTCGTCCTCGCCACCCTCCTCTACCCGACGTCTATAAGCGGCGGCGTAATTGGTTTTCGAGAAAATTCTCGAGGCTGCAGTGGGGAATAATGGGGGAGAAGAGAGAAGATGCTAAGAGGGGTGTGGTGTTGTGTTACTTGTGTAGGTTGGAGGAGGTGATTGGCGGTGGCGGCCATGGCTGATGGAGCTCTGGGAGTGGGACAGAAATTTGACATAATGTTCTTTTTTATTTCTTTCCCGATTTTGTTTGACAAAAAATTGGGGAAGACGAAATGACGAGTATGCCCCTCTATTTAATGGATGGGGCTAACGGCGTTAGTAATAGGGACTTAATTGATACAAAATTGAAATGTTAGGGACTAAATGCGAGTAATTGATACATTGGGTGTCACACCCTCATTTTTAATAATCAAACTACAAATATAATCCATGTGCGATTGATCAAAAGTCATACATATCACCTTTGAAAAGTAAAGTCAATAGTAAATATCCCAAGTCAATAGTACATATCCAAAGGGTACTCATACCCGAATACATAAGTACCAAAATGAGTTAAAGTTATTACATATTTCGAATATTGTCAAGAGATTGAAGAAATTAAAGTTACATGATCATCTATAAAAAATATACTAAAGTATGGAGAGGATAAAATAACTTCATGATCAAGTAAGCTTCATGCCATGTATTCATACTCCAAGCATCCATCTCATGGTCCTTGCCGGTTACCTGAAAATGATAGAGTGAGCTCACTAGTCCAGTAGGAAAACCATTCTACTAACGCTAGGTGTATAAAGTATGATATGTGCACATGAAGTTGAATACCATAAATGATTTGAGAAAAAATATGACACGGAGGGCTAAAACAAGTGATAAATGACTACCAAGTACCTACATGACAACGTAATACCAAAGTGTCCAAAATTAACCCAAGTGTCCATCATTTTCCTTTTAACTGTTACAAATCATATCGTGTGTCCAATTTTACCAAAAATATTGCGTCCTTTATAAGTTATATAATTTCCAAGGTCTTTACAAAATCAACCACTTCTTTTAATAGGGAATTATTACCTCTGCCAGATTTCATGGGCTCCGTGCATCCCTGCCGGATTTCTTGGGCCCCATGCACCCCTACCAGATTTCGTGGGCTCCATACACCCTCTCATAAAACCATTTTTATCCATTTAATACAATTCATTCATCAAAACATTTCCAAAGATCATATGTTTCTTTCCATTCGTCACAACTTTCATCAAAAAGTGTCCAACCGATTCAATGTAGCACTTGTCCCTTACGTTACGTCACCATGTGTCTAGTGTCCAAGAATATGTTCAAATATCATGGGATTTTGAGTAAGGAACCAACAGTATGGGGATTGAATTAGAACAATGCTTTTCAACAAGCTATGAAATAAGTACATGGTCAAACCACCCGACTGGAGGTCAAAGAAGGGCCAAACAAATAACCAATCAACAAGGTGGTCGATAATAAGTAAGATTTTAAATTAACAAAGCATTGGAAGAAGGTCTGGAACAACCAAAGGTCAAAAAAAGACCGAGAACAATTTTGATGTCCAATGTCATCTGGTATAGATACCTAAAAATGAGGTATCAATACTAGATGCAGAGCATAAAAAACAGAACCTGCTGGTATAGATACCCGGACGCAGGGGTATTGATACCAAGTGCACAGCAGAAAAACAGACTCTGCTGGTATAGATACCCAGACGTGGGGGTATTGATACCAGGTCGTTTCGTGGACATTTTTAACAGATTTTCAGATCTGATGGGGGTTTCAACCCAAGCAAGTACAACTTAAAATTCATCAAAATATGAAACAAAATTCTACACAAACACTTAGAGGGAATAGAGATCAAAGATTAAACAAGATCAAAACCCATATTCATGGTGATAACAAGATCAAAACCCATATTCATGGTGATAACAAGATCAAAACCCATATTTATGGTGATAAATTTGTGGGCATCACAAGGGTATATACAACAAATCAACAAAATCAAACTTTCAATAGGTGAGAAATGAAACCCCAACTCTTATTCTTGAATTCCAACCAAAATACACCTCCTCCAAGCGAAACCAAAGGTATCCGGACTCTAAATAGGGTGAAGATGAAGGATTTATGGTTGGATCTTGAAGTATTTGAGTGAGAGAGGTTGATTTTGTGGAGGATTGGAGAGATTTTGGAAAGGGGAGAGAGAAGAGGGGGTCGGATGATTCTAGAGAAAGAGAGAGAGAGAGAGAGAGAGAGAGAGAGAGAGAGAGAGAGAGAGAGAGAGAGAGTGTGTTGTTTTTTGGAAAAAAATTCCCTACTACAAGGCCATGTTTGTTACCGGGTTTCAGGGGTGGGATTAGGATTATTAAGGTGGTGGGCCCTTTAAATTATTGTTTGGTTTGTTTTTTAGGTGTGGGATTGGTAATCCTTTGGGATTGTGAAACCCCCCAAATGCCCGGATTCACCAACCCAAGGGGGGGTTGGTATTCTGAATCCTCTCCCAAAGGATTGAGCAAATAATGACATATTTGACCTCACCCTTTCTATCTTTTCCCACAAATACCTTGCAGTATATAACGTGAAAAACCCTACAATACATCACTTCTAATTTTTTTCTCCAGAGAGCGGCGAGAGAAACTTGGCGATCGAATTTCTTTGGGCTCGCCGGCGCAAAATGCCCTAAAGCTAAGTGGTTTCGGGTGGGATGATACTGAAAAGATGATATCAGTTGATAGTGATGATGTGTGGGACAACTTTGTGAGGGTAAAATTGATCGTCATACTTTGGTTCTATTTTTTTTAATAGTACATTCTTACAAACTTGTGTAACACATGTTTCCAACTTTTTGTAGACCCATAGTGATGCAAAAGGCATGAGAAACAAGCCCATGCCCTACTATGAAGACTGGTTGCATCTATTTGGAAAGGATAGGGCCACTGGAGACTTGGCTAAAGGTGTTGCGGATGCTGCAGTTGCAATGGATCAGGAGGATGCAACAGTTGAACAAGGGGGTGAGAGTTCTGTAACGCAATTTACCTCAGCTACTATGGACTTCTCCATGTCGGGCAATGGAGGACAGTCTGTTGCTGCCCCTTCTTCCTCTAATGTTGCTGGGAAAAAAAGGGAAAGATGTTCAGATGGGGTAACTAAGGGGCTTTCAGAGATGGCTAATGCATTTGGAACCTTCTTTGCAGCCACAAATGCTTCAATGGTTGAAATAGCGCAAGGGATTAGTTATAATCAAAACCTTTCCCTGCAGAGGCAGCGATTGAATGCTAAACTCATGGACCATCCACTGGATTGGAACCAAAGGCTGAGGGCAGCCACTATGATTGTCCAAGAAGCCCAACGCGTGGACTTGTTTTTCAGCTTTCCCAAGGAGGACCAGGTTGAGTGGGTAGCCCTTCTATTGGGTGGGTACATCTAGAAGAAATTGCAAGTCGGAAATATCTAATTAGTAGTGGTTGTGGGAATATATATTATTAGGATGTGGGTAAGGTGAAAATCCCAGGCGGCATGTTATGACTCCTTTTGTATGGGTAAGGTAAAAATCTGAAGTGGCATGTTATTACTGCCTCCTTTTGTATGATGCATATATACATGATTAAGAATCCCATTATGTTATATTATGTTGGCTTTTCTCCTTTTTTCATTTGGCTCCAAATCTTGATATGGACTTGGCTTTTGCCCATAATATACCATTGGAATAGAAAAATGAAAAATGCCACAATCAGGCATTTGAAATATTAATTGGAAATCTGGAAAAAATAAAATAAAATTGTTCTCCATTTGAAATTTGCAAAAAAAAAAAAAAAAAAAAATTGACAAAAAAAAAAAAAGCTTCCAAAATGAATATGTAATAAACGGTCAAATGGTTCTTGAACTCCAGTGGCATTTCATGGTTTTCCTGTGATGAAAATGGTGTTTCAATGGAAGGGTAGAATTGGAAACAAATTATTTTTATCCAATCCTATTCTAAGCAAAACAAACATGTTACTAGTAATCTCATGATCTAATCCTGTGCAAAACAAACATGTGGGAAGATTTATCTCCTCATTAATAATCCCATAACATTATCAATCTCAATCCCACCTCATTACCAATCCCTCCAAACTGAAACCTCATATCAAACGGGCCCCAAGTGTATATACTCCCTCTTAGCACACTTACACCTCTCATGTTTCAAATGTGTTATAAAGACACCCATGTGCAATTACTAAGTCCACATTAACCCCTCTTTAATCTATTTTCATTTCATCACATTTTCTAAATATTATTTCCCGACTAATGCATAAAAATACAGGTCCTTTCATTGGGGACGAAATCGAGACGCGGTTAATACTTTGGGGACCAAAAAGGTTAATAAGCCAAAATTTCTGCTACATGAACTGCATAACACCAGTAATTAAGTTTGACAGCCAAGAAAAATCCCACTCCAGGTTGTTCTATGTTTCGTTAAAATTAGGCATTTTATTTCAAAATGGTTCGATCAATTGCGGCCACGTAAGAAAATTTGTTCAATCAGCAAACAAGCATAAAAGATATTCGTTCAGGCATGTCATCAAACTAGTCCTTTGCCACTAAAATTGTTCACCAGTTTACAAAGTAATGCTAGAAAAGGAAGTTCAAATAACACGCACTAGGGGTGCCCATACACCGGGCTGGGCCGGGTTCGGGCCGGGCTTATAGTAGATAGTAACGAGATTTGTCTATTCTCAAGCCCAGCCCATTTATAATCAGGCTTCAATTAATTTTCCCAAACCCAACCCAAATAAAATTTGAATTTCCCAAACCCGTCCAAGAAGCCCATTTGTTTTTCTAAAGCATACTATCACAAACATAAACTAATCAACCATATCGATCGAATTTACAATTCACAACCGTAATAATATATTTATAGTTCTAAATTCTTACAAAAATATTACTAAAATAGGCCTATAATTAAAGTGTAATTAAAATACTCAAAAAGATGAAATTCTCCAATATCTATCAATCTCTATATATAGTATGAAAATAAAATATTATTTTAAATCGGGCCAGGCCGAGCCGGGTTGAGCTTCAAAGGAATTTCCCAAACCCAGCCCACTTAGTAAACGGGCTTAAAATCTCAACCCAGCCCGGCCCTGTGGGCCTGAATATTTACCACAAGCCCTAAAAAAATCAGGCTGGGTTGAGCGGATTGGGCAGGCTACCGGGCCTGTGTGCACCCCTAACACCCACCCTTGCATCTCTAACTTCAACAACCGAAATTCGGTCCATAATTGCCCGAGTTGCCGCCGCCATCTTTGACTTCAAAAGCACCCAACTTTCGAACGTAGCTAGCCATTGCTACCATTGGCTTCTACCCACAAATTCAAAAGAAATAAGGTGACACCTATTTCATGAGCAAGGGCGGACAAGGGGGTGTATGCGGGGCCCGGGGCCCCACACTCCTCCCTATTATCTCATTATTAGTACTTTAATGAGCTACCTATATATGTTTATTATCTATCTCTCCCTCTCTCTCTCTCTCTCTCTCTCTCTCTCTCTCCTTGAGTCTTTCCCCAAATTTAGGTAATGACTTGGGGCATTTTAGGGTGTCACCTAGGATTTTAGGGAGACAATTTTTGTGCACCAGAGAGGATTTTTTGAGTTTTTCTTAGTCATTTAGGTAGGACACTTTGGGGTACTTCTTTAGGTAGAGCACTAGAGATAACCTTAGCTTGGATTAAATGTCCCATTGGGCCATTTCTTTTGAACCTCAGCCCAATTTGCTGAACAAAATTAAGGTGGCTAATTGCCACGATCATTATTGTTAATGGCACGAACAATTAGTTCTCAGGACCTTTTTACCCTTATTCTTTTGTTTCAGGGCTTTTGACTTCTTTGTATCTTGAAAATCAAAACCCATCTCTCCCTCTCTCCACGCACATAATCCCTTCCATTCTCCACAGCTCCATTTGTGATGCATAGAGATCACGGCCACAACATATCAAATTACTAGAAGTTTTGGCAAACACATATGAAAGAAACTCGAGAAAAAGACTAACACACTTCAGTTTCGACATCCATAATCAGTACTAAAAGTAGAATTGATGAAATCGACAAATCCACGAGTCGACGAACAAAAAGCTTGCACCGGCAACAATTAAAAAGAGGTAAAATTTTGCAGTTCTTCTGGATCACAATTTACAGACCCTCAAAGCTTGAAATTATTCAGGAATGACTACAATACTGAAGAATTAAAACAGTAACCAAAGTCAAAAGCAGTAAAATAATCTCAAAATGGAAAATAACTGTCACTGTGAAATTGTAAAGAGCTACATGTAAATGATTACAAATACATGCATTTCTGACTAACCACAATTGGTGTTACTCATCAAGATCCTTTTCATCAAGGTCAATTTGCTCATCTATTTTCAGCAGAGGTGAAACAAGAGTCCCCACGTGAGCAATTGCATGAAACCGCTTTGGAAGACCATCAATAATAAGCTCACTCACTAATGCCGATCGGAGATTATAACGAAGTAGAGCCTGGTGATCATACACCATCAAAATATCCCCATTTTCAAGAAAACACTCAATTCTAGCATTCAGTATGTTACGCCCGATATTTTGTTCATTTACAGTGAAAGTACGAGTCCAAGACTCTACAACACCATAATCGTTCATGACCCACATCTCAATTCGATCTCTAAATGATGTATTCAAAATCATTAGCTTCCCGTCAAACACTCTCAAATAAAAACTCCCGCGTCCTAGTTCCAGTTCAGGACGCGGAGTAACAATGAATTCTTCGGTTTCCAAATTGAATGAGACAATAAGGTTAGCATCGCTGACCCAATGAAGAGCACCATTCACAACTGCTTTGCAGTTCGGCGATCGTAATCTCAGAACAAACCCATTGTTTTCAAGTAGTATCCAATTGGTATCCCCTAGAGTATACACAAATACCTTTTGTAGCAAGTGATCAAAATCACCATGTTCTGGGGAATCTACAATTGCAACAACTTTGTATTTGTTGGTCTTTGGGATTACACCAAATCCCACAACTATGTCAAGAGGTCTGTCTCCTATGCTAACTGGTGGGGGAATTTTGATATACTTTCCGGTACAAGGATTACAAACATGAATCTCGTACTTCTTCGTAGGATGCACCAAACAGATCAGACCATTGCAAGAACTCGCTAGGCGAAATTCCTTGAAGTCTGGTATTTCTAAGCTAACTTTATTGCAAGAGTAATGATTCGTGGTTTCTCCGTTTTGTACAACGTACAACGAACTGAGATTGTTATTGAGATTGTTACCTGTAAGTAATATGAAACGGAGAGAAGTTGGACAACCTTTCTTGATTGATCTAGTTACATAGAGAAGTCTATCAGAAAGTCTAGGTACCAAGAAGGGGTACCCTGAAGTTCAAATTCTGGGTACCCATTCTGGGTACGTAGGAGTGCTCAAAGTCTATTTATGAACTTGTTCGTATAAAGAAAAAGTATCATTAATATGAGATTCTTATTGTACGCATTAAAGCCATGTGCAAAGATATGAATATCAGGAATATTGAACATGAAATTTTGCCTAGGATTACCTTCTCTGCATTTGTTATCAGTGAGGATGAGATTGGAATTCCTTTTTTGAGATGAAAACTTCAGGTGTTTGTCCACAAAGACCGGGTTGTGTGTTAAATCGCGCATGTCCCTGCACACACTCCGGGCTCTGAGAAGAGATTTGACGGGTAATCTTGAAAATATTTCGCTGTTTATTTCCTCTGGAAACCGTTCGTCCATAGTTGGATCGGAATACTACTATTTTGGGGTGTAGAAGAAGGCCAGAAGCAGAGTGGGATTTTAATATATGCAGTAGGAGAATCAAAGTTTTAAGCGCTCCAGTCCAATGCATTGTATTAGTCTATGCTTCATTTAGTCCCACACGCAAATAGCAAATGTTAAGAAATTGCCCGAATTATTAATTCAATAATGTAACCATGGTAAATGTAATCACGGTGTAACAAACGATAATTGGGGTGGATCATTTCGTACTTTCGTACGAAGCAACAAATGAGGTCACAAAGCGGTAGTCACGGATTCGACTATGGGTACTGTAGAATAAGTCTGGACTCGAGTATGGGTACCTACAATATATAGTGGTACCGATAGTGTACAAAACGGCATGAGGGGCATATTCCAAGATTTCAAAAAATTAATTAGAATTGTTCATGAATTTTGAAATAATTTTTCGATTAATCCTCCAAAAAAATCAGCTCAATTAATTAAAGGTAAGCATTCGATCCCATTTTTTAAATTTTCGTTCGGAATTCAAGATCTAAAACATTAAATGAAATTTTTTTAAAAATGTATCAAGTATTTACAGCTTTCCAATTAAGTTGTTAAAAAATTGAGAAAATTTCAAAATGCCTCCCAAATTTACAATTTTTTCGGTCGTACTCCCAAACTTCACTTCCGTTATCAAGCATACCCCCACCTCTGGATCTGTTACCTCACTAACGAGAAATGCTGAGTTGGAGCTTAATGGATCCCAAAAAGCGTTAAGTGGTCCAAAATGAAGTCATTACGTCGTTTTGGGCCTTTTTTTTTTTTTTTTTGAGAAAAGAAAAACCTCTCTTCTTCCCTAGGAAAAACCACCGCCGTCAACTTCCACCACCACTGCTAATCACCACCACAGACCACCCAATCAGCATTGCTAACCCCCAACTTACCACCACCACCAACAACAACAACACAAATTAACCCTAGTCCCAAACCTAAAATCCAGAATTTGAAAACCCCCTAAGCTCGACTTCAAAGCTGGTGGAACAAGAAATTAACCCTTACCTTGGCTTGCAAACCCACTGTCATCACTGAGTGTAAACTGTTGTCACCATGCAGCGAATAGGGGAGAATTTTTCAGAATTCCCAATTTTGAAACCCTAAGTTGTGACGGATTAGACCGAGAGAGAGAGAGAGAGAGAGAGAGAAGGATTAGACCGAGAGAGTGAGAGTTTAATAGAGAGAGAGAGAGAGATAGAGAGAGAGAGAGAGAATGTGTGTGTGTGTATTTGTAAAATGAAATAAAAAGTGGATGATTTTTATCTTCTACAGAAAAGTCGATGGCGGTGGTGAAGTGGCGGATGCCGTTGTAGTTGTCGGCTGAACAGGTGGTGGTGGAGAGAGGCGGAGGGGAGGGGTTGGGTTTTGGGTGAGAGAGATACGGGTATGAGAGAGAGATTTTTCCTAGGAAGAAGAGAGCCCATTTTAAAAAGAAAAAAAGAAAAAAAAAAAAAAAAGGGGAAAAACCGCCACTTAACGGTTTTTGGGGTCCGTTAAGCTTTAACTCAGCATTTTCCGCTAATGAGGTAACAGATCTAGACGGTGAGGGTATGTTTGATAACAGAATTAAAATTTGGGAGTGCGTCCGAAAAAATTATAAGTTTGAGAGTATTTTTTATATTGAGATTAAAATTTGGGAGGCATTTTGCAATTTAACCCCACACGCTTATTTGTGCACCGTCTTTACCCCGGTCGTTCGTACTTATAGTGTACTTGGCTTAAGTCTATGCCTCTCAAAGCCTTACGCCATGTTAACCAAATGACAACATAAGATTAGTAGAGTATTTTTCAAGAGAATGAAATGAAATTGGCCTTGTTCGTTTCATAGTTTAGTTTAGTTTAAATTTTATTTTGTAATCATTACCGTCATTTTTCTCTTTATCTCTCTCTACTCATTACTTCTATTTACAAAATTAAACAAAACTAAAACTACTAAACGATCAAGGCCAATTTGGCTTAAGTCTATGCCTCTCAAAGCCTTAAGCCATGTTAACCAAATGACAACATAAGATCAGTAGAGTAATTTTTCGATAGAATGAACATGACAACATAAGAATAAAAAGTTCACTTTCGTTTGATCTTCCACAAGTATCTTCGACAGCATGGTCGGTTATAGATGCGGGTGAGCTGTCTTGGTGACTCATAGTGAGCCCACACTTTTGTCCGTTTTCGGGCAAAACTATGGTCTTCGGGCACGTCAAGGCGTGAAGTTCTTATTTGCTAAAAGGTTCGCGGGGGGGGGGGGGGGGGTTGACTTTTTATTATAGAGACAAGATAGACAAGACACCGATGTGTAGACTGTAGACAAGCCGTTTCTACGCTTTTATGAACGGCGTTTTCTTTTTTTATTGTGCGTAGCAATGGTTATTTTTTGAGATTTCAGAACCTTTTTGAGAGTTTATTTCGGAAAAACATATACGTATAGAAATTTGGTAAGAAAATGTAAATTTTTTTTATTTGGGCCCGCCCACTCCGGGTCTCACATGGATAATCGGAGCTGTTCATGTTTTCCAAAATACTATATTTACTTGTACCACATAAAAAATCAGCTTAATCAGATATCGGTAAATGCTCTATTCGTTTATCCAGTTTTTGGTTGAGAATAAAAAACTGGTTAAACGGACAAAGTATTTACCGGTATCCGATTGAACTAATTTTTTATGGGGTGCTAGTAAATATTATTTTGAAGAACACGAACAACTCTAATCATCTGTGTACGACCCGTAAAAGTCCCAAATCAATTGATTTTTACATTTTGTGTTCAATAATTTATGTATGTCTAGTACTGTCCGTTTATTTCACTGTTTTTCATGTCATGATCTCTGCAATTTGATCCTTTAGATTTGAGATTTTAATCACAATAGCTATGACTTTGAATTTCAAAAAAATAAAAATAGAGAGATAGATAGAAAGATATGAGCTATAAGTAGAGAGAAAATGATTAAAAACTGTGTCAAGATGGAAAGCAGGGGCCTGTACTGAGATCTCGGCCGTCCATTCTTATTTTGGACGGTCCGAATTTTAAATAAACTATTCGCGCAAAGAGTTAAATTTTTTGCGCAAATAGTTTATTGAAAATCCGAACCATCCAAAACACTTTTAACGGCCAAGATTCACTCACTACACCCTACAATGAGATTCACTCACTATAGAACCCCCAGTTCCAAAAGTATATCGGAACAAGCAAAAATATGTAGTGAGAAAGAATGCTGGGGAATAAGAACATTCGTCATTTTTCAGGCAATAAATCAGTACCATGGAGGTCAATTACTAGTAACCACCACGTATGCAGTATGCGGATCAAGGGTGTTCCCCTAAATTGGTTTTTTTGGTTTTTTGGTGTTTTTGGATGTTTTAGTTTTGCAAAAAAACTAACTTGTTCCACTAACTAGTTTTTTGGTTATTATAGTTTTGCCAAAAAACTAACTTGTTCCACTAAGAGCATCCTCATCAGGGGAGGCAAATCCCCGTGATGGTTATTTTGTTGAGTTAAAGGGAGAAAAACACTCTAAAATCAACCTCAACAAGTATTTGGCTAATTTGCAAAAGTTGTAGCTTTGCTACAGTAACTCGATATTTGGCTAAAGGCACTATTCACAGGTTAGGATTAGTTTAATAGTTTCTCTCTCCCTGAATTCTCTCTCTCTCTCTCTCTCTCTCACTTTTTATTTTTTACAAATTAAAATATTTATAACTTTTATTTTTCATATCCAATGTTGGAAAAAAATACACATTTAAAATATACTCGATGACATCTATCAAATAAGACTAACATTGGATATGTAATTATGTATTAAAATCTACTCGACAAGCTCATAAATATTATCGGAGTCCCATAATATGTTTTCAATATTTGTAATTATTTTAAAAAGTAGAAAATAAAAATAGAAAAAAAGAATAGTTTAATAAAGTAAAGTTATAATAGAGAGTCTGATTCTGTGTGATTTTAGAAAAGTGGCTAGCCTATAAAAGGTGTTCTTGAGGTCAAATTTGGTCTAAATTTTGTTGAGGCTGCTGAGGATGCCCTAACTAGTTTTTTGTTTTGCAAAAAAACTAACTTGTTCCATTAAACTAGTTTTTTGTATGTTTAGTTTTGCAAAAAAACTAACTTGTTCCACTAACTAATTTTTTTGGTTTTTAGTTTTGCAAAAAAACTAAGTGGTTTTTTGTTAGTGGAATGAGATAGTTTTTGAGTTAAAACAAAACTGTTTTTTTTTTAGCGGAATGGGGCCTGAGTCGATTGACTTGACTTCTTGTGGAGGTTTAAAGATTGAAGTAAATAAAAATATATTGGATGGTAGCGTGTTTTAAAGTTATTTTCCACAAGGTCTCGACTCCCAAGTGGTACTTACACATCCTCGTTTCTAAAAAAAGAAAAAAGGTTACGCGTCCTTGTTTAAAATAACAAAAATATTACTTCCTTCGTCCGGATTTGTTGTCCCTCCATTAATACTCCCTCCTTTCTAATTTGATAATCCACTACAATTTTTTTTTATTTTATCAATATGGATCTTGTTTGATAGATCTCATTGAGAACTTTAATACGGTGCAAAAAAATTTCAAAAATGTAAACACATTATTTTAAAAAAATAGTTTTTGCTTTGTTATTTTAAGTTTTAGAAAATGGGCAAAAAAGTAAAATTTCCGTACTTTTTCCTTTGACTTTTAAAAATGGACAAACATTTTAGGACTTGAAAATGTATGTTTGTAGACTAACAAATCCGGACGGAGGGAGTAGTAGGATACATAGAAAAAAGATTCTCGATAGATCGTTGAGTTGACAATAATGTCATTTTGTATTTATCTATAAGTAAATAATTTGTTAACATTTAAAAAAAAGAAATAAACAGTTCAGATTTACTATAATTCGAATTTCAACCATTAGTTTATTTTTCCTGAATGTTTACGGGGAAACTTTTCATATACCCCATCATCCTTCTTAAAATATGTCCCTTTTGCTGCATTTTTAAAATATTGCCTACGTGGTGCCTTTTTTTTTTAAATAGACTTGAAAACAAGGACGGAGGTAGAAATTTCACTATACAGGGGGGCGAAATTTTTTTCTAAAATATTTTGTAGGGATGAATTTTTTTTCTAAAAATATTTTGCAGGGACGAGCCTATATTATTCATACAATTTTTTTTATTTTTCTATATAATACTATAGGTTTTTATTTTTCTTCCAATGACGACCAACCCTACTGGCCCTCATCTGGCTCCATTCCATTTATGCTTCAAAAAATTCTCACTTTTATTGTACACACACAAACAATAATAAAATATAAATATATTATATTCTAGGGACGATCGATCCTACTGGCCCTCCTCTGGCTCCATTTATGCTTTAAAAAATTCTCACTTTTTTGGTACACACACAAACAATAATATAATATAAATATATAATACACTTGCTTCTCAATTTGCTTGTCTGCTTTCATTATTTCAGAACTTAAAAAAAAAAAATTGTTTTTTTTTTCTAGACTTATGATGCTTTTTGTTTAAAAACTATATAGGAGTATAAATTATAAATTAAGGCAATTTTGCAAACAAGTGTGTTGACATTTGAAAAGCAAATTGTGACAGAGGGAATATTTATAAAATCTACTCAATAAGATTTATATTAAACACAAAATTTTAAATAGATAAAAATTTTATGTTTTTAGCTAGTGTTTAAAATACTTTTTGTGTTAGACCCTCTGTGAATTCGTTGTAATGCTGCCAATAAGTGATGTTATTTCCATCGTGGATTTGGGGTTGATTACGAAATTCACAATATAGATACACACACACATATATGTACACACCAACTTTCCAATCAAGGATTCTAGTTTGAACAAAAATGGGTGTTTTCAATGGTTTAGAAAGTGTTTTTGCATAATCCGAACCGTCCAATGTGTTTAAAACGTGTTTTTAATTGTCCCCGCGAGATATCATAAAAAAAAAAAAAAGACCAAGAAGGGCTTGATCCGAGCAATTTTTCACAAAAACAACAGAGTCAAAACACATAAAACCAGCACAATCTAAGAACAGCCAACCTCTGATTTGCAGTAGACTTGGTTATCCTTTGCCAAGACTCAAGAGGACATACAAGATCTCACCTCAGGAACAATTTTGCCATGTAATTAGACCTCATTGGACTGAATAGTACTCTAAAAAATATACAGATTTCGAGCTTTATATGCCTGATAGATGGCAGCAGCCATGGCACAATAGACTCTACTGGAAAAAGAGGACCTTTTTTATGTGAATAATAGCCCAATTTACTTCCTCAAGCCCAATTTACTTCCTCAACTAAGCCTCTTGGGCTTCTACAAATACAACACTTGCCAAGGAGTTGCACCCAAATCTTACTTGATACAGGACACTCAAAAAACAGGTGAGAGTGGGATATTTCCCCTGAACCGCCATACAGAAAGGTGAAGTTGAGGGTTGTCATCATCATCCAGTTGTGACATTGTGAGGAACGACAATTCTTTTGCCCTCCCGTGACTCAGCCATGGCTCAATTTGCTTCGCGAAGCACAAAGACCCTGCTATTCGGACAGAAGTTACTCCTTTCTTCCTCCTTTTTGCACTCATATCGAGTAATTATTTCATGGCATTGGGGCACTGCCAAGCGATTCCGTATCACTCTTATCCGCTAGATATTCATGTGGGGCCTAATACAATATGTGGTGGATAAGTTTGTTGGGACACCACACAGCGGTGCCCTGGCCAAGACCATGGAATAATTGGGTGCTTAGTCTCTGACATGTAATCATTGGCATCAGTGTTTAGAACAGGCACAAGTATATCTCAAAGAATGATGTTGAGGTAATTTAATTATTTTGGACGGAGTCCATGTGTATTTGACGGTTTCTGATTCATTCAAATATGTGAATATCTGAGTACCTGTGCACATTCTACTTTTTTTTTTTTTTTTGCTAAGCAAAGAAAGATTTTAGTAATCATTGGATGAACAAAGTATAAACACATATTAAAAGGAATATGACCAAGAGGCGTCACAACCCGAGCAATGATCCCAACAAAGTTGACAATAAGGCAAAGCCCACAAACTATTACAATCGCGAAATTAGAAATTATAAGCATTGGCAATTTACTAAAAGCTGCATGTACACATTCTATAAAAATACATTTCTGACTCAACTACTATTGGTTTTACTTTCATCATTGGCTTTACTAGATAGAACTCGCACATGGACTCCAGCTATCCTGAGAGAAACTTCAGGGGTAACCAGCTACTAGACGGTTCAATTGGTCTTTCACCCCTATACCCAAGTCAAGTTTCATTTCTCAAGCTCTTCTAAGCCAAGGCGAAACAAGAGTCCCCATATGAGCCACTACATCAAACCGCTTTGGAAGACCATCAATGCCAACAAGCTCACTCACTGAACCCGTTTGGAGATTATGACGCAGTAGCGCCCCATGATCATACACCATATAAACCTCCCAGTCTTCAAGAAAACACACAATTTCAACATTCCTAATGCTTCGCCCGATATTTTGTTCATTTACGGTGAAAATACGAGACCAAGAGTCTATAAAGGGATAACTGTCCATGACCCATATCTCAATACAATTGTCCAATGATGTATTCAAAATTAAAAGCTTCCCTTTGAATGATCTTAGAGAAAATTTCCCGCGTCTTAATTCCAGTTCGGGAGGCAGAATGATATTGAGTTCTTCGGTGTCCATATCGAATGAAACAATACGATTAGCATCGTCGACCCAATGAAGAGCTCCATTCACAAATGCTTTGCAAGCTGATTGTCCTAATCTCAGAACAGGGTTGTTGTCCTTAAATCTCCAAGTGCTATCCCCAAGAGTATACACGCAAACCTTTTGTCCCACAAGAACAAAATTGCTATCTCGAATATCTATAATTGCAAGTACTTTGTATTTGTTGGTCATTGGGGCTAAACCGAATCCTATAATAATATTACCAGGTATGTCTCGCCTGCCAATTGGTGGGGGGATTTTGATATGCTTTCCAGTACAAGGATTACATATACAAATCTCGTACCTCTTCATTGGATGCACCAAGCAGATCAGACCATTGCAAGAACCCATTACTCGAAATTCGTGGAATTTTGGTATCTCTAAGTTGAGTTTATTGCAAGAGTACCCATTTGGGGTTTCTTCGTTTTGTACAAAATACAGGGTGTTGAGATTGTAACCTGTAAGGAATATGAAATGGAGAAAAACTGTATTACACTTCTTTTTTTTTCCGGTAAATTGTATTACACTTCTTGATTGACTTGATTACATAGGGAATTCTATTTCTAGACTTGTTTGTATTACGATGCACTAATAAGAAGAGAATTCCAAAGTCAAAATATGTGCCCTTAAGATTGTAACTGGTATTGTGTTGAAACCCAAGTGCAAAGACATTTTTTTGATCGGCAAAGAAGAAATTTTTTTTGTATGGCGAGCAGGCACCATGTGGTGCCTGTGCACGCACATCCGGCCGTCCAAACGTGTTTTGGACGGTCCAGATTTCTCCCTCTCCTTTTTCTCTCTTTAAATCCAGCCCGTCCAAAAGTGCTTTGGATGGCCGAGATGTGCGCTCGGACACCACGTAGGATGGTGCCCGCTCGGCACTGAAAAATTGCTCACAAAGAAGATAAATATATTAGAAACTCATGACAGGTACATCGAGAAGAGGCAGGCCTCTAACCAGCCAGAAGCCCAGAAAACTAGCAAAACAAGAACTATGCTAACACTTACCTTTTTCTCTGCATATGTTATCAGTGAGGATGAGACTGGGATTCCTTTGGGATGAAAACTTGAGGTGCTTGTCCACAAAGATAGGGTCGTGTGCTAAATCGCACATAGCCCTGCAGGAACTCCTAACTCTGAGAAAAGATTTGATAGGCAATCTTGCAACTATTTCTTTGGTTAGATCTTCTAAAAAGGGGTCCTCAATTTTTTCTGAAAAGGGTTCCATAATTGGATCAAGTTGATGCTATTTTGGAATTTAGATGATGATGCAAAGGGGAATTTAATACGCAGGTAAATTGAGAGAGCACCTATCTATTGGATATATAGTTATAGTTGATTCATTTATACACGCAATATAGATAATAACTGGGATGGAGCATCCAGGCACTACCCAACAAACGAGATCACAATAAGTAGAAGAAAATTACAACAGTACAGTCCCCATGGGTTACAGGCAGAGGTGTCAAACGGGTCGTGCCGTACCGGCATGACCCATTTAATTTTGTGCTAACCTTGCTTCGTGTCGTGCCTACTCGTTTACTTAATTGCGCCGTGTCGTGCAGTGTCTGTGCCGGCACATCTCCGAGTTTCGTCAATTTTTTTTTGTATAATCTAGCCGAATTCCGTTTAATTTAGCCGAGTTTCGTCATAAACAAAATTGTATATTTAATAACTATAGCTATATTTATTAAACAAATATTTTTTTGAAAGACAACAAAATTAAATTTTTTTGGTACATTTAAAATTAGTATTTGTTGTGTCGTGCCTTGGGCCATGCCCTGTGCCATGTCTTGTCTAGCCCACTTCCGTGTCGTGCCCTTGTTGTGTCTGTCTAGACCGCGTTGTGCAGTGCCCGACCCAGTTCCGTGCCGTGCCCGTCTAAAATCGTGCTTGTGCTGTACCGTGCCACATTTAAACGTGTTGTGCCCGTGCTAGCGAAAGAGTCCAAATGCAAGAAAAGGCTGAGCGCGAAGCTTGTGGTCTGTTCCTTTCCCAACTACAGTTGAACTTGCCTGAAGGAAATCTTTGATCTTCTTATCAGGAAAGAGTTTGGTTACCAAGTTCAGTTACCATAAGCGGAAGTGAAAACCTTATATCTCCGATATGTAAGATAGAATGTCAGTTTAAAATCTATTTGGGTAGATAGTATAACTTGTTTGACACCTCTAGTTACAGGATCCCACCCTGGGGTCTCACATGATCTGGCATTCACTAATTTTAAAAAAAAAAGATTCATATAATTTGAAAAAAGTCAGCTCAATTGGATAATTGTAGTAATTGTTTGACCAAATTGTTTTGGAATTAATGATTTCGAATTTTGAATTAAAAAGCAAAATCATACTTCAAATTAACAAGCTAATTTTGGAAGACATTTCAATAAAAAATTTAAAATTAGTAAACAATTCAAATCATTTGTGCAGAACTCCGAAACACTCGTCGATACACTATAGGTGAACGTGCGGTTCACACTTTTGTCCTACTTGTTTATAAGATTCTCTTGTATCTTTATTATTTTGGATGGCTACTATGTGGGGGAGTCTAAAGACTCTAAACCCACGACAGTCAGAGGACGACTTTCGTTTGGTCATTTTTTAACACTATTGTTTTTGTTTTTTTAGACACAAATCAAGAATATCAATATCAAATCATCAACTTAAGCAAGACTAGTCATCCATGGAAGGTAACTTTACAAAGAAGAAAAAAGAGAATTCCAAATCATAATGTGAGCATTTCTAGTAGAAGAAACACAATATGGTACTGAATACCGACCCATAGGGTGTGGAGCCACTTTGAGGTTCAAAACAAATGATCGGATTTGTTCATTAATTTTAAATAAATTTTCAATATATATATATATAATCAGTTTAATCAGACAATTGTATTGCTTGATCCCATTGTCTATCTTTTCTTCAAAATTATTTAGAATTAAAGATGTTGAATTCTGGATGAAAAAATTAAAAGATCGGACCAAACCTCTAAAATCATTGAGCTGATTTTGAAGAACATTTCAGAAAATTACTGTAACATAAATAATTCGGTTCATTTGTGTGGGACCCAGAAACCCTGCTAACAAAAAACAATTTTTTCTAAAACCGAGACAAGTCATTCTCTCATAATACATCACATAAAAAACCCGTGAAAAACCAATTTATTAAAAAATCCACCGCTTATTTGGATAGCTACCATTTGGGGGAGTCTAAACCCATGTTAGTCAGAGGACAACTTTCGTTTGGTGATCTTCAGAATCTTGTCTGTTCAGAGATGCAAGGGGCCAAATGTTGAGGTGGGCCATGGGGGTGTGACTCACAGGGGAGCCCACAATTTCTTTAGTCATTTTTTCAGGAAATAAATCTACTACGTGGAGGACATTTACTGGTAGCCACGTTTGATCTACGTGGATTGACTTGTTGCCGAGGTCTAAACGACAAAGTACTATGCCTTAGGCGGATATTACCTAGGCCTGTAAATTGACTGGATTGAATCCGGATTTGATCCGAAAAATCCTAATCCGAAAGAAATACGTACTTTGGGAGTGATCCAATCAGGTTCATTGACAAGACTAGTGTGATCTTAATGTAACAACAAAATAAAATACACTATAAGTTTAAGCTTTCAGCTGACGATATGAGTCATTTATTTGTAGGCCTGAATGTATTCATATTAATCCGTTCCACCTGAACAAAAGCAACAATTAGTTTCTTCTAGTCTATTTTTCTTACAACTAATAGGAATTGATCAGACTTTTACTGGTTCTGATCATCCTAGTTTTTGCGGGAATGATAAACAAATCTAGGCTTACATAGTACAGTTTGAATTATCAAGTGAGACCATAATGAATCTCATTTTTACATAATACAAAAGATTAAGGATTATCATATAAGAGGGTTTTGATTTCATACTCATGATAAGAGGGTTGTAATCCCTCTATCAGTTTTTGCAGTCTAATAATTATAGAATTATCTCAATCAAATGCAAATTAAAAATATACAAAGTTTTATACCTCATATCCACTAATACGAAGAATCAAACAAGTTGACGGAAATTTTGTGAAGAGATGCGATACAAGATGCAAATTTTATGCCTAGATGAATACTGACTTTTATTTCCTTGCAGAAGTACCGCGAATGTGGGCGATTTTTATGGAAACGTAATAAGTTAGGCCAATTAATTTGTACTTCGCTTGGGACTGGGAAGCCCGTTTTTCTACCCCTTAAATAATGCATGAGAGTACCACAATCAAACTCAGCGAGGCAAGTAAGGCCACAAACCCCGTTATTCGGACAAAAGTTACTTCTCTTTTTGCTGTTTGCACTCAAATCTCTCCTAGTCTCTCATATGCAGTCATCGGCATCAACGCTGACCTACACATATCCGGATACAGATTTATTCATAATCATTCTGTATATCATAATCATTTTGTATATGTGAGACCCACAATAGTATTACGGGGTCTTTGTGTATCGAAAGCTTTAGGAGACATCTATATCTCTGAATCTATAGAACGAAGTATGTGTGCTCAAACTATATGGAAACTCATAATTGGAAATCATTGACATTGCGAATTTATAAAGAGGTACATTTAAATGAAGTACACACACGGACGTTACAGACTCAACCATAATTGGTGGTTATTTTAATCAAGTTCCATTTCTTCATCTATATTTCTGAGCTGAGGTGAAACAAGAGTCCCCACATGAGCAATGAAACCGCTCTAGAAGAATATCAATGTTAATAAGCTCACTTGGCAAGGTCGTCTGGAGATTATAACGAAGTAGAGCCCGATGATCGTACACCATCAAAACATCCCCATATTCAAGAAAACATACAATTTCTGGCATTCCAGATTTTTCACCCGAGATGCTGTTCATTTGCAGTGAAAGTATGTTTCCAGGACTCTCCAACGCCGTAATTATCCATGACCCATATCACGATTCGATCACCAAATGATCCAATCAAAATCATTAGTTTCCCTTTGAATGCTCTCAAAGAAAAACTCCCGCTACCTAATTCGAGTTCAGGGCGTGGAATAACATTGCATCGGTGCGATGATTTTGTTGTATGGATAGTTGTACCCCTAAAACCTTTAAAACAGAAAAGTTGGCATCTTGACTTTAGGTGGTTAATTGAGGAAAGAGTTTGAGAATTGAGAATTGAGAATTGCAAACCAATCAATAAAAGACAATTAATGTGTGATGTGAACTTATATTTGGTGATGTCTGTGGTGGTCAGAATATCTGACTCACTTCTCTTCAACTCAGATGAATTGGGTTGTTGCTCCTGGGTTGAACCTTCTCACGAGCTTCGCTCCTGCACACTGAGCGAACTTATTAGTACCACACCGAACCGTGGAGTCGGAATGGTACTCTGTCGATCAAGTTAGTGCTTGAAAGAGAGAAGTAGAAAGTACTCAGATCTAGGGTTTCAGTATAAGATTGTGCATACCTCTTTTGGCTGATCAAGTTACTTTTCATAGGTGGAGATTGACTTGCCCTCCAAGCACCCCGTGCACGTCACGCACGGTAGCCGCTCGAGTGACATAACTATTGATGTAGCCAAGCATCATTGCTAGTAGCACGTGCAGCCCACCTCTTGATGTGTCTCACAACCATCTGAGGGACATTACTCGTGACATTTGAGCAAGGTGGCTATACATGGAACATAACTGCATCTCTCGAGTCACGTAAATCTGACCCGTACCCGAGCAATCGGTACCTGTGATTCTAGCCTATAAGCGTTTGGATCATGAGCATGAGCCTATGAGCCCACTAACCACAATATCGCTCGGGATGGGACCTCTTATCGCTTGGCTTGGGCTTGGGTATCCCAAATGAGCCTTAGCTCCTTATCTTCTAGTCTAATTGGGCTTGAGCCTCTTTGTTACACTTATTCCGGGGACATGGAGTTGTTGTTGTGCAGCTCATGCACAGTAGGTGTTGTGCACCATCCGTTGCTCGGAGGATGGCCTAGGTTCACTTTCGCAGCTTTGCATCCAAACCTTTCGTTGTTGTGCGTGTAAGATGAAATCTGAGCCGTCGATCCGAGCAGCCGATGGCCCAGATGGTGCACAACACCTGCTGTGCATGGGCTGCACAGCAGGAACCTCAAATCCTTATTCTGGCCCCCACAATGTGTTTTTAGAATTGATTGTAAAAACAAAAAAAAGCACAAAATTATGGAAGATAATAAATCTGATGGCTCAATTCGTTTCATAGTTTAGTTTAGTTTTGTAATCATTACCTATTTTTCTCTCCAATTATTATCCCCATATCTAATTATTACTTTCATTTCTCTCTATATCTCTCTTCACTCATTACTCCTTTCTCCAATTATTACCTCTATTCTCTCTCCATTTATTACCCATATCTTCAAAACTAAACTAAAGTAAAACTATTAAATGAACAAGGCAATGTAATCACCGGCATCGAAGTCAAAAGCAGGAAAATAATCTCAAAATGGGAAATAATTGTCATTGCGAAATTGTAAAGAGCTACATGTTGGTGTATGTGTTACAAATACATGCATTGCCGACTAACCACAACTGGTGTCACTTTTGTCAAGATGCATTTTATCAAGTTCAATTTTGTTCCTCTATTCTAAGCACAGGTGAAACGAGAATTCCCACGTGAGCAAATGCATCAAACCGCTCTGGAAGACCATCAATTCTAATAACCTGGGCCGCTAATGTCTTTTCCAGATTATAAAGAAGTAGAACCTGATGATCATACGCCATCAGAACCTCCCCATCTTCAAGAAAACACACAATCTCAACGTTTCGTATGTCTCGCCCGATATGTTGTTCATTTATGGTGAAATTACGAGTCCAGGACCCTGCATCACCATAATCATTCATGACCCACATCTCGATTCGATCACCAAATGATCTGTTCAAAATCATTAGTTTCCCTTTGAATTCTCTCAAAGAAAAACTCCCGCTTCCTAATTCCAGTTCAGGAGTCGGAACAAAATCGAATTCTTCCGTGTCCATAGCGAATGAAACAATATGCTTATCATCGCAAACCCAATGAACAGCTCCATTCACGAATGGTTTGACAGCCGATTGTCTTAATCTCAGAACAGGGCTATTCTCTTTAAGTCGTTTCCAAGTGGTATCCCCTAGAGTATAGACATATACCGTTTGTATCAAGCGATTGAAATCGCCATGTTCTGAGGAATCTACAATTGCAACAACTTTGTATTTGTTTATCTCTGGGATTACACCAAATCCCACAAATATAAAGTGAGGTCTGTCGTCCCTGCTAACTGGTGGGGGAATTTTGTTATACTTTCCGGTACAGGGATTGCAAACATAAATCTCATACCTCCTGTCAGGATGCACCAAACAGATTAGACCATTGCAAGAACCCATTACGCGAAATTCTTGGAAGCCTGGTATTTCTAAGCTAACTCTGTTGCAAGAGTAATGATTCGGGGTTTCTTCATTTTGTACAAAGTACAATTTGTTGAGATTGTTACCTGTAAGGAATATGAAATGGTGAGAAACTGGAGAAATTAATGTATGCTTAAGATAGATCGTGGGTAGTGGCCGATCAAGAAATTTTGAATAGAAGGTCCACTTATTCGTTATGCGCTTGCTTTTAATTTTTTTTTTTCCCCTTTCACAATCAAGTTCAATGTTATTTCCGGTTTGTTCAATATATTTTGAAGAACATTCAGTTTGAACAAGCAATCTACATATGAGCTAAAAAAAAAAAACCAAAAGTATAACGGTTATCAAAAGTCATACCTTTCAAGAACACGTTATAAGCAATAGATTCACCATGAAAATCGAGCAACTCAAATCTCAATTATAAAGATATTCGTGACAAAACAAAACTTGTACGTTACAATAAAAAATAGCCGGTAGGTGATTTTCAAGAGAAAAATGTTGAAGCAAATTGTTCAGGCTATTATTATTAGTTTTGAGGCTTATTAGAGTCTATGAATCAATAATTTCTAACTAATACGAGCGCTGGCGAAATATTTTCAAGATGCAAATGAAAATCATATAGGTTCAATTGTGTTCTAAAGAGTAATTGTTGAAAACCCAAGTGGATGCTTGACCCCTGCACACACCTTGAATCCACCCCTCATCATGAGGGTATACTATTATACTATTTGTCGAAGGAATAGTAGAGTACCTGAAGAGTTTTTCCGAAATTATCCGAGAAAAAGAATCTTGGAATCTTGAATATGAGAATTTGTCTAAGAGATTACCTACTCTGCATCTGTTATCAATGACGAGGAGACTGGGATTTTTTTGAGATGAAAACTTCAGATGCTTGCCAACAAAGTTCGGGTCGTCTATGAGATCGCGGATGCCGCTGCTCACAACCCTGGCTCTGAGAACAGATTTGACGGGTAATCTTGAAAATATTTCGCTGTTTATATCTTCAGGAACCCCGCTCATAATTTGATAGGATTACTCTAAGCAAGCCAGACAAATGAACAGTACATGTTCATTTTTATACACACTAAACAGAAAATAATTGGAAATTGCCCAAACAATTTATTTTAATCAAATTCAACTCATCAGTTGCGTGCTTTTTTAAAATTTTCAGTGATGTATACATGGCAATCGATAATTGGGATGCAGCATTTCTACGAAGTGAACAAGTGAGATCACAACGTGCAGTAGAATAAGAATGCCAGACTAAGTACCAACCTAATAAGGCGCATTCTATATGTTCATTTCTACCCGCTAAACAGAAAATAATAGGAAATTACCCAAACAAATTTAATTTATTGGTTCCGTGTTTTTAAATTTTCCAATTTTGTGATATTATTTTTTTTAAACACGTCTTAATAATTTAGATATGCAGCATTTCTACGCTGAGCAACAAAACCAGATCACAATGCAATATAATAAAACCTACACGGTCAAAACCCATTTTAGTAAAAGCACAACGTAAGCTCACACAGTCAGTCTCGATTCATCTTCGAGATTTGGCTAATTTAAAAAAACTGGTTTTTTGGTTTTTTTCGTTGTCTTTATTCAAAAAAAAATTGTATTTGTTAGTTTTGCGTCAAGATTTTGTGATTTCTGGATTTATCTCGTCGAGACGAATCCAAAGAGTATAAAATTATGGTAAAAAATAATAGTTTTTTTAATAAAGCCAAAAATAAACCAAAATAAACTAGTTTTTTGGATTATTTTTCGCCTTTATTCACAAAACTTTAAGTTTGGCTAATAATTTTATACTTTTTAGATTCCTCTAGTCGAGATAAGCCAAGAAACCATAAAAAATCGACCGAAAACTAACTAACAACACACTTATCAACTATCCGTTCATGTAGAGTCCACACAATTAATATTGTACCTCACAAGAATATGTGGTCGACAAAAACATTTCGGCACCACGTTACAACGGTATTGCGAATTATCTTTTGGTGCTGCATTTGGTGTTTGAACTTGAGTCTTTGGAAAAGCTTAATGCTGTTTTGGAGGGAAGGTCTACTTTGTTGGAATTTTTCTCTTCTGGTTGGCAACTTGCCAATCAAATGTTATTCTTTTTCCCTTTTGGTCCTGGCCGGCCTATGATTGTCGTTGTTCGGGCGTTCCAACTTTGTTTGGTTGTTCGGGCATTCCAACTGTGTTTGGTGGCTTGTGCTCCATTGTGATATTATGCTTGTGTCCCTTTACTCTTTGTAATATGGTTTCAAAGATTAATAGATCTCTTTTTTGCCCTTAAAAAAGAAAATAATAAAAATAAAAGGGATGAGGTGGTCGAATCTGGTGACTCACATTGGAGCCCAATTTCTAAATCATTTTCAGCCAATAAATGAGTACCACAATTTCACATGATATACTACTGGGTCAAGACAGCTTGGGCTGATGTTGGACAAGATTTGGAAAGGTTTCATATTCGATTTTTCATTGTTTTTTCCTAAGGAAGTTTTGGTATGCTAAAAATGTTACGTTTTCTTTATTGGAGTTGATTTTGTTTTTCCATTTTACTAGAATTTTTTTTTATTTTAATGAGAGGCAATGTCATAGTCCGGCTTGAAAGCAATATAGACCTCATCACAATAAAATAGAATGAACAAAAACTATCAAACAATTTAGACCCGAGCAAAGCACTAGCAGACTGAATGGCACATACTGCGAACGCAGACCAACAACAAGGTTGGCCAATAGAGCTAGTCATCAACTTGGTAATAGAGGATAGGTGAAAGGAGATAGGGATGTGATGAGGGCGGGGTGGCTAAAGGGGAGGGGGTGGAGGTGGAGGTGGAGGTGGGAGGCAGCAGCCTTCCTCCTTAGAAAGAGAAGAAGGTATTCGATCACATGATTTCATTATTTTACTAGGATTCTTCCAGTATAAGAATTAGGGTTTATGTTTTGGTAATTTTCTTACTTATTTTTTACCTCATGTCCCAGTCGTAATTAATTGGACTATTTGCTATTACTACAAAAACAGGATTGTAACTTGTAAGGCTTAGGAGAATTTTTTTTTTAATTCAATCATTAAAGGACTGTTTGGCAAAGCTGAAGCTGAAAACTGAAAACTGAAAATTAATTACTGAATGCTGAATTTATTAAGCTAATAAGTTGTTTGATATGTACTGAATCTTAAGCACTGAAATAAATAAGTTGTTTAATCTGTATAAGGGGCTGAAGTATTCAAATCACTAATTTTCTTCCTCTGTCTTTCATATATTCATACTGGAATGCATAAATGAAAAAAAAAATTACATTTATCAAAATAATAAAAATATGCAGAATATTGGGAAGATGGTGGTATAGCAGTGATAATATTAAATTCACTAATTTTCTTACTTTGCCTTTGATTTCATATATTCATACTGGAATAAGAAAATGAAATTAGTAAATGAAAAAAAAATGTACATTTATCAAACTAATAAAAATATACAGAATTTTGGCAAGATGGTGGTATAGCTATGGTGGTGGTCGTGATTGTGGAGTGGTGGTTGTAATTGTCGACTGGTGGCCTCGTGGCGGTGGGGGAGTGATGATGTATAGCGGTGGTGCCATGGCGATGTAGTGGCGATAGTGGTGGTGGGAGTGGCAGAGTGGTGGTGGTGGTGATAGTATTGGTGGGAGTGGCAGAGTGGTGGTGGTGGTGGTGTATTGGCGGAGTGGTGGTCGGAGTAACGGCGGTAGTGGTGATGGTACGTAGTGACGGGGTGGGAGTGGTGGTGGTGGAAGTGGCAGATTGGCGGTTGAGTTGTGGTGGTGGGGTGGCGGCTACAGTGGTGGTGGGGGTGGCGAAGTGGCGGTTATAGTGGTGGTGGGAGTGGCGAGGTGGTGGTGGTATAGTGGTGACAGTGGTTGTAGGAGTGGCAGAGTAGTGGTGGTGGTGGTGTGAATCAGACATCTCTCGATATTTCTTGTGCGAGACGTTCCTTTTCTTATGGATTCAAAAGTCTTCCATTACAACGATATCTAACTCATTCATCTACTAGAACGCTATTTAGTTGTTTTTTCACTAATACACTACCTCAAGTATAAGAGTGAGGTTGTCTCTTGTTTCAATGGCCGCGGGCGAAATTAATCCAGTAAAAAACCCTAACTACAGTGGTCACAGAGAATTGACGCCTTGTGAGGTGCATTCGAGAGACAACAGCATCGATGACAAAGAATCAAGATCTATCGGTTGGGATCAATCTCAACACCAATAGACCACTAGCAGGTAAACGTGCTATGTCTCGTATCCAATAGGAATGTTGGCATTAGTCATGGTAACTTAGGAACCCCAACCTGTAGATCTATTTTCTATTACTTCATCATCGTCCAAAGATTAACTGTTCGTTTCTCGTATATATACCTGTGTGTGTGTGTTTGTTTGTTTTTGAATAGTTTTTTTGAACTGTTCTGTAGATCTGAGATCTGATTTCTGTTCGTCCATCTCTCTGTCTCCATGAACCGAACTGACCTCCGAACCAAAACCAAACCGAGCTATAGAAAATCGGTTTCGGTTCCTTGTTCCCTCTGAATCGGTTTACTCAGTTCACTCAAAATTCCCACTGAACCAGATCGAACCGTAGCTCTCTAACAAAACTCCAACAATCCTCTCTATTATCAGAGAGAGAGATGGTTAACAGTAGCTCTCTAAATGGGAGAGATATTAAGAGAGACATTGTTCATCCATGTAGAATAAAGAGCTTTTTGTTAAAGCTTTTGAGGGGTCGATTTGGACTTTACTTCTCTATGAATGCTAAAATTCTCTTTTAAAGAGGCTTGTTGGGTTGCTAACAAGCCAATGTCCAAATCAATCCCCCACCAGCCTCAACAAAAAGCTTTTTATTCTACATGGATGAATAGTGCCTCTCCTAATCCCTCCCCATTTAGAGAGCCATTGTTCACCAACCTCTCTCCCTCTCTCTCCCTCTCTCTCTCTGTCTCTCTAATAGAAAGGATTGTTGGAGTTTTGAAAGAGTGTGAGTAGGTAAAGTAAAAAATGTACACTATTTATTACTCTCTCCGTCCCAATTTAAATGCTCCCTACGATTATGCGTGTTTTTTTAAAATCCTTATAGTTTTCATTCTATAATGTATGCAATATGGATATTATTTGATAGATCTCAATTAGTTCTATTAGACAAATTTTTTAAAAACTTTGAAAACATTACCAATAAAAAGATATAGACGTTTGAAAATGACACGGATATACGTAGGGAGCATTTAAAATGGGACGGAGGGAGTAGTATTTTTAACTCAAATTTGCTGAGACTGTTTGGGGATGTTCTTAGGGCATCCACAACAGATGACCCAAACCAGCTCCTCTCCCTATTTTACCGAGATCAAGAGCAAAAATGAGCTCCAACAGACGACTCAAACGGGTGAACAAAATACAAACGTGAACAGTGGCTCCCCAAATCACCCCATATTTGGTCAGCCACTGTTCACCCCCTATTTATTTTTTAATCATTTTCCCCTCACCCTCTCTCTCTCCACGCAGCACCTCGATAGCATCTCTCCCGCATCAACAGTTCGACGGCATCTGGCGACGGCGAGTTCTGGAGGTCTGGGTCGGTCGGCGTTGGGTCGACCGACGTTGGAGGTCTGGGTAGGCCAGAGATGGAGTTCTGGGTTCGCCAGATGGGTTTCGATCTGGGTTCGTTCGACTTGGCCGACGGCGATGGTGAAATCTTCGTTCGACGGCGAGGGCGAGTTCTTCCGGGATATGGGGGTTCGACGGGATCTGGGGGTTCGACGGCGACGGCGAGTTCTTCCGGGATATGGGGGTTCGACGAGATCTGGGGGTTTGGGGCATATGGGTGTGTACTGTGTATGTATATATGTATATGTATATATGTGTTAATATATTATATTATTTTGAAAAGTAAAAATCAGTATTTTAATAATAGAGAGGTAGTATAGGTAGTATTGTTGGAGTGTTGAAAATGACATTGGTAGATAAAGCACTGTTCAGTAATTTATTTGGCTCAAAATTTGTTGAGTCTTGTTGTGGATGCCCTTAGAACCCTATTCTAAAGAGGAAGACAGACACCACTTTAATGGCGTGACCACGTGATCATGATAGGTAAACGCCCCATGATGTGGTGGGCGCGCCGGCCACATGATCGAGAAGTCGCAGCGACGGATTGGTGAGCGTAACAGAGATGATTTTAGGTAGTGTTGGTTCTCGTCCGAAACTCTTCACGGGGTCATCACTCGTCAGGATGCGTGTATCAAGTCACCTTTTGGTGTTTCTGACGTATTGGAGCTTCCATATTACTCTTATTTTACTCTCTGTCCCAAATTGTTAGTCGTCTACAGATTTCAATACTTTTATATTGTTCATATCTTTTAGTCTATAATATAATTTATGTGCAATATGCATCTTATTTGATAGATCTCAATTAGTTTTATTACATAAAATTTATTTATATAATCTTTTAAAATATTATAGATTAAAAGATATGAATAGTTTAAAAATTGCATTAAAATCCGTACATGAACAACAATTGGGACGGAGGAAGCCATGGAGTTCCACGCATACTAAGACAAAGTGAGCAATACTTTTGACAGTATACTGGAAAAATTCAAAATGCCCCCCAAACTTTGACCTCAATATAAAAAATACTCCCAAACTTTCATTTTTTTTCATCCGTACTCTTAAACTTCAATTCCATCATAAAAAATACTCCCACTTAACGGTTTTTGAGATCCGTTAAGCTAACTAACGGGAAATACTGGTTTGGAGTTTAACGGATCTCAAAAATCGTTAAGTGGCCAAAAACGACGTCGTTCTGGGACTGTTTTTTCAAACTTTGTTTCCAAAAGAGTATTTTAAAAAAACAAACAAACTTTTTTCAAAAAAATTAAAATAATCATTTTAAATTTTATTTTCAACAAATTTTTTTCAAAAAATTAAAAAAAATGATTTTAAACTTTATTTTCAACAAATGTTTTTCAAAAAATTAAAAAAAAATTGTTGAAAATAAAGTTTGAAAACATTTTTTTTAATTTTGGAAAAAAATTTGTTTTTTAAACTTTTATTTTCAACAAATGTTTTTCAAAAAATAGTTTTTTCAAAAAAAATTAAAACAGTTTTATCGAAAAATTGCTTGCAAACTTTATTTTCAAAAAATGTTTTTCTTAACACACACTTAGAAATATTTTTTGAATGAAAAAATAGTTCTTTTTGAAAATATTTTTACAAAAATGTAATTTTGACAAACTTATTTCAAACTATATTTTTTCAAAGTAACTGTTTAAAACTTTGATTTTCAAAATTACTTTTTTGTAAAAATATTTTCAAAAAGAACTATTTTTTTATTCAAAAAATATTTCTAAGTGTGTTAAGAAAAACATTTTCAAAAATAAATTTGGAAAGCAATTTTTTTAAAAAACAGTTTTAAATTTTTTTGAAAAAACATTTGATTTTTAGTTTTTTGAAAAACATTTGTTGAAAATAAAGTTTAAAAACATTTGTTTTGAAAAAAACAAGCCCAAAATGACGTCATTTTAGGCCATTTAACGGTTTAGAGTGTCCGTTAAGCTCCAAGTCAGCAAATCCCGTTAGTTGCCAAATGGATGCAGACGGTGGTAGTAATTTTGATGACGGAATTGAAGTTTGGGAGTAAGGATGAAAAAAATGAAAGTTTAGAAATATTTTTGATATTGAGGTAAAAGTTTGGGGGCATTTTGAATTTTTCCCACAGTATACACGAGTTGATAGGATACATGAGAGTCAGGACAATGGCTCAAATTCACGTGCAGATCCTGGATTAGGGTCCACGGTCTCACCTGACAATATGAGCCGCATTTTGTAAGCCTCAATATATTTTATATATCGATTGAAATAAAATTTATCCGATCCACCTGAACATGAACAAAAGCGACAATCAGTGTCTAACCATCCATTTATCTTGTAACTAATACGATTCGATCAAAAAGAGAAAGAGAAAGATTTGATCAAATCTAGACTTACACAATCACAATAGGCTTTTTGAATCAATTGAGACTGTTATGAATATCATTTTATACCATTTGAAATGATTAAGGATTATCATATACGAGGATCTTGATTTTGTAAAAAGATGATCTCCTACTACATTAATACTATAATTTAGAGAGGCATTCGGCTTCAAGTCCTTGGTTTACGAATTCATCTTCTCAACAATGCAACCTTAAATTTCAAAATATCCCATGTCTTATTCAAAATATCACGTCAATCTTTCAAATTCAAACAATAAATGCTCCAACGAAATAGATCTAGCTTACATACTAATGTTTTTTTTATTAAAAAAAAAAAAAGTGATAGGAAAAAATATTTTATTTGATTCACATTTCGTGTATGAAATTTTGATAGTATTATATTTGTTCAATGCCTCGTCACACAAATATTTATTTTCTAAAAGCAACTAAATATTTATTAGTATCAATAAATTTTTGGCATTTGGTAAATCTATCAAAGTAATATTAAAAAGGATGATAATTTGTTCAATTCAGAACATTAATCAACTGAAAAATTACTATAGTGGATGCTATATCTCCGAAATGATAACTTTGACACCAAAAATATATTTTAACAATGATAATTTTATCAATTAAGGGCTATAAAACAACCTTTTTTATGTGTACACAATTTCATATTCCAAATGGATCTTGTTTTAAAGATCTCGTAGAGTAGGTTTCAAAAAAATATATTTTTTAAATTTTTTGATATGCATAGTAAAAGTTATAATTGGTTAAAGTTATAAATATAATTGAGCAATATATATATATATATATATAGGAAGCCGATCTACTAAGGACTCCCTCAAACAAAATTTGGTGCGGACCAAGCCATTTTTCTACTTTCCAGATCAAATTTTGACGATCCGAACCGCTCAATGTTTTTGTTTTTAACAAAAACTGATCGGATCAAGCCCTTCCGAGTATTTTTTTTTGAAGATTTTCCGCGTGGACCTTGGAAAATGCATTTTAAAAACATTGAGCGGTTCGGATCGTCAAAATTTGATCCGGAATGGTGAGGTCCGCACCAAATTTGGCTAAGGGAGTCCTTAGTAGATCATTATCCTATATATATATATACCCCTTCCAATAAGGGACCCTTATTTAAGTTTTCATGCAGACCTAGGGGTGTTTTTTTACTTTTCAGACCAAATTTCAACGATCTGAACCGCTCAATATTTTTAAAATATATTTTTAAGCGCCCTTGCGTGGAATCTCCCAAAAACAATACCCGAAAGGGCTTGATCCGATCAGTTTTCCATAAAAATTATATATATGTACAATTTTGATCGAAAACTAATCAGATCAAGCCCTTTTGGGTACCTTTTTTTTGTGAGATTCCACGCTAGAGCCCTTAAAAACACGTTTTAAAAATATTGAGTGGTTCAAATCGTCAAAATTTGGTCCGAAAAGTCAAAAATACCCCTAGATCCCCATGGAAACTTAAATAAGGGTCCCTTATTAGAAGTTTATTGTTTATGTATGTATATGTTTGGATAAGGATAATATGTAAACATGTGACAATTCTAGAGAGAGAAAGAAAAAGTTATGATTAGAAGATACTCCCTCCGTCCCAATTTAAATGTCCTCTACGGGAAATCGAGCTTTTTAAGAAGTTCAAATTGTTGCTCTAAATTTCCAAAAGTAACCTTAAAAACTGTGAAGTCAATTAAATGTATTTAAATTGCTCATATCCTTCAATATGGATCTCAAAAAATATGTCATATGGATCTTGTTTGATAGATTTCAATTAAATCTATTATACAAAATTTTCAAAATCATGAAAAATATTATATGTTGAAAGATATTGTCAATTTAAGAATGACATGAATATAAAAAATTGTCAAATCAATGAGTACTTTTTAGGGGTAGAATTGAAAGTTTGGTATGTTTTGATGGTTATTTATAGAAAGTGGACACTTATTTTGGGACATCCCAAAATAGAAAGGTGGACATTTAAAATGGGACGGAGGGAGTATTATTTAGTGGTTTTCAAACAAATTTCCACCACTTATCAAATGCTCAATGTCAATTTTTTTCTCAAACCACTACCAAAAGTTAATGGGTTCCGCAAATTAATCAATGATACATGATTTGGGACACTTTAAGGTAATATTTCATCCGCATGGGATAATGTTTAGCAATCCTAAACTCAAATGCGTGTAGGACAATGAGATGGCAGGGGTATTTTTGTGAGTTTTCTTGGAACAGGGTTTATGTGGAATGGGATTGACACGTGGCTTGGGGCCAGCTAGTAAGAACCCCTTTAGAAAAAGGCATGGGCACTACCAAATGAAGATTGGCCGATTTAGCTGGTCAAATGGGTCATGGATTGGGCCAACCCAAATATACGAGCCCAATCAAATTTTCTTTAGGTCAAAAGAATAATAATAATATACTGTTATGTTATTATTTATTAATTATGTTGACCTAAGTTTATTTTCATAAAGAGATATAAATTTATTCTTATTTGGAAAGAAAATCAATCAAGGATTTTCCACTCTCTCCTTGAGCCTAAAAATAGAGGTTCATAGGAAGAAGAAAAAGGACTTTGTTCTTTCTCTTGTAAAAGATCATTAAGTAGAGGATACCCTTTTTAATTCAAATCAATACAAATATATATTTTGTGCACCTTTTTCACATTCTACTAATTTATTGAAGGACTCGAATTTGTGTTACACAATGCTGAGGTACACATATTCTGATACATATGTATCCAGAATCACTTTGTACATGTGAGACCCACAATAATAATACGGAGTCCATGTCAGTCGAACATTTTCAAATACATGTATCTCTGAATCTATAAACTAGAGTATGTGAACATAAACTATTCCAATGTCAAAATTGGAAATTAATATCATTGGCAATTTAGGAAGAGCTACATGTATGTAAGTTGTGTACAAAGACTTACATTCCGACTCAACCAATGTTGGCATTACTTTCATAAATCTATAAATTAACTAGAGTATTTGTACACAAACTATTCCAATGTTGAAATTGGAAATTATTATCATTGGCAATTCTAGCTTTATTATCACAGTAAGAGCTACATGTAAATAGTGTACAAAGGCTTGCATTTCCGACTCAACCAATGTTGCCATTACTTTCATCGAGTTCCATTTCATCATCTATTCTGAGCAGAGGTGAAACAAGAGTCCCCACATGAGCAATTGCAAGAAACCGGTCTGGAAGACCAGCAATACTAATAAGCTCACTCACTAATGCTGTTCGGAGATTGTAACGGAGTAGAGCACGATGATCGTACACCATCAGAACATTCCAATCTTCAAGAAAACACACAATTTCAACATCCCGGATGTTTCGCCCGATATTTTGTTCATTTATGGTGAAAGTACGAGTCCAAGACTCTACAACACCATAATCATGCATGACCCATATCTCAATTCGATCACCAAATGATGTATTCAAAATATTGAGTTTCCCATCAAACGCTCTCAAAGAAAAACTCCCACGTCCTAATTCCAGTTCAGGACGCGGAATAACTTTGAATTTTTCGGTTTCCACATTGAATGAAACAATAAGTTGAGCATCACTCACCCAATGAAGAGCTCCATTCACAAATGCTTTGCACGCTGATTGTCCTAATCTCGGAACAGGGCTATTTTCTTGAAGTGGTTTCCAAGTGGTATCCCCAAGAGTATACACAAATACCTTTCGTTGCAAGTGATTAAAATCGCTATGTATTGGGAAATCTACAATTGCAAGTACTTTGTATTTGTTGGTCGTTGGGATTACACCAAATCCTACGACTATATCACTTGGTCTGTCTAGCATGCTAACTGGTGGGGGAATTTTGATATGCTCTCCAGTACAAGGATTACAGACATGAATCTCATACCTCTTTGTAGGATGCACCAAACAGATCAGACCATTGCAAGAACCCATTACACGAAATTCTTGGAAGCCTGGTATTTCCAAGCTAACTTTGTTCCAGGTGTAATGATTAGGGGTTTCTTCGTTTTGAACGAAGTACAATGTGTTGAGATTGTAACCTGTAAGGAACATGAAATGGAGAGAAATTAGGTAACATTTTTTTATATATCTAGTTACATAGATAATAGTTGAAGAATTGCAAATTAAGTCAAAATATGTGTGCTTAAGATCATAAGCAAAGGCGGATAAAGAAATTTTGTGCGAGAGAGGCCACTTAATTGTTATGTTCTTACTTTTTCTTCTTTTTCTTTTTCTTTCACAATGAAGTCTGTTGGGATTTCACACCGTGTGGACCGGATGGACTTAGGCCCGGAGGGAGGGATTAGGGTTTTGTGGTGTCCTAAAAATTCCAGTGAACCCTCTTGAGTGATTCCTGACCCGAGTGAGCAGCGAGTGGGTGGTGATTGATCCTTCTCAAGCTCCTGCACACGTAACGCACGCCGTTAGTACCCAACCTGGCCGGAATGTGGCCAGGGAAGGCACTCCGACGATCTAGTAAGAGACCGGAGAAGAAAGATGAATTGAGAGAGTAAAAGTAGAGAGAGAAAGTGTTCCCCTTTTTTAGGGCCTCTTCGCTTCGTTTATATAGGCTTCCTAAGTACAGGGGCAAACCCGTCATTTCGGCTCGGGTGACGTCACCGAGCATCACGAGCCGGCCTCACAAGTCTTGCATGCACACGTCCTCCAATATGGCTATGACACTTAGCATAACCGCTTAGTATACGTCACGCTGACGTAGGGACAGCTGTAGCATGCACATGTGCCTTCCCGAGTTTGTTACGAGCGTTAACCGCCTCGGGTTACGTCATAGAGGACATCGCCGATATCTCGGATCATCCTTCTGAGCCATCTTGGGTACGACCCGTCTCGGATGACTCGTCCGGTCTGTAGTTTACCCCGGCCGGGATGCCGGTATATCTCGGATGGGCCCTTCTCAAACGGCCCATCTGGTTTGTTCTTGGACACCCATTTGGGCCTTGGCTCTCCTGGGCTCATTTCCCGAGCCCCATCAGGACTGCTAGATTATGGCCCACTACAGGTTTTATCTTGTAACTCTATAAATACTCGGATATGCCTTGTTTATTGAGTTTGACAAAAGTGAGAAAGGCAGTGAGTATGAGAGAGAGATACACGAGAGAATTGTGAGGCTTTTCATTATTGTGAGATTGAGAGTGAGTGTGTAATCATAACCTTGGATTTTCTCCAAATTGTAGGGAAATCCCCGTCTCCGTGGCAGTAAGTCTGATTTGGCCCAACCAAGTAAATTGTGTGTCTTGCTTTCTCTTTGATTTTACTGTTTTTGTGCGTGAGGTGCGTGTTTGGGCATGACAAACTGGTATCAAAGGGGGGTTCGAAACATTGGATAGCATGAAGCAATTGGATAATCACTCGGAAGCCATTGAAGCATTGTTCGAAGGTCAGGTGGGAGAAAAACAAGTGACGAAACTTGTTTTTGATCAGTGGGTCAAGTGCGTCTCTTGGAGACGAGTGCAACAGTGTGTATCACGTCGTTGTTGGTCACCAGATACCCTCTTTAATGCACTGGATAAAAAACTGACAGAAATAAATTATGTCGAAATTCATATTTGGTTTTTTTGACTTTTTGGAGGCATTTGGACCCTCCTTTTTTTTCCAAGTTAATAGTCGATTCCGATTATTTCGACGATCCGGATCCAATCCTAGGCTCGGTTTGCGGAGTTTTGATACAGATTTTGACAATACGTTTTATTTTACTGATTTAAAACGTTCCTTGGCATATTGAATCATTTGTGGGAGTTTCTAGGGGTACTTTTTGGAGACAATCTTGTTTACGGAGATGTCGGAGATTAATATGAATATTGTGATCCTATGGATGGAGGACATGGTTACATTGAAAGAGTTATATGAATCCTTCGAACACATAAGAATCAAACCGACGGAGACGAAAACAAAGGATTGGAAGAAAATAAACAGGAAAGCAGGAGCATTGATCCGCCAGTGTATTGGACAAAAGGTTATTTATCATGTAGCTCAAGAGACAGACGCTTACGCTCTGTGGATGAAATTGAAGGGGATGTATCAGTCGAAAACATCCCGAAATAAAGCGCTACTGATGAGGAGGCTTGTGAATTTGAAACTTCTAGGTGGAGAGTCAGTTATCGTGCATTCCAGTGAGTTCCAGAGTTTGGTAAATCAGTTGTCTAATGTTGGAATGAAATTCGATGATGAGTTGCAGGCTCTTTTATTGCTCAGTTCTGTATCGGATAATTGGGAGACACTAGTGGTTTCCCGTAGTAACTCAGCGCCAGAAGGAAAGTTGATTATGCTTATGGTCAAGGATACTATTTTCAATGAGGAGGAGAGGAAGAAAGAGATAGGGGCTGAACAGGTTGATGAGTCACGAGCACTTTTTTGGGACAGTAATAAAGGCAAGAACCAAACAAAGAAAAGTGGAAAAGGGAAAGAAGGCGGCAATCGTTCTCAGTCGAAGGGGAGTACTTTCACTTGCTATCATTGTCAGGAAGAGGGGCATATTAAACGGAATTGTCGAAGGTTTAAAGCGGTTAAGGAGAGAATCCTACCAAAGGAGGCAGCAGTGGTATTCAAGAATCCGATGATGAGTATATGTTGACCGTATTAGATGCTACAGACACAGGAAAATAGGATGGGGTACTGAATTCTTGGTGCTCATATCATGTCTGCGAGGATAAGTCACAATTTTGGGAGTATGAGGCATGCGATGGAGGTCTTGTCTGGATGGTTAACGGTTCGACGAATAGGGTTATTGACAAGGGGACAATGAAGTTTCGGGTGCCAAGTGAAAAAATTGTGAGGGTGGCGGGAGTAAGACACGTGCCAGGAATCAAGAAAAATTTAATATCTCTCGGGATGCTTGATGAGAGAGGATGTAGTTTTTCGGCGGAATGTGGAGTACTTCAGGTTTTTGTTGGGGAGCGGGATATACTGTTGGGAAAGAAATTTGGTGGGATATACAAGCTTGTTGGATCTGTCTTGACAGGAGGGGCTGCTATTAGACATAGGGCAAGCGGTATTGGAGGTTCAGTTGGGCAGAAGATGCGCCAGTTGTAGACACGTACACGGAGAAAGTAGGTTTGCTCAACAGTTGTGCGGGATTTTGGTCTGAAGAATGGAAACCAATGGGTGTAGGTTGTCCACGGGAAAGCTGAGAGGAAAGAGATGGAGAATTTGAAAGCTCTGACGATGCCAAAATGAGTCTCTTTCTCTCTTGATTTGCTTAGTGGTGGTGATCTCTCCAGAGTTATTGACACAGGAGGAGGGACACTATCACCAAGGACGCCAAGGCATTGAGCCTCGGCCGCACCCCGGTAGGGGGGGGGGGTCTCTTATTGGGGAGCGCAGACACCTCGGATTGAAGTGTGCGAGTGGAGGCATTTCAGTTGAGGGGTGCAATACTCGGATTTTCTGATTGTCTGCGGATTCTAGTTTTGCAAGGATGCATTTTTTTTGGTTTTTGTAGTTTGGTTTGGGGGTGCATGGATGCTCATCTGGATTGACACAGGCGCTTACTAGAGGTGGTTGATTGGAGGTGAGTGGGGGTGGCAACATGGGGGTGTTGCGGTCAACTATGCCCACTTGGTGTGGAAGGAGTGATTGTAGGGATTCCACCCCGTGTGGGCTGAATGGGCTTAGGCCTAGAGGGAGGGATTAGGGTTTTATCTTATAACTCTATAAATACTCGGATATGCCTTGTTTATTGAGTGTGACAAAAGTGAGAGAGGCAGTGAGTGTGAGAGAGATACACGAGAGAACTGTGAGGCTTTTCACTATAGTAAGATTGAGAGTGAGTGTGTAATCACAACCTCAGATTTTCTCCGGATTATAGTGAAATCCCGGCCCCTCCCCGTTGAAGTAAGTCCGATTTGGCCGAACCACGTAAATTGTGTCTTACTTTCTCTTTGATTTTACTATTTTTGTGCGTGAGGTGCGTGTTTGGGCATAACAAAAGTCCAATGCTATTTCCGGTCCTATTCTAATATTTTGAAGGTGTTTTGTTAATCAAAATCGAAAAACATTCACTTGTAACATGCAATACTCACTAGTCGTTTGAATCTAAAATTAGGGGGAGTGGCATGATGGCCCCTTGTCTCATATACATGATGAATGAAAGCTGATCTTTAGAGACCACCAGTTTATACTAAAAATATTGCGGTGGATTTGGAGTTGCTGCTGTCTTCGTCACATATCTTTAAAGAACACAGTATAAGCAATAGATTCACCATGAAATTGAGCAAACTGAGCAAACACGAGATAGGATTTATAAATTTCTTTTGCCGAGCAAAAAAAAAAAAAAAAAAAAAAAAATTGAGCAAACTGAGAGGCCGTTTGGCTGACTGTTTTTTGATTTTTCGATTTCTCCTTTTCGCATTCTGGATGTTTGGCCAACACACCCAGAAGTTGTTTTACCAAAAACTGTTTTTCCGTTTTTGAAGATAGAAGCCAAAAATCAAAAATAGGTTTGGAGGTGTTTTTTTATTTCTACTTCTCATTTTCCCTTCCAAAACACATTCTGCACATTTCTCCCAAACACTACTCCCACATCCAAAACTCATTCTAATCAAAAGCCAAAAAGCCAAAAAGTCAAAAATCAAAAGCTAAAAAGTAAGCTCTCAAACACCCCCTGAACCCTCATTACAAAAATACACATTTTATTCGGTTGGGTTTTTAGAACCCAGTTTTAAGACCCAGGTCTTGTTTGGTTTCCCCAAAATGGCCTTTGGGTCCACTAGCTAAAAGCACCAAAATAAATTTAGAATAATGATAGTGACACAAACTTTGTGCCACAATCAACCACAACCTACTCACATGGGGTGTGGGGCCTGCACGTGGGGCCCATGTGGGACCCACACCCCATGTGAGTGGAGTTGTAGTTGGTTGTGACACAAAGTTTGTGTCACAATCATTTTTGATAAATTTATCCCTTTTGGGGGCCCACCCGTCAGGGAGAGAAAAGAGAAAGAAGTGAGAACTTTTTTTTGACAAGACAAATGAGGCCCACCCGTATTTCATCCCTTTAAGTTGCACTGCACCAAGTACGTGCTGAGGGTGGGAGGAACTCATATTTTGAAAACCAACTTTTGAAACCCATTTTTAAAAAAGGTCTTAAAACCGGGTTCTAAAATCCCAACCGAACAAGGTCATGTTCATGACAAAACAAAATATGTATTGTAAAACTAAAAAATAGATGAGAGGTAAATTTCGAGAAAAAAACAGTGAAGCAAATTATTTAGGCTCCTTTTATTAGTTTTGAGGTTTATTAGAGTTGATGAATCAACAATTTCTAAGTGATAGGAGCACTAGTGTAAATTTTGTAAGAGAGAAAATGAACATCATATAAGTTCAATTGTGGTTGATGTAAAGAGTAGTTGAAAACCCAGGTGGGCAGTTGACCCCTACTCCCTCTTTAAATCCATCGTTGATTCGCGAGGGACCGATGTAGTACTTGTTGTACAAGTGTTATAAGATGTTAATATGAAAACTTGTCTAAGATTACCTTCTCTGCATTTGTTATCTGTGAGGATAAGATTAGGATTTCTTCGAGTTGAAGACTTCATGTGGTCATCAACAAAGATAGGACTGTGTGTGAAATCGCGCACGCCCTTGCACACACTCCTTGTTCTGAGAAGCGACTTGATGGGTAATCTTGAAAATATTTGGCTGGTTATTTCTTCTGGGAAGGTGTCCAATAAATTGTCCATAATTTAATAGGCTTACTACTATTTTGGGTGTAGTGGAATTCACTTATGTGCAGGTGAATTTGGGAGAATGAAAGGCAAGGGAAAGCACCAACTAATGCATCGTTTCACTTTTATACTCAAACAGGAAGCCTAATGAGAGATTGCCCAAATGATATTATTGTATTCAAATTTAATTTATTAGTTTTGTCACTGGGGGTCTAACACCTAAAATAATTTCTCAGCAACGCAAGCACGAAGATTGATTGGATGGAGCATTTCTTACGAATTAAGTAACAAACGAAATCACACTCGAATTCATCAAAAAAAAAATTCACAGTTGAATAAACCTACATCATATAGATTAAAGAATAGTGATACATACACACACTCAACCACACACAACCACATACACACTCACATGCAGTAGTATCCACCAGTGAGTCCCATCGCGGTGGATCCCACCGCATTTGAGTGTGTGTGGTTGAGTGTGTGTGTCACAATCATTTTCCTAGATTAAAACTGTGACCTTCTTTTGATCTTCAAAATCTTGTACAGTCAGAGACAGCTCAGACGAAAGTGAAAAGAAAAAGTAAAAAAAAAAAAAAAGGAGACAGCGCCTTAAGAGATGTGTTTGGTCCATTTTGAGTGACTCACAGTGGATCCCACAAATTTTAGCCATTTACAGGCAATAAATCTGTACCACGTGGAGGAAATTTACTTGTTGCCACGTAAGATTTATGTGGATTGACTTGTTGTGGTGGACTAACCAATAAAATAAAATGAAATGAAATAGTTATTTGTTTTGCCACTGTGAAATTTGAAATTATACAGAAGCGTTCAATTTACTCCTAGAGGGGAGTGAATAGGAGTTTTGATAAAAATATTAGTTTATAAAAATAACAACCGATTAAAAATTATTAAATTAGAACTGGTTATTATCTTGACAATTTAAACCAAACCACAAGTAGCAGAGTGAAATAAAATGGAGATAAGAAACGCACGATATACGTGGAAAAACTTAAGGTCCTAAATAACCCTAAGCCAAAACCACGGCCTAACACTACTGTTTTATTCTATTAATCAAAAAGAAGTATAGATTGCGATATAGTAAAAATCTTACCCAAGCTTTTGCCTATTCTTGCCAATCTCCAATGCACCCAGAGCTTATTCAAGATTCAATAGATGAACCACAGACTTCACGCCTGATCTCTAGATTCAACCGGCTCCGAATCAATCTCCAAAAGATTCGGCCACAGCAATATATGGCACCACGAAACACGAACACCAACGAATAATGATACATACACAAACTTTGTGCCACAATCAACCACAACCCCACTCACATGGGGTGTGGGACCTGCATGTGGGGCCCATGTGGGACCCACACTCCATGTGAGTGGGATGTGGTTGGTTGTGGCACAAAGTTTGTGTCACAATCAATTTTTAACACGAAATGGACAAATAATGTGAGATATGAAAAGTTATCCTTGATAGAAGTAATGCACAATGAAAATGTAATAGGATATGCACAGCTACCAGTTCATCTTCTTTAGAATCAATCAACGTGGACCATGCAAGCAAACAAGACAAAGGTGTTTTCTTCCTTTCGGTTTTTTCCGTCAAAAATAATGTGCAATCTCTTTCAATGGCAAGTGTACTAGTAATATATAGGCAAGAAGAAATGCCCACATGTGCAGGGTAAACAAAACAAAATATTTGATTTCTTTTCCATAAACGAAATGTGCATCAGACTAATGAGGGATAGTACCACATATAGGCAAGATTGGACGCTTAGTCATGAGGTTCCTAAAAAATCTCTTTTATTCCCTCCAAAAATAAAAAATAACATCTTTGAATGACACACATGGAAAACAAAATTTTTGGCATATTAAAAGAAAATAGTTTGCTTGATAAATATATATATATGGAAAACAAAATTTTCAGAGCGTTAAAAGAAAATCGTTTCCTTGATATAAAAATATGCATATATATGGGAAGCGAATTTTCGGAGAATTTTATAGGAAAGAAAAATCATGCAAAAGCAGAATTTTTAATTTTGGAAGAAAATATGCATGATGTGTTGTGCAATGCACCTCTCACACAAATAGATTGACTTCGCAGCAGTCAATTTGGCGTAGATAATGGGAGGAGCATCGAGCGAGCAACTACCCTCTAAAAAAATAATCTACCCATTTCACTCCAAAACAAATACACGAATGATGGTTTTGGACAATCCCGGAAAGTGCTAAAAATATCTAACAAAATTATTTTAGGTGTTAGACCCCCATTGAATTTGTTGTAAGGCTGTGAATTATGTGGAAGTTGCACCCACTAATATGTGTTTTAATCCACAAATATTTCACACTCTGAATTGTCGTTTGCCCCATGTGAATTTTGTTGCAAGGCTCTGAATTTGTAAAAGTTATACCGCCTGTGAATTTGTGTAATTCACAAGTTCAAACCTTTACGAAGTTGGATCCACTCTATATAAGTCTTCAATTCCGCAATCTACACTATACTTGTAAGGGTACGAACGGGGCATGAGATGCTTGGAGGCCAAGTCATTCTTGATATAAACTACATGATAAAACTCTGAAGAGGTACATTGCATATCATACTTTTCTTGACATGTGTTTTCTAGAAAGCAAGTAAAAGGTTTCTTAATAATTAAGTCAGATTATTTTTTTCTTTATTCAAACCTTTCTTGCATTTTGTTTGATTTGTATCAATTTTTTATATAGATTACTACTTCATCTTGGCGTGATGAATCAAAAAAGGTAAAATATATAACCACACAAACTTTTTTTGAGTAAAGACAAAATTTATCCAGAAAGTCCATATGTTTTTTTTTTCTTTTCGGTAAACCTTTTTCGGGTTTTTATTATTATTTTTACTTCGTATATTCATCTCGTCAAGACAAATTAATAATTCACCAAAAATTGATATAAAACTATCAAAGGTGGAAAAAAAATACGGTTATTTTTTTTTATTTTTAAATTGAACTTCCGGTTGAGTTATTAAGACAAAATGGACCAAAAAGTCTTTAAACGCCGGAGCCAATTCCTAGTCATTTGGCGCCAACGTTACCTCTCATGCAGTTGGCATGGTAGGGAAGAGAACTACCCTAGGATGAATCCTTAGTTAAGGATCGGATGCCGCACTACAGGATGTCTGCTCCCCTTAGTGAAGGGCTCACTATAGGGGTGCAGTGAGCTCATCCGGTCATCCATCTCGTTAATGAACGTTTCGATTTTAATGATCCGAACAATGGACAGCTCGTATCATTTGAAGTTCAGATTAAATCCGAGATGTTGGTACCGAGATGGATGGCCGGATGGGACACACTATACACCCCTGCAGTGAGTTGCCTCAACTCACTACAGGGTCCCCGCTTCACTCCAGTAGAGGTAGCAAATATCAAAAACTAAGAGATTTGAAGATTATTATCGTAAGTTTTTCTTAGAAAAAGTATGTTAGATTTTGTGCCCACGCGGATAAAGATTTATGGCTCCGCCGGTGCAAGAATGGGTTTTTGCTTTTGTTGAAGTGCTAAAACATGAAGAAGTTACAAAAATGCTACGCACACAACCAAAAAAACAAAAACAAAGCGCGAACTGAATTTCGCTTCTGCATTCAAAACATGCAGGCTTCTTCGCAACAACAGATCGATACAGAGACGAGAGAGATAGATCACCACCACGATTCCCACCTCCACCAATGCCAACACAACCCAACCCTAGCGCCTTCCCACCTCTGGCGACCGCCACCATTTCTGGGCTCTGTGTGTGTGTGTGTGAGGCCTAAATTGAGTTCCTGTGTTACAAAAAGAATCCTAATTCGAAATTACTCCATAATTGACAAACCCCCAATTTCTAAAAACCTAAATTGGAGTGCTTAACTATGTTTGTCGTTTGATTTATGTCTTGTGTTTTAGACTGTGTTCTTGGTTTTTGTCTTGTGCTTTGGACTGTGTTTGTCACTTGATTTCTGACATACATACAATTTGAGATGTTTTAGATGCTGGGTAGGACTTGTCTTCTTGGTTTGTTGTTCATTGTGAGGATTGAAGCATTTTCATCAATTATTGTTTCTGTTTTCTCACCTCATACCAATGCTTGCAAGATGAACTCATCATTATTGCCTAGTAAAGAACAACTGTTTCTCCTTTTTAAAGCACGACATTTTGAAATGTTTACTAGGTTTAATTTCAAGTTCCTAGCACAATGTTTTTTCATGTTAGGTACACATTACATTGATTTTTTTGGTATGTAGCTAATTTGTTTCCACCTTTTTCTGAACCAGTAGATGATGTCGCTGGAGTCTATTCCGTCAGCAATGCCTCCAAACAAAGAGTGTGGAGAAGAAGAAGAAGATGTATCAAGTGGAGACTCAAACAATGAAGACAAAATTGAGGTAGACAATACTAAGGATAGGAAGGAGGCAACAGATTATTGTGAAAATAGACTTGAAGAACTGAAGGAAGGAACGACATTCGAGACATCGGAGGAAGCTTATCAGTATTACTTAAGATATGCTAAAGAAAGAGGGTTTTCTATGGCAAAAAGAACATTGAGAAAGGGAAAAGATGAAAATTTGAAGAATATAACTCTTTCATGCAGTCGTGCAGGAAAGCCAAGGGTAAAATCAAGCAAACCCGGTCAAACCACGGCCACAATAAAAAAAATTAACTGTCCAACTCACGTTACTGTACGTATACACCCAGATGGAAAGTGGAGGTTTAACAGGGTTGATTTGGAGCACAATCATGAACACAGTCCGGGAAAGGTACAAGAATTTCCGTAATACTGAAAGCAAGTACAGGAGGTGACCATTTTTTCCTTTTGATTTGCCCTTTACAATCTGCTAATACATGGCAATAACAATAAACACTATTGCTCGATCCACCATTCTTTTTTTTTAGATTGGGCCAATTACTTGATTAGCTCTTCATTCTTTACGTCGCCTCCAATCCTAGCATAGAGCACAACAATTCACATATATGAGTACTAAGTTAAGATATAAAGGAACCATGATTTCAACCCCCAAAAATAATTTACAGAATACCAAGTTTTCCAAAATCATGTAGAGGTGGCAGCAGCACACAACATATTAATCAAACCTATCAATTCCACGTTTAGCTTTTACTGTCATGACCATTAACATTCTGCTCAAGCTCCAATGAGAAAAAATCACATTGTTGTTCAAAGAAACTGGTTTGCATTCTTGACCTATGTACATTTCTAGCCTCACTATGACCAAAAGAACGCAACTTTTTCCTCACCTAAAAAGATGGAGGGAATAAACGAAATTGGTCACTCATAAGTTTCTACCCCACCAAGGCGTGAGCAGAACAAACATCTCCCACATGTGTATCTAATTAACATATTGGAATGTACACCCTCCGTTCCTTAAAAAGAGTAATGTATTTTATTTTGGATTGGTCCGAAATAAGTGTGATGTTGAAAAGTTCATGGGTGAAAAGTTGGTACATTTCCTATTTTGCCCTTAAAAGTAGATTCATTTTTGAAAAGTTAGTAGGTAAAAAATTTAATGATGATGTCTCTATCAAAGACAATAGTCGAAAGTGAATGTAAAAGTTGATGTGAAAGATGTAACGATGATGCGGTCTTAATAAGTTGGAATTACGAAGCTAAAAAGGAATGGATGGAGTACAAAGGAAAAAACCCGAGCTCACCCACAAGAAATCCCAAAAGTAATTTGTGGTGGGGAAAATCCGCACAACGGCATGGGCCGACGTGATCAGCCGACGTCACCCTAACGTGTCTAAGTGTAACGCCCCGAAATTCGGACACATTAATAAAACATTTTCCAAAATGATTTCGTAAAATAAAAGTCAATTTCTTTAGATAACAACGGAAGCATAGTTTGATTTCATTAAATTAAACGAAATGCATTAAACTTCAAAATAAGATAACAACTTGAAATCGAATTTCAAAAAGGAACAGAGCAATAACTAATACAAAATCTAGGGTTCGACATCTTTTGTCCTCTAGTAGGCTCCACCTTTAGCATCCATCAGCATTCGACAATTCCTTCTTATTCCTGGAATGGCCCTTCCGTTCCGTCTTCGATATCTGACATGAAAAGCCAGGATACGAATACCATGAGCGGATGACGCTTAGCAGTTAAAGCCTACTCGAAACCCTTACTTTACAAGTAATACACAGCTTGATATAAAGAAAGCATAACATTAAAGAATAAATAAATTTGATTCAATAACAACCTCCAACATAATGAAAGCTACCTCGAAAAATCAAATTTTCCATTAAAATAGTACTTTACCCATCCCATTATTCAACCTTATTTCCAAATTATTAACATGTTATGATCGACAACCATCATAAGGATCGATTTTCCAATCAATAAGCATTCAGCTTTCCATCATTTCAAGATTCACTCCCCCCCCCCCCCCCCTCGAGAATGTACATACAACACATTCTTCAAGATGCACATACATCGCATAAGGATGTACATTCAGCACATATCCTTGAGACGTACATGCAGCACGTGAGGTTGTACATACAACACATTGCCTCGGGATGCACATACAATACATAGGTATATCCTATACCACATAATTCCTCAATTCCATTATCTATGGCTGACTGCCAATCATAAAACTTAAACTCTGCGGGATGGCCTCTCTAGCTGTTATCAACCACGTCCACCGTTTACTCTCCAACTCAAATACCACTTATGAACCTAATGTCCGTCTAAGTTAATGGGTAACCCCCAGGGAACAACAACTATATTAATAACAACATTTTAACCACTACAAGAAGGATTCATGTGATAATGATACTAAGGAGTCATGGAATCAATAGTGGAAACGGGTAAGCAACACAACAACTTGTTGTAAACAAATATACACAATGCATAAAGAGCTCAAGTGAATAATATTAACGCAATTCAAGAAATATCATTAGTATTCCACCCCATACATTCCGATAGCACATACACACAACATTTAAACACAATATTATCCAATTATAGATACATTCAAATATATTTAGGGAGATAGGTTCAACTACCTCGGACCCGTAGTCGTAGCGCGTCACGACACCTTTGATAAATACGCAAACTAAGGGTCCTTGAACTCCGGACCTAATATTAACAAATCCAAATATTCAGTACTTGCCGCAAGAATACTACTAAAAGTAATACTCTCGACTCATGCGACCAAAATGTTCGTGGATACGAGGCTCGGTTAGTCTAGGTTACTGCCCATAATACAACATCTCGTTCTTTGAAAATTCATATAAAATAGAAAATACAATCTGTGTACTTATCCTTCACACCAGTTATGCAAAAAAAATTCAGGACGACAACGGTACTCTCAGATTTCCAATTGGAAGTCTATAATATGAGTTTTTAAGAGAAACATCAGTGCTGGTCCAGAATGGACCAGCCATCGAAAAATGGCCATAACTCACTCGAAACTTCATCAAATCAGACGAGACCAGTTGGGTTTGAAAGATAAGACATTTTTCTAGCTTCTCAAACAAGAATCGCTTGAAAATATGATTTGAAATGGGCTTGTTTCAAAATTGACAGTTCACCAGTAGGAAAGACAGGCATCCAAAACATGTTAGATTTGTCCATCTCTTCCAAATAAGTGGCTCATTACAAGTGGAAAACATCTCAGGACAGCCCTGACTTCGCAAAATCACCATAAATTGAGTTCTTAATATTTTTGAGTGATTCTTGTGCCAAACATTTCGTAGAAGAATGAAGTTCAAAAGCTATGAAGGGACTAAAGTCAAATTCATACTCCAAAGGTGAGAAAATGGGAAAATACAATGGCTATATGAATTTGTCTCAAAACAGATTTCCAGGTTGTAGACCAGATTTCAAAAATTCATAGTAAATTGAATTCTCAATGGATTTGAGTGATTCCAGCGGCAAAAGAAAGGGCTCTGAGTGTACTTTAAATCATAAGAGAAACCAAAATCAAATTCCAAGTTTTTGAAGGAGAAATCGACCAAAATCAATGACCTGGTCTGCTGTCTAGAACTGTTGTACATACAAGTATAGATACACGAATATTTTTCATTAAAATTGATAAAAACGAGGGAGGTGAGAGCTATACTTGCAGAGATGAAGTTGGGAGGTGGATATGGTGATTGATCGTGGTGGTGGAGGTTGCCGGAGGTGGAGGCAGCCGTGGTCTCCTTCTTTCTTTCCCTCCTTTCTTCTTCTTTTACAATCCATACCATTCCGTCAAACTCTTACCAATTTCTTGTCTTTCTTCGTTTTTTAGGGAATAGTAAATAAAACAAATCCAGACTTATTACATGATAATCTCCGATTTGAACTTTATAATTTGCTTGAGAAGAATGTTGGTGCCGAGCATGCATTTTGGCCATCCAAAATTGTTTTGAACGGTCCAACTCTTTTCCTATTTCTCTTTTCAAAATCTGGATTGTCCAGAAGACTTATAGACGGTTGAGATGAAAGTCTTCTAGACGGTTGAGATGAACGTTCGGCATCACGTCATTGATTTCCGCTCAACACCCAAAGATTTTTTCAATTCGTTCTATTAACCTGTGACATGTCAACCGAAAACATCGAAATCATAGTTCCATAACGGGCAACCTCAATTACATAAAGAAGCCACTAACACATTGAAATATTATTAATGGGACCACTCACATGAATCCAGTGCATAACAAAGCCCAGGGAGTCTGGGACCACCGTAATTGTATCAAATTATCAATTACTCCTATCAACCCTTTTCGAATCCCAGGCCCTCCCTCTAAAAAGTCTAAAAACCCCACTCCAGTATCATCTCTCTCTCCCTCTCTCTCATCCACTCGGGAGTCGAGAGATTGAGATATTCAACAACAACCCACCCACAAAACAAAAGCAAGAAGACAAACCCCAGTGCTTCCTTTTGTCTCTCTCTTTTTGGTGGGCCCAATTTTGTTTCATGGTCCTTTTGCTTCATAGGAGCTCATACTTGTGGAGAATTTTCTCGGGCACAGACAACCATTTTCCTTTTTCTGTGATTCCTCCACTCTTTTCCAGTCTTTTCACACAAAAGATTGCGCCTTTTCTTGATTTTGGCATCTGGGTTTACCTCCTGTTTCTCTGTACTGGAGTCAAATTGGTTGTTGGGTGTTCCAGATTTCGTAGGCTTTTTGGGTAACTGTTTGATGATTTGATGTCTTCGACCGTTGGTACTGTTTCTAATTCCAAGAATATGGGGTTTGAGGAGGAAGAGGAAGTTGGAGAGAAGAGTGGAGTTGAAGAGAGTGCTGATGAGAGTGTGGCGAATGTGAAGAGAAGCTTAAGTGAGGGTTCTTTTTGTGCAACTGAAGATGAGGATGAAGATGAGGAAGGGAGAAGCAAAATTCAGATTGGTCCTCAGTATACTCTTAAAGAACAGCTTGAGAAAGATAAGGTACTGTAATGTTCTTCAATGTTTGGGATTTCTAGTACTTATTTTTTTCAAAATTTTTGATTTTTTGAATTTCTAAGTTTCTATTTTGTTTGCATTTGAGAATTTTTAGGATGATGAGAGTCTAAGGAGGTGGAAGGAACAGCTTCTTGGGAGTGTGGATGTGAGCAGTGTTGGAGGTATTTATGATTCCAAATTTTAATACTACCATAATGTGGTACTAGATTTGGGCTTCGGAGGTTATATACTGCTTATCTCCTCCTTTTGGGCTTTTAAATTCTTTTTTGGGTAAATTTGGGCTTTTAAATTCCTTTCCTTCGTTACAGAGTACTTGCTGAGAATCTGAGATAAAAAAATATATCTTTAGTGCTAGAATTGCAATTTGCATACTTGTGTCAAAGTTTACAATAAGTGATGGATTTATTTGTCGTTTCTTTTAATTATATCTCAAACTTAATTAAGAACAAAACATTTTTCCAGCATGAAGATCGTTTAGCCGTTTAGGAACTATTAGAGCAGATAACAGTTCATAAACGGCTAAACTATCAACAAGTTGTTGCGAAATCACAGTGAAAGGGTTTTCCGTACCATTTCCAGAGCCTCTACTTCCTACATACCAAATAATGAATGAAGCAATGCCATACTAAATTAAATAAGTACAAGTGTTTCGATCTTTGTTTGTCAATAAGCTTAGGACATTTACTGAGAAACCCTTAATTGTAATTAATAAAAAATGAAATAGGAGATGATATTTGTCGTTACGAAACCAACCAAACTTAATTTTTGGGTCCTACATTCCTTTTTTGAATGGATGATCAACCATATCAGAATAAATTTGTACTATTGACTGTGTCACCATGTGAAATTTAAAGATGAGTCCATTCGAGGTTTTCCTCTATTCACTGTGATTTACACCCAGCTTCAGATGTACGTGAAATCAATTCAACTAATTCTAACGCTTACTTTCGTCTTTGATGATATTTGAGTTTTATGGCATTGATTTATGGTTTTCATGTATCATAGAAACACGGGAACCAGAAGTGAAGATCCTCAGTCTTTCAATCCTCTCTCCAAACAGACCAGAAATAGTTCTTCCTATTCCTGAAGATGGAAGGCCCAAAGGCTTGTGGTTTACTTTGAAAGAAGGTAGTCCATACAGCTTGAGATTCTCTTTCCAAGTCAAGAATAACATAGTATGCGGGCTTAAGTACACTAACACTGTCTGGAAAACTGGTTTGAAAGGTAAAGTATCTGCATCCATAGTTATTCCATATTGTCATTAGCATCTGAACATTTCACCTCATATGTAGTCTAATTCCAGTGGACAGCACAAAAGAGATGCTTGGAACTTTTAGTCCGCAACAAGAGCATTACACACATGTGATACCCGAAGAGACCACGCCCTCCGGCTTTTTTGCTAGAGGTTCATATTCTGCAAGATCAAAGGTAATCTAACAAGATATACTATTTTCCCCTCAAGATTTACTTAGATTGTTATGTTTATGAAAGATGATGATTAATTTGGTCAAAAAAGTGGCAATCAAGTGTCTCTGTTCACATGGCCAGATCTGCCCAGATTGTAGTTTGTGTCATTGTCAGTCTCTGCCACTAATATATTTCCTGTATTTTGAATAATTTGTTTAAGAGAAACCTCATGGGCAAACTTCTTATGCTTGTGCTTCAAAAGAAAAGCCTCCTTTCAAATAGCCTTCTTGTTGTGAGAATACTGCGAAAGGGGAGAATACCGTAGTAATAAAGCATGATGACCAGAACTATATCTCCCCTAACACCCATGAAATTAGAGTAAAACATGTTTACAGGAGAATTTGCTTTACTAATGATATTTTGTTGACTTGACAGTTGAGAATGTGTTGGACGTCAAAATTCTGTTTCTGAATTGTTTTGGATCGTCATTTGCCTACCCCAAAGATGTGGATTTTATTCAAATTAGTGTCATATGCTATAAATCATTCTTCCATGAAATTTTAGACATTACTTGTAAGTTAAGGGGCGTGACAGACGTTGAGAGCTTTTACTGAAATATTTCAGGTCCTCGTCTGTATTTCCTTCTCGCTCATGATTTATTTATGTAGTTTACGGAAATCTGCATAGAGTGGTCCATTCTGTCCTGGAAAAACGGTCCACCAATTCATGGTGCAAATCTACTGTTTTTTGGCCAATGGCCCACTTTGAGCTGTTAAACCAATTGTTTGATATAGACCTTACTTCTTGCTAGCTTTATGGTTTTATCCTGCCGATCTTTAATTTGTTCAATTAAAAGCTAAACAGCCTTGGAAATGCAAAGCTACACGACAATGTACATTGGGGTATTTCATTATGCCATTGTCCTGTTTGGTATTGTGATAAGATGATATCCATTGTCATGTTTATTTGTTTTCAGTTTATAGACGATGATAACAAATGCTACTTGGAGATCAACTATACATTTGACATCCAGAAGGATTGGGCCACACCTTAAAAAAGAGGACTTGGTAACTGGCATTAGTACCGTTTCACAATGTTCTTTACCAGTTTGTTCCACCATGATGCCAGATTTCCTAGTGATTGACTTGACTCGTCCATTTGTGAAAGGAGAGATTGATTAGTTGGTCTTTTTCTTGTTGTAAGTTCCCGTCTGTTATGAGCTCGTTCTGACTGATTCCTTTTTGGAACTGTTTTCAGATTCCTGAACTTTTAACGGGACAAACCTTTCGATGTATCTTGTTAACAATTAGAAAGGATAGGATTGTGTTAAGACTTAGCGAGAAGTGCAGGCAATAGATGTGTTTTTTTCGATAATTGATATCTTCTTGTGTTAGTTTTGCTGGCTACTGTTTCTGCTGCTTAAATTAGCTCAATTATCCACTTTTGAGTTGTTGGGGAAACTAAGTACTCTTAAGCTCGCCGAAGTTACATCAAATTACTTCGCTTTTTCAGTCAATGCTAACAAATTTAAGTGATGGCAAAATAGAGAATATGTGATATGACATTACGTAACAAGCTAGATTTAGCTCACGTGTACCGGAGGAAAAACTGGTGTAATGTACTCGTGATTTCATGACATAGTGTCATCTGCCTAAGCACACCATGAAATCCTCGTGGAGATAGATAATAGTTGTCATAGGCTCCTAGCAGTGAAGGCCATCGGTAACCATGAAACATGTTTCATTTGAGAATGCTAACATTATGCTGCAGTAGCAAGTCATTTTGCTCCTGATAACTGGCAAGTTTCATCTGTCCATCAGGCAGCAGTGCAGCACCCCTCTAAGAATTTGAATATGGTAATTGCTCTTTGAGAGAGAGCGAGAGAGAGAGAGAGGCATTCGTCGTATAAGTGGGGCTGTAATAGTACTGATTATTATGCAGCAAGAGTTGCCTTCATATCCGAAGCTCTGAGTAGCCATTCCTCGTATATAGCAGCAGCTCGAAGCAATGATCATTTTTATTATTCAATTTGTAGCCTTTTCTCTTGTTTTTTGGGTGACAAAAATTCAAGAACTAAATTATGAAGGAGAAACGTAGAGAGATGCAGCTAAGCAACAGAAAAAAGTTGCAAGACCAAACGGTCAGAAAGTTCAGGGTACTGCAATGCAATGGAGCAAGGGTGCTGCTCAAAATGCTATATGGTACAACAAATCTTTAGCCATTATAGGAATCAAATATTCTCCTAACAGAGGATGATACAACAAATCAAAACTATAAGGGATGAGATCCAGCAACGGCCTGCTGCATTGAGATTCATCGGTACATTGTACCACTTAGAAAGATTTTACGTTTATCACCTACAACATGAGACACAGGTGCCCTCCGCTCAAGGGGTGAAAAGAGTAATTCTGACATAATTCCCACAAGTGGGGCAAGCAGGCCAGCTTTAGCCTCTCATATGCCACACGAGCGCATATTTTGTAACACAAACTCGCTTACTTGTCATCTTCGTTCAAAGAATTTAACCGCTTTAGCCTCTGATCAAGCTCTGCCATGACTGCTGGTTCCTGCTTCTTCCTTTGCTTTGATATGTTGGTGGTGGTCATAGACCCAATCTTATCAAAAGCAACCTGCAAATATTGGCAGGCAAAGGATTATTTGATGACACACAGCAAAACTCAAAAGTTGGGGATACAAGACAGAAGCCGAGATGATGTACGACTTTCAGCCAAATTTTAACTTCTCTACAACAAATGTTTTACAACCACCGGGAGTAAACACTCCATATTTCATTATTAGAGGCCATTGAAGCATTTTATTTTCCACTTTTAACACTGCATTTTCCCAGAACTGCAACCTTGTGTCGTAAAATGCTTTGGAATAGATGGATGGGTTAATTCTATTTGCCACATCCCATAAAATTAGTATCATTTTCCTCAGTTATTTAACGAAGACTTAAGAGGGTTCGGAAAAGGAACTAGAGTTAACTGAGTAATATTACCGTCAAGAGTTCATCAGGATCAAAAAGGTGATGGGTGGTTTTCTGTATAATATCAATCACATCCCCGACCTGTTGTGCCAGAACTAACTCTTCTTCCTTCATCTGCAATCAACAAAGGCAACTGTTACAACTCTGAATGCGTAGAGTTGCATCTGTAAAAGTCAAAACTCAAAGAAACATATGAAACTTGAATGAACAAACACCACATTCACCTTAAAAATAGCCAATGCTGCGTGAAACAGAACTTTGGCTCCCTCATAAAAGAGTACATCCCACACCCTCAAAGTAGTCTGTAAATAGATTTGCATTAAACAATGATAGGTCAGTGAAAAACTTATGTGACAGTGTGTGTTTTCGAGAGAGGAAATTGTTTCAACCTCCGAAGGCAAGCTCTTGGAAAAGAGGCATAGGAACCACTCAGTGGCAACAAGGGAAACATCAAACTCCAAAGTGTCCAAATGAGCGGCTATCCTGCATTTTTCTTCTTCCAAATTTATAAAAGAAAGAAAAAGTGACACTGAAAGAAAAGGCCGCATTAGCTATCTTAATAAAGAAAGAAAGAGAGAATACCTTGGACAGTTTTTAATTAGAAGATCTTTAAACACCCTTTGCTCAACGTGGCAACCTGACAAGTTGGTTGTGTAGCAATCGTTAACTAAAACATTTTCCAACAGGACAGCTAGCATCCAAAATGCATCTTCTTCTGTTTTCATCACAAGCAGCAGCAATGCTGCAACATAATTTAAACCCTGTACCAAGAGAACTAAGTAAATGTTACACGATTTGAAGATTTCGGATTCCAACATTAACATCGTCAACCAAATGGGGTATTATCATCCCGTTTAATCAGGCATAGACATTGAAGAGATAGAATTCTCTTGTTTTCCTTTTTCTCCTTACAAAATTATTGTTTAAGAAAGCAGAGATAAAAATCTACATTCGAGAAACAAAAGTGAACATTGAGAGAAGAGAGTTGCCTGAAGTGTTATGCAATCAATCATTTGAAGCAATGTACCAAGTACGCATGCTCAGATAAGAAAGAAACATTAATACCTTAAACTCATAGCCTAGGTTTATGTGATATGAGTCACATGACTAGAGCAAGAATTACATTAGCATTAACCCAAATAGATTAAAACATGATAACAAGATGGATGGTCAAAATAATATGGATGTATGTGGTAAAATCTAATGGTAATGGAAATCAAAAAATTAAGAGAGTCAGTGAAAGAAGAGGGCACAAGGAGGGAAGAAAAATTTAGTAATCTGAATATCTGATATTCTGATGCTCTAATACTCAGTGTTCTAAAAGCCGGTCGCACAGGCGCTAGGCAGTTGTCCAATGCCAAGATTTGGCAACCAACTAGTCGGCGCCTAAACACTAGGCGCCCCTTTTCCGCCCAACTAGCGCCTAGAGATTTTTAGAACATTGCTAATGATCTAATAAAGTTAGAGTTTTAATAGACAAACACCCTTTCAGTCTTTGGGTTGAACTCTTGCCAGGGCATGGATGTATCAGTTTGCGTGTTTCTAAATACTAATTGATCAAATATTTTCATACCCAATTTGCTCTCCAAATGCAAAATAGTCAATAGTATGCAAAACTTAATCATTGAGAACTAGTCTCCAAGTTTCAAGATGCATAAGGTCAAGCATTCAGTCCCATCTATTGGTCCAGAGCCAGTTGACGAGATGAGATAGCAGTAGCCAGCATTGCAGGGAATGATATGAACGATGCGGCACAGCGGAGCATGGAATGGAGTTTAATTCATTGCGACACAACATAGTGTGCGGCTTGCACCACACAACAGAAGGAGAGAATATACTTCAATATTTACATTTTAATAGTGTGTAACTCAAACTGTCGCTCCCGGTAGAGTGTTCAAACAAGACTATCTACACTTTTGCTACACAACTTTGGCTACACAAAAAGTGAATTCCATCTTTGCAGGAGTAACTGAAAACAAGGGAGAGATTTGTAACCTGACAATAGCCGACATCAGAATCACGGAAAGAATATGCCACAAGAACACGCCTGAGAGCACCTTGACCCTCTTCAGTGTCCAACCATTGGTGGCCAGGGAATGTTCGCGGTAGATCCTGTACAAAAACAAAAATATCCACAAGGATAACAAAGGTCAATGGTAATCTTGGCATTGCTAAAATTAACTTATCTCACGAAAAGAAAGCCTTCAAACAACCAGAACTAATAGCGTATAGTACCTTTCCACGCCTCTTTGATCACAACCAACACGCTTTAACTCATGAATAAAATGATAAAATAGCCACTATTTGAGGTACAATAGCCTATGCTCTCAAATTCATTCCACAATTATGACGTCCATCTATGTTTATTAGCGACACTCAGAGGATATCGACATACACGTGCTTTCAAATAAAATGTTTAAACCAAATCAAATCAAAGCCATTCTCCCAATTTGTCCATCAACCCCAGAATTAGGTTGATCACTTTAATTGGCCACTTGAAACAATGCAAAAACGAGGAATCTAAAACATTTACCACTAAAACTCCAATGCATTTATCAATCTATAGGGATATCAGTGAGAAATCCTCCCTTCCGACAATATTGTCCTCTTCAATAGAACTAAGTATCTCAAAGAAATAAATAAACAAACTAAACAAGCTCAAATGGACCTCGAGGTTTCATGTTAAGCATTAAAAAAATAAGTACCAATTGGATCATTAAAAATGTAAAACTACCCCAATTTTGGAAATAATCTGACTTCCAAAACATCAAATACACTAAGAATAACATCATGTTCCCTTGCGCATCCGAAATAAAAACCCATCCACTTTCGCAATATCAGCCACAATGTAAATCATGAATCTCACACCTAAATACCACAATAATCGATGAAACGCTGAAAGAAATCACTCACATGATCAATCTGTCGCGTTGCAGGCGTAGCCTTACCATCAACTGCCTTGATTAAATCGTCATAATAGCTCTCTGGTACTGTAGACTTCTTCTTAGCAGCCCCAGAAAGCGAAAACCAGACCTTAGGCCTCAAAACAGGCGGAATTCCCTTTCTAATGAGCCTCTTAAGCGTAATTGCATTTCCTAAAGCTGAAAACTTAAGGGAAGCTTTAAGGGTTGAAGAAGCATGAGTCTGTAAATACCAATTGGCCCCTTTGCTGGCCTCCAAAGCCCACCATACCCTACCTTGCTGCCTCACCTTCTCTCTCACCTCATTCAACACATTCACATCATCAACATTGCCTTCTACTAAGAACCCATAAATGTCTTGGAATTTTACTGTGAGGTTTGCCCTTCTGGCATGAATGCTAGGCCTCAAAATGGGGATTTGAGCCTGTAATTCTAAGGCTAAGTCTCTTCTACTTTGAATTCCATACATTGGGAGGTATAAAAAGAGACTCAGAGAGAGAGAGAGAGAGAGAGAGAGAGAGAGAGAGAGAGAGAGAGAGAGAGAGTCAAATTGGAAATACCCAGACTGTTGAAACCATGAAATGCTCAATCTGGAAGGTTAATAAGCTGAAATTTGATCATTGAAAGCTGAAATCCCGCTTTTCTCGAAATGGGTATCCAAGAAATTGATATGAAAAATGATTCGCGCACAGAAAATGTCATTCAGAAAGTTCCTTTCTTGTAGCAGCGAATTTCCCCAAACCTGATGACGAAATCATAATTTCTGAAGCTTCTTTCAAATGGGTTCTAACAAAAACAAAAACTTTATGGACAAAAAGCCCTCATCTGAACAAAATATCAGAACCACGAACAGATACAGAACACAGATCCTTTTGCTGATGCTATTTGTGCGGATGAAAATAAGGCATGAGAGAGAGAGAGAGAGAGAGAGAGAGAGAGAGAGGATTTTGTTGACTACAACAACAAAAGGTAATTTGAACAAAGAAGGGATTGGCTGAAAGAGAAAAAATGGATGATGGGAAACAATAGGGTTACAGTGGGATGAAATCCCTAGAAATTTGGGTTATCAATCAATGCTTGAATTAGGAGGAAGAATCGGGTGGTCTGAGTAGGGGTCGCAAGTCAGAGATAGGTTACTTGAAGGGTCACATTTTGAATTTTATGTCTGGGTTAATTTCAGTTTTGTCCCCTCAACTATCATGATTGTGTTGTTCCTGAATTGAATTCTGTATTAAGTCCCTCAACTTTCTAATTGCACGCTATAAGACCCAATAGAAATCTGACCTCCATAATTGGACGGAAGACAGTGTATATGATGGACTTGTAAGTTAACGGCAACGGGGTTAAGGGTAAAATTCTTATCAAAAAACAAAAAAGGTAAACATACTCCATATACATGTGTTAGACTGTTAGTTATAGCAAAACATGGAAGGACATAGCTGCTTTTCTTATTTCTTGGTGCAAATCCAAAAGAAAAATAAAGTAGAGGGAGATACTTCAAGATGAAAGAGAATTATAAATAAAAGTACAAACGCAATGGTGATATTTATGATTTAAAAAAAAAAAAAAAAAGAGTCCACAAAACATAATAGAAACGTACAAGACGCACATGTATATATATTAGTAATTTGAGAAAAATTTAACGCAAACTGAGTTGACCAAAGAGTCATTGAGCTCAAGGCCACCTCGAAGAATTGTACTAGTTGTAATCACGGTGAATTTTGGAAATAATATGTGATTATGAAATTGAAATGAGAAGGATTCAATAAATGAAAATGCAAATGCTCTTTCGTCTGTCAGAAAATATGAAATAAGGTTATGCATTAAATGGATAAAAATTGATGAAATATAAGCTCACACTTTTTTCTTTTGATCAAAATGAAATGTTAGTTTTGTCCGTCAAGTTGTTGATGTCAGGCGCAAGTAGTTCACCTCGTCTATTCTTTTCATCCAAGATGTGTACGGCTGTTATTGATTGGATCAAGTGGTAAGGCCCTACATAGTTGAGGGAGTCTGCAGATGAAAATACTAGTTAAGGGACAAGTAATCGTAATTGTCTTAGTTTAGGCCTCAATTGGATGCGATGTGACATTTATGAATGTGGATTAAATAATACTTGGTTTGGATAAATTTGGAATAAGGGGAAAAAAAGTACTACTTGGTTTGTTTCGATGTTTAAATGGGGGGATAAAATAGGGTGGACGATGTACAATAGTTGTTTTGGGACCCTGCTACGGGTACCGAAGGTTTTGTACAGAAAATGTACAAAGCACTCTTGGGGATCCATTTTTGGGTCTCACACGAGTGATCCGAATCGTTCATTATTTTTAAAATATTTTTCCGAGGGGCCCCGTAAAATTTCAGCTCAATGGGACGGTTATAAGTGGTTCAACCAAAGCCCCACCGTTTCAATAAAAAAAAATTGATTGAAACAGTGGGGCTTTGGTTGAACCACATATAACCGTCCGATTGAGATGAAATTTTACGGGGCCCCTCGGAAAAAGGTTCTAAGAATAATGAACGGTTCGGATCACTCTTGTGGGACCCAAAAGTGGGTCTCCGAACTAGTTCTGTGCATTTTCTGTGCGGGTTGCTCTGTACCCATATCTTTATCCGTTGTTTTGCCCTTAAGTGAGTCAGGAAGCTCTCATGCGATGGATTTTCCGTTCAAACCATTGGCTCCAGTTAGCAATTGGACTTAATAGGTTTCAGTCTCATAGTTGAGGGACGACGCAGGGGGTATTTACAGTTTAGGGACTACGGAGACATAATGTGAATAGTTTAGGGTATAAAAAAACATAGAAAACTCTTGTATAAAATTAGTTTGCACTTTCTTTAAGTAATAATAATTAGTTAAACACACGCATGCATAGATTTGACCACATGTTAAGGGAAAGAATAAAACGAAATTCAAGAAGTAAGATATAATTACTTACTTTTATTTGAAATTTAGGGGCAATTTACTCGTTTTAATGTAAATAACTGGGAATATTAACCATCATGATCGCCGCTCGACAATTCCTATGTGAATTCAGGGAATCTATGCCTAGTTTTTTTTTTTTGTCTACGTACGTGTATTTCAATACATTTTCAAATCCAATGTCATATCACAATCTTCATATCTATACGAGATTCTTAAGACATGGTCATGAAGTTAAAAATTCATCAAAACATAAGTACGTTAAAAAAAAAAAAAAAAAAAACCAGGGACAAAATTGCGCCTAGTGTGGGGAGGTTGCCGCTGCCATATTTAAGTAAGATCATAGGAGTACTAATTATCAAACTAGACCAACAAATCAAACAGAACCTTAAATCTTAATCATTGAAGCTGGCTACACTGCAGTTATCTAATTGGCAGTAATTTTTTTCTAAGCTCTTATTTAAAAACTTCTAAGCTCTTATTTAAAAACAAGGGAAATGCTAACTGGTGTAATGTTGTACCCGTTAAGAGTATAAAAAAGTATAACTGTAATTCCACTTGTACTTTTAAGTGTATTTTAACGTACAACTGAAATACAATAAGGCTCCGTTTGTTTCGGGCGGAAAATGTTTTCTAGAAAACCTTTTCCATGGAAAACTTTTTCTAAAAAAGAAAATGTTTTCCAGTGTTTGGTTGTGATATAAAAACATTTTCTAGAAAACATTTTCCATTGTTTGGTAGACATGGAAAATCACTAATATGAGAAAATGACCAAAATCCAGCAACATTTTCCAGTGTTTAGTTGTGATATAAAAACATTTTCTAGAAAACATTATAATGGCATATATACAGATTACATTACAACAACTAAATACACCAAGCTCAAGGCCCTATACGTAACTGTGGAAGAGACCTGAGTTTTACATACACGTAATTGTCTAGGGTATTACGATAAAGGAGGAAAATCACAGAACTACAAGCAAGACTGCTTCAAAACTTTCGAGGAAGAGTAAGATCTGCTCCAATTAACAACTTTTGAGTACTGGGTAACTGAAACGTCACTCGACAGGGACTAGAATTCTTTCAAATCCTTCCAACTCACCATCTCAAACTCGAGTAACGAGACCGGACTCTTCGTGAATGACAGCCAAACTCTCTCAGACTTCGGCCAATGATTTGATATTGCAGTTGATCAGGGCCCTAACAAAGTAGCATGTCTCATCTATAGTGTTCCCATCAGGTACATCCACAACAAATGACTCGATCACTAGAGTCCCGGGTCTGCCATCAACTATCTCTGGATGGACAGTAATGATTAAAGAGCAATTCTGCAAAATGACGTAAAAAATCCCCTATAAGTATAACGTTCCCAGACAAATGCATGATTCAAAGAATCAAAACAAAAGAAAGGCCATAACTAAGACATAAATGCACAACAATAGTAATGAAGCCAATCAGAAGTAGGTATGTGTTTAGTCATCTTGTGCAATCATCTAAGTGAAACACAAAATTATAGCCAATAACAATGTATATACTAGATGAATATTGAATGGTTTCAACACTTACCATTAATGCTCCTCTAAACCAAAGGGTACTAGAGATATCATCATATCATCAAAAGGGTACTAGGGATATCCTCATATCAAAGATGCACAAGCAAGATTTTCACTTCAATGTTGCTTTTAAGTCTCATTGCTTTCTGTTACTTCACAACAACAAAGTCCAATACAAAAATCACAACTTATGCCTACCTTAAACCTCTGGATTCTGGGCTATCTTGGCATGTTAGAGCAAGCCCACCCATGAGCCATTAAGGCTACCAAAGCTATAATCTAACAGAGTTATGGTAAAGGGGTACTTCATTTACAATAGTCAACGGAAACATCCTCTCTCTATTTAGATCACAATTAAATAAACAAGTCTCCCTTTCTTTGCAGGACATGGGCATTGCAATATGGTGTGGAAACGGTCATAATTAATCGAGCTGAGCTTTAGAGTGTAAATTTTATTTAATTGGGACAATCTTGGGGTGAGGTGATAAATGTTGCTGATGTAACAGCTAAGTAAAGTCCTTATAAATACATTCAAGATGGATTTGATTAACGAGGTGATGGAAGTGGAGAACAAAGGAGAAATTCAGAAAGGAGAAACAGAGAGTTATTAGCATAAACAAAGATGGATTTATTGAACCATAATGCTTGACCTCACAGCCTTTTAACCATTGATGTATAAGCGAAAGCATCAGGTCTTAATCTGAATCTTTTCTATATTCTCTTCCAATCTAAAAGCTTCATCTAATTTATTGTTGTCACAAAGGTTACTAATTAATGTCTGAAATGTAGTCGACTTCTCTCTTTTGCATTTCGTCAAACACCATATGTGCACGACTTATATCATTTATTGGCCTGCAAAGTTTACCCAGAATAAGGTGCTAAAAGTTTTCTGATAGAGAGATATTTCTGTGAAGAAGTTCCCGTGATGGCTATATAATAATCCATGCAACAAATGCTTACTCTCCACCACAGGAATATACGATGTATATTTCCTAATATAACTGATCCAAAAAGTATTAGGACCAAAAAATCCAAAGTAGGGGAAAAGGATAGGCCACGACACCCATATCTGAAAACGAAATTAAACGTCAGAAATTGAAACCATTAACCTAAGCGCTTGATCAAAACCCCCAAAAACGATGCACAAAAATCAACCCAAAATCGAAAACCACTCACCAGGAAGCAAGAGATACTCAGTTGTCGTAACAAAGAGCTAACCCCAGCCGGCTATGGAGATCGGGTTTCAGAAAGGAGATACAGGCGCACACAGAGAGAGAGAGAGAGAGAGAGAGAGAGATGAGAGAGAGATGACATGTGTCGGGGGTGTCACGGAGTCGGGCAGAGGCCCTGAACTGATGGAAAATGTTTTCCTTCTCTTAAATTCAGAAAACATTTTCAGGGCTTGGTGGTTCATTTTCCTTTTTGACTTTTTAATTTTGGAAAAGTTTTCCGTTGACTCTTTTTTTTTTTGTCCCAACATCAGAAAATGTTTTCCATGGAATATTTCGTGTTGATCAAAGCGCAGGCTTCGCTTCCCCTAGCCTAGTCCTTGTTCCGAAAATCTTTTTACCGTGGCCCTCGAGAGGGAAACAGCCTTTTAGTGTCCTAAAGAGGGGCCTACGATACCTCGAAGTCGCACCTCCCTACGAAGTTTGAGACATTTGACGGGACTGGTGATCCTTCCAGCTGTCCCAGAAGATGACCCTTGCTTGTCCGAAATCCATTACTTTTGTTGCTGGGTCAAGATCAGGTGGTAGCTTATTTGCTGTTGCTGGTGCTGCTGGAGGATCTAGGACTAGGTACAGATCTGCGTCTCGCTTACGAACATCAGAATCTTTCGATCCCAAACATCAAAATATAGATCACTAGCATCCGGCTCTTCCTAACAATCACGAAAGACAGAACCCCGATCACTAGCACTAGGATCCATACTTTCACTAAGCCCTGATAACAAAGATCATAATCTCTATTACGAGCATCCGTAACTGCATAGCATTAGAATCTCACTATCGATCTGTAGTTGGCCAGTAGCATAGGCTAGGCACCATAGAACATGCCACAGTGCATGCCATAGTGTCACGGGGCGAGGCTTGTAGGCAAGACACGCACAAGCAAGACCTCGTGACAGTTGGTATCAGAGCAAGGCTTTCTTGTGGCACGACTTATATTCTATTGTGATGCAAGAATCAGCCATCATGCCCACGCATCGAGAGAGGATTAAGTCCCTGGGGGAGCACGTGGAGCCTTCAGAGCTTGCCATACACGTAGAGTCAAGCTACTATGGAACATGTCAGTCAAATTCAGTCTACAGAACTTGACTTCACAGCGAGAACTCGTCTCGTAAAGTCAATGCCAAATTCGAATCAAAATAAGGAATGCATTTTCCGCCCGAAACAAACGGAGCCTAGGTGTACTTTTTATACGATAATTGATATTCACACCCCCTAAATTGTTATCCACACTCCTTTTTTTTTTGGTAAATTAACCAGTATATTGAAGCAAACAAACTCGAAACAAATGGAACATCCAGCCCAACAATACAAAGCAAACTCCTAACAAACAAGGAGATCAAAACAAAATAAACCAAAAACATCAGGACCCAAACATCTACAAAGGGAGAAACACCCTAGGACTCAAATTCCAGGTGCGAGCTACAAGTCTAGAAGCATATTGGCGCACAAATCTCAACCAATCAAGTGGAGGATAATAAGGACAATCACACCAATCAAACCAATCAGTTGGAAGCAAATTTGGGTAATCAATCTGCAATTATCTATGGAAGGTCAGAATCTCCACCTATGGATGGGACGTGATTCGTGGTGTAGGATTAAGGAAATAAATCCCTGTAATTGTGTATTTTCCCTAAGTGTATATTTTTCCTTCCTTTTATTGTATCATCTTGATCATTCCTTATTTGTAAACACTCCTATAAATGCAATACTAGAACTCTGCTCTCTTCACTTTGAGAGAGATTTTCTCCTAATCTTTCAATCGTCTTTATGGTATCAAAGCCTTTTCGGTGAGGAGTAAAGAGTTCTGTTCTTTTCTTTTTCCCTCTCAAATGGCTTCTTCAACTTCCAGTTCATACCCCTACCCTGCAACATTGAACGTTGGGAATTTTGTTACCCTTCGTCTCACTCCAAACAACTACTTGTTATGGAGGACTCAAATGCTTGCGCTGATCGAAAGCCAGGATATGTATGGCTTTGTGAATGGGGATTATGAGATGCCTAGTCCCACTATAGTTCTGCCTGAGGACAAGGACAATGGTGCCTCAAAAGAATCGCAAAATCCAACTTTTGTTGCTTGGAGACGGTCTGATCGGCTTCTTCGCGGTTGGATCACAAGCACCTTGTCTGAAGAAGTGCTTGGACTTGTGGTGGGTCTTGTCACTTCATCTGAAGTGTGGAAAGCTCTGGAAGATGGCTTTGCCCAAAACTCTCAAGAAAGGGAGTTTCAACTACTTCAACAGATGTCTATGCTGCACAAAGGCAATGACGCGCTTAATGAGTACATCCGAAAATTCAAGGCAATTTGTGATGATCTTGCAGCTATTGGTAAGATTGTTCCTGATAAGAATAAAGTGTTTTGGTTGCTACGAGGCCTTGGGATTGGTTATGAAAATTTTGTTACAACCATGCTTAAGCCTCCTGTCCCTTCTTACGGGGAAATAATTCCTCTTCTTCTAAGCCATGAAGCACGCAATCAACTTCACGACTCCTTCCCTCCACAAGTGGCCTATTTTAGTCAAAAGACTAATAATAGCCAAAATAAGGGGGTCGGACATAATCGTTTCACCTCAAAAGGAAAAGGATTTATTCAAACTCGCACCACTAATGCACATAGCAAAAATGGTGGTTCTCAGTTCTATGCAGGAAATCAACAAGGAAAGGCAGCAACCTCAACAAAATACCAGCCCAAAGAACAGAAAAATGAACCTATCACGTGTCAGATTTGTGGGAATCGCTATCACACTGCATTAAAATGCTATAATAGGTTTAACCATTCCTATCAAGCTGAGGAGGTTCCCCACGCACTTGCCGCTATGACCATCGCTGAGAATCCAGAATCGATTTGGTATCCCGACACTGGTGCAACCGCGCACATGACTGGAAATGCTGGTAAGTTGGATAATATTAGACCTTATAAGGGACAAGAAGGGGTGATGGTTGGAAATGGCCAAATCTTGGACATTACACATGTTGGTGACTCTCATGCCAAATGTGGGAGTACTTCACTTCCTTTGAAAAATGTTCTTTTGGTTCCAAATATTAAGAAGGATTTGTTATCAGTTAGTCAACTTACTCATGACTTGCCATTTATTTTTGAATTTGATGCTGATGGATTTTTTATTAGGGAAAGAGGAACCAAAAGAGTAATTGCTTCAGGAAAAAGGAGAGATGGACTGTACTCTTTGGAAAGTGGACATGCTGCTCTCTTCTCAACTCGCTTTAGGAAGACAAATAAAGAAGGATGGCACCAACGTCTTGGGCATCCTCACTATCGGGTCGTTGATTTTTTATTTCGTCAGAAGCTAATAAACTTTCATCCTAGTAGTGATGTTGAGAAAATATGTGATAGTTGTCAAATGGGTAAAGCTTGTAGGCTTCCTTTTCTCCAGTTTGATAATGAATGTGATGAACCTTTTCAAAAAATTCATTGTGATTTGTGGGGACCAGCACCAACTCGATCATCTGAACATTTTCGGTATTACGTTATTTTTGTTGATGGTTGCACTAGATTTACATGGTTTTACCCAATGAAGAAGAAGTCTGATTTTCTGCACTGCTTCAGTTGTTTTCAAAAAATGGTTGAGTGTCAATTTGGGAAAAAAATCAAAATCCTTCAAACTGATGAAGGAAGTGAGTTTAATGACAAGAAGTTACACATTATTTTGGCCAACCATGGGATTCTTCATCAATCGGCATGTCCTAAAACTCCTGAACAAAATGGGTTGGCTGAGCGCAAACATAGGAACATTACAGAGTTGGGATTAACTATGATGTTTCATGCTAAGATTCCTGCAAGAAATTGGGTAGAGTGCTTTTCTACTGCTGTATTTTTGATTAATCGTGCACCCACTCCAACTTTGGGAATGGAATCCCCTTTTTATCGGCTATATGGAAAATATCCTGATTATAACTCTTTCCGTGTATTGGGCTGCAAGTGCTTTCCATACCTTGGTGATTACAGGAAAAACAAGCTAGCACCAAAGTCTGTCCCTTGCATTTTCATGGGATATAGTGTGAAACATAAAGGGTATAAGTGTTTTGCTCCAACCTTGGGTCGGACCTACATCTCTCGTCATGTGGTATTCGATGAATCCTGCTTGCCCTTTGCCGATCCCAACTCATTATATGGTTTCCAATTAATTGAGGGGGAGATATCCAACTACAACGATTGGATGGACACCCATGAATTTGATGACTCTTCATTGCTTGCAGGAAATGGAACTAGCACAAGTCCTTCCTCATCCTACCAAGAAGCTGCAATACCAACACCAGTTCATAGCTTGGATGGACTTCCTCAATCTTATTGCAATAGCCCCATGCATGCAACTTCGATGGAGGAGCTATGTCAGGACACGCTGAACTTTAATCCCACTCAAACTGCAGCAAATGCACCAGCCTCTCCTTCAAATCAATCAGTTGAGGTTGAACCTCAACCTATTGACAAGAATGACAATCAGCCCCGTACTTGCTGTTCAGCCATTGATTCTTCACCATCAACACCGGTACTATGCTCTCAAACAAGTCCCAATGCAGCTTCCCAAACCCAACCAACTCTGCAGCAGTCAATTCCCACTGATGGTGTTAACCATTCTGCTCATGGTCCTGTTCCATTGCAAGTGGATTCCGGTCGCTGCCATGCCATGGTCACTCGATCTCAAAGAGGTGTGCTGAAGCCTAATTCTCGGTATGCTGCTCTTCATATTGCATTAAATTCTTTTGAAATTCCTAAAGAGCCTAAGACTGTAGCTTCTGCCATAAAGCATTCCGGCTGGAATGATGCTATGCATGAAGAATTGGCTGCCCTTAAAGAAAATCACACATGGGATCTAGTTCCCCGCACCCCTGGCATGAACGTTGTGGGCTCTAAATGGGTGTTCAAAACAAAATTAAAGTCCGATGGAAGTTTAGACAGATTAAAGGCCCGTTTAGTTGCTAAAGGTTTCCACCAAATTGATGGAATTGATTTTTCGGAAACCTTCTCTCCTGTGGTCAAACAAGGTAGCATTCGTGTTATACTAACGGTGGCCACGGTAAAATGTTGGGGCATTCGTCAACTTGATGTAAAAAATGCCTCTTTGCATGGGTATCTTTCCGAGCCCGTGTTTATGGAGCAACCACCTGGATTCGTTGACCCGCAACATCCCTCTCGTGTTTGTCAACTTCATCGTGCTCTCTATGGCCTAAAGCAAGCTCCCCGTGCGTGGTTTGACCGACTCAGCATATTTCTTCTCAACTTGGGTTTTTTCTGTAGTTCGGCAGATCCATCCTTGTTTATTTGTCAATCCAATCGAGGGATCCTCCTCCTTCTAATATATGTAGATGACATGATACTCACTGGAAGCAACCCAGCCTTTATTGATTGGTGTATTCAGCAGCTTCGTCATGAATTTGCCATCAAGGACCTTGGCCAACTCAACTACTTCTTGGGAGTTGAAGTGCTTCACACCAATTTTGGGCTTTTCCTTTGTCAATCCAAGTATGCTCGAGAGTTACTTGCTAAAGCTCAAATGATTGGGTGCAAGCCAATATCCACCCCCATGGCAATCAAAGCACGGTCTACTCCATCTAATTCAGCTCCTTACCAAGATTCTACTCATTATCGGAGCATAGTTGGAGCTTTACAATACCTTACTTTTACAAGGCCAGATATTTCTTATGCTGTTAATTACGTTGCCAATTTATGCATTCTCCCACAATCGGGCACTATCAAGCTGTTAAACGTATCATTCGTTATGTGAGTGCGACTCTTGACTATGGCATGCGCATACTACGCCAAAGTTCTTTGGATCTATATGCGTTTTCTGATGCTGATTGGGCAGGTTGTTCTCTTACACGAAGGTCCACGACTGGTTTTTGCACCTTTCTAGGTAGCACTTGTATCTCTTGGTGTGCAAAAAAGCAAGCCACAGTGGCGAGATCAAGTGCCGAAGCTGAATACCGTTCCATGGCTTCAACAGCTGCTGAACTTACATGGATCACCTCACTTCTTCGCGATATTGGTATTCCAATTCTTCATCCACCCATTCTCCATTGCGATAATTTAAGCGCACTATGCATGACGGTCAATCCGGTTTTTCATGGCCGAACAAAACACGTTGAACTGGACTATCATTTTGTTCGGGAAAAAGTGGCACTGGGAAATCTCCAAACTCGTTTTGTCCCATCTCGTTCTCAACTTGCAGACATTTTCACAAAGCCACTACCTCGTTCTGATTTTCTATCTTTACGCATCTCCCTAGGACTTTGTGCCATGTCCAAACCGAGTTTGAGGGGGAGTATTGGCGCACAAATCTCAACCAATCAAGTGGAGGATAATAAGGACAATCACACCAATCAAACCAATCAGTTGGAAGCAAATTTGGGTAATCAATCTGCAATTATCTATGGAAGGTCAGAATCTCCACCTATGGATGGGACGTGATTCGTGGTGTAGGATTAAGGAAATAAATCCCTGTAATTGTGTATTTTCCCTAAGTGTATATTTTTCCTTCCTTTTATTGTATCATCTTGATCATTCCTTATTTGTAAACACTCCTATAAATGCAATACTAGAACTCTGCTCTCTTCACTTTGAGAGAGATTTTCTCCTAATCTTTCAATCGTCTTTAAAGCAGCACAGTTCTTCAAGTTCCTCCAAGAGCTTAAGTAAGCACAGACTTCCTCCACAATCAGAGCACCCAAAGTGGGGGCAAGCATACTAATACCTTGAAAATGTCTCCTATTATGTTCCCTCCAAATATTATAGATAGCAATCGCCATACATAGCTTGTACACACGGCTGGAGACTGAGTCATTGCTCTGATGACCCATTACCCAATCCATCTCCCTAGCCAAACCAAAGCAAGGCCGAGTCACATGGTTCAACTAAAGCAACAAAGTCCATACATCCATAGCATATGTGCAAGAAAAGAACAAATGATCATGGGACTCGTCTGCAAGGAAGCACAGCGAACAACCTTTATCCACGGGCAATCCCCATCTGGATAATCGATCCCTAGTTGACAATTTACCGAGAAAAGCTAACTATTCTACAAAAGCCCAACGAGGAACATTACGAGGGAACCAAACACATTTGGCCCAAGGAACCTCTGGGTAGACAACCCGTAACGCATTTCAAGCTGACTTGGCTGAATACTCCCCTGCACTAGTCAACAACCACCGAATCGAATCTAGGATAGTAGTGTTAGGCAGCAAGGAGGGAGATGTATGAGCAACAATGTCTCACACTCCTTTTTTGTCCTTTAGAGACATTTTTACACATGAAAATCTCACTAAAGGACAAAGAAGGAGGTGTGGATAATAATTTGAGAGTGTGGAAATCACTCGTCTTTTATACCCTTAACATGTGCATTAGCAAGACCCCAAAAACAAATACTCCATTAGTATTTAGTACTACTCCATAATAGAAGTCTGAGCTTAGGTCAATGGGAACGCATAATCCAATGGTTAATAGCATGAGATTTTGACCCTGATGTGGCTTTCTTTTTTTTCCTCTTTTTATAAAGCAAATTCCCTTTCAAGGGAGTCTTCTGCTATTATTTTTTTTTCCCCTGTCTTCTGCTACTTTATTACACTTATATTTTGTGATCGTCAACTATGCTGTTTTCTCATTGATAGGATATCGTTTCAAGTATGATAATAATTTTAATTAAACCGAATAATCAATCATATGAAAAAAGTCTACCAACGCACGCCTATAAGCTCAAAAAAATAATACTCCAGTAATATGGAAGCCTCATGATATAAAAAAAACAACACAAATCTATTGCCGGATAAGAATTGAATCTCTTGACATCGTAGTTTTTTTTTTCTTTTTTTGGAAAAATGGCATCTTGTTTTTATTTTTTTTTGAAATGGAAAAATTATTCAATCAAAGAACTCGAAAATGGGTGCATCGAGTCAAAGAAGGGAAATCAAACTAATTAAAGGTTGAATGAACAAAAAAAAGAAGAAAAAACCTTTGAACAGCTGCCATCAGACAACCTTGGCCTCACCGCCATCATCGGATAGGTAATAGCATCAACCATGAGGGAGAGACAGTGGCGGATCCACCTTGGGCACAGGGGGGTCATGTGAAATTAATTATTTTTTTGGGTTTGTAAAAAATCTGAGCCATCCAATAACTTTAAAATAATTTTTCAATTGCTCTTGCAAAATGTTAGCTCAATCGGATACTCATAGGTACTTAATCAAACTTTTCAATTTTTCGTTCAGGACTTAAGACCCTAAGTACTAAATAAATTTTGAGAAAAAGTATGATAATTGCGGGTTTGGTATCATAGTGATTTGGATCGTAGATCTTGTAGGGCTTGTTAAGAAGAATATTTGTTTAAAAAATTATCTTGATCCGACATCGATAGGTATCAAAACACAAAGATTATTTTAAAAATATGAACTGAATCGATACCTATATATCGATGTTTGATCAAGATAACTTTTAGATCACGAGAATACCAAGTACACAATTATATCTTCAAAATTCATTTAGGGTCCTAAATTCAAAATGAAAAATTGAAAAGTTCGATCAAATACCCTGTACCTATATTTATCTGATTGATGTAATTTTTTACAAGACCAATCCAAAAATTGAAAGGTACGATCAAATCATCAAATCTATAATTTGTTTGCTTATGTATAAAATCTTTCATAATGTTTTAACTTTTTTGCTTAATGAAGAATGTTTAAACATTTTATCTTATCGATATATTAGATTGTGATTTTTTTTCAAAGTTATACTTGAAAGGTGACCCCGTGTAAAATTCCTGGATTCGCCACCGGAGAAAGATCACACTATGCCACCATTGCAACCCCAGGCAAAAGGCCGACGCCAAACAGATTACAGAGAGCCCGACACAAAACCCGCTGATAACCGAATACACCCAAACATAGTAGACGCTGCACGCAAACCAAACTCCAGCAGTAACCATATAGATCATTTTCATTGAATGATGACCTAACGCAAAATACCTTCAATTGGAATCAACAGCCGCTGGAAACCACGACGCCGTTGTACCGCCGCCACGTTAAAAATGCTGCACCACCGCAGAAGCCCTCACTACTATAGGCGTTTGTTAGGAAATATTGTCCCACATTGCCTAGGAGTGGAATGAGTGATCACTTAATATATGCTGGGATCTCTCCACTCATTGCCAATTGATTTTGAGTTGGATATAAAGTTTCCACATGGTATCAGAGCGGGGCCTATTCCACTCCACATTTAAAAAAAATAAAAAATAAAATCGCAATCCCACACTCACGAAGATAGACCAGCAAAAAGGCTGCATGATGATAGGACCCCAAAAAAAAAAAAGAAGTGACCACACGTGACAGACCTCAAATGCGGCTGCACGTGAGGGGAGATGTTAGGAAATATTGTCCCACATTGCCTAGGAGTGGAATGTGTGATCACTTAATATATGCTGGGACCTCTCCACTCATTGCCAATTAGTTTTGAGTTGGATATAAAGTTTCCACAGTGTTCAAACGTCGGCACTGAGCTCCAAACCCAAGAGTAGATTTGAGCATCGGGTTGAGAAATAAAAAAAAAAATAACACAAAAAAAATTAAAGGAAAAAGGAGAAGGGGAGAAGAGAGTGAGAAAAACTATACACATTGTTTTTTAGAACTTCATAATCGTATGTTTATAATGCTCATGCTGGTTTCTTGCCTTTTATATACCTCATATTCCTCTTAGTTTTTGCTCAGTAGTTAACTTTCGGATTTCAAAATTAGTCAAGATACGTACAAGTTTGCATGTAAATCCGGTTATAAAAAATGTCTTTGAATAAGCATGTTTGCAGGGTACGTAACCCGTATTTGAAAAATATTACTACAATGGATGAATATAACTATTTGAGATGATGATCTACCAACTCTGGTTATTAGGTGATCGGTGAATTTTACTATACCCACATCCAAACTTAAAAAAATAATATATCAAGAATGAAACTGAAGATTCATACGTATGTTTCTTAGGCTATTAAATAGTCTATAATAATAGATACTAATTGTCTAATTATTGATAAGATTTTTTGTATAAATTTACATATGATACCGAAGATTCATACGTATGTTTCTGTATACATTTATAAATAACATGTATGTACAGTTATAATATACTTTATATATTAGCAGGGGCGGACACATGATTTATAATTAGAGGGTCAAGAATCTACAATATTTAGTCTCTTCGTTTCATTTTGATGGTTGCCTATGAAGTTACATGCAAATTTTCAGCATATTTGGGGCAAGTGAATTATTTGTGAGGCAAGAAACACAATGTAAAGACAACAAGATATACTCCTGTGAGACAAAATTACAAAAATAACAAAAAAAATATGCATATCCTAGGGAGGATTTCCGGCTCAGGGGGGTCAGCTGCCCCCTCTTCCCCCTACATGGGGCCGCCCCTGTATATTAGGTGTAATTGGGTATGAGGTGGATACGGGTTTTCGGGCGTAGAGATTACAAAATCATACCCACTTCTATTGGGGAAAATTTTGGATAAATTCCGTCTCCATATAAGCGGGGCCGGGTATCCATTGGATACGGAAAAATTGAAGCCCATTTTTACATGCATTTCTGTAAATAAGTAGAAATGGCTTCAACACATTTTTTTTAGTCAAAGTGAATAAAGGCAAGAGATATTATTAGCCATCATTGGGTATACTCATGAAAGTAGCAGTTATGGTTCCGAAGCCGTGGTGTTACAGCTAATAAATGTCATTAGCAAGATGGGTTATGAAAAAATTAAAAACTGTACTTTTATTTCTAACTAAACCACAGTTTAAATTGTACTAATAAATCTCATAAAATCACGGAAAGAAAATTTTATTTTTTTCTTTTAAGAAGATAAAAATATATATGGACCTAAGAACCAGCTCCTCTCCTATTTTCGTCTCTCCAGTCCCTCTTCAGTTTGTATTTTTTGGGGCTCATCCCGGACTCACAACAATAATCCAGAGCGTTCATGTTGTAGATCTCATCAAAAACTTCAACCACGCCAAATACCGCTTGGTACTTGATCGACACACATTTATATTAAAAAACACACAAATGGTTTCAAATCCAATGTGAACAATATGTTTTTTTAATATAAATGTGTACTGATCAGGTATTATTCGGTATTTAAAACATTACCAGTTCCGATCATTATTACGGGCCCAGAATAGACCTTGTAATGCAAACTGGAGAGGATCTGGTTCCATGAACGTACTAATATAAGCTTTACAGTTGGCGAGAAGAATTTCTTTCCAAATGGGCAATGGCCAACTATCTCACATGAGGGTCCTCCCTTACGAATTAAGAGATGTCAATTTCGAAACAGTATGCCCCTCAATTATATTTCACGTGTCCCTCACCAAACTTGTATACCTTTCCTACCAAGGCATGACAAGTCTTAGCGGTGAAATTGTACAACCAAAGCAAAGAAACAAATATTGCCCTCTCAATATTCAAGTGTTGTGTCAGATGCGGCTTGGGACTGAAAGTATGTTAAAATGAGTAACTGCTTGAGTGAAGAATAATAGTCAATATACAGAGGAAGCCCAGTCGGTGATGGAATGCAAAGCGAGTTCTGTAACTTTAATAAAGATCAGAGCAGGTATTTTGATTTTGCAATGGGCTAAGGGTAAAGATTTAAAGGAGGTGTGCATTTCTACTGATAGCATGGAGTTTGTCAAAGGACTCAACGGCCCAATGAATACGCCAGTTCTAACCCAACCTGCTCTCTTGGATTTCTGTCATATGTGCACTAGTTTTGATTATGTTAAAATTATGAAAGTAGCTAGATCTATTGTAATCGCCGCCCATAATCTTGTCAAAGTAGCTATGAACAATATGTAATGTTTTATATTTATTGGATTTGCTTGTTTGTCATAAAAAAATATTCAAGTGTTGTCACTCTACTAGTACATCTTAATACACTTCCACAATTGTGCCATGTTATTTCAGCTTTAATTTTGGACAACCTGAAGATTTTTGTTGTGATCAAATTTGGGATGAGATGGATGTCCACGAGTCTTTATCTTCTTATTAGTTTATAGCATCCTCGTCAGTTTCAACAAATTTTGAATAGCTCAAAATCAAAAGAAATGGGGAAATGAAATGACTTCTGCGCTATCTTTTTTTACAAATAGCACTCTTTTTTTGTTTTTATTCATGCGAATTATTACATCTCTTTTTTGTAAAAAAAAAAAAAATGGTAATTAATTAGTGTAAATTTGGATGAATAAGGATCAAAAAATGGGGTGCATATGGTGAAATATTAAAACCCCAAATTTGTAGAGAAATGCGAAGTCAATAAGGGCAATGCATGCAAGAATTTTTGATAGTGTGGGTCAAATACCTGATTAGATATGATTTGTGTAGAAAAAAAAGAAGAAGAAAAATACGTGGAATTAATGCGATGCTAAAGGGGGCGTAGGGAGTAAACCCAAATCTTTCCCTGCACATATCATTTTTGTTAATTATATTCGTACAGAAAACGAGATCTTTGAAATATTTAAATTGCTCTTCCTGTGACAAAGAAATACTTAGGTAATTAGTTTGAACAACTGACTGGTAATAAGAATTCTGTGAATATACATAACAAGTTGTTCAACTACACATGCAAAACCGTTGAGTATCGTACTTATTCTTAGCTTGGGAAATATCTAATTTACCAAAAAATAGTACTTATTCTTGTTTCCGTACGCATCCTTAAACTTTGTGAAACAATACATTAGCCACATTGGGTAGCAAAAATTAAGGACCCGGCTTCTCTCTAGTCCAACTACAAAGAAGCATCTACCGTTACATCTCCACCATTCATTTTTGCATTCAAGGGTCTGTTTAAAAACTGTACAATTAAAAAAAAATTGAACGGCCAATATTGTATGAACGGCTCTCCGCAGTCTAACATTAGACTGCCGAGAAGCCAAATTCAAAAAAATAAAGAAAGAAAAGACAACACAGTACAATTGAGAAAAAGGAAGAAATTGAGAAATTTGGGCCTGTACTCAGCGACGACATTTTGACACTTTAATCTCATATGGGTCTAGAGTGAGTAAGGGACTCATGGGATGGGGTAGCCCAATTGCAGAATGAACAGGCCCGGATCCGATAACGGTAAGAGCAAAAAGAGTTTGAAAGCCCATGGGAGCAACTTTTCTCCGTTTCCCACTATTACGCACTTTCACAGGGGAGGTCTTCTGAGCTTAACAACTCAACCATCACAAGAAATAAGCCCTATCGTAGGAAAGGTCGTGGAATCATTTTTTGTCAAAAGAAAAATACTGTTATTTCTTCCCTTTAATGAGGGTTATTTGTTTGGTTACTTATTTTCTCAACAGTCTCTACCGATTGGGCTTAGTATGATTATGGGTTTGTGTCTCGTTTGATATATAATCCAGATACTTTTATTCTTTTACCGTTTATGACTGAAAAAAGATCATGAATTAACGAAGATCGAGGAATCCACGATTAAGTTTGAAGACTTAGGTTCAATAAATTAAAATCAACTTATTCTAGTACTATTGCTTGATTAATTTGCATTTGAGAGTGAGTTTACCCTACTGTCAAAATTGACTACATTGAATAAAGTTTATGTTTTCACGAATTTCAAGGCAAGTCATTCTACTAAAAATATCATTTAATGGAAACAATTTATCTATTGTTAGTACTCCGAATGTAAAGAATTTAATAGAAACTCACCCCGAATATTTGTACATAGTCATGTGATTTGTTCCTAATCAAAGGTAAGATTTCAAGGCATTCTTGTCATTGAAGAGTCAAAAGTAGCATTTCATGATTGCCCATGATAAGAGGATTTAGGTTGGTTTTTTTGTTTTGTCTTTATTCAATTTTTTATTTTTTTTACATTTATTAGATTTGTGTCAAGTTTTCATGAATTATGAATTCGTCGAGAAGAATCCAAAGAGTATAAAATTACGGTCAAAACTTTTTTTTTTTAAATAAAGCTAAAATTAAACCAATAAACTTGTTTAATTTGGTTTAATTTTGGCTTTATTAAAAAATTATTAGGTTTGACCATAATTTTATACTTTTTGGATTCGTCTCGTCGAGACGAATCCATAAACCACGAAAACTTGACGCAAAACTAACAAATGCAAAAAATAATAAAAAATGAATAAAGACAAAACCAAAAAACCAAAAAACCAGTTCGCGCTTTTTTGCCAAAGCACCCCTTAAGATGTCACCTTGAAATAAGCTACGTCTTGGTTTGGATTTCAAGGCATTCTAATCGAAGGTAAGATTTCAAGGCATTCTAACGTTTGGCTGCCCCGTTAAAGGTCCATGCGAGCATTTTCTCTTAGTGAAATCACGGATTGAGACGGAAAGAGTAAGTTTGATAGACGGAGTTGAAATTTATGAGTAAAATTGATTTTTTTTAAAAGTTCGAGAGATGATGAAATATTAGGTTTAAAGTTTAGAGGGCATTTTGAATTTTTCCCAATTAAAAAAGTAGAAGTAATATGTAAATCCTATCCCTGAAGTAGGAAGAGGATCGGATAAGGCCAGAGACCAAGAGTAGGGATGACAATCTCGACCGAACCGATGGGTACCCGAACCATAACCGGTTTTTTCCCCGAACCATAACCGAAATATTCCCCGTGGGTGCGGGTATGGTATGGGATGTGAGATAACCAAACGGATTCGGATCAGTTCTGGTTTGAGCTAATAACCGAACCGTTCTCCGAACCGAACCGAACTAGATATCTATCTATTATAGTATTGCAGAATGACATTTCGTGAGAAGAGCCCAGAGCGCGACAAGTGGCATAATTTAATTGGATTGTCATTGGAGTTTTTAGTTGGAACATGTAACATTACTCTTATTACCACTCTTAAATATTATCCATAAATACGTTACATGATATTTAAAATTTACCTTAATTGTCTCCCTTCATAGCCATATTTGAATAGAAGATTTTTATGCTATGATTGGATAATAGATAATTATGCAATAAAAATTCTACCCGACGCTAAAATAGTAGTTACTAGAATTTTCAAATTCAAATGGCTCTGATTTATCTTCTCTTTCTCTCTCCAAGGAATCAAATTTTACACATAGGAAAAACAATGGATGCTAAAAACTCACAATTAGTTTCTTCCCTCATCTGATTTGTATTTTATTATATCATTAGTGATCGTTTTGATTCCTAACTGCACATATGTTGGCACTATTTGATATTTAATATATTGTCATAGTGCTTGAAAGAGTTCTTGCGATTATTATTTGTGAAGTTCTTCCGAAGATCTTTTGTTTACTTAGTATCCATTCTTTGTTGTGATAAGAATCAAAGTAAGAGTACTATGTGACCTTCCACAAAGGAAAAAGAATTGGAAGAAAGGCGATTCTACATTGAACTTTTTTTTTTCTAGTTATTACTTAAAATTCGTTGCAATTGTAAAAAAATCTCACGCAGGTATGTTAAATTTGTTTGTGCGATTAGTTATAATTTTCGTGTTATTGTTGTGCACATATATGAAGTGAAATTGTAGGCCATTGGTTACTCCAGAGTCTCTCATGCATTAGAATTGTGTTCAATACTTTTTGCCCTTCCAAACATAATAAAAAGGAAAAAAAAAAAGTGCACGATACTGTGCTTTAAGACTTTAAGTGCACACCTATATTGGATGGATTTTTCATATACGAAGACATATATTCAACTCTAATATAATTAAATTACCCACGTATACATCCAAAGCTGCATAAATGCATATATATAAGAGAAAAGACAAAGGTTAGATTTAAAATTCTTCCCATCTTAAAGTTTGTACTTTGTCCTTGGTTGTTGGCTCATTACCATCTAAGGATTATTAGCCTAACTAGAATATATTTGGAGTACATGATTTTTGCGTAGTAATAATGATGGCCAGTAACTTTAGTTTCTCATATTTTGTTGTCTTCGCTTGAAGTATAATTTAATCTTCGATATTGCATATATTGCATATATCACATTTTTTCTTATTAGTTGAAAGAAAATATAAAGATAAAAATCTGTCTATCCGTGCACGCTTTAATAATCTTATTGATATTTTTGAAAGGAAATATTGATAAATCTTGCTCAATTCCATTGATAAATAGTTCCATATAAAATAAAGATGGTTTCCTTATTTGTAGGAGAACTCACCTATGTGCATGTATAATTGTCTTAATTTAGATGGAAATGCGAAAATCACTCCAATTATATCTAGAAGAATAGAATCAACGTACCAATCAAACAATAAAATTCAAATTAAAAAATCTATTAAGTTTATCAATGATTCATGGGTTTTATAATGGAACAACTCTCTCACACCAGTTGTGTATATTTCCTAGAGGCTAGAGGCAACAATCACGTAATTGCCCGTCAATACAAAAGATACTAAAATTGAGAGCAAGTAAAGAGGAAGAGATGCAACAAAGACACCCGAGGCATTTGTATTGGAGAAAAAGATGTTTGATAGTATATTGTTTCTTTTGTTCTTTGTTTTTGCTCATTATGCATGACAGCACTCCAATTTGTTGTTGCATGTGCCATTCATTTTTTTACAGTAGATACTAGAAAATTATTGCCAGTTGTTTTCCTCCCAAAATCACAGAAGGTGTCTCCAAAGAAACGCTCTCAGAGTCGATAATCTGACAAGGGGAACAAAAAGAAGAATCACTCAATCTAAACAGTAACATTTAAGATCTATATTTGCGGCATATCTTTATGTTTGTATGCATATTCGAACTCCAATACATGATATTATGGGATCATTCTAGGACAAAATGCTGGAGTGGTCGTTACTCAATAAACAATATTTGTCCAATTCGAGTGTATTTGTAACTAAGACTTGGTCAAGTTATGTTTTGCTATATTATTTGTACAAAGAATGTTCAAAGCAATGTACAAATACTGAGGTTATCTCTTGAAGTTTAGGACACAATTATACACAAGAATGTTTGTTAACCATTTGATAGTGTTCAAATGTTTTGACATACAAATGCAGTTAACAAGACGTGTCAGATTTCTTATATGGACTAAGCAATAGGTATTGCCTGTCTTTATTCATAATATTGACCTTCTTTTACTTAATCCAAGAGTAACAGTAGAAAGAGGTTGGTCGTAGTTGAGGGGTTAAGCTCTCCAAGGTCTTGCTATTGGAAGATATATTTATAATATTAATTTAAAGTTTTTGGACTGAATTTTTTAAGATTGTGTATTACCGTCCATTACTTTATTTCATTAAGTTACATACGTTTATGTAATTTAATTAGAATTAAGTTCATCACACTAAGTCATTTAATTGAATCATCAAAATTATTAATATGCTAATGTGCATGAATGGAGAAGGGCTTTCAAAGGTGTAAGTTTGGTAGGCCCCGCTTTGTAAGGAGGTGAATAGAAAGTGGTACTAAAAGATTGATTGCCACTGAGATTTGAGCGTGGTCCTTGCGTGTATCTGTAGAAACGCACGCGTGGAGACATTGAGGTCGCCAGTCTTCCGTTTTAAACAGCGAAAATTAGCCTTTTGAGGTTATGACAATTTGTAGAAGTGTATATCCGAAAATAGAAAGTATATAGATATGAGAAAAAATGAATTAACATCTGTGAAATGTGTATTGTTATATAGTAATCATCCACCTATTGAGTAGAGGTTAGGAAGATCATTTTTAGAAACTTTGTAAATGTTTATAAAAATGAAAAATTACCAAACATGTTTTTTATGTTTGCAATTTTTTTTTTGAAAACAAAACAATAAACACAAAACATCCATATTACCAAACGCCCATATTTCAAATTTTGCTTTTAAATTTTAGGGGAGAGAAGATTAGGGGCGAGAAGATTAGGAAAGAAAAATAATTAAAAGATTAGGAAGAAACAATATTTGAAAGATAGGAGAAAGAGATGGAGATAAATTAGGAAATATTTGGAGAGAAATATTTAGAAAATTAGGAGAGAGAAATGTAGTTTGTGGTTTGTTTGAATTAGAGGATGTCAATTTAATTATTTAAACAAGCTAGGATGGAGACATAAATAAGTTTCCCAAACAGAATGATTATTTAAGTTGCCCTAATTTATTATAGGTACTGAAACCATATTGTAAAATATTATTGACATTTCATACGCCAGTGATTAGTTCACTATTTGTGTCCTCAACACAAATATAAAATCTAGTTGTTTGGGAGGCTCATTTTCATCTTTTCATTTTTAATTTTTTGGTTTTTGGATTTTGGTCAGAATATATTTTGAATCTGATAGAGTGTTTGGAAGAAATTTATAGAATGTATTTTGTAACATGAGAAGTGTTTCACTGTTTGACAAATACATGTGCAAAATATATTCTGTAGGACTTTTTGAGAAACAAAATAGGAAAGGAAAAAATGAGAAGTCAAAAACTTCTCTCACCCTACTTTTGGTTTCTCCTCTGTAACATAAAATGAAAAACTCATTATCCCAGAATGAGTTATGATAAAGAACACCCAATCAGTCAGAAGCTGAAAAACAAAAAATGAAAATGAAAAAAAAAGTAAGATGCCAAACACCCCAATATCTCATTCCAGACTTCAGCTTAGCGTATTATTGTTTTTTTTTTTTTTTTTTACCCAGAAAATTATAGTATCTCGCTATATAGTAGTAATGATTATTTAATGTTATTTTCCCAAAGAATTCTACTCCTAAATTTAAACTAAAAAATGTTGGAAAGTCAAACAAATTAGCCTCGGGCGTAATGCCAGCCGTATATAGTTTTGAAATGATCCCCTTCATCCAATAATTTAATCGGTTTTTATCACAAATGTTACTAACAAACTGTCTAATTTCCTTTTTGTCGTTAAAAAAAAAAAAAAAAACTGTCTAATTCACACTTCCTACTCTCACCTACATCGAATTAAAGACATTAATCAAAGCAAATCATAAAAGCATATGTTAAAAGTTCAACAACGTCGGTAGGTATGGATATCTATTAAGAGTCTGTTTGGCCGCTTAACTTTTTTTATTTTTATATTCTCGATTTTGGGTGTTTGGCAGAAAATTGCACAACGCATCATATGAGAACGTGTTTTGATTTTTTGACAATAGAGAGAAGAAGCCAAAAGTAAGGTGGGAGGAGTTTTTTGACTTTTTATTTTCCACTTTTTTCATTTTGGTTAACAAAAAGACCTACAGAATACATTATGTACATATTTCTCAAACACTACTCTTGTTGCAAAATACATTCTATGCATTTCTCCCTAAATATTTTACCAGATTCAAAATACATTCTGACAATAATCTAAAAAGCCAAAAAAATAAAAATGAAAAACTGCAAATAATGCTCTCAAACATCCCATAACTGTCTAATTTCCCAATTCACCCAACCGTAGCTTTGGACAGTAATTATACATTTTATACTCACACTTCCAAAGATTTTCGCCATACTTAGTTTTATACAAGTAACAAGGGGCTGGTAAAAGAGAGATAAATAAAGCTAAGGCCCAAACTTATACTCCTATATATAATAGGATACATTAATATTGACAGCAAATATTATCTGCAATAAAAGGATTTTCCACATTTCTTCGGCCATACGCCTATTCTATTTTGATATTTTACGACAAAAAGCCTCTCTCACGCGCGTTGCTGGAACTACATCTTCATACCAGCAAAAAAAAACATTTTCATGAAATAGGTTTAGCGAAAATGGTGTCTACCATCATGGAAATAACTACCTCCAATTCAAGAAAATTTATTCAAAAAAAAGAAAGAAAAAGAAAAGCATTAATTGAAATTATATGGTCATATGCACCTAATGTGGTCTAAATTGTGTCACCTCATTAATGTTCATAATATTTTGTTGCGTATAACAACTTTTTTACTAAAAGATCATAATTTTTCAACAATATGTTTCATTACATTTTCACTAAAAATCATAACATATTGGTGCGTATTATAACTTTTACACTAAAAACTCTTAACATTTTGGAAGTGCATACTGTACAGACTCAAATAGGGGTGTGTTGTAGCATTTCTCATTATAAATACAAACAAAGACTATAGTACTCTGGGAAACCAGCCAAATCTTCTTTTCATTTCTCTCAAATTTGCCCCACAATCCTAACACCAGTTTTTACATGTATTAATTAGTTGTAAATTTTGCACCGCTGCCCCAATCTCCTGCCCGAATTACTCCAACGAAAAACCCAATAAAAATAAAAAAAAAGGAAAAAGACAAAGCACAAGAAAGATAACTGTGTTTTTATGATTAAAAGAAATCAAATATGAAACAAAAAAAAAAAAAAAACAAGAGAAATTGGAACAATGCCTGGCTTTTCCCATGTACGCCGCTAAAACCTTGGTACTCTCCGATGAATTCTTCACCGAAACCAAGATTCTTCCAAGCAAATTCTGCACCCAGGCATCCAGAAAAATCCCACATTTGACACAACTAAGGTTCGGACAACAGACCCATGTTTCTTCTTCCTTTTCATGGCTGTGCGTTTGCTTGTAGAAATCAAAGAGAAGAAGCTGAAGATGTGTTGTAATGAAGGAGAGAGAATGTAAAGGGTTAGAGAGAGAGGGAGAGGGAGAGGGAGAGATGTTTCCAAGAAGATGATGGCGAGCGTTTGCCGTTAGTGTGTAGTTTTCAAAGGTTCTTTAAAATTGTCTCTCCAAAGTGGGGCCATTGAAAACAGGCCTTTTCTGTTTCACACGTTGGGGGTGCTCTATTTGTCTTCCCCACAACTGTCAATTGATTTTCAGGGGGCCTCAGCTTAAATGACTAAAATCACTTTTTTTTTGGTCGTTTGCACAATAACAGAGCATTTTTATTTATTTATTTTCAATTTTAATAGCCACGTGTTTGAGCCAGTTTGCACAACTCGATTAATTTCAAAACTATGAGTCTAACAACCGAGCAAATCTCCCGTTGTCCAAAACGAATTAATACTACCTGTGACATTTTAGACATAGGTTCTTAAGAAAGGGACAGTGATACGGGTACAGAGGTTTTGGGACAGAAATTGTACCGATCGCACATGGGGACCCACTTTTGGGTCCCACACGAGTGATCTGAACCGTTCATTGTTCTTAAAACATTTTTCCGAGGGGCCCCGCCAAATTTCAGCTCAATCGGACGGTTGGAAGTGCTCCGACCAAAGTCTCACCGTTCTAACCAAAAAAAATTTTGGTGGTACAATTTCGGGTCCCATCTTTCTGTACCCATATCTTTATCCTTAAGAAAGAGGAAAATTTGGAGTTGACAACAACGCCAGGACAAAGTTTCTTGGCAGTCCGTGTAGTTTGTCATTTTTCGGTTTCTTGCCGAATTCAACTTAATAGATGATTGGGACACGACCCCAAAAATAAAGGATAAACCTACAGGTACAAAAAATTTTGTACAGAAATTGTACAAATCGCTCTCGGGGACTCACTTTTGGGTCCCACACGAGTGATTCGAACCGTTCATTATTTTTAGAACATTTTTCTGAGGGACTCCACAAAATTTCAGCTCAATCGGACAGTTAGAAGTACTTGAACCAAAATCATGCCGTTTCATTTTGAACGAAACATTTTGAACGAAACGGCGTGATTTTAGATCGGTCACGTGTTACAAAATGATCAAAATCTGACCGAAAACAATTATTGAATTGGATTCGACAACATAGTTGTGGGCTGCAGTGCCTGACAGAACGGCCGAGAAGCTCTATCAGTAATAATAGTGGCCTTCGCTTGTCCGCTGTTTAATTTTTAAAATATTCCGACATTAATTATGGCTGATGTCTTCTCTAATCTTCTGACCAAGCCTTATTTATTCTTAATTATGGCTCATGTCTTCTCTAATCTTCTGACCAAGGCAACTTTGAGCAAATCGATTAAGGGGATTAAAATGAATTAAAAATAATATTCTACTTATTAACCAACCGGTTGGTTCACGGCAACGAAGAAGTGTTTGTGGACATCGATCTGTGTGGTATTTATGTCCTAATACTCATATTAGCTGTTGAAAATAACCGAAATCCTCGGAAAAACATGTCGTTGATAACTTGGTCAAAATCTTGATTAGCTGTCTATACCTACACCTGCTGTTGGAACGTCAAAAAATGGTTTCTAAAATATGTGCTGGGCACATGATAGACATGCATTAACTCCATTATTTGCTTCCACTTTTTTGGGGAATTTAAGGGTGAAATAATGATTAACAAATTTTATTATTAAGGAGAGTTAACTTTATGCGAAGAGGACGGAAATGCCCCGGCTAGAAAGTTTCTATCGAGACGAAAAATCCTCTTTTATAATGAAGAAGTTGACAAATTATCAAACGTAGAGTTGAATATGGGACGCTGCTGGGTGTACAGAAAAAATGGGACCGAAAATATACCGATCACGTTCGAGGATCCACGTTTGGGTCCCACACAAGTGATCCAAACCGTTCATTGTTCTTAAAACGTTTTCCCGAGGGACGCCACAAAATTTCAACTCAATCGGACGGTTGGAAGTGCTCGAACCAAAATCTCACTAGGAGTTAACTTTGGGAGCCTACATTATGAGCTACTATGAACAGTCTATTGAAGCACCAAAATGAGGATCTGTTCACTAACTTTGTCCATTTCACTTGGGAGCCTAACTATGAGCCATTAATTTAGGAGTCCAATAGAGATACTCTTGGGAGTCTCAAATCCTTAATATTCATGAATGGAATTATTTACTAACCGCTATTATGATTGGTTCGTTACTTTTCCTTCTAAGGAAGAGATCTTGAGTTTGACTCTCCATGATATTGATGCTCGATTCTTGTTGTAACCAACCCTTAACATCCCCTGTGTGGGGAAAACAAATTAAAAACAAAACATTTACCTGTCCAATTTGCCAAAATTTGTAAAAACAATGAGCCTTCTTGGCTACTATGGTCATACCCTGCCACTCCAAACATCTAGAGGCGAAATTTGGAGAAGGAAAATGGTAGGATACAAGAAAAATTTCTCCGAAAAATATTTAGGAACAGAGATATGAAGGGTCCAGATTTACGATCATCCTCTTTTGAAAAAGGCCAAAGATATCCCAAACAAGGACAAGTTTTTTAGCATTGATTTTTTTATTCCACTTGTCCATTTTGTTTGCCTTGTTACATTTTAAACAGATAGAAAATTGTTTTACATACAATGTGGACATTGTTTGATAGAGTTTAATTAATTAAAATTTTCCCAAAATCACATACAAAATTATAAACGAACTCTACAATTTAAAAGTTGGTTTGAACTCCAAAAAAGAAAAGAACATAGTGATAAATTAGGTCGGAGGGAGTACCAAAAAAGCATAATTCGGGATATCCCAAATGAAGCCATAGTACGTATACCTCTTTCGTTGTCCTACTTTGTTCGGTAAATTCACTGAAAAAGATGTATGTAACATAATGAGTTAAACTGTTCCAATGCATTGTTTTCCAACTTTATGCTGTAGGGTTCAATCGTACAATAATTTTGCTATTAGGCACGAAGAGTTGGACGGTTAGGGGTGTTCGGATCAATTTACGTGTATTTCGACTGATCTCATTTCCGGTGTGGTCAAAGGCAAATCATCCATGTTAGGTCTAGGGATTCACAATAAATAACTTCTTAAGGCCTGACCTTAAAAAGCAAACCTTGATCAATCGTGTGGAGAGCGAACCCACCGATCAATCGGATTTGATTTGATTAGGTAACCCTCCATAAACCCCATTGAATTTCGGCACATGCAGGGCTAGTTTGCATTATTGAGAAGTCATCATCAGGGGTTAATGCTTGAAGCCTTGAAGTTATCGTCACTGTATATGAATAGCTAGCATAAAGACCCGTAAAAAATCTTTCTAGTACCAGAAAGGTGTATACAGAGGGGAAGGGGAGAACTTCTAGCTTATTTTTTTCCACGTTGTCAGATAGTTTTGGACAAATCAGGTTTTCAGTCTAAAGTTTATGCATGCACATCTCGACTAATTCTTGGGATTCAACCTCATTGTTCACTTGTGAGGAGCATAATTAAAGTCAAAGCAAAACTTCGTATGTACTAGCCCCAAAGAAGTTAATGGCTTTTGAGAAATTTCGAACGTAAGACTTTAAGAGGTGCCTAAAATAGAGAGTTGACTAATGAACGTAGATTTCAGGTGCCTAATTGAATTGGTCGGATTACAGAAACAACTTTCTCAAGTGTAGTGGTCTGTTAGAAGAGTGCGATTTTGTTTACCCTTCTTAAAAAGGTGAACATTATCTTTTCTCTTCTTGGTTAAAATAGTGTAGGTCTCATCCCAACAATACACTTTTTGGTAAGAGTGAGATAACTTTTTATTGGGATCCACACTATCTCAATAGGAGGTAGGGTAATGGTCACTATATTTTAAAGAGGGTGAACAAAATTAAACTCATATAAGAGTGCATCAGTTGCATATGTATCTGTTTTTCGGGAAAACTACAGCGATTGCCCGAGCAGTATGAGATAGTCCGAATTGTGTTAAGGCATGCGTGCCTTTATCTAACTTCTAAAATAACGATTGTGCTCGGGCTAAGGGTGAGACCGAATGATGGTTTGTGGTTCCCTGACATGCGAGAACTTACTAATTTCTCAACTGTGTGAGAATGAAAAAACTAAATAAAAATCAACCTTATTAAATCGGATTAACAAAGTTGACGGAGTACAAGAAAATGGAAAGTAAGCTAGGCTACGCTAGAAAAGAAAAACGTAATTTGCTAGAAAGTAAATATAATTGAAGTACTTGATGGAAAATAAAATTGATAAATAAGTTCTAGGCTTTGTGGTATTGGAACCCTTTTCTTATTTTGCAAAATGGGTTGACCTTTTGGCGCCAACTCTCTTGCTCGAAAGGCTGCCAACTGTCCTCTTAGGTTTTTTGGTTTATTTTTTGTCTTTATTCACAGAACTTTAAATTTGGTTAATAATTTTATATTTTTTAGACTTCTCTCGTCGAGACAAGCCAAGAAACCACAAAAAATAGACGTAAAACTAACAAATTAAAAAAAAAATTGAATAAGGACAAACGAAAAAACTAAGTTTGGTTTTTTTAGCCAAAGGAGGCCTTAGTTTCCGGCTCCATGTCCTCCATTTTCTCCTCCTTGGAGGCGGTTATTAATAGTTACTTGGAGCATCACCAACCTAACTCTCGCTATTTCTTCATTTTGGAGACTCAAAAAGCTATAATTTGTTCAAAAAGCAAATACAGAAAATCAACAACTCCAACTCCAATTCTCTATTTTTCATCTGCCAAATTTTCCTCCAACATTTCCTCCTGCAAATTCCCCCTCAATTATTCCTCATTTGCTTTATTCTTCATTTTACAAACAATTCAACCCACTTTTCAATACCAGCAAAGTAAATGAAAAAAATAAATAAAAATAAACAGATGGGATGTTCAGGAGGCCAGTTGGTGGGTGGTAATTGATAGGTGTAAATGAAAAAAATTACTATCAGAATCGAAATGGTCTGGATTTACATCTACTTTCATTTCAAAGCGTATTTATACTTATTTAATACTATTAGGCTCCTTTTGAAGATACTATTAATATCTTTTCAATGATATCAATTTTGTAAAAATTGAGTATCAAATGTAAAACTTATATGTCATTGAAGAAAATTTAGCGAACAGTGAATAGGGTATGGTTGGTATTATAATTTGTTATCTATCAATATAAAGGATAAAATAGTGACTTTAAGGAGAAGAAAAAAAGGGAGAAATAGAGACGGGCCTCCATTTAGGGGGACCGTGGGAGATTCTTCAAATATGAATGATGGGAGTTGAGTTTCTATTTTGGAAACCCCGAATGAAAATGGGTTGGAGGGCATTGATACTCCAAAACGGAGAATTTGTGCTAAAAAATGGAGATTTGGAGATGGGTATGTGATGCTCTTACGGGCCCCACGTCCCTTCTTCTATGGAAATCATTCTAATGGGATGAAGCCATTAAAATGATTGGACTTAGTAGGTGCCAATTTGACTTGGTCAATTGGCATCCCTTTAGGGCCCATGGGGCTTTTTACAGGAAAATAATAATGGGCCGTATTGTCATCAACATTAACTGGGCTTTTGTAAAATTAATATAGCGTGTTAATTATCAAAACAGATTTGGCCCAATTTTGGCCAAAAAATAATGTTTTCGGCCTTATTGCGATTTCTTGCCAAATTTAAGTATAAACAGTATCATTCCAATCCAATTTGACACCTACCTACAGTAATAAACGGCCCACGCCACGGTGATACACACTACAGAAATCTGTAATAAACGGCCGGGCTCATATTGACCCGACCCGTTTATTTTCTTGTCTATCTAATACTCTAACGTACTTCGCGTCGTGTCTAGAATTCTTTCTTGATGTATGCTCAAACAAAACTACTACTCCAGCAGAAGATTTATACTTTTGTTTAATTTTAATTTGATTCTCTTCAATTAATTACTGTACAGTAAACTCTCTAGGGTATTCCCAAGAATCCCAACAGGTCCCAGAACCTTCTAGCCCAAGACCCATTCACATGCCCACAATTTTCCAGCACATTCTAAACATCTCTCTGTTCTCCACTAACAATATCCTCCTCTCTCCTATATATCCGTATAATCCATCCACAAATTGAAGCAAAAATCAATCAACACCCACAAGGATTGACCAATCGGATTGAATCACGACAATCTTGCTCAAAAAATGAAGCCCGTGGACGTCAAAAAAGGGCCCGTAACGATCAAAGCAGAGACCCGAGACGAAGAAGGGAAGAAACATATCGAGAAAGTGGAACTAAACGTCCACAAAGTCGACACCCTCAAGCACGTGGAGAGAAAGCTAGTGGACAAAGGGGTGCAGAGGATGGAGCGGCACCCGTCGGACGGGTCGCCGTACGCCCGGCCGCCTCCGAAGTCAGGACACGGCGGGAAGTACACGTGGGAGGGGCCGGCGGAGGAGGCGGAGAACGAGCTGGACCCGGCACCGGTGGCGTTGGACGAGAGGGATCCGAATTATGTGGACGAGGAGGCGGAGGAGAAGGTGGTGAAGGGGGAGGATGAGGAGGTGGCGGGGTTGGTGGTTGGGGAGGTTGAGGTGGCGAAGGTGGCGGAGGCGAGAGAGGGGGTGGCAAGGATCGAGGTAATTGATCCTCACTTGAAGGAGTAAAGGGGTTTAGGAATGGAGTGATGTTGAAGGTGTCTTTGTTATGGATTTTGATTGAAAGAGATCGTGTATGAAAATGAAATAAAAATATGTAAAATTAAGCTAATTTCTTAACATGTTTTATTGTGTTTTTTTTGGGAATTTGATTGCCGATTCTTAACTTATGCTGTTTCAAGAGCACTTAACAATTTTCCATGGCTCATGGCCTGTCATCATGTTCTTTTGACCCTTAGTCGTTTATTCCCTTTTCCACTTCGGGTGTGGGTGCGCATGTTTACCTATGTGTTTGGAGGTTAGGGAAATAAAGAGAGAAAAAGAGAAAATAATTAAGCGAAAATGGGATGAAAGTTCAACAGGAATCTGAATATTTTCCTTTCTCTTTCTTAAGAGCAAAACAAAGGAAGGGAAATTTAAAAACTTTCTCTTCTTTAATTTCCATGTAAATTTGGCATCTCCGGTTACAGTTGCTCTTAATTAACAACAATCTTTTACCTCATGTCAAGTCGATCTACATTGGATTTGGAATGCACAAAACAACAGATTTGGCCGGCACAAAGATAGCTGGTTTGGATCTTAACCATGTGCCAAATTCGTGTCAAATCTACGTTAGATTTGACCTACACCAAGACAGCTGCTTTCATTTGGACCTTCTCTGTGTGGCAAATCTTTGATAATTTTTGCATGGACCATGACAGCAAGGTCGAACCTTGGTTGTGTTTCAAAAGTTTGCGTTACGCATGCCACGTATGTTTTCGTATCTTCGGTTAGGCTTGCTTTTAGTAAACTTCTTTTAAATCATGCCAAACCTACGTTGGATTTGGCATGCACAAACACATCGGATTTGGACAGTCACCTCGCGTCGAATTCGTGCTAAATGTACATTGAATTTGAGATACAAATAGATAATTGGTTTTAACCTTGGCCTGGTGCCAAATCCACGCCAGATTTGGCATGCACCATGACAGCAAAGTTGAACCATAGTTGAATCTATGTTGAAGGCTTATTATATGAAATGGCATCAAATCCTCCCCCTATAATGATGGTGTTGATTTTTTTACCTACTATTTTCTTACAAATGGTCAAAATTTTAGACAAAAGCAAATTGGCATGGACTTCTAGTTAGGGCTGCACAAAAAAACCGGTGAACCGTGAATCCGGTCTGGACCGAACCGATCCGTACGTTTTGGATTTTAACCGTGGATTAATGGTCCGGACACGGATTCAAAAAATAATAAACCGTAACTCGCGGTCCGGACACGGATTTTGATTTTGAAACCGTGGATTAACCGATCCGGACCGTTAGATTTTTATTATATATAATTTTTAAAAATATATGGAGGAACTCTCTAGTCCAGGACCCTTCGGTCCGGAACTCATAGTTCCGGATCAAATTTTCATGATCCGAACCGTCCAACGTGTTCAAAAGGTGTTTTCCAAGGTCCACGCGGGAAATCTTCAAAAAAAAATACCGGGAAGGGCTTGATCCACGCAATTTTGTAAATATGCAGTTTTTGCGAAAAATTGCGTGGATCAAGCCCTTCCCGGTATTTTTTTTTGAAGATTTCCCGCGTGGACCTTGGAAAACACCTTTTTTTTTTGATACATAGGAAATGAAACAAACAACTACTGCCTCTCAAACGCCACCCCCCTCATATCTGCCTCGAGGAGGGGGATAATATCATCAGGAGGCGAAATATGGGACACCCACTTATCCTCTTGATCAACTCCAATATTGGCCAGCTTATCTGCAACTTGGTTTCCCTCTCGGAGAATATGCCTTAAGGTGCAACCTGTGCTCACCATAAGTGCTTTGCACTCTTGAATCAGGACCGCATGGGGGGAATGATCTGAATCTCCTTCGTTGATGAGGGTGATAGCTGCTGTAGAGTCTGAGTCTACCTCTACAGCCTCCATGTTTTGGCTCTTGACCAACTCCAAACCTCTAAATATGCCCCACAGCTCCGCCTCAAGACTGGAGCAATCTTCTAATCTCCCATAGAACCCCAGAATCCAGCAACCTCGATCATCTCTTATCACCCCTCCAAAGCCTGCTTTTCCTGGGTTGCCTCTACAGCTGCCATCCGTATTTAGTTTGAGATTGCCTGTACCTGGGAAATTCCATGAAACCAGTTTTACTTGTCTGGATTTAATAACAGAGGCAGGAACACAAAAATTAATAATTTCAGAAGCTAACGTGAGGCTTTCCAGGTGTGTAGCCACTGGATTAGGATTAGTGTCATCGAAAACTTTCCTATTTCGCATTTTCCAAATGTTCCACAGAATAACCAAGTTAAGAGTAGAATTTAGAAAACTCCCTGGACTTCCTCTGGTTTGGTTGATGTTGCTCTTTAACCAGCTTCTCCAATCTTCTATGTCGCCCGTGGTGATCACCTGAACATGGGGAGATCTAGCCCATACCGCAGAACTTGAGGGACAACCAAAGAAAAGGTGAAAAAGGTCTTCTGTTTGTGAATTGCACCGTGGGCACAAATCATTAGCCGAGAGGCCTCTAAGTTTACGGTGTTGGTTAGTAAGTAATTTCCCATGCATACACGTCCAGAGAAATCCTTGAAGTTTTGCAGGAATTTTCAAATGCCAAATCCAGCCCCAACCCTCATCGTTACTGGAATTACCAGCCAATAAATCATACGCTGATTTTACAGAAAATCTGCCATTAGAATTGGCTACCCAGCAAGGGGTATCTATCATATTCGAGTTTCTAGGCAAAAGGGTGTTAGTGATGACACTAACATCACTGCCTCCCAAGACCTCTGTGATTAGAGGTGTGTTCCAAGTGTGATCTTCAAAGATGAATTCGCTAACCTTGCCTTGGTCCCCCATCTCCACATGACCTTTCTCAACAAGACTGGTGTCGCCACACCACCAGTCATGCCAGAAAGAGATATCAGAGCCACTTCCAACAATCCATTTAATGTTCTTGACAGTGAAATCCCGAATTTTAATAATGCTCCGCCACGTATGAGAAGCTCTCTTATTAGCAGGCCACTCTTTAAAGCTATGGTTTCTTAGGTATTTCCTTTTTAAAACTTGAATCCATAGGGGTTTATTTTCAGAGGAGATTTTCCACCCAAGTTTGGAGAGGAGAGCAGAGTTAGAAAGACCAGCTTTCCTAATCCCTAGGCCTCCACACTTTTTAGTCTTACAAACAGAATTCCAGTTGACCAAATGAACCTTCTTCTTGTCAGTCTTGTCACCCCAAAGGAAATTTCTATTGATCTTATCAATATGGTTGGTAATGGAGGTGGGAAGGGCTGAGGTTTGCATGGTGTAGAAAGGAATGGTGGTGGTCACCGATTTAACAAGAGTGGCACGACCCATAAGGTTAAGGGAGTCGGACTTCCAACCCGCAAGCTTTTTGGAAAGTCTCTCAATAATATACTGGTAGTCTCTTTTGGAAACTTTAGAATGAATCAAAGGTACCCCAAGGTACATCCCCAAATCCTTAGTGAGAGTGAAACCACACTTGAGGCTCAAATTTCTAGCCAAGCTAATAGGAATATTGGGGGACACAAATATTTTAGACTTATGGGAGCTAACCAATTGGCCCGATTCCTCACAGAAAAAATCAAGAATGTCTTTCATGACCTTGCATTGGCTAACAGTGGCCACCCCAAAGAACATGATGTCGTCAGCAAAGAAAAGGTGAGAGAGACAAGGGCCCTCCTGGGAAGTTTTAATTCCCTCCCATTTGTGAAGAGCCACCTGTTGGTTAATCTTGGCCGAGAGCCTCTCCATACAAAGGACAAATAAATAGGGAGAGAGGGGATCCCCCTGCCTCAGGCCTCTCAAAGGCTTGAAAGGGGAAAGCGGTTCGCCATTCCAGAGGATGGAGGCTTCGACCGTGGTGACACAACTCATGATAAGAGCAATAAGCTCCTCATTAAACTTAAAGTATCTGAGCGTATCAAGCAGGAAGTCCCAAGAGATCCTATCGTAGGCTTTGTCAAAGTCAATTTTCCAGATCATGCCACCTTTTTTAGACTTACAGAACTTAAGGGTGTGGATAATTTCTTGACAAATAATGATATTATCAGTGGTTTGTCTCCCCGGAATAAAACTCGATTGAAAGGGGCTAATAATGTCATCCAACAAAGGTCTAATACGATTGACAATAATCTTGGAGATCACCTTGTAGGACACATTACAGAGCCCAATAGGGCGAAACTGACTAATGGTCTCAGGATGGTCAGTTTTCGGGATAAGAACAATATTAGTTTTGTTAAGAAGGGGAGTAATAGCCTTGTTGACAAAGCAGTTCTTAACCAAATCACAGAGCGAAGTACCAACAGTGTCCCAATATCTATGGTAAAAGACAGCCTGAAAACCATCAGGTCCCGGAGCCTTATAGGCTCCAATCCCTTTGATCGCAAGGAAGATTTCCTCACTAGAGGGAGTAATAGCCAGAGAGAGGTTGTCATCCACACTAATACAATTATGAGTCCAGTTACTCCAATGCATAGACGTATTATTATCTTCAATACAGAAAATAGATTGAAAATGATTATTAATGAGTAACTTAATCTCCTGCATATCATCAATCCAGGAACCATTAAGATCCTTAAGAGAAAGAATCTTGTTTCTTCTCCTTCTGACAACTGTGGAGAGGTGAAAAAATTTAGTATTACGATCCCCTTCCAGAAACCATTTAGCCCTAGACTTCTGAAACCAAAGCAATTCCTCTTGCTTCAAAATATTTTGATAATTTCGAATTAAATCTTTTTCAAGTAAGAAAAGGTTTTGAGAAAAGGAAATGCATTGGCTCCGCTGGATCCCCTCAATTCTAGCCAGAAGTCTCTTTTTATTCTTGAAAACATTGCCAAAAACATCACGGTTCCAAGACGTGATATTCTCAGTCAACAGGTTAAGATTATCCATAAAAGAGAGAGCAGGATTACTCCAAGATTCAGAAATAAGCCTAGCAAAATCGGGGTGGCTAGCCCACATATCTTCAAAGCGAAAAAGGCGGGTGGTGTGGTGGGAATCAGGGATCCCCTCAGTGTACACAATAAAGGGACAGTGATCAGAATACACCCTAGGCAGATTTTTAACAACAACATGAGGAAAGGCCAGTTGCCATCTGCTATTGCAAATGGCTCTATCAAGCCGAACCATAGTGTTCGCAAAACCTGCTCTATTATTAGACCAAGTAAGCTTAGGTCCAATACAACCCAGATCAATAAAATTGCAGGAGTTTAAAAAATTACTGAACTTATTACATCGGTGATACGAATTACCTCGCTGGAAACACCTTTTTTCTGAACTTTCAGCATGGTCATTGAAGTCCCCAGCTAAAAACCACTCCCTGTTGTCATTAGCCGCTCGTTGCTGAAGGTCATACCACATTAGATCCCTAGCCACAGGGTTGGTACTCCCGTAGACTGCAGAGAAGACCCAATCCTCGAAATCAGCCCTGGCTATGGTAGCATGAATAACCTGATTGGTTACCTCCACAGCCGAAACATTAACCTTAGATGGATCCCATAAAACCCAAATCCCACCAGATCTACCAACCGGGTCAGAGTAGGAGCTAGCATTAAACCCTTTTCTCTTGAAGAAGTCGTTCAAAGTAGACAGAGGAACTTTGGTTTCCACCAGAACAAGGAGGTCGGGGTCATGAGTCCTCAGGAGATCCGACATTGTTCTTTTAAAAACGCTGTTACCCGCACCCCTACAATTCCAAATTAAGCAAATCATGGAGAAATGTTTGTTGAGAAAAGGAAGTGGTAGAAGCTCACTCCATCCTACCAACTTCTTGACCACCATTTGGTCCCTCACTGTCCCATTTTGGCTCTCCAGATCGATTACATAGAACGGGACTCCTGCTGCGTTGAATCCTGGTGCTGTCACTTTCATATTCACTGCCCTTGTTGACCACTCGACTTTTACCAGTGCTCCTTGCTCTACCTCTGGTTTGATTAGGGTGCAGATCGGATTCTGCTGGAGGTGGGAGGTTTCTATTATCGAAGGGTCCATCGGGGGATGAGGTTGGGGTGGAGAGATAGGAGGGGGGTGTTGTGGGTTTTGGGGCTTTATCAGTCGTAGAGAGGGGGTTAGACTGGGGGTTCTCAGATAGTTGAGAGGGGGTTATGGTAGAATGGTTAGGGTTAGGGATCACTTGGGCTTGTGGAGATGGGTTTGGAGTTTTGTTGGTTGGCAAATCCTGTGTTGGGCTAGATATATCCATTGAGGTTGGGCCAGGTACATTGCTCGGCGAGGTGTTGCTTCCAACATTATTCCTAACTCTAGCCCATACTGGCTGACTCTGTTTGGTTTCTCCATTGGGCTTATTAAGGCCATTGGGCTTCTTAGACCCAGAGGGACTAGCATCAAACCAGTTGAGAAGTGAATAGCGATTCTGTCTTGGATCTAGCCTCTGGGAGTTAGGGCCTGTGGGTCTATTAGTATGGGCCAGATGGTTGCGATCAGAAGACCTCTTGCCCATACTGGGCCTCCTTGTTCTCTTTTGGACTAGGGTCCAATGCCCGTATTCCTGTTGATTGGCAGTAGTCTTCTCACCAGAGTTCTGATCACTAGCCGTAATTGGTGAGTTTGAGGGCTCCGCCACATCCGGCTGAGGGACTCTAGTGACCCAAGAGCACTGGTCACGTCGGTGCCCCACCCGTCCACACCCAAAACACATAAGGGGAATGTGTTCGTATTCAATTCGGTACATTTTTCCTTCAATGATCACTCTTGATTTGAGGGGTTTGCTGAGATCTACTTCGACGCAGACTCTGGCATACCGGCCTCTCTCGGTTTCCACCGTAGTAGAGTCAGCTTTGATCGGGCGGCCCAGTCGTTTAGCTATGCGAAACATATTCTTCTCATAATAATATTCCAGAGGGAAATTTGGGAAACGAATCCATACCGCAGTCTTGATTTCCTCTGCCTCATCGGGTTTGAATCTTGGTTCCCAGGCCCTTACCGTGATGTATTGATCGTTTATGATCCAGGGTCCATTGGTTAGCACATTTGAACGGTCAATTCCCATGTCAAATTTGAACACCACAAACCCCATACCTATGTCCAGCGCTGAAAAATCCCCTTGAAGATCCCAAATGGATCTGACCTTCGAACAAAGTGATTTATAACCAATCTGGTAACCAATGGGTTTCACAATTAGGGCATTTTTCCACGGTTCCCTTGCGTAATCCAGAAGACTCTTGGGTAGATGGATTACTGGAATTCCATCTTGTTCCTCATCTTCACTCTCTGATACATTTCCTTCAGCAATTTCCTCCCCCAGATTTAATAATTCCACATCTTCTGAAAAGGGGATTTCCTTGTTCTTGTTTGAGACCAAGACCTGCTTAAAAGAAAGGACCTGCGGAGGGGATGTTTTGTGACTCTCACTCTCGGGGGTCAGGGCCTCCTGAAGTATTTCATCCTCATTGCTCATAACAGTATCGTTAATAGGCAAAGAAATCTCAGAACCTGTTGGATCCTGAGCCATGTCTGTTGAGAAGTCGTGGTCGTTTTTGACTTTCTTAGTGCTGCGAACAAGATGATCTTCTTCTTCAGTGGTAATGTTATCCGCTGAAGTTCCGACCGGAAGAGGAGACGTCACCGGCGTCGGTGGCTGAGCTTGCATAGATCCGTTGGGAGAACAATTTTCTCTTGAACACATTGGACGGCTCGGATCATGCAAAAACATCTTTTAAATGCTTCAAAACGCTTCAATCCGGGATTTCCGGGATCCTTGACAGGATCTTCCGTGTATATATATATGTATGTATATATAAATAATTTTAGCACTTATAAATATTGTTAATTTGATATAGAGTAATATTGTTATCTCCTATAAATATTGTCAATTTGTTTTGGACTTTCTTGTATTCCACTGCCTTGCATTTGTATTGGATTTTGTTGAATTTAGTAGTTGTTTACTATTTTTTTTTTGTATTAAACTGCCTTTGTTTCTATTCCACTATGTAACTGAACTAAGCTATATACTTCTACTAGTGCTTGTTTAGGCCTTTGTTGTGGCTCCATCACGTGCTCCATGTAAGGTCTATTTGTTTTCTACTTTGAATTTTTTAGGATTATATTTTAATCAAACTATTTGTTACTTATTTACGTATGACATTTAATCTGTGGATAAAACCGGAACCGATCCGTGACTCGTGGATCGGATTGGAACCGAACCGTGAGACTTTTGGTCCGGACACGGATTAGATTTTCTAAAAACCGTGACTCGCGGATTAGGATTGGATTCATGCCAATCCGATCCAATCCGGACCGTGTACACCCCTACTTCTAGTGGCTTCAATTTGGCAGCTCTCACCTCATGCTAAATCTAGGTTGGATTTGGCATGCCCCAAGACAGCACAAAGACAATTGGTTTGGAGCTTGGCCTTGTACCAAATCTACGTTAGATTTCTTAGACCTTGGCTGAATCTACATTGAAAGCTAAATACTCCCTCCATCCCTTTTTAAGTGATCCATACGGGAATACGTGCAATTTCAAACCCCTAAAAAACATATTTCTCTATACAACTTTCTAATTTGTTTTATACCAAATTAAAGTGCTCATTGAGTACTTTAATTTGGTGCAAAAAAAAATTAAAAACGATATGCGAAAGAACATTTTTAAACGTCCGCAAAAATACATGTTTCCCAAGTGGATCACTTAAAAAGGGACAGAGGGAGTATATGAAATGGCATCAAATCCTCACTCTATAATGATGTTATTTCTTGCCAACTTTATTTTCCGACAAATGGTTAAAATTTTAGATGAAAGCAAATTTAGTGTGAACTTCTATTGGCTTCAAATTTGGAAGCTCTCACCTTCTATGGACCTCGACCTTGTGCCAAATCTATGTTGGATTTGACATGCACGAAGAAAGTTGGTTTGGACCTTGGCCTCATGGTAAATCTACGCAAGGTTTGGCATGCCTGAAGACAAGGAGGATGAACCTTAATTGGATGAGCTTCAAAAGTTTACGTTACCCTCGCCACGCAAGATTTGGCATGCCTGAAGGTGTCTTTGTTGTGGATTTTGATTGAAAGAGATCTTGTGTATGAAAATGAAATAAAAATATGTAAAATTAAGCTAATTTCTTAACTTTTTTTTCTTTTTTCTTTTTCTTTTTCGGAATTTCATTCCCGATTCTCAACTTATGATGCTTCAAGAGCAACAATTTGCCATGGGTCATGGCCTCTCATTATGTTCTTTAGACCCTTTCAGTCGTTCAACCTTTTACACTTCGGGTAAACAACCTTTCAGTCGTTCAACCTTTTACACTTCGGGTGTGTGTGCATGTTTACCTATCTTTTTGGAAGTTAGGGAAAGAATGAGGAAAATAAGGAAAATAATTAAGTAGTAAATAGGAGGAAAAATTGAAGAGAAAATGGGAGAAAAGTTAAATACTAGAAATTTGAATATTTTTCTCTCTTTCTTAAGAACCAAACAAATGAAGGGAAAATTTAAAAATTATCTCCTCCTTTCCATCTCTTTGTCTAAGATCTAAACAGAGAGCCTGATATATCATCAAATTGATCACACAAAGTACTCATGTATCTGATGATCTCACGAACATATAATAATTGTTTTATTAATTTTCTTTAGAAACAACAAAATATGAAAGGCAAACAAGGCATCTTCAATTCAAAGATACGTATGTTAAAAAATATTTGAAGGCTTACTATCCGAAATGACATTTGGCATTAAATCCTGAGATGACAGCTTCAAATTTGGCATCAAAACCTCCCTCTATAATGATGGTGTCAACTTTTTTAAATTACGGGATGAAAAAAAAAAAATTTTTAAATTCACTTCATTTTTCAAATCCTCCCTCTATAATGATGGAGCTAAAGATTTGTTACCCACTTTATTTTCCTACCAATTGTCAAAATTTTGAACAAAAGCAAATTTGACATGAACTTTTATTGGCTTCAAATTTTTGCAGCTCTCACCTCAAGTCAAATCCACGTTAGATTTGGCATGCACAAAGATAGCTATTTTGGTTGGGACCTTGGCCTTGTGGCAAATCTTCGATAGTTTTGGCGTGCCCCATGATAGTGAGATTTTGGCTCGCTTCAAAAGTTTACATTACACTTGCAATGTGATTTTGACATATTTAATTTGAGATGATCTTTGTTAACAACTTTCTTTTATCTCATGTCAAGTATATGCCGGTTTTGGCATGCACAAAACAACGAATTTTTCCTGCACAAAGATAACTATTTAGACCGTAACCATGTGCTAAATTCGTGTGAAATCTGCGTTAGATTTGACATGCACAAAAATAGCTACTTTGATTAGGACCTTGGCCGCGTGGCAAATCATTGTTAGATTTTGCATTCCCCATGACAGCAAGTTTCAACTTGGTTGCGTGACAAAGTCTACGTTATGCTTACCATGTAAATTTGGCATGTCCGGTTAGAGTTGCTCTTAGTTGACTACTTTCTTTTACCTCATGTCAAGTCTACATTGGACTTGGAATGCACAAAACAGAGAACTATGGGGCACAAAGACAGTTGGTTTGGATCTTAACCATGTGCCAAATTCGTGCCAAATCTACGTTAGATTTGACCTTCACAAAGACAGCTGCTTTCATTTGGACCTTGGCTGCGTCGTAAAGCTTTTATAATTTTTGCATGACCCATGATAGCGAGGATCAACTTTGGTTGCGCTTCAAAAGTTTACATTATCCTTGCCATTTAAATTTAGTATCTCCGATTAGAGCCGGTCTTAGCTAACAACATTCTTTTACGTCATGTCAAGTCTACGTTGGATTTGGCATGCACAAAACAACGGATTTTGCATGCACAAAGACAACTGATTTGGATCTTAACCATGTGCCAAATTTGTGCCAAATCTACTTTAGATTTGACCTACACGAATACAGCTGCTTTGGTTGGGACCTTTGCCGCTTGGAAAATCATTGATAATTTTCACATGCCCCATTACAGCGAGGTTCAATTTTGGCTGTGTTTCAAAAGTTTACATTATGCTTGCAATTTAAATTTTGCATCTCCGGTTAGAGTTTGTCTTAGCTAACAACATTCTAATACCTCATGTCAAGTCTATGTTGGATTTGGCATACACAAAACGATGGATTTGGCCTGCACAAACACATCTGGTTTTGATATTAACCACGTGCCAAATGTACGTTAGATTTGATATGCACAAAGACAACTGTTTTGGTTTGGAACTTGGTCGCATGTTGAATGTTTGTTAGATCTTGCATGCCCCCTAGCAGCAAGGTTTTGCCTTGGTTGTGTTTCAAAAGTTTGCGTTACGGTTGCCATGTAAGTTTTGTCATCTTCGGTTAGACTTGCTTTTAGTAAAAAAACTCTCTTTCAAATCATGCCGAACCTACGATGGATTTGGCATGCACAAAGACATTTGATTTGGACCTTCACCTCATGCCGAATTTGTGCCAAATCTATGTCGGATTTGACATGCAAAAAGACAGTTGGTTTTGATCTTTGCCTATTGCCAAATCCATGCTAGGTTTTCCATGCCCCATAATAGCTTAGTTGAACCTTAGTTAAATCTGTGTTGAAGGCTTATTATATGAAATGGCATCAAATCCTCCATCTATAATGATGGTGTTAATTTTTTTACCTACTTTATTTTGTTACAAATGGTCAAAATTTTAGACAAAAGCAAATTAGCATGACCTTTTATTGACTTCAAATTTTTGCAACTCTCACCTTAAGCCAAATCCACATTATATTTGGCATGCATGAAGACAGTGGATTTAGCATACACAAAGACAGTTGCTTTGGTGAGGCCTCGTGGCATATCCTTGTGAGATTTGGCATGCCCCATGACAACAATGTAAATTTACGTTATTCTTGCAATGTAAATTTCGATATATTTTGTTAGAGATGGTCTTAGTTAACAACTTTTTTTTACCTCATGTCTAGTCTACGCTGAATTTGGCATGCACAAAACAATGGATTTTGCCTGCACAAAGACACTTATTTAGACCTTAACCACGTGCTAAAATCATGCCAAATTTGTGTTAGATTTGACATGCACAAAAACAACTTCTTTGGTTGGGACTTTTGCCGCGTTGCAAATCTAACATTGGCAAATCATTGTTAGATTTTCATGCCCCATAACAGCAAAATTGAACCTTGGTAAAGCTACAAAGTTTACGTTATACTTGCCATGTAAATTTGGCATCTCCGATTAGAGCTGCTCTTAGTTAACAACTTTTTTTCCTTCATGTTAAGTGATAGGCGCGCAATATCTCAAGATATAAGCGCCTAAGTAAGGCGAATTAGCGCATTAGAGGCGCGATTTATTCCATTTTCCACTTGATGCGGTGTTGTCTCTTGTTTTTGGTGTTTGTGTTTGTTTTGTAGGAAATGGGCCAAAAGGAGCACGGGAAGTAGACACAAGGCAATCAGGCATGTTGGGAACCAGTGGGACCCAAGCAAGGATGACCAAACAAGCTTGAAGGGCACTTTAGAGGGCTCGGTATCGATACAGGGATTCCCCTGTATCGATACCCAGGCGACATTGAGCGAACAGAAGCAACGGGTATCGATACAGGACTTCTCCTGTATCGATACCGAGGGCCTTAAATCTGCCGTTTGACTTTGCCACGTGTTTTGACTTTGAGGGGAGATAAATACTCCGATTTTTGGTCGAATTAGGGTTCGAACTTTACTTTGTTTTTTTCTTCCGTTTGAGGAGCCGACTTTTCCTTTGGAGATTTTCCTTTCAAGTTTTCAAGCTTTGTTCAATTACTCGCATTCCGGTAACTCGTTATTAATTCCCGTTCTTTAATAAAGTTATTCTTTGGTACTTGTTTAATTCGTATCTTTTGTTTATTTCGTATCCAGAAGCATGTTTCAATCTAGGGTTTTCTTCGCTTATTGCGTAAACATGAGTGAGTAGTTCCATAGGTACGGTCGCGAGGTGATTAACACGCCGTGACCAGGGCTGGGTATGTTCTCGCTCCTGTTTTCAGAATTAATAAACGGACAAGCAATTTTAGGTTATTAAAGAACTTCCGTGGACGAATCCGGGCATTGTCGGAGCCCGTGTAACGCGGGGAACAGGGGACCAAAACTCGTTCTTCGCTGTACATGGGTAAACGGCGACCACGAGGATTCGCATCTTTCGGGGTACCTTTTTCTCTCTAAAATCAAACGTTTTTAGAACACCGAACGGAGCGAAACTGTCTGGGCCTTGTCACTGTTGTTATGAACCCTACGACCGTACTTGCTTTTAATAGTTTAATCAAATCAGTTTTATCTTAGTTTTGTTAATTTTCCCATCAAATCACAAGGGTGGCTACCTAAGAGCCGCGTTAAACATTAGCAACCCGAGTTTTTAGTAAACACTTTCCGCCTTCTCTGTGGATTCGATTCCGGTCTTACCGGGTATTATGCTACACCGGTCTCCGCCCTACGCTTGGGGCAACCCATTAACTTAGGTCTAGGATTCGGTCAAGCATTAAGTCTACGTTGGATTTGAAATGCACAAAACAATGGATTTGGCCGGCACAAGGACAGCTGGTTTGGATCTTAGCCATGCGCCAAATTCGTTAGATTTGACCTACACAAAGACATCTGCTTTCATTTGGACCTTGGTTGCGTTGCAAAGCTTTGATAACTTTTGCATGCCTCATGACAGCGAGGATCAACCTTGGTTGCGGTTCAAAAGTTCACGCTATGCTTGCCATTTAAATTTGGCATCTCTGGTTAGAGCTGATCTTAGCTAACAACATTCTATCACCTCATGTCAAGTCTACATTGGATTTGGCATGCACAAAATGGCGACTTTGGGCTACACAAAGACATCTGGATTGGATCTTAACCACGCGCCAAATTCGTGCCAACTATACATTAGATTTGACCTGCATGAAGACAGCTGCTTTGGTTGGGACCTTGGTCGCATGGAAAATCTTTGATAATTTCGCATGCCCTAGACGACGAGGTTTAGTTTTGGCTGTGTTTTAAAAGTTTACATTATGCTTGCAATTTAAATTTGGCATTTCGGTTAGAACTTGCCTTAGCTAACATTCTAATACCTAATTAATGTGAAGTCTATGTTGGATTTGGCATACACAAAAGACGGATTTGGCCTACACAATGTCATCTGGCTTTGACCTTAACCACGTGCCAAATTCATGCCAAATCTACATTAGATTTGATATGCACAAAGACAACTGCTTCGGTTTGGAACTTGGCCACGTGAAGAATCTTTGTCAGATTTTTCCCCTGATAGCAAGGTCGAACATTGGTTGTGTTTCAAAAGTTTGTGTTACGCTTGCAACGTAAGTTTTCGTATCTTCGGTTAGGCTTGCTTTTAGTAAACAACTTTTTTTTTAAATCATGCCAAACCTACGTTGGATTTGGCATGCATAAAGACAGCGAATTTGGACATTCACCTCATACCGAATTCGTGCCAAATGTATATTGGATTTGATATGCTAATAGATAGTTGGTTTAACCTTGGCCTAGTGCCAAATCCATGCTAGATTTGGCATGCACCATCACAACAAAGTTGAATCATAGTTGAATCTATGTTGAAGGCTTATTATATGAAATGGCATCAAATCCTCCCTCTATGATGATGGTGTTGATTTTTTTTCATATTTTCTTACAAATGGTCAAAATTTTAGACAAAAACAAATTAGCATGGACTTCTAGTGGCTTCAATTTGCCAGATCTCACCTCATGCTAAATCTAGGTTGGATTTGGCATGCCCCAAGACAGCATAAAGACAATTGGTTTGGAGCTTGGCCTTGTACCAAATCTACTTTAGATTTCTTAGACCTTTGCTGAATCGACATTGAAAGCTAAATATATGAAATGGCATCAAATCCTCACTATATAATAATGTTGTTTCTTGCCAACTTTATTTTCCGGCAAATGGTTAAAATTTTAGATGAAAGCAAATTTAGCGTGAACTTCTATTGGCTTCAAATTTGGAAGCTCTCACCTCATTGCAAGTCTACTTTGGAGTTGGCATGTTCGTAGACAAACAGATTTGGAACTTGACCTTGTGCAAAATTCGTGCCAAATTTATGTTGGATTTGACATCCACAAAGACAGCTGGTTTGGACCTTGGCCTCGTGTTAAATCTACGCTAGATTTGGCATGCCCGGAGACAACGAGGATGAAACTTGGCTCATGAGCTTCAAAAGTTTACGTTACTCTTGCCACGTAAGTTTTGGCATATCCGGTTAGCTAGAGTTTCCCTCAGTTAACAACTTTCTTTTCCTTAGTTTAACACAAAAAATATTTGGTTATGAATTGAGATTTTGTTGCATGATATTTTTGGCATGATTTGAAAATAAAAGAGATATTAATTAAGACTAGGCTAACTAGCTCAGAAGTAGTTATGTCATTTTTAATCTTTCATAAATTTTATTTAGATTTTTATGATAGATACATGTTTTATAATTAGAAAAAATATATGCAAAACTAGTAGTAATAATTTAACAAAACTAAAAAAATAAGACGACTAAGATGGCTTCAACAGTGATACAAAACTCGAACCCTAGACAAACAAATATGTCTATAAAGAGGCCTCACCATTATTTTGGAGAAGGGAATGCTGAACATCAAAATTGAATCCGATTCTCTCATTTCAGTCAAGCTGATAAATGAAGAACACCCACCTGGACATCCTCTCAGAGCTCTAGTCATGGATTCAAATGCACTCTTAACTCGCACGGGAGCCAACCTTGCTTATGTTGGTCGTTTAGCAAATCAAAGTGCAGATAACTTGGCTCGATTGGGTGCTGATCAAGCAGAAGATTTGATAGTTTCTGTTGACATCCCACCATCAACAAGGCATTGCATCATTGAGGACCGCCAGGGCCGGCCCAGGCCCAAGGCCTGGGCCTAGGGCACTCAAAAAATGGCTACTATTTGGGGCACTCCACCATTTTATACAATTGGGCTTGACTACAATTCTTTTTTGACCCAAATCAAGAAAAAAATCCATTATAAGTTACAAAAGAGCCCAACCATTGTGACCCAATATTTTAAAAAAAAAAACCCAAGAACCATTGTGGCCCAGTATCAAAAGAGCCCAATCATTAGCTTTATCATTTATGCCTTGACTTTATTCCACAACCACAATTTCCACTTTCCGTAAATGACAAACATTGTTGTCTGTTGATCTCACAAAACAATGGTAAAAAAAATGTTTTTGATTTTCCCCATTATTTTAAATTATATTGCAAGTAGATGTTTGAGTAATGGTAAAAAAACAATTCCTATGTTATTCAATTTTTTTCAATTTTATTGCAATTCCTATGTTATTCAATTTTTTCCCCATGTTATTCCGATGGTTAAAAAAAATTCCTATGGATTATACAAGTGTAATTGATACTTTCACTTCTAAAAATGCAACACGTGAAATATTTAAGTTATACTCATGCGTTATATGTATCTAGAGACTTTGTGTTTTGATTTTTCCGTTATTATGTAATGCTTGTAGAACTTTATATTGTTTTGGTTTTCTCGTGTAGTGATTGTTACTCGAAAAATTATTTAAGTGTTGTACTTGAAGGGCACAATTTTTGGACTAGGCCTAGGGCACTCCAAACCCTTGGGCCGGCCCTGGGACCGCCTGGGTGTGATGCACCTCTTTGATTTGTTCATTTCTAGTTTCTCCTTTGAACTTTGATCTCTTGTTGTTCCTTTTTGTTTCGTAGTTGTTTTATAAATTTCCGATTTACCGAAAAAAAAACAAGTACTTGCTACCTGACGAGTGACGACAACCAAAGGTTTTGTGGTTGGCATGGAAGTCCGACATGATTCACAAATAGAGGAAAAGAGAGGCTAGGGACAGGAAGCGGCCGCTCACTTTGGGACTAAAAAATGAGTACTTGTGGGGCTGGGAATTGACCTCTAGAATTGGAAAATATTTCATTGTCACTTTTTAAATTTTTGTTTTGTTTTGGCCTTTCATACACTTTAAGATTTTCCTCATTGAAAGTTAGTCACAAAAATTATGATTAAAAGTTGAAAAAACAAATTACGTAAATGATGTAGAGTTAGTAGCGGCCCAATTGTATGATCAATTGGACCGGCAGAAGCCTCGGGGGCTTAAGAACTTTTAATTGAAATTTGTCAAATTTTGCAATTTATTGACGAGCCCGGAATTGGCTAAAACTTGGAGGGGTGAAACAGAATTGCAGTGGGTCATGAATCACCACCCTAAAGTTGTGACTAGAGGATTTCGGTCAAATTCCTTTGTTTTGGGCCTTCAATTTAGTATTTTTTCTATATCAAGAAATAATTAGATTACGAATTACTCTTAGCGTATAATTTCGTTTAAGTTGTTTCCAATAAGGAAATTTCTTGTTTTCTTGCTAGTTTTCAATTTTACAAGTTTCCCTAATTTCCAGGATACTTTATTTTTTAGCAGTGTTTGCTAGGGTTTCCCTAGAAAAGGCCATGTAATCTTTTTGTTTCAGCAACTTTTGACCCATCAATACTATTTCTAAGATTCTCTCTCTCTCTCTCTCTCTCTCTCTCTCTCTCTCTCTTTGTGGATTCAAAAACTCTCGTGAATTCGAGAACCTATCTTCGTTTAGACTAGTATGCTAACTAGTCTCTCGTGAATTTCGTTGCGTCAGTAAAATGAATATGACCAAAAGAAAGAAGAGCAAAGATTGAGCAAAGAACAGGAAAGTTCAATTAAATATTTGATGCTTGAATTGAGAGAACAAAGGCTTGCCCACCAGGGCTGCTCAAAAAAATCGGTGAACCGTGAATCCAGTCCGGACCTAATCGATCCGTACGTACCTTTTGGATTTTAACCGTGGATTAATGGTCCGGACACGGATTCAAAAAATAAAAAACCTTGACTTTTGGATCGGACACGGATTTTGATTTTGAAACGGTGGATTAACCGATCCGGATCGTGAGATTTTTATTATATATAATTTTTTGAAATATACATACATACATATAACCAAACCATAAGTCTGCTAAATTAACAATATCTATATAACAATATTTGCACCATAACTCCAACAGTACAACCAAACCGTAAGTCTGCTAAATTAACAATATCTATATAACTATAATTATAAAAGTGATAAAATTATATATAATTATAGTTAACAATATCTATATAACTATCTGCCTTACTGCCTTTGTTGTTTTTTTATTGGGATTTTCAACTTTGAACTTTCTATTTTTAGTGCATTTGCTACTTGCTAGTGCCTTACTGCCTTTGTTTATTGTTTTTTCCGAATAAGTTGAAAATCCGCGGATTAATCCGGAACCGATCCGTGACTCGCGGTTCGGATTGGAACCGAACCGTGAGACTTTTGGATCGGACACGGATTGTATTTTTTTCAAAAAACCGTGACTCGCGGATTAGGATTGGATTCATGCCAATCCGGACCGATCCGGACCATGAGTACCCCTAATGGTAAGTGGAAATGGAAATGCATACCACATGGTGGGAAGTTCATAGATGCAGAGAGAATTTTTAATTTTTTATTTAGGAATGGTGAACTTCTTTGATAGTAAAAAATGATAATGCGAAATTCAATGGAGCAATGTTCTGAACATAACACTCTAAAAAGGGGTAGAAGGGTACATGAAAAGTTCCTCCAAAATTTTGGGGAAAAGTTTTCATGTATCCTAACATTTTCGTACCTAACATCTACTCCATCTCTCTCTAGATAAAACCCAAGCGCCATCCCTTTAATGCCCCCTAGTAGGGTTTCACCACCTTTGCGGCGGCGGGAGGGGAAGACTTCCCTTTTGGTCGGATCCCTCTCCCGTTTCTAGATCTGGTACCTCACCCCCTGCGCTCCTCCTCTATTTTGGCCACCCACCCTCCCTCCCTCATATATCTTGTTCGCCGAGTCGTGGGAAGTCAGATCTGTAGCCTTGCGTCTTTCTGGAGTAGTGATTTGGCTCCAGCGGTGTTAAAGTTGGTCTCCGGCGTTGTTTTTCGGCTTTGACAGCTTTGAGTTTGTCACCAGCGACGTAGCTCGGCTTTGGTAAAAAAATTTACAACTTTGGTTTCTTGGGAGGAGATTGAATAAGTGGGGTTTCTTTTTAATTTGTTCTGTTTCCGATGACCGGAATTTAGTCATTTTCCATAACCGGAGTTTTTAATCTTTTTAGTTGGTTATTATCTCCTGTTATGGAGTTTCTAATTTTCCGCGTGGAATTTTTTCAACCTTTTGTGGATATTGTTCTTCTGTACTGTGTATTTCTTCCCAATTCATACGGATAACTCGAAATTTGTGGACTGTTTCCGAACGAAGGGTTCTGGATAGTGGTTTGTAGTCCTTTAGACAGTTTCTGAGTTATGAAATTATCCTTTGCTCAAAAAAATGAAACGATTACGCAATGAGTTCATAACAAGCAGCAATCAAAACAACTAACAGAGAAAGTACAAAGACCATCTAAATAACGGTACCAAAACCAACATAACATTTCTCTAGTCACAAAAGATCAAGCCAACTTGCCTTCCGTGCAAATGATCTCGAACCCATAACCTCATGGGGTGTTGGTGAAATTTTCCCCCAAAAATGAAATGGCCATGTTTGGACTAGGAATGTCCCTTATTTCGACATTTGGTCATCCATAATCATGTGTAGTGAAATAAAATCAGGATTACAAGATGAAATATTGCAAGAGCATTGCTCAAGTCACAAAGAAAACGATAAGCTGCCAAAAATTGAAGAATCCCCAAAACTTGTACAAGTGAAACCATCGTGTGGACATTTGTATGACCTTTTCCCATTTCTTTAGAATTGGTGATTTCCTCCACCTTTGGTATGAAATCAACCTTTTTCCCTTCTTTAGAGATGGTCTCCTTGGCCTCTGCAAAAGTAATCAGAAAGAGAACTGAAAACACCAGTCCAAAGAAAATACCAGCTTTGGACTTCATTTTCTTTTTCTAGCAAAACACTTCTAGGTGTTTGGTAGTTTTGGAGATGGGAGAGAGATTGCCTTTCACCGAGATTTATAGCGATGAGTCACGAGTCTACAATAAAGGTAGTGTTTTGTTACGAACTACGAGTTACGTGTTGAGGGAATTTGGATCTTAGCACAAGATTTCTGAAATCTTATGTCATCTTTGGTTAGGGGTGTAGAATGAAGAAATGCAGGTGTTGATCATGGAGTAAGGAGGGAAGGGTTGAGCTGGTAGCACTTGGAAATGGAAACAGAGCCACCCTAGCCAGGTGTACGGTCGAGGAAAACAAATTTTCATTTAGTTTTTTCTTAGAATCTAAACTTCTTAGGGTGTGTATAGGAAATTAAAGAACGCATTTAATTATTTCTTAATGAACATGAGAAAATGGAAAATCAACAATCAAGAGATGTTCCATTGTGAAACGAAAACTACCTCCAGTCCTGTTGTGTTTGGAGTGCAGGGAAAGAGTTTACAGGAGTTCAAAACGTGATTTGATGTTTGTGGTCGCAAAAAAAAGACATAATGTTCGCGGTTAATAGCAAGAAGAGATAAAATATGTTTACATGATTAATTGCACTCTCCTTCCACTGGAGAAATTGTGAGCACTATTGCACCATGGTGTTGCCTATCTTTTACATATACTGTCTGCTATTGACTTTCTTTAGAAATAACAAAGATATGAAAGGCAAACAGGACTTCTCCGCTTCAAATATAGAAATATCAAAGTATTTGAATGCTTACTATGGTATCAAATCCTTGTTCCCTCTATCATGATATCTCCAATTTCTTACCTACTTGATTTTCCTCCAAATTTTCAGAATTTTAAACAGAAGCAAGCTCGGCATGGATTTCTATTGGCTTCAAATTTTGCAGCTCTCACCTCACGACAGATTTACGTAGGATTTGGCATGCACAAAGACAGCTTGTTTAGACCTTGACCTCGTACCAAATTTGTGCCAAATCTATGTTGGTTCGCCTGGACAAAGATAGCTAGTTTGGACATTTGCCTCGTGCCAAATCTACGTTAGATTTGAACATTTGCTGAATTAAGAATTTAATTTTGTTCATCCTCCCTTTATGATGATGGTTTCTGATTTGGTCAATTTTAGACAAAAGCCAATTTGGCATGGACTTTTATTGGCTTCAATTTGGTAGCTCTCACCTCATGCCAAATCTCTGTTATCTTTGGCATGCCCCAAGATAGCGAGATTAAACCTTGGATGAATCTACATTGAAGGCTTACTAGACGAAATGGCATCAAATCCTCCATCTATGATGATGGTGTCAATTTTTTACCAACTTTATTTTCCTACAAATGGTCAAAATTTTAAACAAAAGCAAATATGGTATGAACTTCTATTGGCTTCAAATTTGGAAGCTCTGACCTCTTTGCAAATATACTTTGGATTTGGCATGCACAACGACATTGGTTGAACCTTGACCTAATGCCAAATTCGTGTCAAGCCTACGTTAGATTTAATAGACACAAGGATAGTTGCTTTGGACTGTGGCCTTGTGCCAAATCTACATTAGATTTCGCATGCCCGAAGACAACATGTTTGAACCTTGGTTCAGTTGGTTGAGCTTCAAAAGTATACGTTACGATTGACACATAAGTTTTGGAATCTCTTGTTAGAGTTGCAGTTAGGGGTATTATTATTATTTTTAAAGCAGAGTTGCTTTTAGTTAACAACTTCTTTTACCTCATGCTAATTGATTTAGCCTCCACAAAGACAGCTGTTTGGACCTTTACCTCATGCCAAATCCGTGCCAAATCTACTTTGAATTTGGCATGCACAAAGACACCTGGTTTGGTCATTGGCCTTGTGTCAAATCTGCATTAGATTTGGCATGCCCGAAGACAGCAACGATGAATCTTGCCAGAGCTTCAAAAGGTTACGTTACGCTTGCCACGTAAGTTTTAGCATCTCTTGTCAGACTTTCTAAGAACTTTCCTTTCCTTAGTTTAGCACAAAAAAAATCTAGTTGTCATTTTGTTGCATGATATTTTTGCCATGAGAATTGCAAAATAAAAGAGATACTTAATAATTAAGACGCAGGATTTATATCATTTTTTAATCTTTGCTGAACTTTATATACCTTTTTATGATATTTTCATATTTTAGAATCTCCTCTATAAGATAAAAAACTTTTCCCTTTTCTATAGAAGTGGTGATTTCCTCCACCTTAATTTGGTATGAAATTAACCTTTTTCTCTTCTTTAGAAATGGTCTTCTTGGCCTTTGCAAAAGTAATCAGAATGAGAACTGAAAATGCGAGTCCAAAGAAATTAAAAGGTTTGGACTTCGTTGTTTTTTTTTCTAATAAAGCTTTTTGAGATGGGAAATACAAAGAGAGATTGCCATTCACCGTTATTTATAGCGACATAAATCAAGTCGGTGTGTCTTTTGTGACCAACAATGAGTTACGTGTTGAGGGAATTTGGATAATTTCATTAGCTTTCTGAAATCCAGGGCCGGCCCTGAGCTAAGGCTCAGTAGGCCGGCGTCTTAGGCCCCCCCAAAAAATGAAAAAATAAGGCCCCCTAATATTTTTTAGCACCAAGTATGTAGGCCCATTTTAAGTGATGATGGTGGACGATGCTTTTGATTCTTATAGTATAATGTATTTTTGGGTTTTTTTCGTGTTAAATACATCCATGTAGTTTTGAAACGGTGTTTATCGACTTTATATTTAGTTTCGCTAGCCTTTTTAAGCGCCTTCATTTTCAAACTTCGTCTTAGGCCCCTGAAATGTCAGGGCCGGCCCTGCTGAAATCTTATGTCATCTATGGACAAAGGAGGGACGGCTTGAGCTGGTGGCGCTTGGAAATGGAAACAGAGACACCCTGTTTTTGTTCTTTTTCTTTTCCTCTTAATAACTCAAGTGTCCGGCTAGTTTATACACATTAAAACAAATTATGGAGCCTAATCCCACCGTTAACTTGCAGAGAGCCCAATGTAGTGGATAGCATCTAAAAATACAGAAAATTGGGCTAGAAGCCAACATTAGAGATCTAATAGGATTTTGGTACAGATTACATTTTGGTAGGCCCTACAATCCATTGATAGATTTATTTAAGAGTCTGAGGTCCAAAATGTTACAAAATTGCCCTCTCGCTTGCGCCTCTTTACTCGCTTCTCTCTGGCGCCTCCGTAGTGTACAGATTAGGCCCCGCATTTGGAGACGGGCGTTCTATGCTGCTGCACGTCCCATGGTATCAACATCTAAAGATACTCCTTAGCTATTGCATTTGCTTCCCCTTTTACCAAAATATATATATATATATATATTAAAAACATGCTACGGAAGTGCATTTTTTTAACAGCAACAAAGATACACATTTCCCAAAGGTATCATTTAAAAAGGGACGGAGGGAGTAAAAAATTGCGAACAAACTTTAACAACAAATTTGATGGTTTTCACCAAATGATCCTAAGGCTAATGTGAGCACATGTTGCATGTAAAAAAAAAAAAGCAACAGATAATGTTCTCATTCATTTGTTTCGCATCATTTTTTGTCGATTCTCAGTTCGTCTTGACGAAAACAATCGAAAAGGAAAAAAAATTATAATCTAAATCCTTTGGTTTAATAAAGACAAAAATAAAACACTTTGATCAATGTGAAAAAAAATTGACTGAAACTAACAAATGCGAAAGAAATTTAATCAATAGAGACAAAAAAAAAAAAGCAAATTGCTTTAGGATGAGAATAATTAACCAAAAGGGGTAAGAAATTTGGGACGGAGGGAGTAATTTTTCAAACATTTTGGGTAAAACTTGTAATGCATATTGTAAAAATTATTAGAATCTACTTTTTCAAACACGCATAAAATAGACTTTAAGAAATAATACTAGACTATCACATATTACCATATATGTTTGCTTTGCTAGCATGATACAGAGTACAAATCTACATATATTTGGTAATCTGTTGCTGTTATGGCATGAAACAGAGTCCGGATTGTAACAGATTACCATATATGTTGTTTTGCTGGCATGATACAGAGTACAGATTTACACACATTTATTAATCTGTTATTGTTATTGGCATGAAATAGGGGCTAGATTATAATATATTACAATAGATTACCGTATATGTCTGCTTTGCTGGTATGATATAGAGAATAGATCTCCATATATTTTGCTATCTACTGCTGTTATTGGCTTCAAACAGAGGCAAGATTGCAACAGACTATCATAGTTGTATGCTTTGCTGGCATGTTACTAAGTACAAATCTATACCTATTTGGTAATTTGCTGTTGTTATTGACATGAAACAAATGTCAGATTGCAACAGATTACTATATATATTAGCTATGCTGGAATGATACATAGTGTAAATCTACACATATTAGGTAATCTACTACTGTAAATGTCATGAAACAGAGGCTAGATTGCAACAGACTACAATATATGTCTATTTTGTTGGCATGATACAGATCTATACATATTTGGTAATCTATTGCTGTTATTGGCATTAAAAAAAGACCAGATTATAAGATTACAATATATGTCTGCTTTTGCTGGTATGATACAACGTACAGATTTATACATATTTGGTAATCTATTGATTTTATTGGCATGAAACAGAGGCTAGATTGTAACAGACGACCATATATGTTTGCTTTATAGTATTGTGTCAATATGCCTTAATACTTAAGTCCAAGAGAGTGCACAATGCTCTCTTACTCTTGCAACTCGCAAATTCTCAACTTACCTCCTAGCCACTCGAAGGTTTTTTTTTTTAAAAAAAAAAGAAAAAGAAAAAACACTCTAGTGCATTTATAACGACATTTTAGCATTATTCCTTACTTAAATATTGAATTGAAGGGGTTAAATATGAAAAATAACTAATAAGTATATTTATGCTAATCAATTATCTATATATTTTCTTAAACAATCAACATATAAGGGTATCCATGTCATCAATTTTTTGTATATTAGAAAAAATCTACAGATTACGATATATGTGCTAATTGAAAAAAAATACAAAAAATGACATGTTTTGTATTAACAAATAAGGTTATCTGCGCAACTAGATATGAAAAAAAAATGAAAAATTCCTTTTTTGTGTTAGCCAAACAAGGCCCTTCCTGGAGGGTCAACAAATTAGATTATCTGCGCAACCAGATATGAAAAAAATGAAAAATTCATTTTTTGTGTTAGCTAAACAAAGCCCTTCCCAGAGGGTCAACAGATTAGGATATCTGTGAAACCAGATATGAAAAAAATGAAAAATTCATTTTCTATGTTAGTGAAACAAGGCCCTTCCCGGATGGTCAACAGATAATGTTATTTGCGCCATCAGATATGAAAAAAAAAATGAAAATTTCATTATTTGTGTTAGCCAAACTAGACCCTCGCAGGGTATTTTTGTCACCTGTTGGCCTTATTGAAAAAGTTGATGTCCTTATTCCATTAATAACCCCTACACTATGTCCTTCTCGAAAAAGCTCTCCTAAAAATAAAGCCATGCTATTTGGTCAAGGAAAAAAAAAATTCATGATATATTTTGGGAGACTTCTTAATTTATAATTTTAAACTTTTTCTAAGAGTTGGTTAGGAAATAATGGAACACATTTGTTTCTAATTAATGGAAATAATAAAAAAATGTGAAATCAACAATCAATCTTTCATAGTTCAGAAAAAAAAAAAAAAGACGTTTTATTGTCAAATTAAATGCTAAGGTTAAGGATCTAGTGCGGGCGTGCCAGGACTGGATTGCAGTCCAATGTTGAAAAGGGCTCGTGCCTTCTCAAACTTTGTAGAGGGCTGCGTGCCTCTTCTGACTTCATAACATGAGCGATTGCGTGTGACCCAAAGGGTAGAGTCACACTTGGTTCGTCGTGCCTTATCGAAAAGGACTTATAATTTCCTAAACGGCTTGGGAAAATGGGTAGCAAACGAGGTAAAATAAAATTCAACTTCATTAATAATGATTAACAAAGATGGGGTACAAGAAAATATAAAGACGAATATAGTCTAGGCTAGGAAAACATTGGACAGGAAAAGTAAAATAAAATCCATGTGAGTGGAGGGATGAAACTTTGAGAAGAGTGGTTTGTAAGTGTTAACTTTGTGGTTGAGGGACCCTTAATTCTACTTTGATTCTCGTATTTATAGGCCAATGGGTTCTATGTTTTGGCGCCATGATGTTGAACTTTCTGCCAAAAAGTTCATTGCTTAGTTTAAGCCAATCCATATCTTGTTCGTTTAGCTCTTTGCATTATCTTCAAACCTGTAATTTTCCCTCCAAAACGTATAGGCCAATGGCTGAAGAGCCCATACACTTCAGGTCTCTTCCTAACATTATCTACGTATGTTTTTCTTTTCCTTAAAACATAAGGAAATTGATATTCGTACTCCCAATTTTGATGCAGGAGCTCCAAGCTACAGTAGTTTTCCAAAATTACCCTTTTGCAAGTTCCATGATTTACTTCAGGCACTCCCAAAAAGCCTTTATTCTTCTCCTTTACTTCAAGCACTCCAAAAAAGCTGATTTTTTTATTAGAAAAAAGCAGATAGTTGCTCAACTCTTATTACTGCACGTCACTGAATTGCCTACTTCCATATGTAATGTTTCCCTTGATAGAGTCTTCATGCTATTGTCTCCATGTTCTGCACCAGGACAACCTGGACAAGTGGTCTTTGGCCTATGATTGTAGAACCATCCCTTTGTCCATGTAAAGTCTCTTGGGAGTTCTCTTACTTTTCCTCTAAAAAGTTCTCATAACTTTGGTGATGTGCTTTGTCTGTCTCACTATGAGTTTTAAAATGTAGATTTGCAGCCGTTATAAAGATTTTGAGGGGAAAATGGTAGATAATGAGTATGAAAATATGAAGATCTTGTGTCGTAGTCGTTATGAAGATTTTGCAACATCAACATTTTCTATTGTGTGTTATTTATTTTGGAGAATTCTAGCATTTTTTTTTTTTTTTTTGCAAAGTGGCATGAAGCAATCCGACATAGATGCATGTTTAATGTTTGGAACCTAATGTTTATGTTGTCGATGTTTAATGTTTGGAACCTAATGTTTATGTTTAGAACCTAATGTTTATGTTTAGTTTTGGTTCATTTTTTCGTTTGGAGTGCCTTAGTAAATAATGAGATAATTTGGGGGTGGAGTGCCTCTAGTAATTTTTATTTTAAAAAAGGTAGTTTTGTAACTTCATTAAATTTTGGAGTGCCTGCATAAAAAAAAAGAGCCCAAAATCAGCACTCAAACATAAATCGCCAATGGCAAAGAGTCCAAGCTTTGCCCATCTCTATCTCTTTGTACAGAAAGAAGGCGGAAAATATCTCCTAATTTTGTGGGAAGTTAGAGATAAATAAATCTTTGTATTATCTTTTTAATAACGGAAATGCTACATACAAAACGAATTGGACAACAAATTGGACAATAGCCCCAAAACAACGTCGTTTTGGGGCCTGTTGTTAAAAAAAAAAAGAAATGAAACCGTGAAATTTTCAAAACAACGCGCGCATATCTTCTTCTTCTTCCCCAATGCCCATCCACCAAACTTCAGTCAAAAGTAGAAGAGAGAGAGAGAGGGTGCCTACCATCATCAACCACCATTGCCTACCTGCGCCTCCCCTTCGCCGGAAACCACCACCATCTGACCGCCGCCGCTGAACTCCATAACCACCATAGAACCCCCATCTCCGGCAAACTCCACAGCTGCTGCCGAATGCCATTACCCACATCACGAAGGTCTCTCTCTCTCTCTCTCTCTCTCTCTCTCTTCCTGAATTGATGAATTAAGGCTTTATATGACCTATTCAATTCATTGTAGGCTCCATTGATCTCCCACAACGGCTATTTCATCAAGTTCGTCAATTACAAAGGTTTAATTTACCTCAAACCCTCCCAAACTTATGATTCTAAAGGCACTTGCACTTGGGTGTTGTTTCATTCACATGTATTGACTGAAATTTTCTTGAATTTCTTTGCTAATGTTAAACCCTGTTGAAGAATTGGGGACTTTTGAACAAGTTAGGTCTAGGATCTGATTGATTCAGTAAGCTATAGATTACACTTAATTGTTGTCTTTGGATTCTTGCTTTATCCCATATTTTGCTGATTATAAGAGAGTTGGTTAACTGGAAAAGGCAGAAACTGGGTTATCAAAGTTAAGTGTGCTAGTAGGTAACTTAATTGACAATTAAATATGATTTTAGTTACATCTTATCTACCAACCAAGATGCTTTTTTTGTATCTAATTTGTTTCCCTTGTTTATGAACCAATAGATTATGTCTTCGGAGTCTATTTTGTCGACAATGCCTCCAAACAAAGAGTGTGGACAAGAAGAAGAGTTATGGAGTGGAGACGAATAAGAGGTACATAGTTGTCCTTCAAACAAAGAATGTGGTGCGATAGATACTAATGAGGATGGGAATGAGGCAATAGAAAATTGTAAAGGTAGAGTTGAAGAACCGAAAGAGGGAATGGCATTTAACACATCGGAGGAAGCTTATCTCTATTATTTGGGATATGCTAAAGAAAAAGGGTTTGCTGCGTGTAAAAGAACATCGAGAAAGGGAAGAGATAGAACGTTGAAGGATGTAACTTTTTCATGCAATCGTGCCGGAAAGCCAAGGATAAGAACAAGCAACCCAGTCAAACCACAACCACAAATATTAATTGATTGCCTAGCTCATGTTCATCTTGGTATACGCCCGGATGGAAAGCGGAGGTTAAATCGGGTTGTTTTGGAGCACAATCATGAACAAAGTCCGACAAAGGCAAGGTTTTTCAAGAGCAATAGGATACTTGATGACCACGTAAAAAGGAAGCTTGAAATGAATTCGAAAGCCGGGATCAAAACGTGCAAGACTTACGACTCACTTAAGATTGATGGAGGGGGACCTAATAAGGTCCTATATCTTAAGAAGGATTGCCAAATTATTTGGACAAACTTCGACTTTTACGACTTAAAGAAGGAGATGCTAAAGCAATGCATAGCTATACATCTTGCATAATTATCATAAGTGCATGCATTTGCCTTAAATTTTAGATGCATGAGTTTTTTTTATAACCATACATTTCTCCCTTGGCCATAATTTTAGTGCGTACATATGCCATGAGAGGTGTATTTCTTCTCGAATACACATATTAGGGTATTGTGTACTTCAACAGAGCCAGGGCAATAACTAAGTATTAGTGGAATTGGAACCCTAATTCAGTGGGCTAGTCACTTACCCAAATTTCAATGAAGTACACTATATTAGGGTTCTTTCAATTGAATTAGGGTCTTGCTTACTAGAACTAGGTTTTTTCAACTGTATGAAATTGGGTTTCCTCAACTGAATTAGGGTTTCTCAAATTGAAAAAAAATGGGGGTTTTTCAACTGAGCTAGGGTTTTTCAAATTGAAACAAGGAGAGAGGGGGTGGGGGAGGGGGGAATCATGACAGAAAGGGAGAGGGAGAGAGATAGACCTTTGTAGTGGTGGTTGACATAGACGATTTGGAATCCTGAGGTCGCCGGAGGTGGGGGAGTCAGCAGTGGCGGAGATCAGTGGTGGTGGGGAGTGTCGGAATGGCGGTGGTTGCCAGAGGTGGCAAGTCGACGATCGGCAGTGGCAGAGTGTCTTCTCTCTCTCTCTCTCTTCTTCATCGACTGATGGGGGAAAGGAGATTTCAATTTTTCATCTTATTTATTTATTTAAACAACAGGACCCAAAACGACGTTGTTTTGGGGCTGTTGTCCAATTTGTTGTGTATGTAGCAGCGTTGTTTTAATAACTAACCATTTATATTTCCACGGGAAGTTAGAGAAAAATTATTCTAACCCCTGTTTATCTCTTGTGGAAGGGATATGATAATTAACCAGTTAATATATAAATGGCCTTTTAAATCACTTTCCCTATTTTCATGGGAAGGTAGGGATAAATAGCCATTTAACTTCTTCTTAATTTAAATGGCTCTTGTAATTATTCATAACCAACTTCCTATGCTTGTGAAACCTAGACAATTTAACAATTTAATATTTAAATGGTCTTCAAAATTATCAATAACCTTTTCCTCTTTTCGTGCGGATCAAGGGTAATTAATAAGTAACCCATTTGGAAAATTATTTGGTGTATCTCACTCTGAATAAAACTCAAGAAAATAAAATGCCACGTAGCCAAATTCTATTGGATAATTTACAGGTGACACCAATAAATCCCAACGTTTCGGAAAAACTCATTCGCCATTGCATGATTTTTTAGGTGGTGTGGCGGCTTGATAAAAAATGCCAAAAACGGGTGTAAACACATGTATAAGTGAAACCATCGGGTGGATCTTAAGCTCACCTTTTTCTTTTTCTTTTTCTTTAGAAGTGGAAATTGGCTCCACCTTTGATATGAAATTAAACTCTTCTTCAGAAATGGTCTCCTTGGCCTGTGCAAAATTTTATTCAGAAAGAAAACTGAAAACACAACCCCAAAGAAAACAAAAGCTTTGGTGTCCTTCACTGTTTTCTTCTCTAACAAAGCACCATCATGTGTTTGGCAATTTTTGAGATGGGAAACACAAAGAGAGATTGCTTTCACCGTTATATTTATAGTGGCAACGAGCCTACAACCAATGTTTTAAAACCCGGATCGGACCGGCCGGTTCAACCGGTTGGCTCGTCAACCGGCCCTTAGTCCGGTTCGGTTTCAGCCGATAACCGTTCAGATTCTAAAACCGGCCTAAAAATGAGAACCGGTCTGGTTTAGCGGTCGAACCGCCAAACCGCAAGAACTGTTACCGGGTTGAGCAACCCGGACCGGAAAAATTTGAACTTGACTTTAATGCTTTCGTTGCTGACTTGTCACGTCAGAAGCATACTTTTGTTAGGGCCCACAAACAGTGGTACCCATTTATGACTGCCAGCTGCTCGTGGAAGGGTTCTTGACCATTATATATAGGAAAAAGGAATCACAAAGTTGATATCCCTCCGATGTGGGATTGGGAAAACCATTTGTGAAGCAGAAGAACAACAACTCCCTTTATTTCTTCCTACTTCTTGTACAAAATTGTTTTTATAGGCTTATTTTATTTAATTATATATTTTAAATATATATTTAATATAATTATGACGTCACGGTTCGATAGCGGTTCAACCGCGGTTCAACCAGTGACCCGTCCGCCCAGCTTCTTTTCCGGTTCTTCCTCCGGTCCGGGTTTCAAAACATTGCCTACAACAAAGTTGGTGTGTCTTTTGTGACCAACAATGAGTTACGTGTGACGAACTATATCGTCCGGTTCATAGCAGTTTTATGAGGAACCGGTTCGTAGTTGTATTTCCTTTTTGGGTCCTAACAACATATGACTATCGGAGTGCGGGGGTGCCAGTTTTTGATTTTGTTCTTGCTCCGTTCTGATGCCTCATGCTTAATTGATCATTGTAATTTGTTAATTTCTAAAGACCGGGCATAACCCTCAGTGGCCCCAAGAGTTTGTTTTTAAGGAAAATTAAACCTAAGACTTTAGGTGGGAACAAAATTCTAAATCCAAAAGCAAGATCACTTTGTCAACTCATTAGGGTTGTGCTGAAACCTTATACAATATGAATTTTGAATATGATCTACAGTCTCAAAGCAGAGTGGAGATTCCATATATGGTCCCCCGATTCCTTTCAATTGGTTACCGGAGAGCCAAGTATTAAAGAAGCGCCCTGTCGAGTTACTAACGATAAGGTTTCAAACACTCCTAGCTAGTATCATAGCAATGAAAGAAGCCCCACAACTTCAAGCAAAACCATCACTTCTGGGCCTTCTGGCACTTTTGATGGTTTCAGCCTTTTAGGGAAAAGAGCTATTTTCTTCTTGCCAATGTAACTATGAAGCCATCACTTCTGGCCCTTTTAATGGTTTCAGCCGGCTTTCAGGGAGGGAAGCTAATTTCTTCTTGTCAACGTAACTACGCCTCAATGTTGTACGTGGACCAAACATTCCAACAAAATTGGGTAGACTCATCTATACCATGTCAATACCATTGAAGAGGAGGCTTACAAGATTTTACGCGAGAGATGAGTAAAATGAACCAAGTAGATATATATCCCCTTTATGCGAAAAAAATCTTGGAAGCTTCTTCAAGAATGTCCAACAATATAGCTCTTCCCATTCTTTATCTTCAGAAAAGGTGTATAAAGGAGCAACAAGCATGCCAACTAGCAAGTGCATCTCAACATCTGTTTAGTGTTGAACTCAAGGAATGTGAAAAAGTCAAAGAAACTCAACTTCATCAACAATAATTTACAAGCACTGAAGCCTGGCCTCTTAGCAAGCATTGAAGCAAAAAAGACTTGGTTGAAGAGAGAGAGTTGGAAAACATGGGCATTAAGAAAAAAGAAATTGAGGCACTACTTCTCGCGGATGACCAAAAAGAGTTATCCAAGCTGTTGGATGATGTCTCTCTTGTCTCCACCACTCAAAATGCCAGTACAGAGTGATGCAAACATAAAACACTTAGAGAAGATGAAGAAGTTTTTAGAAGCAGGCAGTCTTCAAAATTTTTCCTTAGTTTTTTTCTAGACACCTTTTGCCATTAGAAAAGATTGCTTTCTCTTTTTTAGACCAGAAAGATAGACTTTTTTTAAATTTTTTTTTTATAGACAATTCTTTGCGTATAAGGAAAGATTCCCTATTTGTTTCGTGAAGAAAATTCAACATTTAAGCCTACTTATTCCTTGAAGAATAAAGTAAGCACGATTTTTTTGGTATTATTGAAAAACATTCCCACATTCAAATTCAAATTATACATCCATTGTGTACGCAACAAATAGCCGTGACTAAAGAAGTCTAATTAAGCTTAAAAGAACAGAGATAACTTTCATTGCAATAAAGTTGGTGGTACAAAGCTCATAGCGAGTAGTCAACCCTTAGGATCAAAGCAAACCATAACCTACTACCCCATCTTATTCATATTCTACCCCATGTACGTACGTTTACTAACGTATATGGAAAGTACATGGGAATATATAGTTATGTGTTACAACATGCTCTTTATCTACTAGCTAGATTTCAAGGCATTTCCTCCGCCCATCCACCACCACGACCTCCTCCCCATCCCGCAGCATCGTAACCTCCCCGGCCTCCTCCCCATCCCCCACCACCATAACCGCCCCGACCTCCTCCACCATAACCGCCACGGCCTCCTCCACCATAACCGCCACCATAACCTCCCCGGCCTCCTCCCCATCCACTGCCGCTGTAACCTCCCCGTCCACCACCACCGTAACCACCCCGGCCTCCTCCCCATCCCCCACCACCGTAATAGTCTTCCCATCCACCGCCTCGGCCACTGCCACGACCACCTCCCCATCCTCCGCCACCGTAACCGCCATCGTTCTCGTCTTCCAAGCCTCCGACCCCACCGCTACGTCCTCCTCGACCGCCGTGATGACTGCCGCGATGACCACCGGGATTTACGCCGCCAAAATAACCTCCTCCTCCCCATCCGCCGCCACCTCGGCGTCCTCCCCAACCGCCTCCTCCATATCCGCCACCTCCTCCACAGCCGCCGCCTCCACAACCGCCTCCTCCCCAACCGCCATGGTTTGTGTCATCTACCTCCGCTGTAAATATAGATGCAAAATATGTTAGCAAGTTGTGTATTATACAGCAGTATAGACCACTCTGAGCCAGCACTTTACATGAAGTCCTTTTAAAATAAATATTGGGTGTTGTCTTTGTAATTGCACGAAATCAAATGATATTCGTAATTCGTATATAGACATTTCTACCGTATTGTTTTGGTTTCTTGAAAATTAGGGTGTGTTGTTTGGACTTTGCTTTAGTGACAATATTTTACATTTTGAGTTCATCTTGTTTGACCACAAGAAGTAAAAAAAATATATCAGAGACTAAATCTTTAAATTCTGCAAAAGTCTAAAAAAAAAAGCACAAAAAATAAGTGCATGGACGATTATTTCGTTTTTTCTAAATTTTTCGAAGCTCGAAGACACCCACTACAAGAAAAATGACATTTTTTTGGATGAAATCGCCAAAAAGCTTGAGGACACCCACTACAAGAAAAATGACATTTTGTGACAAAATGATTTTGACACCAAATTACCATAGTTTGTCCCCAAAAATATTAGCGAAGAAATATTTAATTTTTCGCCACGTTTCGTCGCAAAAAGCTCAACCTTTTGCCTTATCAGGTGGAAATAAAAGCTCACCTTTTGCCTCTTCTTTAGGAGTGGTCTCCTCTGCCTTAGGTTGGACCATAACATTCTTCTCTTCTTTAGATTTCGCAGTGGTCTGCTGATCTGCCACTGCCGACGCAATGAGAAGAACTGCAAGACCCACAAAAATAAAAGCTTTGAACTTCATTTTTTATTTTTTGCCTTACTACAATATTATCAAATTCAATGGTTTGAGAAGGGATGGAAAAGCAAGAGCTTCCCCTCGCCTTTATTTATAGTGGAATAGTATAGTACTAGGAGACAAAGATTGGAAGATTGATCGGTGGAAGGTGGAAGAATTAAAATTTGTGTGGTGCTTTGCTACAAAAAAACAGTGTTAGTTGGGTGTTGGAGGATAATTTGGATCCTAGCCTACATATGAGCAATCTTATCATCTTTTGTTATGGAATTACGGATTGTAGAAAGGCAGGTGTTGATGTTCTAAGCCTCTTAAGGTTGGGAAGGCTTGAGCTGGTGGCACTTGGAAATGGAAAGAGAACCACCCTGTTCGGTTGCTTTTTGTGGGTGTTAACAAGAGAAGAGAGTCTGTGTCCAGAACCATTGGATTCACGTGAAGTTTACAAATAATGAAAATCTCACGTACATTAAATTTGCACACACATTTATATTTGAATTTGCTCGCGGTTGAGTTATACACCAACATCGATGTGTGGAGGAGTTTTTTTTTTTTTTTAGAAATAGAGAGAAATGTCATTAGATCAATCAGCCATCAACAAGAGTACCTGATACACACCAAAATAGACAAACATAATAAAGTAGACAACAACAATAGTAAAACTACAGAAGTTAGCATGGCTGAAAAGTAAATCCACCACCGATGTCCGGGTGAGAAACAAAAAGGTCCAAAGCATGCTTGGCAAGGAGATGAGCTCATTGGACATTGTGACGCGCAACTTTTGAGATCTATGGAAGAGTTTTGAAAAGTTGTCATTCGTATAGTGATAGGCATATGCAATCTTGCGTCTTTAACTCAAGTCTGTAAAATGGAAACTCCAAATTATTTTTTTCAATAAGCTAGAACGTTGTAATTATGGAGAATTATATTATTATCTATCCATAATAATTTTCAATCACGAGTTTTTATTTTCGTACATTTTTCTAATTCTTTTATTTTCTTCCAATATTTAGTCACAATTAAACCTTCGAAATGGGGTTGTTCTACTGACTTAGGCTTTTTGGACTTTCTGGGTCGATGTATGCGGGGGGAAGATGACCTATGTTGTACATGGGAAAAGCCAAAAAAACCAAAAAGAGCATTAGTGGAACGGGACCTAACTTTGTCTATAACTTGAATTATTCTGGTGAAAACTCTCATTGAATATGTACAATGTCGATCTCATTTTAAAGTCATTCTCAATATCTTTCCAATGAAACTAACTCTATGTGAATTTATAATAGTTAAAAGTTATAATTGTTTGAAAAAATCTAGAAATGAAGTTCCTTAGGGGACATTTGATAAAATTGGAATGATACAGAGAAAAATATAGAAAATGACAATCTAATAAAGAGATTCACGTTACTGTATTTGGATACTTTTAAAATAAAAATCAAATGCGCATAAGCAGTGGTGATTGCCACCACGACGATTTTTAAAAAATGTTACTATTACTCCTATTAAATTAGAATTTTTTCTACTCTCAAATCTTATATGGTATTGCAAAATGGGTTTTCGTGAGGAAACCTGTGGTTGCGACGAGTGGCATAGTTTAATTGCGTTTAATTGGATTTTCATTGGAGATTTTAGAGGGCACATGTGACATACTCTTATTACCACTCTTATAATTTATCCAGCAACAAATTAACAACATTAAACAAATTTCCTTATTTTGTTTTCCCTTCCATATTGAAATTTTGAAATAGTACAGTGGGAGATTGAAATTACCATAATTGCATAACTGATTTCCTAATTTGTGAAGTATATCTACGTGATACTTCTATATAATCAAATTTGAATAGTGGGAGATTGAGATCCAGAATTGAATAATTGATTTCCTAATTTGTGAAGTATATCAACAAAGTATTCTACTTAATTCATTGCTCTTAATAGAATTCCTAAAACCAACAGAGGCATGGATTGTATCCCAAGCCTGGAGCCATGGCAACTGGCAAGGTAGGTTTAGATGCTTGGATATCACCTATAGATCTAAAAAAAACATCTTTCATTGGTGGATAAGCGCTCATTGCTCCTCAGGAAGAAGAAATTGCATGTATAGAATCTCTCTTTTATAGACAAAAACAACATCACCATATAAAACGAAGAGGCAATTTGAGAGTTTTGGATTTCAAGTGATGCTTCTTCTCAACGTATTTGACATATCTCCGGTCGCATATATGTTGTCTCTTATTGGTATTGTCCTATGAATCCCCTTTTTCCTTAATTCCAAATTCCTTGCAATGAATTTAATCTTCTTCATGAGTATTTCTATATAATGTTTCATCTAAGGTATGGCAGCGGCATCAACCAAGCAATGCGCTTGCTATACGCCAAATGACTCTATATGTTTTACAGCAAGAACGGGTAACAACAAGTAAGGTGTCCAATAATTGTCTCCAATATTATTTTTTATTATTTTCTTATTTTTCCATTGCTTTCCCTCGTGTGGTTTGATGAATATTTAATTTTATGTTTACTTTAATACTCTTAAGATCAAGAAACGTAATAATGCCAAAAACAAAAGGTTGGGATTATATATAAACATATATTTAGGTCTAAAAAGCAGGGAGGTAGGTAGGGATGGTAATTATGGCCGATCCAATCTGTCTCCGCCACGTTCGGGTTGGAGTTTTGGGGATTTTTTCAGGTATCGGGTTGGAAGCGATTCTACGTACCCCGGATCTATTTCCCCTCCCCATTCCTAGACCCGGTTTTTATTACACATTGAATATGTTATACACATTTTGACCCCTAGACTTATTGTTAATTAATAGGTTTTCCCCACCATATTACTAATACACTTCATAGGCCAACCCATACTCTTTTAATCTTTGTCGTGCCATGCATGACCTCCCTTATTGCTTTTGTTCCATTCACTACAACAAATTACACAATTGCTGACTAAAAATCCTGACTAGAAAAATTTAGTCTCCAATTTCTATACAATTGCCGACTAAATTAATTTAGTCTGGGAAAACACGTTTTTTCAGACGAGAATACTTTTTGGTCGGGGAAAATATGGCGCGAAGAACAAGTTTTTGGGGGAAATAAATTACTGACCAAATATTTGGTCGGCAAATGTTTTTTTTTTTCGTGAAATAAAAATTTACAAAAAAATCTGGCGGGGATATTTTTATTTCTCGACTAAAAATCTAGTCGGAAATTCTTGAATGACATTTTCCAGCTAAACTATTAGTCGGCAAAAGAAGGATGAATCTGCCATAGTCGTTTCACACATGTGGTCTAACGCATTGCCAAAATACCAATCAAATATTTGGTCGGCAAAAGGTTTTTGCGCGAAATTTAAATTTTACAAAAATAAATTGGCGGGGATATTTTATTTACCAACTAAAAATCTAGTCGGAAATTCTTGGATGATATTTTCCAACTAATATGTTAGTCGGCAAATGAAAGATGCATGAGCCATAGTTGTTCCGCGCACACGTGATCCAAACAATTGCAAAATACATTTTTTTTTTTTTTTGTATTTTGGCAATCAAACCGTTGGTTTTGTTATATTTTGGATGAAAAATCAATCAATTAAATTTTGTTCTCGATCGAGTTTAAAGAGCTCGTCGATCGGGGCGCAATTAATTTTTTTTAAAGGTACTTTTCACCCGATTAAATACCTAACGATACGCGATCTTCTTAACTTTTTATATAACTTATGGTGTCTATCATATGTAAAAATGAAACGGTTCCGATCGCCAAAAAAAAAAATCCTTGGGTGGAGTTTCGTTTGTCCACTATACGATTTTAAGGCCTTGAAAGCATTAAATGTGATTTGATCAAACAGTTGCCGATATCAGATGATATCCACTTTTGGTGACACTGATGAAATTAGTAGGGTGTGTAACATAAATAGTTTAGATCGACTATTGTAAAAATTTACTTGGTGATGCCCTTTTAATTCTATACATTGAATGCAGTTAATAGCGAACTATGTCTTGCTCTGTAGTCGATTGTACAGTAGCCACGCGACCGCGATACAATTAAGATGATCAAAACCGTTGATTTTGTTGTTCTTATCAATTAAATCATTGTCGTAAAATTTTGGTTGAATCGGGTTTAAAAATGTTATTGATCAGGACGCAATTTCATTAAGTAAATGCGTTCTTATGTTGTATCACGCGACCGTGATACAATTAAGATGATCGAAACCGTAGATATTGTTGTTCTTATTAGGTAAATCATTGTTGTAAAATTTTGGTTGAATTGGATTTAAAAAGGTCATTGATCGAGACGGAGTTTCATTAAATCATTGCCGTATATATTCTTGTTCTTAAATATTTTTAGTGTTGCATTCTAAAATAATAAAAAAAAGTTTTGCCAACTAAAAATTAGTAGGTGAAGTGGCGAAATTTTGCGGGAATTTGAACAATTGGCGAAAATGTTGGCGGGTACGGATAATACCCGACTAGATTTTTGGTTGGCAAATGGGAGAACACCTAAGGCTAAGGCTACAAACAAACTTAACCTAAGGCAACAAACTTAACTTAACTTTACTTTCCCTTTTCCACCGCCAAATCATACAGATCACAGCTCTGCAATTCTTCTCCGTCCGTTGGTACCCACAGCTCTACGATTCTTCTCCGTCGGAATGGGTAAATTGCAAAGATTGAGAGATCACCCACGGCTCTACCCCGAAGTCGGTCATCCCCAAATCTGTTGTTGAGAGATTCTTGCAAAGATTGAGAGATCACCCACGGCCTACCCCAAGTCGGTCATCCCCAAATCCGTTGTTGAGAGATTCTTCTCCGTCCGTCCACTGCTCCCATTCCGATCCAATTTTGCTTCTCTGTCCCTCCAGACCGTCTTCACTCTGCGATCGTGTCTGACTCTCTGGTAAGCTCGTCTCTCTTTCTCTCTCTCTCACACACACACACACACACACACACACACACTCTCTCTCTCTCTCTCTCTCTCTCTCTCTCTCACACACACACACACACAAACATGCACACACGCACATACATTTACAGCGGTGTTTATTTTGTTTTTCCCCTTTTCAACAGATCCCCTATTACAACTAATTTGGGAAAGTCGTGAAGCTCGTTGGTTTTACCCTGTTCGAGTCTGCTATCAACCAGTGCTACGTTGTCTCCTAAGGTGATTTTCATTCTTGTTCTCTGTTTGTTTTAACTGAAACGCCCATAAAGTTTAGTTAAATTATGAGGTTTGAATATATATAGTTTGTCCTCTCTGTGTGTGTATTTTTTTATGGGGAACTAGGCCAGGATTAAAGTATGGTAATAAAACACTTGCTTTATAACTGATATGTAAAGTTTGTCATTTAAATAACTTATAGAATGTGCACATGAAGTGAATGCTATTTAAGTAGCTCATAGGATCCGATTAAAGACTCTGGATTTGGGTCCCATGTGCACATTGGTTTGTCTACTTTTGTGTTATTTTCAATGATTTTTTTAACGACAAATCTGCTCACACCATTAGATAGGGTTATTATTAGTTCTAGGCAGAGATTTAAAGTCCCAAGGTATATTCTATGCAATTCAACTACAATATAAAATACAAACTCATGTATATGGTTTTAAAGTAATCGATGGGGGCATTTGTTTAAAAAGAAATAGTAGTAAATGTTTATCATTTCACCTTTGTGCATTAGTTTTGATCATAAAAGTTGACATGTATTAATGTTTAAGTTATTTATAGGTCAACAAAAATGGACAAGAGTTGGATGAAGATAAAAGATAGGTGGTCAAGTCAGGAGTATAGGCAAGAGGTAGAATCTTTTCTAAAATTTGCAGCCACAAAATAGGACCAGAGGCTGAGATTCGGTGTCCATGCATCGATTGTCTAAATAACAAATTACTTAGCAGCGTAATTGTTAAGATGCATTTGATATGAAAAGGAATTGATTCTTCTTACAAAACTTGGGTATACCATGGGGAACCTGTCCCCACATGTCAGCCTCAAACACAAAATGATGACCATTAAGAACACAATGAAGGCATTCAGAACAAAACAAGAGGGGAGATCCCCGAGGATGACGACCAATTGCATGATATGTTGGAACAGATCTGTGTTGGTTAGATGTTGGATGATGATGTCGATGAGTTGCCTATTAATCATGAGAGGCAAGATGTGCGCAATTTTGACAAGTTGTTCAATGCTGCTCAAAGTAAACCTTATCCTGGATGTACAAAAACCATATTAGCTTTCATTGTTAGGATGCTTCATGTTAAGGTTTATAAGAAGTTGAGCAATAATGCGTTCAATATGATTATGGTGATTATTAAAGACATGCTACCTGCAGACTGTGATAAGAGTGTTCCATGGAACATTTATGAAGCGAAGAAATTCTAAAGAGATTTGGGTTTGGACTATGTGCCTATTCATGTGTGCAAAGATGACTTTGCACTCTTTTGGACGGAGAATGCAAATTTGATGAATTGCCCTATGTGTGACAAGCTTAGGTACAAGGTGGACGATGGTAAGGGTAAAAGGATCCCCCAAAGGATATTGCGATACTTACCCTTGACTCCGAGATTACAGAGACAATATTTTTTTTAGAGAAAACAACCCCTGATATGACATGGCACAAAGACAAACGTGTAGATGATGACGAATTAAGGCATCCGGCTAATGGACAGGAAATGGAAAGACTTTGATGAGCGATTTCCTGATTTTGCTGCCGATCCCCGAAATGTGAGGCTTGGAATGGCCACTGATGGTTTCAATCCTTTTGGAAATATGAGCATATCGTATGGTATGTGGCCTGTTTTCATGGTGCCTTACAATCTTCCACCATGGAAATGCATGAAAGAGCCTTTTTGCTTTATGTCATTACTTATTCCTGGTCCATCAGCCATTGGAAGAGACATTGATGTTTACTTGCGCTCGTTAATTGATGAGTTGAAGGAGTTGTGGGAGAATGGTGTGCAATCTTATGATTCCTCTCGTGGATAGACTTTTACTATGCGTTCAAGTGTCTTGTGGACCACCAATGACTTCCCTGCTTATGGCATCATGTCTGGGTGGTCTACAAAGGCTTATTTGGCTTGCCCCATCTACAATTGGGACAACTCATCAGTTGGTTTGAGAAGTAAGATTGGTTATTTGGGTGCTCGTCGCTTCCTACCTGAGCATCATGTTTGGCGAAGGAGCAAGCTTTATAATGGTAAATATGAGGATAGGGCTAGACCTTTGGAGTTGTCGGGTAGAGAAATATTGGAACAGATTAATTTAGGGACATACAAGCCGTTTGGAAAACAAGCAAGCAACAAGAAAAGAAAAAGGGATGAATACGAGCAAAATTTTAACTGGGGGAAGAAAAGCATTTTCTTTGATCTACCTTATTGGGAGACACTTAATCTACGACATTGCCTTGATGTCATGCATATAGGGAAGAACATATGTGACAATTTTGTGGGGACGATGATGGGCACAGATGGAAAGAACAAGGATACAGAAAAGGCACGGAAGGATTTGGAGGATCAGGGAATACGAAAGGAGTTGCACCTAAAGAGGCGTGCCAATGGTTCATTTGAAAAGCCGCGGGCCAAGTACACATTGTCACCAAAAGAGAGAGAAGGCTTTTTCCATTTCTTAAAATTGACAAAGTACCCTGACGGGTCTGCAGCGAACATCTCTAGATGCGTGAACACTCATGGTGGTAAACTATCGGGCCTTAAAAGTCATGATTGTCATGTCCTTTTGCAACGACTACTCCCGATCGGGATGCGTGGCTATTTGAACAAGGATATTGGCACTGTGCTCTTTGAGAGGTAACTTCTACCAACAATTGTGCTAAAAAACAGTAAAGAGGAGTGATTTGGATAAATTTGAGGAGAACATTGTACTTATACTTTGCAAGCTTGAAAAGATTTTCCCTCCTACTTTCTTTGAGGTTATGGTACACTTGGCTATTCACCTCCCTCGTGAGGTTAGGCTTGGAGCCCAGTGCAATATTGATAGATGTACCCAATTGAAAGGTATGACTAATCTACTGTGCTATTTGTAGCATTTATTTGTCGTCATATTTATAACACAACAGTTTGGTGTTTTTTTTTATAGACTTCTGGGAGTTCTAAAACGATTTGTAGCCAATAAAGCTCATCCCGAAGGTTCTATTGTGGAGGCTTACCTTTCCAAAGAGTGTAGAACCTTTTGCTCTATGTATCTTGATGGAATTGATAGTAGTTTCAGTAGTCTAAAAATAACCATGCCTACTGTTTCACTGATTTATGGGTTTGCAGTTTGCACCCTGCAGTTTGCCTAATCTGATTGTTTAACATTTTTCAATGACTCTATACGCTTGTTTAGGACCCCATAGGAAATTTTCTCTCTCCCCTTTGAGCTGCTTGTACTGTCTTTGTGCTTATTAGTCTTTCAGGCTTCGATGGTTAAGTTTGATTGTGCTTTCTATTTGTTTTGTCTAATTAGAGTACTTATGCTAAGATTGTGGGTGAGCAAGGATGGGTTTTTGCTTCTTTATGCCATCCGTTTTCACGGTAAACAAGGTTCGAGAGTTGGGTTATAAGCATTGTTACATGGATTTACTTCTAGTTTTATTTAGATGTATCAATTCACTGAACTTTTCCGACTGTCATAATTCCTGATTTAGGACCAGTATGTGCATTGATTACAGTTATACTCTGGTATTTCACCCTGAGTTTATAGAGAATAAGTTAGATATTTGCAAGGCTAAGATCTGGTTTTTCATACAGGACTCCGTGTTGTTATTGTGTGCATTACTGCTCTAGTTGATGGTTCCATTAGTAGTTCAGGTTTGAGTTAGTAAAGAGATGTGGTGCCTTTAATGGTGGCGCCTAAAAACTAATTAAATTGCAGCTCTATAGTCTCGCTTAAGAGGGGCCTGCTGCCTCCAACTGCATAAAACATTACAATTAAGGGCCTCGAGTTTAACCTTTAAGCGTGCTTCTCATATATCTTTGTTATTTACGTTGTTACTTTTTTTTTTTTTTGGGATGAGGGAAAGCGGGTAATTCAATATACTCACGTTGTTACTTGTAAAAGATATTAAATAAAGCAAAAGCTTATGCTCTGTCTCCATCCATGACCTGTAAAATATAATGTTGCTTACCACTCATATTACATTACCTTTTTTTTTCAATTCTACCCTGAAGGTTATGGACATAATTCACAAGAATACCGCTCTTTCAATGGACTGACTTTAATGCTTGTACAATGATATTTGTTTCTCTAAGCGTTCTAGTGGTTAGAATACATTACTTATTATGTGTCCCGACTCTTGGGTCATTGTTCAGCAGTTATGTTAATGTTTAAATGACAAAGGATGGTCTTATCATGAGTGTAAGGGAGTTAATGTGGAGCAGGTCTCGATAACAACTATCACGAGTGTAAGGGAGTTTCCTAGCTCTAATCAATGTGAAGTTTTTTTGGAAAAACAATGATTTATGTACTCTATGGCGATTGCCCAGATATGTGATCAACCAAGCTAGCTAGTCTGCTTTGATTGTTTTCCGTTGTTTGTTGAGGAATGTGTTGTATTTGGTTAAGCATTGTATTGTGGTCTTGCTTCTATGTTGTTGGTGTAGCCTGTGGGTGTATTGCCCGGTAGAAGCAAGAGTTTTTGGTATATCCAGAATAGTCAGGAATTCTAGTCTGACATGCTCTCTTGCTGTTGCTGCTGTTGTTTATGCTATTTGGTGGGAAAGGAACCAAAAGGTTTACATATTTGGATCTGTTTGTTCTTATCAGAGAATATGGGATACACGTGTTCATAAATACTAATGGTGGATTTTTGGTTATCCGTTTGTTGAACTTGAACTTAATTTGTGGTGTAAGGGTTTGGATTTTTTATTTGCCCCTTATAACGCTTAGACGTGTTGTTATTTTAAGCTTTAGGAACTTGGATACAAGTTGTTTTAAGGATTGGGCACCTTTATTTATTAAAGTTAGGACTTATTTCTACAAATTTATTTGTTTAGTACTAATTATAGTAGGATGGCAGGAAATCAGATGGGGAAACAAAATTGGGATTTAAACATTTACCATTTGGGTAAAAACTGATGCAAACAATTACCAACTAAAGATTTAGTAGGTGAAAGTCCATGCCATTTCCCGACCAGATTTTTGGTAGGTGAAATTCCAGGCCATTCCCCGACCAGTTTTTAGTAGGTGAATGTACATGCATTCCCCAACTAAAAAAGAAATACCGACCACATTTTTGGTTGGGAACGGTAGTCGGCAAATGAACCACCTTGGCCGACTAAATACTTTTTAGTCGGAAAGTATCTTTACCGACAATCATTACCTGACAAAAAATGCCGACTAAAAAACTGGTCGGCAAAACCTTTTGCCGGCTAAAATGGCTACCATTGCCGACCAAACAGTTAGTTGGGATTTGTGAAGTTTCTTGTAGTGATTCTATGTCAGTCATTTACCCTTTGTACATTTGTCCAACCAACACCTACTTCATTGTGGCAACATATACACGTTCAATAATTATAGGCTACTTTTACAATAATTTATTCTAGAAAATATATTAAGGTTTTAATCATAGGATATGTTGGGAAAGCCTAAAAGGTATTTTTTCTAATTTTTTTAAATATTTTTTTGGTGTTGTGATATTCAAATCAGGGAGGGAATCCCCTAACCCTGTTAGGAGCGGGGATGGAAGGTGGAGGTGATTCCTCATTCAAGGGACTGGGTGAGGACCGAGGCAGTCCTTTGCAGCTTACCCATCTTTTTTATGTCCCTTTTAAAGATGCCTGAAGGAGTGGTAAAATCCCTTGAACTATCCAATCAAGATTTCTTTGGGGTGGTTCTGATCTCAATAGAAAACTTCATATGGTGGCTTGGGCAAAAATTAATCAGGGTACAAAATCTGGGGTTCTTGGCATAAGAAATATCAGAGCTATGAATGATGCACTTTTGATGAAGTGGTGGTGGAGATATGGCATAGAGAAAGAAGCACTTTGGAGGAAAGTTATCAAAGCTAAATACAACAACAAAGCCTGCAATTGGTTTCCAAATTCTGAAATTACCTGGTGAGTATCCACCTTGTGGAAAGACATTGTTCTTTTTTTTTTTTTTCGGTTCGTCGGAATTTCAAAGTACAGAACAAAGCCTAACAACAACAAATAACGCAGCGATCGACCAGATCTCCTGGCCCCAGAGAAGAAGGATGAGCATCCAACTTCCACCAACGTCGGGGGCTTACGCGCCCTAAAGGCTAAATTGCCCCGACGCCGACGCTACACTACTGCTGAAACAGCCGAAAGCAACAAGAAACAAACAAACAAGCAAGCAAAAGGGCCAAAGCCCAGAAAAAGCCCTAACTACTAGATCCAACCAAACCGCCGCCACCCGCCACCGCCGGGAACCACCGAAACGTCGCCACGGAGCTTCACACGGCCGCATCACCAAGACGAACTTCAACCACACGAGGACCACACACAAACACCCAACATCAGCACCACGGAGAGCACCAACCGGGTGAAAATCGCCGTCCAGGAGCACTGCCTCCGCTGCCACCAGAGGTCGCGAGACCTCACCACCTAAACGCAGCCCAGTCGCTAGCCGTTAAGCCAAAACCGAGATCCTCCAGCAAGGGAACCGGCGCGCTTGGCCGCCGGACCGACACGCCGTTAGGCATAGCAGCCGCAGCCAACACTGCGGCCACCGTCAGATCCCACCAGGTAGGGAGGGGAGAAGCCGCAATAGAGAAAACAGGAGGATGGAGGGAGGAGATGGAGGAGAGGGAGGAAGAGGAGAAGGGGTGGAGGAGCCCGGGGGGGGGGGGGGGGGAGGAGGAGGAGCCGCTCCACCCCCCCAGGCGGAAACCCTAGGTTGAGGCGGCTGGGACTTGAAGAGGTTTAGAGAGAGAGAGTCTGGGTTGAAAGACATTGTTCAATCAAAGGTAAGAAACCCTTTTTGTTTTCTGTATTTCTCAGCAACACCAAAATCAAAGTGGGTGATGGAAAGCAAATTCAATTCTGGATTGATGCTTGGTTTGGTAATCATAGTTTTGCTGAGGCCTTTCCTTCTATCTTTAGAATTGTGTGCAACCAACATGAATTACTTAGTGAGGTTTTGGAAAGAAAAGCCAAGATTCACCAATGGGAATTCCAATTTAGAAAGAGATTCTTTGATTGGGAAATAGATAGTTGGTTTGAATTGCTCACAATCTTGGATGGTGCTGACATTAGGCTATCTAATGGTGCATGTGACTGTCTATCCTGGGGTATTAAATCATCCAAATCCTTCAGTGTTAAATCCCTTTATGAGTTATCAAATCCTGATGTCTTTGATGCAAACACAGCTTTTGATCTCATCTGGAGATGTTCTGCCCCACAGATAATTCAGTGCTTTGTATGGCTTGTCCATCTGGGTACGTAGAAATAAATCCTTTGATTTTCTTATGAGAATTGGCATCATCACAAATATTGAAGAAGCTCAATGCAAATACTGCTCACTTCATATTGAATCTCCAGACCATCTTCTCATATTGTGCAATCCAGTTTGGCAAGTGTGGTCAAGCATTCTAGCTTGGTGGGGTGTTCAATTGGTCTCTCCAAATACGGTGGTCAACCTTCTCCTTTGGTGGAAATGCAATAAATTGAAAAAGGATAAAAAAAAGCTTATTTGGGAGGTGATTCCATTAGCTATTCTGTGGACAATTTGGAATACCAGGAACGCATTAGTTTTTGAAAGCACAGCTCCTCAATGGGACAATATCACAGAACTCATCAAAGTCAGAGTGGCATTATGCGTGAAATCCAAGATGGGTGGTAACAACTTCTCTATTGAGGACTTTCTCTTCAGGCTAAATAGTATCTTGCAATCTCTGTGATTTGCTTGTTTTCTGGATGTATTTTGAGCTTTGTAATAGCTGAGTTTTTTTTGTTCTGTTCTCTTGGTTGGATTCTTGCCAACCTTCTTTCCAGGGTCTGTAGCGGCTATGATCTTCTTGTGGGAGGTTGTTCCCCAAGTTGGGATGCCGTTGTTGATTGCTACTTCCCTTTTAATCTTTGTTCTCTTGGAGATTAATAAAGTTCTCTTCTTTCAAAAAAAAGCTATGGGGTTCAGCGATTGGAGGAGAGGATGGTCAAATTCATCCCCGACCCGCTTTGTTGCCATCCCTAGAGAGGGTACATAAAGATTTGTTGGAAACTATTGGGATCTACATCTATCTTTACTGTGTATAGTAACACAGAACGACCATCAATGCAACAAGGTGGCATGTTGTGTTTGGCCAAAAAATTGTCTTAATTACATGACCATTATTCATTTAGTTACCAAAACTAGCCATCATAAATGTTTAAGAGTAATTTTAAAAGTGAGAATTGAAGGATGATGATGGAAATTCAAACCAACTTTTTCAAGGACACATGCAATAAATGTATCTCCTTTTAAAAATTTGAAAACCCCAAAAGATGCCAACAAAATGGGACAAACAGAGTACTATTTGCTAAGCAAATTTGCAAAGGTCCATTCATCAATCCAATTGCATGATCATCATGAGTATGTAAAATTAACAAAAAAAAGAACAGCAGTGGTAATTTGGTATACAAAGCGAAAAAAATGACATTCAAAAGCGCACCCCAATTTTCCAAAAGATAATCAGGCTGAACTTCCACTATTTTCTAGATGATATATCGGTACTTTTGTTATTTTTGACGGTTGTCTACAAGAGAAGTCCTTATTCTCCACATAAATCACAAAAATATCATTTATTGGAAACAACACTCACTTTGACTATACTAGAGACACGGGTTTTCTATTGAAAAATCACAAAACTTGTATAAGAATAGTCGTGTTATTTTTCAAAAAAAAAATGAAGTACTTCTTGTATCATTTTTTGAATTTTTTCGCACCGAATTAAAGTGCAAAAAAATTTGAAACATGATATGCGGAAGTACTTCATTTTTTTATTTGAAAAAATGACAAGAGAGAGAAAGTGGGGCTATTATTTAGAACGGAGGGAGTATTTTGGTACTAACTTCATACAAATATACATATATATTCCATTGCAACAAACTTCAAACTTACAAGATTCAGACTCAACGTCCATCTTATTCATACATATCTTGCGCATAATCTACATTAAGTACTCCTGTATCAAACACATGCAGAGATATACATAGATACTATATGGTCTCCTGCATTACACATGACCGTACACTAAATTTTCATGGCTCTACACCTCCCCATCCACCTCCACGGCCTCCCCAGCCGCCGCCACCGCCACGGCCTCCCCAGCCACCACCACCGCCACGGCCTCCCCAGCCACCGTAGTTTGCATCAGCTTCCTCCGCTGCATATAAAGATGCAAATAAGTAAGGAGAGTTTTATAAAAATGAGCTATTCTTAAAGACACTTTGTTTATAGGATTAATAGGTAAGGCGTTTTATAAATAATAGTTTTTTTTTTTTGGTCACAATTTATTGGATTAATCCTTCCGCGAAGGATAAAAGATTTTTAACGAAGAAAAAACAGTAAAACAGTATTAATTTGCAAGACCTTTTTTGTTTTTGTTGAATTTTTTGTGCTTTTGGTAAAAATAAATTAGTCATAATTTTAGGGTTCCATAGCAGGACCACCACCTTCAAATCCGCCGCCACCCCTTCCCCGTCTAGGGCGTCGCCATATCGGGCCGCGACGGAAGTTTGCCTCGGCTGCCTCCACTGTAAATGCAGATGCAATTGAGTTAAACAGGTGGTTTATATCAAGGATGAGATCGTGAAATTCAAGCGGCAAATATTTTCCAAAATATGAGGGTGACTAACCATTATCAAGGCCATTTCTGCCACAGCAACCACCGCGGCCTCCTCCCCAACCACCGCCTCCCCATCCGCCGTAGTTTGTATCAGCTACTTCTACGTCCTCCACTGCAAATATAGAAGCTAATAGTAACGGCGCGGCGGTAATGATAAAAAAAAAAAATTGAAAAAGAAAGTAACTGCGGTAGGTTATATTTTACGTCAAGAAATTATCAAAGACAAGGATTGAAATACACCTCTTCTCTTTATATTTTCATGGTTTCAATTTCGAGTAACAAAACTTTGATATTTTTCAAATAGGATTCTGCCAAGGCAACTAAAAAATAAAATTTCTTACTAAAAGCTAAAAACAATTTAACCAAAGACAGAAAGGCATTTTGAAATTCGATTTTTGGTGTAGTTTTGTGTCTAAACATAGGAAATAAATCCATATACATATATACTAATTTTCTCATTCTTCTTGCAGATATAAATCGGACAATAAAAGTTTTTTATTAGAAGTTGCGAAATAGTTACTCCCTTTGTCCCATATTGCTTGAAAGTTGAAATGTATGGGGAATCCAACTTTTAAAGGACATGCAATTAATGTATGTCTCCTTTAAAATCTTTTATAAATAATTGTTTTTTTTGTCAAAATTTACGGGATTAATCCTTTCCCGAAAGGAATAAAAGATTTTTAATACTATTGGACCAGAAATTTTACAAAATTCAAAAAAGACGAAAAAAGACAGTAAAACAGTATTAATTTGCAAAACTGTCTTCGTCTTTGTTGAATTTTTTTTTGCTTTTGGCTAAATTTGTCATAATTTTAAGGCTCCATACCAGGACCACCACCTCCCCATCCGCCGCCACCCCCTCCCCCTCCATGGTGTCGCCCTCCCCCGCCGCCACGGTAGTATGTCTCGGCTGCCTCCACTGTAGATGCAGACACAACTCTTTTCTCTTATTATTTTCAAATTTTCAATTTCTAGTGATAAAACTTTGATTATTTTTTTCAATCTAGGATTTCTGCTAAAGGAAACTCAAAAAAACAATCCTTACTAAAAGCTAAAAACAAATTAACCAATGACAAAAAGGCATTTTAAAATTCGATTTTCAGCCTACTTTTGTCTTGTCTAAACATAGTATTTTGAAATGAGTCCAGATAAATTTTTTTTTTAATTTTCTCATTCTTGTCGTAGAAATAAATCAGATAATAAAAAGTTCTTTTTATTAGAAGTTAGCGAAATCGTTACGCCCTCTATCCCATATTACTTGTCACATAAGGGTAATCCAACTTTTTAAGAGGATATGCGATTAATGCATGTCTCCTTGGAAAGTATAATTACATTGCCAATGCTACCCCTTAGTTTCATCATTATCTCAAAATGAAATACATGACCAGCAATATGGGACGGGAGAGTACTAATTAAAGACGAAGAATATGAAACAATATTACTAAAGACGAAACTCACCATTGTTGGCTTCTTTAGAGGCGACCTCCTCTGCCTTGGGGTTGGAATTAACCTTTTTCTCTTCTTTAGAAGTGGTCTCCTCCTTTGCCACTGCACAACTAATTAGAAGGAGAACTGCAAACAAAATAAAAGCTTTGGACTTCATTTTTTTCTTTTCCTCTTATGAAACTACCACAAAATTCTCAATTTTTCAAGATAGATGTTTTTGTCTTAGAAAGCTAGAGCTTCCCTTCACCACTATTTATAGGGACACATGTATAGTACCACCTGTTCTAGGAGATTGGATCGGTGGAAGATAGAGACAGTAAGTAACCATTAAAGTTTGTGTGTTTTTTTGTCACCAAATGTGTAGTTGGGTGTTGAGGGAAGTTTGGCTCCTAGCTTGAATAAACCTTCGAGATCTTATCATCTTAGGTTTAGGACAGAGGTTGACCGAAGGCTGGTGTGGATTGAGGTTGGGAAGGTTTGAACTGGTGACACTAGGGAAAGCAAGTGAGGGTTTTTGGCAAGATCTAAATATATCCATGCATGTGTCCATCATGAAACCACGTAATTGCTCGGATCATTTCTAGTCCATGTTTTGGCTTGAAGGGTACAGACTGAATCTAAGAGAAAACATTCTTTATACTGGCCGTGTAAACTAAAGTTTTCTCCAAATCGATTTGCATTATGTCATGTGTCCATATTCTTGTACCGAAAAAAAAATGTGTCCATATTCTATACCTTTTGGACACGTGGCGCAATGTAATAGATTTTGAGAAAACTTTTGTTTACACAGCCGGTGTAAAGAATGTTCCCCCCTAAATCTAGACCATAAATTAATGTAATCAATCGTTCGAATTTGCTTAGAAATTTTTACCGGTTAGAGCTAACTTTTATGACTTTTTTCAGTAAGAGTTTTTGAACATATCCATCATTAACTGTAGTAAGTAAATGATTCAGATTCGAACTTTTCCATCTAGTTCAAATTAAGAGCCGGATATATTCAACACAACTATGATATTGATGGTGTCACCAGCCGATGAAATGTCGTGACCAAAGTAACCAATCATTTAATGGTCTTGGAAACCGGCACATGGTGCTCCAACAGTATCCTTATCCAACACCCATTGTATTATGTCACACAGAAATATGTGATAGATAATGATATTAAGACACCACGTGGTGGTGCTCAAAGATCATGAAATAATATTGACACTCATCAAGTCTAACGACAACGGGACGAAGAGGGGGCCGAAATTTTTCCCAAGCGGTACTAGCGTACAAAGAAAACAATAGTAATGCTTTCCAAACATTACTATTTTAAGAAGTTCAGGTTTGGCCGAGTCGTATGTGCTAGTTAGTTTTTTTTATATTGACGGTCTTTGCTCAGATGTACTCCCTCCGTTCCCACTGTCTGTCTATTTTTCAGATTCTAATTTGTTAAAAAGACAAATTTATTATAACTTAGAAAATTTGAAATTTTTAAAAATGCCCGTTAATTCAAATTTTACCTGTCCATACAAATCAAGAGGTAAGGGTAAAATGATATTTCCATTCGGTGAAACTGATTCATTTCCCATCGAAATTGAAAACCAAACTGAATTGAACCGGTATTTTTCAATATGTCCGCTATTTTACACTCCTAGAAAAACCTAACCAAACCGGACAGGTATTTTTATCGAAAAGTTCGGTTGTCAGTTAAAACGACACCCGTACCTCTAGTGTGAAAGTTAGTTTTATAAAAGCCTATGCTGCAATTCCATTAAAAATGAGACTAGTATAAAAGTCTGACAACCGGGGGACATGGCCACCCTTGGCCCACTCATGGAATCCCAACTACCGCTAAGTACCTCGTATTGTCTATTTTCTTTTCTGTTAGCTCTTCAAAATCGTATTGCCTCAAAGGAATTCCTTTTTTTGCACCATATTATAACACACCAAGCTTGCCCTCGTTGTTAGATTCCTGTTGAAAATCATATGCATATCCTTCGTTTCTGTCCTTTGGCTCGCTCATTCTAGGTAATTGAAAAATGACATGCATGCACGTAAATGGATAAGAAATTCGGGACGGAGGAAGTATAATTAACTTCATTTGGTACATTTCATTGCAACAAACTTCAAACTTTACAAGATTGCCAGAGTAGTCGACCTTAGGGAACTAACCCATAGGCATGAGCATGCAGGATGCACATATCCATTTTATTCATTCACCTAATCTGCTTCTACCCCCCATGCATGCATATTATTGCTCACTACATGGATACATGGGTACCGAGTCTACAGACTCATATGTTACACATTCTTTTTTACGTTATATAGTTTTATGGCTTGGTGCTTGACCGTTCGGGTGATTAACAATTAACTAAGATTTCGTCCCAAGTGTAGGACTATCGACCGGTGCAGCACAATAAATCCGGAAGTACCGGAGTCGAACCACAGAGACGGTCTACGGTGTTTGACTCAAACTATGTCAGCTCTACGTTTGTAATTGGCTCTCAGGTAGCCACCCCTTGCTCAGATGATTTACTTAATTAACCAAATTAAACTAATTCAACTACTGGGCTACGGTTTTAAAAAGTAGAGCACAACCGTGGGCACTACGGTGTCCGCAGCTAGCCTAATTCACATTCACTCGGGCCACAATGATTCAATTAATAGATTTAAAAATATGGAAAATAGTTTCCAACAAGTGCACACCACTTGTCACCGATTTCAGCGCGCAATTGGAATTGGCAATGCCCGGGTTTGTTTGCTAGAAAAATTTCCGTATTCAAAAACTGCGCATTAATTGAATTGATTCGGCACCGAGGTGGAACATAAATTAGCCTAGCCACGGGACACCTTGGTCCCGCGGCCGCACTCAAAACGACTACTCACACATGCTTGTAAAGATTGCAAGAATCAAATTAATCCTAGATCTAAACATGCTCAACGAATAAGTTATAAAAATAATGAAAAAAAACGATACCGTAAAATTACAAAAGGGAAGAAAACTTGAATTTGAGAATCAATCCGCAAATTAAACTGAACACTGGAATTCTGGAAATCGAACTTGAACGTAGAAGTTGAATGAAAATTGTAGCCGAATCTTCAAAGCTCAAAACCCTAGGTAAAATTCGTCGACCCCCAGCATGGGTTAAAACATGAGTATTTATACTAAAACTCCTAATCCTAATGAAAACCGAACTACATAATTATGGAATTAGTTCTACGACCAACAAAACGACGTAGTTTAAAATCCTCTGCCGTAAGCTCTCGGTATCGATACCCATAATAGGGGTATCGATACCGAACCCTTATCTTTTCTTCTTCCGCGTAAGCCATAGGTATCGATACCTATTTGAGGGGTATCGATACTAAACATTCTGGAACGGTTTGTGCACTTTGAAACCAGTTGGTATCGATACGGCTTATGGGGGTATCGATACCAACTCCTTAAGCCAACCTCTTTCAGCATCCAAGCCTCAAACTTCGACTCCCACGTCCAGCTCCACTTCAAGCCATGCAACAAGCGCGCCAAAATCCCCCTTTTACCTGGGAAACTCATGCAAACACCAAACACACTACCGTGCACGCATTAAAGAGAAAAATGATCATTAAACCGCACGTCTAACGCGCTAAACCACCCTACTTAGGCGCTCAAAAGCAAGCTTCCCGCGCGCCTATCACATCCCCCAACTTGAGCGTTGCTAGTCCCTAGTAACGAACGAGACAAAAATAACAAAAGAAAGATAACGACTCAATAAGGGATACGAGGGTTATGCAACCTATATAAAATCAAGTGAACAATTTAAATATTATCTCTTCATTACCCACAACTCGATCACATGCATGCCCTAGCAAGAATTTGAATACCTCCATTCCTCAACAAGGTTCAAGATAGAAAGCTCCCACGTGTCACAATATCACTCATACTCGCCGAAACACTCCACATCCCATGTGAGGCGCCTGGCGAACAACGTGGAATGAACAAAATCACCACGTGCCAGTCAAAACAACGCCGAGATATGCAATGGAAGCTCTCAAAACAAGATACCACACATTCATAATTAAATATCACACATGCATGCAAGAGAGTCAAATGACGTGCATCGGGTCAACTAAGGGCTTCGTTAGGCTTATAACGACCATGGTTTATCAAGGGAAAGGGAAACATGCAAAGGGTGACGGCCTATAGAAGCTCATGGTCAATCTACCCAGACTGGCCGTCACCTCGACTCCGGCACCACACTGATGCTTAACACAAAACATTAGTCACCAACATAATCAAAAGAACGAGTTATTACACTACACATAGAATGACAAGACTCAAACCACCGACTCACATCAAACTCCCAGTACATGAACAATGTCACACCACCACATGAAATAACACATAAAATAACAAGACTATGACGAACACACATGCAATAGCACCACCCCAGTCCAGCTCTACGCTCAATCTCCATCTCAGTTTGCCTCTTAAGGTTCCATAACTTTGGTGAGTTTAGGTTTGGAAGGTTTAGAAGTTAAGGTTTGAATGGTGAAGAAGGAAGAGGGAAAGAGGGAATGATGGGGTGGAGAGAGAGAGAGAGTGGGGAGAAATCGGATGGTCCCCCTCAACTTGACCGCGATTTTTTCATTTCTCATTTTTCTTTTTTTCTTTTTTTCCTTTTTTTTTCTTTTTTACGCGGCTACTATGATTTACTCTCTCTTTATTATGGGATTATTGGTGGGTAGACAATGGTTTAAGGGTTGAGGTTTTGGCTAGGTTTAAGGTTTTTTTTTAACCAAAGACATGGCACCCAAAAGCAACATTTAAATTTTTCCACAACGACGAAGCTCCTTTATTCCAATGATTCGAGGCCTCTAAAATGCGCACAGAGCTGGACCACCAAATTAATTCCATCCTAACACCGGTTTCCTAGGTTTGACACAGAAACTGACACGGACTGGTTTAACGTGGGATCAATGGAACACATTTAGTGGTTTAATCACGCAAATATGGCCTTGTTTCATCCCCTAAGCACATCTCCAACTTTCACAACATGCATGCAAAATATTCCAACTATGGTATGTGGTACAAACGCCTACTATTCTATGCGAGTGCGGAAAGGAAGAACAACGAAACATGGGATGCTTTAAGGACATACTGTGCATAACGTGGGAACACCTACTCAAACTTGCTTATGGTGCGGAAAATACTCAAACATGGATGCCAGATATATGCATGTGAACAAGTTAAACAGGCAAACAATGAGACAAGAATCTAGCATGCCCACCTAACTCATACAAACAAGCATAACAAACGTAAGGGGTGTACTTTGTACACGTTTGGTTAGTTTTGAGCGTTGCTAGAAGTTAGGGGTCGTTTTTTTGGTTAATTTTCGAGTCTAGGGATATGATTGTTATGCTTGTTTGTATGAGTTGGATGAGCATGCTAGATTTTTGTCTCGTTGATTGCCTGTTTAACTTGTTCACATGCATATATCTGACATCCACGTTTGAATAATTTCCACACCATAAGCAAGTTGAGTAGGTGTTCCCACGTCATGCACAGTATGTCCGTTAAGCATCCCATGTTTCGTTGTTCTTCAATTTCCGCATTCGCGTAAAATAGTAGGCGTTTGTACCACAGATAATGATTTAAATGTTTCATATGCATGTGGGAGAGTTGATGACATGTTTAGGGGATGAAACAAGGCCATTTTTGCATGAGTAGACCACTAAATATGTCCCATTGATCCTTTGTTAAACCCATCGGTGTCAGTTCCTGTGTCAAACTTAGGAAACCGGAGTTTGGGTGGTGTGTCGGTTTGGGTGGTCCAACTCTGTGTTCCATTTTAGGAGACCTAAATCAGGAGCATTGTTGTTACGGAGGAATTTGAAGATTGCTTGTGGATGCCATTGTTTTGAGAACCTTTAAACCTTAAAGCCCAAACCATCAAAAAAAAAAAAAACCCAATCCTTTTCCCACCAACAAATTTGCCCTTAAAGAGAGAGAGAAATGAATGTTCTCAAAAAAAAAAAAAAAAAAAAAATGGCGTTAGCAGTTCGGTATCGATACCCTTATAAGGGGTATCGATACCGGTTTGTTACGTCCCAAAAAAAATATCAAGGGCCGATCGGGCCTTCTTCCCCCAACTTCCTCTTCTCTTTTTCTCTCTCTCTCTCTCTACTCCTCCATAACCACCCCAAACCCTACCAACAAAACTTCCCAAAACCCACCTAAATCACCACCATTCTCTACCAAATTTCAACCACAACACCCTCTCTTCACCTTCTATCTAAATCCCTGTTTCAAATTTCCCTAAACCTTACCAGATTTCTGAATCTGAAAACCCAAAAACCCAATTCTTCAAGCCCTTTAACCCTCGAACTATGGCATCCAAAAGGCAAGATGTGGGCAAAGGAAAGGCTGGGTCATCTTCTCGTGCTGCGGGGAATGTTCCTGAAGGTTCATCGGGAAGTCCTCATGCGGGCCGAGCATCGAGACGGGATCGGGCACAAATCGAGAGGGATGAAGAAATACAGTGGAGGGAATCAATCATAGGCCGGGGGGTGAAAAATGAGAGGCATATAGAGTTGGATGGTGGGTGGCTAGAGCGTCACCTAGTGATCGAGGCGATAAGAAATCAAGGTATGTCTTTCTGGTTTGAACCGAATCCAGGTTATAATAATGCTCTGGTAGAGGAATTTTATAAATGCATGGTTGTGCCTGAGGCTGGAGCTTTTATGAATCCGGGGGCTCGGATTACTTCTATGATAGGAAAAACCCCCGTGTTTATTAATGTTGACAAAATTGCTGCTGCATTGAATTACGTGAGACCCAAGGAGGAGATAAATTTTCCTGGACCAGTTGATGACCCTATTAATCAGGATTTGGTGAAGCAAGAGATTTATACAAATAGGAGAGATGCGAGGACCCCTCACTGGCCAGGAAAGTTTAAACCGTCATATAGGTTCCTCAACCAAGTTGTGTGTTATAATATTTATCCGAGAGGGACTGAGAACAAGCCCCAAGAAAAGGTTGGGAATATTATGTGGGCGTTCACGGGGAGGGACACGGTGTGTGACTGGGCTTTATTCATCTTCGGGGAAATGGTAGATTTCAGGGCTGCGTCGAAAAATCTCAGAATGCCTTTCCCATGCCTAGTGACCTCGATCCTTAGGAGGGACGGCGTCCCAGGAGCGAAATTTTATGTGAATGACAGGTTGGAGCCGGGGGGTTTGGATTCTACTATTCTCCGTCGCAGCAGTGCTCAGATTAAGGGTGGTGGGAAATCAATGCTTACCCCGCCGTCATCAGAGGCTCCTATCAAAGAGTGGCTCAAGAAAATTTTCTGTCAGAATGTGGCTATCATTAAGAGTCAGAAGAAGCTGAAACTGGAGCAGAGACAGATGGCTAGGAGACAGGTAGAATTTGTTGATCAGCTGGGTTATGTGAGGAAACAGGTTACGGGGGAGACTTCCGGTCCTTATGTTCCCCGTCGGTGGCCGGAGCTGGAGGTGAGTGACGACTTTGAGGAGCAGGATGAACCAGATGAGTAGACGGAGTTGGACAATGGTTGGACTGGGGGTGTTGTGTTTATAGATGTTGTTTTTATGTGTTTAGTGTTGGAAACTTTAACGTTTCGTATGTTTGTTTATGTGGCGGTGTGACCGTGTGTGTGGTCGGTGGTCGTGTCGAACTTAATTTGTGTTGTTTTGTTCTGTAGGATGTTAAACTCTAGTTGGTATTATGTGATATTCGTGTTTGTGTTAATTTGTGTTGGTGATGGCCCGTCTGGGTAGATTGACCATGAGCTTTTATATAGGCCGTCACCCTTTTGCATAATCCCTTTGTCCTTGTTAACCGTGGTCGTTATAAGCCTAACAAAGTCCTTAGTTGTCCCGATGCACGTCATTTGGCTCTCTTGCATGCATGGGTTATATTTAGATTGTGAATGTGTGGTATCTTGATTCGTGAGCTTTCTTTGCATATCTTGGCGTTGTTTAGACTGGCACGTGGTGATTCTGTTCATGTCACGTTGATCGCCAGGCGCCTCACATGGGATGCAGAGTGTTCGGTGAGTATGAGTGATTCTGTGTCACGTGGGGGTGTTCTATTTTAAACTTTGTTGAGGAATGGAATTATTCGAATCTTGGTTGGAGCATGCATGTGATCGAGTTATGGGTAATTAAGGGATGATATTCAGAATTGTTCATTTAAGTTTGTACAGGTTGCATAACCCTCGTATCCCTTATTGAGTCGTTGCGTTGGTTTTTATTTCTTTTCGTTTCGTTCGTTACTAGGGACTAGCAACGCTCAAGTTGGGGGATGTGATAGGCGCGTGGAAAGCTTGGTTTTGGGCGCCTAAGTAGGGTGGTTTAGCGCGTTAGACTGCGGGTTAATGTGTATTTTCCGTTTAATGCGTGCACAGTGGTGTTCTTGTTATTTCTGTGAGTTTTTCAGGTATTTTTGGTTTTTGGCGCGCTTTTTGCATGGCTTGAAGTGGAGTTGGCGCGGGGAACAAGGCTTACTGAGTCTAAAATTGATATTTCCTCAGAGGTAAGAGCAACCTCCAAGGAGTCCTTATACATGACTGTATCAATATGCTCCTGGACTAACGTGTCAATCAGACACAACTCCTCAGACTCTTCCTCATCATCCTCTAATGTACTGACACTGAAAACATCCACCTCCATTCTCTCCTCACCGACAGATAACTGGACCTTGCCAGTCTTGCAGTTCATAACAGCATTGGAGGTGGCTAGGAAGGGACGCCCCAAAATGATGGGAGTCTTCTCTAAAGTCTCACGACCGGGACTAATGTCTAAAACAATGAAATCAGCGGGGAATTGAAACTCCCCTACCCGGATCAACACATCCTCTACCACTCCCTTGGGCACTCTAATACTCCGGTCAGCCAACTGTAGAGTGACTGGAGTCTCACTGAGGTCGCCTAGGCCCAATCTCAAGTATGCTGAATAAGGGAGCAAATTGACACTCGCTCCCAAATCTAACAATGCCTTGTCAAAACTCTGACCTGCTATGGCTATGGGAATGGTAGGACACCCTGGATCCTTGCACTTGGCAGGAATCTCAGTCTGCAGAATGGAGCTCACTTGCTCCGTCAGAACCACGTTGTTCTGACTCTTGCGCTTGGGTGTGCAAAGGTCCTTTAACACCTTAGCACACTGGGGGAAGGATTCAATCGCCTCCATCAGGGTGATGGGGAATTGAACCTTCTTAAACAACTCGATCATTTTGCTGTTCCTGGTTTGCTTGGGTCTCACCGCCAGTCGTTGGGGAAATGGAGCTACTGGTACAGCTGGCGGTAGTGGAGTCGTGGGGGCTGCAGCTGCAGGCACCACCACCTCAGGTGACTCCTCTCTCGCTTCTACTTCCTCCCGAGGCACCTCAGCAGTATCAAAAATGACCTCAGGCTCAATAACTGGCTCCGGGGGTGGAGCCTGTCTTAGTGTTGGCTGAATGGTCTTATCAATCGTTTTACCACTCTTAAGAATGGTAACTGCTTTAGCCTCTTCCTGATTTTGCCCTTGAACATTGGGACCTGAAGAATTTCCCACATAATGGGCACCTGCTTGACTACCTTGGGCCGGAAACCTACCCTTCTCCTGTTGCATTTGACTGATCACCGCAGTGAGTTGCGTCATTTGGGCCGTAAGGGCCCCAATTTGCTGTCTGGTATCAGTTTGAAATGTCAGCTGAGACTGCATTAGGGAATTTATGGAATCCTCAAAACGGGGTGGTGCAGTCTGTGCATAACCTGGGGGCGGACCACAAGTGGATGGGCCTCCCCCCCTGCCTTGCTGTGGCTGGTAGTTGTAAGGAATGACTTGGCCCTGCGGAGGCCTGGGTGCTTGGGTCTGATGAAACTGTTGCGGCGGAGGCGGCGCGAGGAGTTGCGCTTGACCTCCACCTGCGGGTCTAGGGTCTGACCACCAGTCTTTGGGATGATCTCTCCATCCCGGGTTATACGTATTTGAGTATGGGTCCCAATTCCTCACAGCATTTACCTCTTCCTGATTATTCTGACCCGCTCCCTTAGCAGCTAAAAATTCGGGGCATGCAGTTGCAATGTGCCCCTTACACTCACACCACACACAGACTTCCTCTATACTGACCTCATGCACTGGACGAGTCTGCCTAACTTCTAATTCCTCTAGCTTTTGCGCCATCTTTTCAACCTGGGCCTGGAGTCGCTGGTCACGTATGGTAACGGGGATAACATTGGACCCAAAAGGTCCGGACCGATCAAAATCAGAGGGTTCTAACGCCCTCTGCCTATCTGCTAGGTCATCCAGAAAATCCCAACCCTCATCCGCAGTTTTGGACAAGAAGTCATCCCCTTTACATGAATACTCTATGTGCTGGATTGTCTCAGCGTTGAGACCCAGGTGAAAGAATTCGACCAACTGTATCTTCTCAAAACCAGGGTGTGGCATCCTTAGGAGCAAATCTTTGAAACACTCTCATGCCTTCACAAAAGACTCTCCCCTCTCTTGCCTAAAGCCTTGGATTTTCCGCCTTAAATTATTAGTTTTAGCCTCAGAAAAATATTTTTTATAAAACGCGTCACGCACATGCGCCCATGTGGTGAAGGACTGAGGCTTTTGCATTCTGAACCATCTAAGTGCGCCATCTTTTAAAGTTGCCTCAAACAGCTTGAGGCAGGCATTGTCGTATTGGGTAGTAGACGCCAGGTTGCGCACTAACCCCTCAAACGTCCGCACATGTTCGTACGGATCATCAGACTCTCTCCCATAGAAGTTAGGGAGGCTATTCAGGACACCAGGTTTTACAGTGAAGGCATTGCGTGCCTCCTGTGTCTCTCGAGGAAACACAATCGGCCCGGGAGGAGTGGTCCTCTCGGGATTCAAGTGCTGCCTCAACGACGGTTGTTGAATTACCTCCTGGTCTCCCATTTCAAAAGATTTTGGTTCGGAAACTGACTCTGACTCTGACTGATAAAGCGGATTATTGAAATCAACTGACTCGACAGGTAAATCTATGTAGAGTCCACTAATGGGAATGGACTCCGACTGACTCTTTACTGACTCTGACGAAGAATTTGAAAACTCTGGCTGACTCGACCTGTTTTCTATCCTAACCAAGCGATTAGTACGATCACGGTAATAGAGAGGATCAGGCTTACGTACAACTTGCTTATCTCTACCTATGATGACTCGACTAAAATTTAACAAACACTAAACTAACACTGTTTGAACACACGTCACCGTCCCCGGCAACGACGCCAAAAATGCTTAACACAAAACATTAGTCACCAACATAATCAAAAGAACGAGTTATTACACTACACATAGAATGACAAGACTCAAACCACCGACTCACATCAAACTCCCAGTACATGAACAACGTCACACCACCACATGAAATAACACATAAAATAACAAGACTATGACGAACACACATGCAATAGCACCACCCCAGTCCAGCTCTACGCTCAATCTCCATCTCAGTTTGCCTCTTAAGGTTCCATAACTTTGGTGAGTTTAGGTTTGGAAGGTTTAGAAGTTAAGGTTTGAATGGTGAAGAAGGATGTCCGTGATTCTAAGGATGATCATGTGTTTAAAGTTAATGGGCAGCGTCTGAAACCGTTTTTGGAATTTTTGGAAGTGGGAGAACCTGATGAGGAGTTGGTCGATCCTGTGTATTCGGACGACCCGGTTACTTAGGCTTTTTCAGCGAGGTGTTGACGGGTAGCTCACGCGTACCATGCTTTTCATTAAGTGTGGACCCGGCCCCTAGTGTTAGGGGTACCCATCATTGACTTGGGTTTATAGCTTTGCACGCCGCTATTAAAAGAAGGATCGTGTGCCCAGCTTCGGTTAGTAAGGGCAATTTTTATATTCGTGTTTGTTTTTCAGTTTTCAAAAAAAAAAAGAAAAAAGAAAAAAAGAAAAAAACATCATTATGGTCTTGTATAGCCACCCACTCTTCAATTCAAGTTGGGGGATGGGAAGAAAAGTATGACACGTGAGACTGCGTGAAGGTCTGGGGGTGTTTTTTTTTTTTTTGTTTTCTTTATTTTCTGTGTTGTGGCCCGGCTTTCACATGTGGGCGGTACTGACATCATTTGTTGCCTAGTCGGTGGTTGGATCTTGCTTCTTTTTGCAGGGATGGATTCTGTGCGCGGTTCTGCTGCCGAACAGCGACAATGGTGGCAAATTCCCCATACATCGGCCGGGGTCATGATGGTTGGCTGCCATCCGTTGGTCCATCTCTTTCCCTTATATTCTATTTTTCTGTTTTGTCTTCTTGCTCTGAGGGCATAGCAATTTTCAAGTTGGGGGAAGGGGTGTACTTTGTACACGTTTGGTTAGTTTTGAGCGTTGCTAGAAGTTAGGGGTCGTTTTTTTGGTTAATTTTCGAGTCTGGGGATATGATTGTTATGCTTGTTTGTATGAGTTGGATGAGCATGCTAGATTTTTGTCTCGTTGATTGCCTGTTTAACTTGTTCACATGCATATATCTGACATCCACATTTGAATAATTTCCACACCATAAGCAAGTTGAGTAGGTGTTCCCACGTCATGCACAGTATGTCCCTTAAGCATCCCATGTTTCGTTGTTCTTCAATTTCCGCATTCGCGTAAAATAATAGGCGTTTGTACCACAGATAATGATTTAAATCGTTGTAGTATAGTGGTAAGTATTCCCGCCTGTCACGCGGGTGACCCGGGTTCGTTCCCCGGCAACGGCGCCAAAAATGCTTGACCGTTCGGGTGATTAACAATTAACTAAGATTTCGTCCCAAGCGTAGGACTATCGACCGGTGCAACACAATAAATCCGGAAGTACCGGAGTCGAACCACAGAGACGGTCTACGGTGTTTGACTCAAACTATGTCAGCTCTACGTTTGTAATTGGCTCTCAGGTAGCCACCCCTTGCTCAGATGATTTACTTAATTAACCAAATTAAACTAATTCAACTACTGGGCTACGGTTTTAAAAAGTAGAGCACAACCGTGGGCACTACGGTGTCCGCAGCTAGCCTAATTCACATTCACTCGGGCCACAATGATTCAATTAATAGATTTAAAAATATGGAAAATAGTTTCCAACAAGTGCACACCACTTGTCACCGATTTCAACGCGCAATTGGAATTGGCAATGCCCGGGTTTGTTTGCTAGAAAAATTTCCGTATTCAAAAACTGCGCATTAATTGAATTGATTCGGCACCGAGGTGGAACATAAATTAGCCTAGCCACGGGACACCTTGGTCCCGCGGCCGCACTCAAAACGACTACTCACACATGCTTGTAAAGATTGCAAGAATCAAATTAATCCTAGATCTAAACATGCTCAACGAATAAGTTATAAAAATAATGAAAAAAACGATACCGTAAAATTGCAAAAGGGAAGAAAACTTGAACTTGAGAATCAATCCGCAAATTAAACTGAACACTGGAATTCTGGAAATCGAACTTGAACGTAGAAGTTGAATGAAAATTGTAGCCGAATCTTCAAAGCTCAAAACCCTAGGTAAAATTCGTCGACCCCCAGCATGGGTTAAAACATGAGTATTTATACTAAAACTCCTAATCCTAATGAAAACCGAACTACATAATTATGGAATTAGTTCTACGACCAACAAAACGACGTAGTTTAAAATCCTCTGCCGTAAGCTCTCGGTATCGATACCCATAATAGGGGTATCGATACCGAACCCTTATCTTTTCTTCTTCCGCGTAAGCCATAGGTATCGATACCTATTTGAGGGGTATCGATACTAAACATTCTGGAACGGTTTGTGCACTTTGAAACCAGTTGGTATCAATACGGCTTATGGGGGTATCGATACCAACTCCTTAAGCCAACCTCTTTCAGCATCCAAGCCTCAAACTTCGACTCCCACGTCCAGCTCCACTTCAAGCCATGCAACAAGCGCGCCAAAATCCCCCTTTTACCTGGGAAACTCATGCAAACACCAAACACACTACCGTGCACGCATTAAAGAGAAAAATGATCATTAAACCGCACGTCTAACGCGCTAAACCACCCTACTTAGGCGCTCAAAAGCAAGCTTCCCGCGCGCCTATCACATGGCCTCATTTTGCATGTAGCTGAGAGCTTCGGCAGCACTGGTGCAACAATATCGACAACCTCCTCCATATCCACCGTAACCACCGCAACAACCAAATCTGCAACCTCCCCCTCCCCATTCACCGCCGTTGGCTCCTCCTCCCCACCCACCTCCACGGCCTCCCCCACCACCTCCTCCCCATCCGCGGCCTCCTCCCCATCCGCCACCACCGTAATAACTACCATAGTTTGCATCAGCTACCTCCTCTGCGATTCATAGATGTAAAAGATTCAGAAATTATGCCTTGAACTTGAACTTGAATATGTAAATTACTTGAACTTGATTGAGATACCAATTGGTTAATTATGAGTACAAAAACTGACCATCTTCTGTCTGTGTTTGAGGTTGGGCTTGGGTGAATTGGGAGGCCTCATCGATCCTGCAGCACCGTCTGCATCCACCGCGGGGGCCAAATACACAGCACCTGGATGGGCAATGCCTTCCTCCGAACTGGTTAGTCTCCTTTGCTTCATCCTCTGCACAAAACGTTGGAAAACACAATGCAATAACTCATATGCTGCCTTCAGCAGAAAAATTAGAGCAAATTCACCCGTTATCGAGCTTTCAATAAATTTTGTTCCCGATTAAAAGGAAACCACTTTGTGTTTCACTCTTTATAACAAACTGCTGATCACATTGGAATGAAGGCCATCTTTTGTCTTATTTTCACTAACATTACAAGATATACAAATGTTGTCATCTTACTGTTCCTCGTCCATTCATGCAGTACGTCTGTATATTATAGCATGAAGTTCTTTATAAAGTAAAAGTACACACATTATATGCATATATCTGGACATAAGACTTGTCTGTAACTTTCCAATGCACGTGGAGCTCATAAATTAATTAATGAGAGACTGCGGGCATAAAAAGATTTCAAGCATTGCTGTGTTCAGTTTCAGATCTTTGAATATAAATACATGTGCGTATTTCTGATTATGAACCCAAATGGACAATCTGCCGAAAGGTACGTTGAGGCAGTAAATCAAGCTCACCTTTATTCACTTCTTTAGAAGTGGTCTCCTCTGCCACTGCCGAAGTAACAAGAAGGAGAACTGCAAACAAAAGACCTAGGAAAACAAAAGCATTGGAATTCATTTCTTTATTTTCCTTGTGAAAACACGACAATTGTTAATTTCAAGAGAGAGGATGCCTTCACCACTATTTATAGTGAAAAGTGTAGTACCAGATAGTAATGTGCCTTATGTCACCTTGATAATGTAGTTGGGTGTTGAGGAAAATATTTGGCTCCTAGCTCAAAATTTCAAAATCTTATCAGCTTTGATGATGGTCTCGAATCGATTGAAGAAACGTAGGTGTTGGGGACTGAGCTAGGTTGGGAAGGCTGGAACTGGTGACTGGTGGAACATGGAAATAGAAAAAACACTGAGTCTAGAGAGTTATACATATAGACATTAAAACATATATATGCATGACATTGTATGGTTACAAATTAAGTTCTGTTGCCACCTTCTTAATTAGTACTCCCCCCGTCCCGCAAAGTTTGACACGTTCGGGAGTGCGTGCCATTTTTAAATTGCCTTTATCTTTCAATTCATAACGTTTTATGTGATTTTCAAAACTTTGTTCAAAAGATCTAATTGAAATCTATCAAACGACATCCATATTGCTTATATAAAACATTACAGATTAAAAGAAAGGGGGAGTTAATTAGGGGTCCTGTACAAAAAATATCATTATGATTTCATCCTATGAGATTTGAATACTTATGATTCCATCCTGATATTCAAATAAACCCCAAAATGCCCTTTCTCTCTCCAATTTTCCTAATATTTCTCTCTCCTAATCCTTCTCTCTCTCTCTCTCTCTCTCTCTCTCTCTCACACACACACACACACACACACACCTAAAATCTTAAAAAAATATGAAAAAATTATTATGACAACGAACACATAAAAAGATGATAAAATAAGTAACCATATTAGACTATGTAAAAAACGTGATAAACTAATGAACCATCTTAGACAGTATAACAAAATGATAAATTAAAAACAATAAATACAGAAAACATGATAGATTAATAAACCATGTTCACTGGACGAATCACTAACATGGTAAACAAATTAACCACTAACGAGAACTATAACACGAACATGAAAAGTGGGAGAAGACATAACAAAATATGGTAATTTATTTTTCACAATCCCTTTTCTAAGGACATGGAATCATGGTTTATTGATTTACAATGTTTACCGTACTGAATCATCCAATATGAGAAACCAATAAACCATGTTCATTGTATAAAAAATAACGAGTAACATCATGGTAAATTACTAACCTTCAAATTAGAAAATTATCAAAAAACATGGTAAATTAATTACCCAACATTATTTGATTAACCCAGAAACCCAGATTCATGAGAAAAGAAGACTCAAAGATAAATTGAATAACTCACAAATATATCTATACATATTATAACTGTATGTATATAAACCAAAGAAAAAAAAGAGCCACACTTAGATCTAGACAAAAACCAGAGAAAGGCGTTGAAGTTATGTCTTCTTCTGCCAATGGTCTATGCTCCTGACCCAAGATGGTTGAGATCTGTATAGTTTGATCACTGGCTCAAAACCCGACGTCGTCGTTGTCGCCTCACGAGGTTGCGTGGTCGCCGTCACCAACGATCCCGAAGTTGGTTGATGATTCGTGGTCACCGTCGTCAATAAACGAGGTCGGAGGTGGAGGGGGGAAGAGAGGAGAGAGAGATGGTGGGCGGCTATTTTCCTGAAGATGGAAAACAACAGGGTTTCTAAAATATGGCAGTAGGTTAGTGTAGAAATTATGGTAGTGGAAACTAATAAAAGGAAACTTGGGATTATATAAGCCTAATTAAAATGATTCGGTTATTTCCTTTACTGAGATTTGCCTACCATTAAGGAATTGCCTACCATTAAAATTCAAGTGTTTGCCTTCCATTCGGTTAGAGAAAGATAAAGGAATTGCCTACCATTAAGGAAAACATGTATCCGGAAATTTTGGAACTATAATTATACTACTAAAATACATTGAAGGGGCAAAATAGTCCAATTTCAAATTTCGAGATGGAATCATAAAGATTCAAATCTCATAGGATGAGATCATAACGATAATATTAGTATAGGATGCCTAATTAAATTTCTCTAAAAGAAATAATCAATTTTTTCATAGGGCTGGAATAGTGAAAGTGACAAACTTTGCGGAACGGAAGGAGTAGTCAACATTTTCAGCTAGATTAATTGTCAAGGTCTCATGTCCTTTTCTTAGTCTCCCCAGAAAGGAAATTCAACTTTAGTGCTGTTGGAAAATATGTTTACTTTTTGTGATAAAACCAAAATATGAATGCAATAAAATTAAAACTCGAAACCTGGAAATCGATGAAAACGAAATGGTGATCAAGGCGAGTGTTTAACACTCTGTACTTAAGACAGATTCGCCCCCGCTACGGTGCTTACGGTTTGCATGGACGTCTATCTCCCAGCACTACTTGATCTTCACCGAACGGAAGTAGCACTCCAATCTGTTCGGTAGGCGAACCAAACTTGTGTTTGTACTCTCTCATATGAAGACTAGAAAATACAAGGAAAATTTAATCAATTAAAATGAATGAAGGACACACTATTTATAGACTAACTGGTGACTCTACGAATAGTCACCAAGGGAAGGGGCACATTTGTTCATAAAGGGCGCGTCCGTTCATAATGAACAACTGCCACTCAAACGACACGACTCCAAAAGGTGTCAATTTACATTCACACCTAAAAGGAAATATTACATCCTATAATATTTTCCAACAATCCCCCACATGAATGAAATTGACTCGATAAAAATAATGCAAACAACAAAGAGAGTATATGAAGAAATTTCCTGCATGGGGTTAGGTAGCTTTTGGCTATGAACCTCGCCTTGTGAATAACTATCGGACTTACTAGCTAACCAGTGAACGCGATGTCTTGAACTGTTCAGCCGTTTGTGTAAGCCAAGACAATAGTCAACACACAGAATCTTTCCGAACACAGTTGGTTCTTACGGTTGTGCCCATTTTGGCCCTGGAACACGCAACTGGTTTCAGAGAGTTTTTTTTTTCAAGAATTCAGCCTTAAAATTCTCATAAAAGCGGCCCACTTCACACTCACATAGGTGATCTCTTATTAAGAGTATCCTGCTATACCCACTTGGATTTACCAAGGTATAAGAATCATTAAAAGTTAAAACTTAACCTAAATCGTTGCAGGCATCACTATTTCACTGTAGGAATGAGTTGGAGAGATATCTCCTTAGTGATACTCCTAAGTCTTATATAACTCGGTTGTCCCGTTGAACCTAGATCTTGGGATCTCCAGTCAACTAGGTTGGGTTGCCGTTATAGAGCCTTTTAATTGGTAGGCTTTAAACCCATTCCCCTCGATGATCATTTGTTCACTGGTCAAAACCATTTGGTTAACGGATCCGTATTTCATTATTGACCTTAAATTGTGCTAATTTCAATTGAGAACAAAGTGTTGTATGGTATTGTGTCTGCAATTATCACGTCAGGACTTACCATACTATCCCGTGCCTTTCTAACGTTGAGTGTCAAACTTGCGAACACCAATCAAAGAATAGTCTGCAAATTTTTTGCACAGAATTAAATTACTTGTATGAGTAATTTTCAAAAAAAAAAAAAATCACGTATGAGTTGCTTGCACACATCGAGTTATTTGCAAATAAGCACCTTCCCCCACAATTATGGGATAATCTAGAATATTCACATAATCACCTATAGTTTGACATGATTGTTTTAAGTCCGGACATGTATCATTGTCACAACTATTAACTCATACTTGTATTTTACTAAAAAATACTTGTGACCACCAAAAAATGTTACTACATTTATTTCGATAATTCATTCTCTAGCGAAAACAAATGTTTAACGGTACAAGTCTACAATATCGAGACTTACCGTTCTTCGTGGCCCTCTATGCCGTTCCAACTACCGATGGTCATTGTATTATAAATCCTGGCACAGAATTGAACCACATTGGAACATCCTCTAAGAGACGGCTTAGCCACTTTGTTTACTAGTTTTTGTCTAATGCAATGAGTTGATCAGGCTCCATTGTAGACATTGTTATACGCGTTTGAGGATTTCCGAATTAATGTTGCACTCCAAATGTAAAATTAAATCCACCCTTGGATTCGCAAACTTTAAATTAGATACTCATATCACAATACTTTGTTCATCAAGTATAGTTCGAGTCTCCTAAGTTCAACAACTTAATTATATGAAAATTATACATATTGCTTCCCCCACAATTCTGAAATCAATTCAGAAGTTAGGAAATTAACGTCCATAGGTTATGACAAGTCTCAGACTATGTCAAAACTCTCTCTTCATCTCTTGTGTTTCAATACACATCTGTAAGAAACAACCCCCACATTGAGTAACTCACCCAATATCGAGTAACACTTTACTCAACTTCCACGATTTTCACTAAAAAAATTGCCAAGTGGATGAACCAGTGGGGTCAGATCTCTCTTGATCACCCTCTGGCATGTGAATTCGACTACAAACATGATCCAAACAGCTATGACAAGGGCTAGCTGAACCTGCTTAAGTTATGGGATACCTGGATGGGTAATGGCAAAGACATGTAGGAGGAAAGACCTTCGCGAAAAAATAGAGATTTAAAGGGTGAGAGGAAAAATATTAGAGACTTAGAGGGCATCGAGAGTACCACCCGCACAACTACTCTTCAACTCGTTTTTCGTTGTGATGGCGTCGTGACCTTGCTCATTTTAATCTTTGTAAACACTTTCGAAGATTATAAATAAAAAAAAATTAAGAAAACTACTCTTGAACGTAACGCTCCAATGCAGATTTATTGTGGATGTTTTCACTGGTTTGGATGGAATTGCAATAAATAATAACATGCACCAACAGTTTCTACCCATAATGTGTGGGAAAAAAAATTCAATACACCCATTACTTGCAATGCACTCTCACAATGTGGATCTATATATCTGTCGGTCTCACCTTATGTGAGAGAGACATTACATATAACGGTTGCATTGAAAATTTTCTCATCAATGTGGCCTTTGTGATAATTGTGGACTTTTTTTTTTACGCATCAACGTTACGATATTAAGATGACTAAAAGAACTTCCATAGATTTTACAAGAAGTTAGGAAAAGTTTAAGTGCCCAGAAAACATTCCCAGAATGTACCCAAATTTGAAAATCAATAGCCCAGATTCACTTGGAACGAATCTGGGCCATTAATTTTTTAATTCTAAGTAAATTATAGGTATATTTTCTAGGCACGTAATAGTGCTCGAAGAATTATCACTACTATACAAAGCAAGGGACTACCATCCACAGAGTAAGCTTGTTTTTTTTTGGTAAAGACCATCCGGTGTCCGGTAACCACATTGGCCCCGACTAATCCGGATTCGAGCCGGGTAGGACCATAAAGGCGGCAAAGCTCTCCCAGCAAAGTTTTAACACAGCTGCATTCCCAAGTCTCGAACCTGAGATCTTGGTTAAGCTAGCACAGCCCCTTACCAGCTGAGCTACGTGCTTGGTGGTACAGAGTAAGCTTGTACATGTAGAAGAACTACTTCTGCAGATTTGTTGTACGTTTAAACTAATCTGTTCATACAAGCGAGAACGAGAGTTAAACAAATTTATTGGTTGATTAACCCCGAGGGTGTTGCTTTAAAAAATACAAAAATGTTTTCGATAACCGGTTTCTTCCCCTCCTTGGCCGGGACTGGGTTTGCATGTGTTTCTTTTTCTGTATTTTTCAGGGTTAGCAGCGGACAGGAGTAAGGTAAAAGTTGTGTTTGTTTGAGCAACAGACAGGAGTAAGGTAAATATCGCGTCCGTGGATTTTATGCCTTTATGTTGTGGTGGTTGTGGGGCTTCAAGTGGCGGAGGTGGTAGGAGTCCTTGGTGGAGGCTGCTTTGTTTAGTTTCGTTGTTGTTGTTTATGTTGCTTTGATGGTGGTGTTTGGCTTAGCTTTTGTTCACTGAGTTTTGTTGAGTAGGCTAGATATAATGGCATTGGAGGTCTCCCTGCGTTCTGATCAATTGCATCATTTAGGTCTACTCGATCTATTGGCATTGCTCAGTGATTAATACAATTTTTCAGTGAAGGTTTTTCTGTTTTATCGGCTTGGTCAGTTTTAATTTCACCCCTAAGTGAGAGAATAATTAATTTGCCTCGCAAAATGAGTATACATGCCTCTTACAAATTGGCAGCTAATTAAAGAGAATGATGTTCTATATATGAAAGATATATGCTCATAGCAGGCATGTGTGCATGGTATCACTAATGGTATAATCAAAATTAAAGAACAAAAAGTTATCACATCACTTTTAGTTATTCATTTAGAGGGTGGCTGAAGTTAATAATATGGAGTTCCACAATGGTATAATCAAAACTAAATAATTAATTTTTTTTCAAAAATTGTTTTTCTTTTATTTTTTATAAAAAATAACAGTTTCCAAAAAAAATTGTTTTAAAAAAAAAAAGTTTACAATTTTTGTTTAACAGTTTTCAAAATAATAATTAAAAAAAACGGTTTTTTGAAAACATTGTTTGAAAAGAGAGAGAGAAGGTTTTTGTGAAATGACGAGTGTACTTAATTGAAGATAGGTGTGGTCCATTAAATTTGATTATTATGAAAAAGTTACTAACTTTGGTTATGCAAGTCCGCTCATTTGTATCTAGACAGAGAACCCTAAGAGAATCTCCTACCCATCTCCAAATCTCCATTTTGGAGCACCAAATCTCTATTTTGGAGATCCTATGCCCTCCGACCCATCTCCATTTCTCCCCTTTCTCTTAAAATCACTATTTTATCCTTTGTATCAATTGATAACAAATTAGAATACCAATCATATCCTATTTACTTTTTGCTAAATATTCTTCAATGACATATAACTTTTACATTATACACTCATTTTTTTATAAAATTGATTTCATTGAAAAGATATTAATAGTATCTTCAAAATGAGCCTAATATTAAATAGATATAAATACACTTTGAAATTACCTTAAATGTAAATTCAAACTATTTCAACTCTCATAATTTTTTTTTCATTTACACCACTAGCCTCCTACCCATCTATTTGTCTTTTTTATTTTATTTTTCATTTACTTGAACGTCAAGAAAAAGAATTCATGGAGAAGGACAAAAATTGAAATTATGGAGAAAAGAGCTCACGCATCCAACTCCTCTGCCTTCAGTCATGGTGATTATAGCTATTTCAGCCAATACCAAAATGGTGGTCTTTCAGATTACTAATAGTACTATTTTTACTACTACCAATAATTAATTTAAACACAAAAGGAGTACTTTGATTGAAATTTGAAATTGGAATACAAGTAAAATTTTGGAGGGAAATTTGGGAGATGAAAAATGGGGAATTGGGGTTGGAGTTGTTGATTCTCCATATTTGTATTTTGAATAAAATATATTTCTTTGAGTCTTCAAAATGGAGAAAGAGTGAGAGATGGGTAGGAGATGCTCTGGCGATTTTCAAACCCCTAGGAACCCTAACCCCTTTCCCTTTCCCTTGCGCTGGCCCTTCCCCGGCAATCGCCAGTCGACCCTTTTTACCCACCCCAAACCCAATCTCTCTCCCAGGTTTTCTCTTTCTCTCATCCTATCCTTGCTCCCCAGCCGCCACAGTCCGTTTTAGTCATTCCTCCACGCCGCAACTCTTCGGTTCTTCGTCTCGTTTTCTCTCGGCAGCCTTGCAACAAATTCTTGCCTTTGGATCTGTTCAAGGTATCTTCTTTTTCATTTTATTTCTTGGGCTCTGAGATCTTCTTCTTCGCTCCCTAGTTTTTGGACCGTGTTTCTCTGTTTCGGTGCTAAGTTGCCATTTGTGTTGAGAAAGGGTTGTGTGTTATCTGATGGAATGTGATGGGGAGTGTTAGGAGAGTAGGTTTTGGAGCAGAAAATGGGGGCTAGATCCCAGTGTCTAGATCTCTCTACAGTCAAAGAAGGAAATCTTGTTTAGGAGATAAGCAATTTTTCACCTTGTATGTACATAATCTGCCGGAGGATGTAAGTCATCAATGGTTTTGGAAAACATTCAACGGAGTTGTAAAGGATGCATTCATTCCATAAAAAAGAAGTAAAGAGCCACGTTTGAGCAGGGAAACATAAGCAATATCAATGTCTATGGGAATGATACTCGTGTCTCAAGGAATTTGGATATCAGGAAAAAAATGTTACACCTGGAAAACAATCTTAGTGAGGAGATGAGTAATGCGGGAGCTTCTAGTGATTATAATCTGAAAGGTGTTTTTACAAGTAATGGGAAGTCTTTTGCTCAAGTGGTGAAAGGTGATAGAATTGATGGGGTGACCAAGGAGATGGATGCCAAAACCCTGAACATTGAATCAATGGGTAATGAGTGGATAAATCGTAGTGCGGTAGCTAAATTGCACAAATTGATTGCTATTGAGGATCTGGAAAATGAATTCAACTTTAGTTAGAGCGATGGGGGGTCGTTATTTACTCATTACTTTTCTGAGCAAAGAAGTGAGGGATCTAGCAATAAAGAAGACATGGCTAACAAGATGGTTTAGCGAAGTCAAGCCGTGGAGTGTTGAAGCTGCTAGCTTGGAGAGAGTTGTTTGGGTAAAATGCAAGGGTGTTCCTCTAAGTGTGTGGTGTCCTAATACCTTTAAGAAAATAGGAGAATTTTGGGGGGATTTCATTTCACTTGATGAGGAAACTTTGGATTTGGCGTCCTTTGTTTGTGGAAGAGTTCTCATTGCAATTGAGAAAGATTTCATTGATGAGTGGATCAACATCCAAGTTAACAACAGAGAATATCGAGTGAGAGTTCAAGAGGAACCATTTGTTCCAAAGCTTCAGTTATCAAATATTGCAGATCAAACTTCAGATTCCAGTGATGAGGTTGAAGACAATAAGATGGAAGCCAGCATTGCTAGTCTTGCAAACAAGTGTGATCATACAAGTGGAATTGAATCGGCAAAATTGGGGTTGAGGATTTCAACTTTGAAGCGAATGGGAATCTTAAGAATCAGTCAACAGGAATGACAAATAGTCATAATCCTTCAAAGACTACCGAGAGTGGTTTAGAGATAGTGGAGGAAACCCAATTGTCTAATCAAAACAAGGAGCCTTTGCAATATCAAGAAGATGACGATTTAGTTGGTTCCATCAAGGAAAAGGAGGTCGCGGGATTTGATCAAGGTTTTTGAAATCTTTCTGAAGTGGGTTTTCTAAATGAAAAACATGTTGATGGTATCCAGTTGTTTGTGGACCTCAATCCAACTAAGGTTGTGAAGGATGCTGGGAAAGCAAAATGGAAACATAAGACAAATTAAAAAATGTTGGGTTTTCCTAAATCCAGGAAGAAGAGTGGTCGAAAGAAAAAAAAAAGTGTTTTATTCAGATCTGCGATTGCTGTGGCTGCTTTATCTGTTTCTTCTGAAGGCATGACATGTTTCATCTTGATTCGGCTCAGGCTACTCGGTCAATAAACAAGATCTTGGACTTTTGGACGAAGATTATTTGGGGGATGATGATGAAATCATAAGTTTCTCTAATGAAAGCCAATGATGTCGTTGGGGTTTTTCTTTTTTTTCTTTTTTTTTTCCTGCTTCATTCTCAATTGTGGTGGTCTCTTTAGGTTTAATTTGGTTGTCTTTGTTTCAGGCGTTTGGTTGTTTTAGCTTTGGGGTTTTTTCCATGTTAGGGGTTTATACAAATGTATCATACAGTGGAAAAGTAATATATTGACTAATTTTGCGAGTTATTAAATGTTAATTCGATTTGTTTATGATTGTTGTTTTAATTTAATTTGTTGTGAGACTGATAAGATTTTGTATGAAAGAATGTAATTCTTGAATTTTATTATTATTATTTTTTTTGGGTTTGAAACAACAATACACGGTTTTAAAGTGTGATGGTAAAGACATTTAATCACCATTTTTTTTTTTTAAAACGAGATCTAAAACAACAAAAGATCACGCTAAATAAGTTTCCATCTCACTTTTAACCTCAAATCATCACACTTATTGGTCGTGATCTTTCTTTTCATATAATCACACTTTTTAATGAAAAGCGAGATAAAAAGCCCAAAAAATAACGCGGGGATGTGGTTTTCATCTCACTTTTACCACAAACGATCACACTTTTTTGCCGTGATGGATCTTCTCTTTCCGTCATACTTTATAAGCGTGATAGAAAATGCTTGATTTACAATCACACCCGGAGCCATCACGCTTTCGAGGGCGTGATGGAAAGTGAAACATCACGCTTAATTAAAAAGAGTGATGTTTATGGTTTTTTGTAGTAGTGTTTTGGATGGTTTCTTGCCAGCCTCAGGTTGTTATTTTCCCTTTGGTTCCTAGCGTTAGGTGTCTATCGGAGTGAGAGATGACTTTTGTGGCCGGCTCTTTCTCTGTCGTGATGCCTTGTGCCTAGGATCCTTTTAATCTTTGTAATTTGTTTCCAAAGATTAATAAAAATTTTGTTGTTCAAAAAAGAAAACTTTGGTTATGCAAATGGTAAAATTTGGTTATTGGTTAAGAGATTTCTAACTTGGATGAGGCTAATATTGCGATTGCCGAAACTAACGGTCTTTGGATTGAAAACAATAGTCTCATTACTAAATTTGCAAGGTTCTCCATAGAGGATGGTTCTTCATTCCAGAGTCGTGTCTCGCAGTAGAGAGGGGATTTTAGAGGGGATGGAGGCTCACGCAATAGAACCTTGTTAAAAGCTCATCCTCAATCGCAGGTTCATATGGAGGCAAGGAAAACCTATGCTCAAGTCACTAGAGGTGTGTATGCAACTAAGAGCATTCAATGCCACTCTATTGGGAATGGATGGTTGTACAGGAGCCCCTTGGCGAAGATCCGAAAACTTCTTTGTACGAAAGAACTGGAAAGTGTCTTTCACTCTCAAAAAGTGCACGGCGTCCAAATTAAAGCGATTGGAGGGAGGTATGTGGTTATTACTTTTGCCAATGAAGGATCTAGAGATAAGGTTCTAGGAGAAAATTGGGTGACGAATTGGTTTGAAGATATTAAACCTTGGAATGGCGAACAAGCAAAAGAGGAGAGATTTGTTTGGATCTCATGCTTTGGGATGCCCTTAAGTGCATGGTCCTCACAAACTTTCAAGGAGATTGGCAGCATCTGGGGTGACTTCCTTGAGGTGGATCAACACACCCTAAAAGAAGGTTCTTATGAAAAGGGTAGAATCCTAATTGCTACTGACCAAATTCAAAGGATAGATGGGAGTGTTGAACTTGTTGTAGATGGGTTAAGATATCTCGTCAGAATTGAGGAGGAAGAATCTTTTAGAAAGGTGGAATCTAGCAATTTTCTTTTTGATAATGCTTAAGTGTTGGGGATAGACTCGGTGAGTGAGAATGTTGACCAACTTTCTCAAGTTCAGAAAGTCTCTAAGGTGGCTCTCTCATGGGACAAGGAGTCAGAAGAGGTTTCTATCGATAGCAGCTTTAATCCCTCTCATGGCTTAGAATCTTTTGTGGAGGATTCCTTGGGCCTTCATTCTCTTTTCCTTGAGGCCCACCACACTGAACAGGTGAATAAGGATCATGCGGGTAAGGAAGCTTTGGATGAACCGTTAGTATGCAATTCTGGGAATAACATTAGGGCTTCTCAAATTCCTGGGATCAACCTTTTAGTGGATATTGGAGAGACAGAAACTAAGGAGCAAGATCTTTCTACCGCCATCCCTGACTCTACTAAGATCATTCCTGAGGAATTCGAATCCAAGAAAGACAGGTCTGAGAAGAGAAGGAGGAAGAGGCTTTTGTCTGATATTCTCACCAATGATGTCAGAGTGTGCCCTGGTGATGGTCTGGCTTGTTCTTCTTTTGATTCCACCCATCCTTCTGATATCCATAACGCTTCAATATCCACTGAGGATATTACCAGAAGGAATGCCCTAATAGTGGATGAGATGGAGGCATTAGTTTTGGCTGGAAAAAGATATGGGCTCCACTTTCATGAAAATGATGGAGGGGCCTTGAGAAAGCTTATGCAAGTGGACCTTGAGGAACAAAGACTTCGTACTCATAATCTCACCAACTTCTGATTGTGCTCTGAGGTAGTTTGGTTGGGATTGGATGGAGCTTCAGTGGTCTTAGCTAGGGGCTTTGTTTGGTTTGCTTGGCTTAGTGTGGTCTTAGATGGGTTCGGGTGGAGTGATCTTAGGGGATTTGTTTGGTATGTTTTATGTTTGTTGGCTGCCCTTGTTGCTTCTCTCTTTGTTGGTTTAGAGGTTTTATGCTTTCTTTGGGGTTTTAGGTGTTGCGCTGTCAATTTTGGAGTTTTGTGGTTTTTAAGGGTAGTCTTGTTGGCTTCTTTCTATCGTTAGGTCCTCTTCTCTCCTCTCTCTTGTAATATTTTAGTCTTCAATGAAATATTTCTTCTTTGTTTGAGCCAAAAAAAAAAGAGATTTCTAACTTGGATATATTAGTCTATTATGAGCACATTTGGGCTACATATTGCTAACTTCAGCAACACTTTGCTTTTGGTTATGCCATTGCCCATTGGGGATAACTTAAGTTGCTAACTACATATAAACGTTAGGGGTAGTTTCTTAAAATAAGTCAAGTCTATCTTTTTGGGTTTTCTTTTTATTCAAAAACATTTCGCATTTGTTGTCAAAACTAATTTTGTGGATTATTGATTCGTTTAGATGAGAGGAATAAGAAAAGTAAAATATATATTATGACTGAGACCCTTTTTCTTTTTTTTTTGGAAATATCCAACTTTTAACACTTTTGACGCAAAACTAATAAACACAAATTTTGTTAAGTGAATACAAAATCCAAAAAAACACTTTTAATCAAGTGACTTATTCTGGGAAACTACCCAATTAAATGGCTTGTTTGGAAGCTCAGTTCAATGACAACATCTGAGGCATACAGCATACTGGCGGAGATATCGTAGAATTGGTTTGGCTTAGAAAGAAATCTTTTATTATAACTCTTCGAGAAATCAGAACTGTTCATTTTGTATATAATTTGTCGAGAATAACTATATGTCAAAAATCAGTTTAATCAAGTTTCGTTTTTTATATGAACGAATTGATTCTGTAACAAAAAAATAGGAAGCGCCCAAAGTAATATTTGAAACTTCAACACTTTATTTCTTTTCAAAATGGGAAGCCAAATATTGTGTGAAAATTCAACAATTTTTTTTTTCCCACAAAATCAATTTTTATATCATGTACAAAATTAAGTCCGATCAAACTGATTTTGATAAAGATGCACTTCTCAATGAGATACAAAATAAACGATTTCCATCAAATTTTGACAAAAAAGAAAAGAAAAGAAAACATTATTCAGAGAAAACTACATAAGTGTAACCCTCAAATAGTATAGTACATTATCTAACACAAACTGAAAACTGAAGACAGATAAGTACAGACCACAGATGAACTACTACATGACTATCACCCCGAAGACCATCTTTAGATATCCTTCATTATTCATTCATATTTTCACACGGTATAAGGATACCCTAAATAACACCAATAACCTTAATTCCCTCCTCCATAAACGCCACCACCATGTCCTATGTTGTATCCGCCGCGTCCGTTTTCCAAACTATTTCCGCCGTTGTATCCGCCACGTCCGTTTTCCCAACTATGCCCTCTGTTGTACCCGCCACATCCGTTTTCCGAACTATGCCCTCTGTTGTACCCGCCACGTCCGTTTTCCGAACTATGTCCTCTGTTGTATCCGCCATGTCCGTTTTCCAAACTGTTTCCGCCGTTGTATCCGCCACGTCTGTTTTCCAAACTATTTCCGCCTTGGTATCCTCCACGTCCGCTTTCCAAATTGTTTCCTCTGTTGTACCCGCCACGTCCGTTTTCCGAACTATGTCCTTTGTTGTACCCACCCCGTCCGTTTTCCAAACTGTTTCCACCGTTGTGTCCGCCACGTCCATTTTTCAAACTATTTCCGCCTTGGTATCCGCCACGTCCGCTTTCCAAATTGTTTCCACTGTTGTATCTGCGACGTCCGTCTTCGGAACCACCGCCACGATAATACTTGGCATCATCTATCCCGCGAGACTGTTCAGCTGCACAAATAAGGATATAATCTTTAAACCTATGACCTAATAACTTTGTCTGGATTCTAGACACATATATAATTGTCTGAAACTTTCTGATGCACGTTGACCTCATAAAATAATTAATGAGAGACTTGCGTGCATGAAATGATTTCGAGAATTTTTGTAGTCAGATCTTTGAACATAAATTCATGTGCGTATTGTTCTGAGTATAAAACCAATTCGACAAGCTGACGAAAGGTGAAGGCAGTCAATCAAGCTCACCTTTCTTCACTTCTTTAGAAGTGGTTTCCTCTGCCACTGCCGAAGTAACAAGAAGGAGAACTGCAAACAAAAGACCTAGGAAAGCAAAAGCTTTGGAATTCATTTCTTTATTTTCCTTGTGAAAGCACTACAATTGTTAATTTCAAGACAGAGGATGCGAAAGACATGCCTTCGCCACTATTTATAGTGACAAGTGTAGTACCAGTTTTATGGTTATGTGTCTACTTTTTTTTTTTTTTTTTATGACGGACGAACAACCCAACAGTGAGGCCCTTTGGACCTGACTGCACAACCCAGACCTCCGGGGGGAACTAGCGCAGCAACACACCGCTACAGCCCCCGACTTAAATCAGGGTACTCACACAGAGGAAAATTGAACTTGAGACCTTGAAGAGTTCTCCCAAAGCCAAGTATCCGCCCGAATCACTGGGGCAACCCCTGGGTGTGTGATGGTAATCTGTCTTATATGTCAACTTGATAATGTAGTTGGTTGTTGAGGAAAATATTTGGCTCCTAGCATAAAATTTCAAAATCTTATCAGCTTTGATGAATGTCTAGATTGAAGAAAGGCAGGTGTTGGGGACTGAGCTAGGAAGGCTTTAGTGCATGTGTGAAAGTGGTTGACATTAGATGGGAACAAATACATGGAAATAAAAAAAGACTGCCTGACATCAGATGGGAACAAATTAAGCTCTGTTGCCACTTTCTTAATTAATGGTCAACATTTTCTGCTAGATTGTCTGGGGCTCATGTCCTTTTCTTGGTCTCCCCACAAAGGAAATCAACTTTAGTGCATGTGTGAAAGTGGTTGTTGAACCAGAGCGGTTGATCTCTCTCGATCACCTTCTAGCATCCGAATTCGACCACAAACATGATCTAAATAGCTAGCTATAACAAGGGCTAGCTTAAGTTATGGCATATATATGGGATGGGTAATGCCAAAGACATGAAGGAGGAAAAATGTTCGCGAAAAAAAATTAGAGATTGTAAATGGTGAGAGAGAAAATATTAGAGACTTAGAGAGCATGGGAGCTGAACGACTCTTCAACTCGTTCTTGACTGTGATGGCGTCGTGCCCTTGCTTCTTTTAATCTTTGTGAACTCTTTTGAAGATTAAGAAATTCCTTCTTGTTATAAGAAAACAAAACTACTCTTGAACTCTCCAATGCAGATTTATTGTGGATGTTTTCACTGGTTTGGGTGGAATTGTGATGCATAATAAATTAATAACCCCAACAGTGTCGAGGTGCACGCAAGATAAAAAAATAAAAAAGAAGAAGAAGAAATTCTACGGATAATGATCAACGTGGAAATAATTATCAACATCCCGTTATCAAAATAATGATCAACAATTTCTACGCATAAAAGAATTTATATGCAACGTCCTGTTATCATAATAAAAAAATAAAATAAAAATAACCCCAACAATTTCTACGCATAATGATCAACATGGAATTTTTTTTCAACACAACCATTATCTTACCCCATGGATGTGTAGGTCTTACCCCATAGATACGTAATAAAAAAACATATTAGTGTCGTGGAGAAATTTCTGTGAAATTCAATTTTGTTTTACTTTTCAAAAACTAATGCAGATTTTACTACAAGAACTATCACTACCACTGAGCTTAAGTTTGTACATAGAAGAACTTGTGCAGATTTGTTGTAGAACATTTAAACTAATCTGTTCACCCAAGAGAGAACGAGAGAGAGCTTGTACCACTTTTTTATTGGTTGATTGACAAGACACTACTCCATTTGATATTTTAATTAACTATTTCTCCGAGTTAAACAAAGTTATTAGGTCATATGTTTAACGATTAATATTTGAACAAGAATCACCGAGATTAATGGAACAAATAAAAAGTTCTGCACGTAAATATAAATAAAAAAATTTAGCGAGAAATGTTTGAGACAGTAAACTAAGGGCATCCACAGTGGGCTCTCAAAATGCCTCAGCTTGGCTCCTAACATTTACCTAGCCATGTCCTCAAGTATTGCCTTCAATGGGCTCCCCAAACAAGCTCCTAAGGGTGGCTCCTAAAATTGGCTCCTAGCACAATAGTTAAATTTAGGTAGCCTTCTTGCTAACTCTAAGTGGGGCCAAAGTCTTTAATTCTTTTTTTAATATAAAAGCTTTGAAAAAGTTGCCGTTGGAAATCTCTCAAAAATCATGCAATTGAAGGTAAGTGCCTTTGGAAAAAAAATTCAGAAGATATATTAAGGATTTTGTTTTAAAAAAAGTGCCGTTGAATTCCATAGCCCTTTTCCATAAATATAGTTGTCTTTCATACAATTTTGAATCAAAGGTTTCAACTTCACCCTTCTTTGCAAATGGAACCTACACCTTCGATTTCAAATAATCAATCTAACCCCCAGTTCAACTCTTTCGATGCAGAATTTTTTGCGCAATATGTCATGAACCCACAATTCCCCTTCACTCCGCTCAACCAATTCGGTTCAGAGTCGTCTCAAATTTCAACTCATCAATCTTCTCAAAAGACCGATTCACAAGCTCGCAAAAAGCCAAAAAAAAAATAGTGAAGTGCAACCGAAGGTAAGAAATACTAATTGGACGAAAGATGAAGACGAAGCACTATGCAAGGCGTGGTTAAGGGTCTCCGAAGATGCTGCAACGGGTATCGACCAACCGAGAGCAAGGTTGTGGGATCGAATTTGGGAAGAGTTTAACCAAATAATTGGTTGTGAGAGGATTAGCTCGGCTTTGATGCATCGTTGGTCGAACATCCAGTCTCAAGTTAACAAATATTCTGGATTTGTTCGGACCATACAAAGAGCTCCAACCAGTGGCTACAACGTTGAGGATTCAGTAAGTTTAGTCCATACTAAAATTTATTTACCTTCTTTAATCTAAAGTGGGATTCAAATGAATACATAAATGTTATTTTTGCAGATAGGGGCTGCAAAAAGTTTGTTACAAGGAACAAGGTCACCCTTTCAAGTTGGATGGTTGTTGGCTAACACCTAAAGATAGCGCAAAATGGTTTGAACATATTGAAGAATTGCAAGGGAGAAAGCAAAAAACTGCTGAAAAGAAGAAACAAGTTAATCTAAATATTGATGGAACTGAAGATTGCTAAATTCCATCTACCCCCGTGACAGCATTGGGTTCGGCTACAGAACCGGTTAGCCTTAGCGATGACACACCACACTTGAGTGATGGACCGCAGACATTGATGCGTCCCCATGGACAAAAAGCAAAGAAGAACGAACGCAAGAAGAGGAATGCTGATCAATTAGAGGGGCTACAAGCAAAGAGGAACCTAAATATCAAACAGCTTCATCACCGAATCGGTTCCACAAATGGTCCATGAGATCAATCCTAAGTGTTGCATTTGTCCCTCTATTGCGGATTCTATTAAGACGAGAAGATATGTGGGCCACCAAAAGATCTTGATCTCGAGCATATTCTGGAGGGGATATAATCTCATCCGGTGGAGGTTTCCATTGTGTAATATAATGCATGTTTTCATTATGTTGCAAAGGTCGCCTTTGTTCCAATAACGTGCTGGTCCTTGTGTTATACCCCACCTAGTTTGCAACATGCCAAATGCTCGTTCGACATCCTTCCTAGCAACCTCTTGCCTTCTCGCAAACAACCTCTCTTTTCCTGTTGTTGGGTGAGCAATAGTTTGGATCAATGTTGCCCACTTAGATCAATGTTACCATGAATGAGAGAGTCAAATAAGGGGGAATGATCTAGAACATTTATATCATTATGTGAACCTGGCATGCCGAAGAATGCATGCCAAATCCACAGATCTTTTGAAGCAACCGCCTCCAAGATAAGGGTAGGTTTATTGTAATGCCCTCTATGCGTGCCATGCCACGCAGTTGGACAATTTTTCCACTCCCAGTGCATACAATCTAAAGACCCAAGCATGCCCGGGAAACCTCTTTCCACCCCTTCTTGAAGTAGACGTGCAATATCTTGTTCGTTAGGTGAGCGGAGAAATTGCCCCTCATATAACGCAATAATAGCAACACAAGCGATTCAAGCTCTCGATTGCGGTACTCTCTCCAATTTTTAGATACTCGTCACAATGATCCGATGAAAATCCATAAGCAAGAATACGTATCGCAGCTGTCAATTTTTGTATGGAAGAGCACCCCAAACGTCCAACACAATCCTTCTTCCTAACAAAGTAGTCATCATATGCTTCAATATCTGTCAAGACTCGAAGAAATAACTCTCGGCGCATCCGGTATCTTTTACGAAAGTAGTCAGCTGGATACCTACAATTTGTGGCAAAGTAGTCTCTCCATATCTGTCGATGAGTTCCCTCTCGATTACGCCTTATATATCTTCTCCTGGCCTGAATGAATCGTGGAACCATTTGTGACAGGAAAAGCAAATTCATTAACTTTTGAAGTCTTTTACGATGTCGTTGGGAAACCGTCTCCCTCTCTTCTTCAGATGAGCTCTCGTTTGACGCTTTTCTCCTTACTTTAGCTAATAATCCAGATTACGGATTATTAGATTATTCATTTTGTCTTTATTCAAATTTTTTTTGCATTTGTTAGTTTTGCATCAAGCTTTTTTGTGGTTTCTGGATTCCTCTCGATGAGACGAATCTAACAAATACAAAATTATGGTCAAAACTCAAAAAAAATTTAATAAAGCCAAAATACTTGAATTATTGGCCAATAATCCAAGTATTTCGGCTTTATTCAAAAAAATATTTGGTTTGACCATAATTTTGTATTTGTTAGATTCGTCTCGTCGAGAGGAATCCAGAAACCACAAAATCTTGACGCAAAACTAACAAATGTAAAAAAAATTGAATAAAGACAATGAATAATCCAATAATCCATAATCCGGATTATTAGCCAAAGCTGAGTAACAGACATACATATGAACTAACCTGGGTAGAAGGAAAAAAATGTGTTGGTGAAGACATTATTAGTATTTGAAGGTAAATTGTTACGCGCCCCTCCTGGGCCCCGCTCTGACGCGCGCCCTGCCTAGGCCCCACCCCCCTGACACTCAATATTTATTGTTTTGCCCCTCATTCTTTCCTTTAATTACCATATAATATGTTATTTATATTATTTATATTAATTCATTTATATTACTTTAATTCATTTAATTACTTCATTTACTTTATTTATATTACTTTAATTCCTTTAATTACTTTATTATTTATATTAATTCATTTATATTACTTTATTTCTATTACTTTAATTCCTTTAATTACGTTATTTACTTTATTTATATTACTTTATTTCCTTTAATTACCTTATTTTCTTTATTTATATTATTTCATTTCTTTATATAAATTAAATTAATTATTTAATTCATTTAATTAATTATTTAATTCAATACTTTAATTTAATTTAATTTTTATTTAATTATTTATTTATCTCTTTCATTAATATCTTTTTTCTCTTTTATCTTTTTAATATGCTCTAATATCTTTTTTCTCTTTTATATATTTTAATTTATTTATTTATATATATTTTTTGTTTTTTATTTATTTAATATTTTTATTTACATCTTTTTCTTAATTATTTAATCTTATTTATTTAATTCGTATATTCAGATTATTTATTATTTTCTTATCTTCAATTACAACCACTCATTCAGATTTTCTTTTTACCTTCTTATCTTCTTGTCTTCAATTACAACCACTCATTCAGATTTTCTTTTTACCTTCTTATCTTCTTATCTTCATTTACAGCCACTTATCCAGATTTTTTTGTTTTTTACCTTCTTATCTATTTATACTACTTCATTCGTCCAGTTTCAGTCCAACAACGCCAAGAAATAGCTATTGCCCGTATTAACAATCACTTCGTGCAACTTTTTTTGCGCCCTCATCACCCTGTACCACCCATCCCAATATGGTGGTGGCGGAATGCGTCTGTTGAAGCTGCAGGATGGGCTGTTACTTATAATGTACGTGTTCAATTGTGGTTGAACATACTGGACGTCGTGCCGGTACCACAATTTGGAGGCAATATTGATTATGGCTGAACATTGTCAATTGTAATATTTATTCACTTTTAGAAGTTTTTTTTATTTTTTTACTTTTAAACATGATTGTAATATTATTCACTTTTAGAAGTTTTTTTTATTATTCATTGTTAAAACAAATTAATTAACTAATTAAAATATAAAGTCAAATATAGATGTCAATGTAAAAAAAATAATTTACTTGCAAATGTAATTTGAGTAAACTAAATTATGTAATTTGAGTAAACTAAATTAAATAAGTAACTAAATAAATAAAGTTAAAAGAAAAAACAGAAAAAGAAAAAAAAAGAAGAAGAAAGTTCAGCCGAAAACGTGGGGAAGGGTATTAGGGGAATGGGGGGTGGGGCCGGTTGGGGAAGGGTGTGTCAGGGTGGTGCTTGACCGACCAGGTGACTAAAAATAAGACGCGTCCCAAGCGTAGGACTCTCGACCAGTGTAGCACAATATCCGGAAGTACCGGAGTCGAACCACAGAGACGACTAACAGTGCTTGACTAAAAAATGTGGAATTGCAGTTTAGCCTGGCTCTTAGGTAGCCACCCCTTGATTTGATGAGATTGATTACTAAATTACTGGACTGATTTACTTAATGCAAATTTAAAATGAGAGCACGGCTGAGGGAACCCAGCGTCCGTGACTAGCCTAACTGATGTTTACTCGAGCCACAATTCCTCTTTTACTGATTTTAGAATACGAGAAAGGCTCCCTAACAAATGCGCACCACCTGTCACCAGATTCCGCGCGCATTCGAATTCCGGCGATGCCTGGGTTTTGTTTGTTAAAAGAGTTTCTGTTCCCTAAAATTGCTTAAAACTTAAGTAAATTCGGCCCCGAGGTGTAACATCAATTAGCCTAGCGGCGGAGCACCTTCGCCCGCAGTCGCACTCTATGCGACTACTCACTCATAATGCTCATAATAACATAAATTATCACGACCCTAGATCTAAACATGCTTGGGAATTAAAATAGAAAACAGAGAACGATACCGATGATTGCAATATGGACACGAACTTGAAAATCACGTGAAAACACCAATCTCGAAACTAGAAATCCGGAAATCTGAAATCAACTTGAGTATCTACTGCTGAATAATTGAATGCTGTAAAATTGTAGCCGAAAACGAAGAACAATCAACCCTAAGTAAAAAGTCTGGGGCCCTAATACAAGTTAAAACCAAGTATTTATATGAAAACGACGAAAATCTGAAAATATTCCACGCGAAGACCAAAACGACCGCGTTCAGAGGCCAAGATAACAGTCTCGGTAGCGCTACCTATATTTAGGTGTAGCGCTACCGCCTCCTGTACTTTGCGGCTCCGTACGATCTCGGCTGTTGACCCGTTGACCACTTGACCACTCGGTAGCGCTACACCACTTTTGGTGTAACGCTCCAAAACTTTCTGTTCATTTTTTAGCCCCTTTTGTGTCAATCTTGAGCGCTCCAGAGAAATGGGGTAGCGCTCCCGGCGGGTTACGATCACTTCCATGCAAAATCCGTTCCATTCTAACTCTTGGTCTACGTGCATGTACTCCCTATGTCTCGAAATTCGCGCCCATATCCCTAGATTTCCTGCAAATTATCCTCAACACCCAAAAATACCACGTGCGTATATCAAATGGAAAATAAAGCTCAAAAACGCACGTCTAACATGCTAAACCACCATACTTAGGCGCTCAAAAGCAAGCTTTCCACGCGCCTATCAGGTGGGGCGCATAACAGCCCCCTATGTGAAGGATGGTTTATTGGTTCAACGGTTGTACTGGAAAATAAATTTTTTTATGGACTGTTTGGAGAAGAAAGATGTGAATTCAATATGAAGAAACAAGTTCTATATAGTACTCATAGTCAAAAAGAGACGTTGGATTCTCCTTTTGGGAGGATGCAAAAAATAAGGGATTTTCAATATTGTAGCCGTTAGGCTTATCAATGTATGGGTCCCATATTTTTAATTTTTTTTATTACAAAATAGAGAAGGATATTGCTAGCCCATTGAGTGCACACATCCTCTCCAAATTTATCAAGCTCTAGGAGTGAAAGGTGGACCCCAATTTTGCTTATGTGTACACCTTAGGATATAAGTTAGGAGCAATTTTTTGCTAGCCCACTGCGGATGCCCTAATACACTAATTGTACATATTACATATTGCAACGCGACATCAATACATATTGCAATACATGGTTGACTGATCTTTTGGAAATTTTTGAAATTTTTTGCCCCTTCATTCAGCTTCATTTGGGCTTTTGCCCCATTCATTGATAAGCCTAGTTAGACATGGATTTGGGGGCCTAGAATATATGGAAGGATTTATTACGGGTAAGTACAAAAAATAAATATTTATTACCACTAATTCCAATCATTCTTTTTAATCACCACTAAATCCATTAAGGTTAATCACTCTTTTTTGGGGCTTAGGTACTTAGGGTGCACTTTCCTATTATAGGGTTTTTAGTGGTTTAGACATTTCCATAGGGTACCCTAGGATTTTAGGCACTTTCATAAGGTACCCTAGGGTTTAGATTTATGGACTTTCATTAGGTACCCTAGGGTTTAGGTTTATGGTGCACTTTCCTATTGTAGGGTTTTTAGTGGTTTAGGCACTTTCATAAGGTACCCTAGGGTTTAGGTTTAGACACTTTTATAGGGTACCCTGGGGTTTAGGTGAGGTGGGTAGAGAGAGAGAGAGACGGCACATGGGGTCTTGACTTTTCCGCCGCTTTTGTCAGAGGCCTAGGCGTAGACTGTACATTTGATTGGGTTGCAAATAGGCCTGGGCGTGGACTGTCTTTTGGAGCGCGCGGTGCACTGTGTCATAAAACTGGAGAGGCCGGTAATTCCCTCTATATGGAAACCTACTCCAGGCTTTGGCCTTATACAAAGTCTAGTCCATCTCCATTAGTCGTTGTAATGGATCTTAAGCTATTTCCCCAAGCATTTTGCTGCCAACAATGCTATGGGTACACCACATGTGCACACCACTCTAAGGTGACAAATGAGGAGAGACCCATTGTTTGGGTGAGTCCCACATTGGGCTTCTCCTCATTTGCCACCTCAGGGTGGTGTGCATTTAGGGTGCACATGTGGTGTACACATATCTTTTTCCTTTTGTTGTAAGTCTTTAACATATTCTTTTTGAAAATATTTATTTGACATGATATAAGTACCGAATTAAATTATATATTCCTTACGACTAGCTAAAATTCAAAGGTCCAAATTAAATGTCTGTCTGATTTCCATAATACTACATAAGATAAACAATTAATATCACAAGAGTGACACAAAATAATTCTCTTAATATTTGTGTCTAGCTAAAATTCTTAATGTGTTATGGTCTGGCCGTTCTTGGGCAGGGCACGTACTTCTATCCAAATCCATTCGTGGCAAAGTAACTGGGAGTCCTATTACACTTAAGGCCAACTTCAATTCACCAAACCAAGGCTCCGTTTGTTTTTCCACATTATGTCCCGAGTATTTTGAGAAAAACGATCATCCAGTTCACAGTTGATTTGTGGTGCTGCAAGCGATTCGATGACCAAATGAAGTCCGATTGACCTGAAATTTGACTGGAAACTTTGTAATGGAAAGAATAAATTTATGAATCGCTAGATATCAAAAATTGGGTCTTGATTCCTATGAACCTGGTACAGGCCATTCTGCAAAGCGCAATCTCCTCGAAAATAGAAAACGAGCTCCGGATCGCTTGAAACTTGACATAAAGCCTCAATGCATCACTTAGGGCATATGTATGAAATTTGATATGATGTTGAGTGGTACAGATAAAAGCTGGGTTTTTTTGCCGTAATTGTCCAATTTTACCAAGCATCAGCATGAGCCGGGTGATAGTTCAATAGTTTAATGTCCTTGAATTCTGACGTGGCATGGAACAATCTCTTAAGAATTCCAAAATGAATGCATCTAACGGTCTTGATATGAGACTAGGTCTCTCGAAAGTAAAGTTGGCCGATTGGTCAAGAATCAAGCTGTAGTGGGCCGATTTCTGATAATTTGGTGGAGGTAGGGGTATGACCACCCTAAAAGGACATGGCTATTATCTAGGATATCCACATGCAGATGTTATATGACCGCCAATGCAAGGAGTTGATACACAACTTATCATGGCAATAGTATGATACGTACTGTGCCAATTTACATTTATAGGGAATCACGTGTTGTACTCCGGTAAGGTCTGTTTGATTTCCTAGTAGTCAACCGTCTCTACTCTGTTGGTTTCGACGTCATCGATTTGCTTTGATAAAAAGGGGTGGGGCAAACTTATAAATCCAGTCCAAGCCTTACATTGGCTAATTATTCTTCAGTTGGGAAAACACTAGCATTGTTATTAATGGACTACGAAACATTCAAACAGCTTCTTAGGCTTCAGAACATATCACTAAAGGTATGTTCTTTAACACACATTTGGAACCAAACAAGGATAAAATACACATCATTCCCTCACAGAAGAACTACTTCATGGCTCTCAATGTGAGGGGGCACAATGGGATATCCTTATTATTCATACATAGTAAGATAACACGGTGCATGGAAATCATAAATAGCACCTATAACGTTAATTCCCTCCTCAATAACGGCCGCCGCCACGACCGCCTCTGCCTCCTTCGTAACCGCCACCTCCTCGTCCTCCTTCGTAACCACCGCCATGTCCACCTTCGTAGCCTCCTCCACGTCCGCCTTCGTAGCCTCCTCCACGGCCGCCTTCGTATCCACCGCCACGGCCGCCTTCGTACCTGGTGTCATGCACGCCGATCCTCTGTTCAGCTGCAAAAGCAAAAGGTCGGGTTCACTCAGTTGAAACTCAATGACAACAAGGCAAGTGAGGCGGCTTGCATTGATTGGTCAGGGACTCAGGGCGTTAAATGGCCTAGACTTCAATTACCTTTCTTAATAAAAAAGGGCAACACTGACAACTTCAATTACCTTCGTAACCGCCGCCATGTCCGCCTCCGCCATGTCCGCCTTCATGGCCTCCTCCACGGCCTCCTTCGTAACCGCCGCCACGTCCACCTTCATAGCCTCCTCCACGGCCACCTTCGTATCCACCGCCACGGCCGCCTTCGTACCTGGTGTCATCTACGCCGATCCTCTGTTCAGCTGCAAAAGCAAAAGGTCGGGTTCACTCAGTTGAAACTCGTTGATTAGTCAGGGCGTTAATGGCCTAGACCTCAATTACCTTTCTTAATAAAAAAAGGGCAACACTGACAACCTCAATTACCTTCGTAACCGCCGCCATGTCCGCCTCCCCCACGTCCGCCTTCATGGCCTCCTCCACGGCCTCCTTCGTAACCACCGCCACGTCCGCCTTCGTGTCTGTTGTCATCCACCCCAATCCTCTGTTCAGCTACAAAAGCAAAAGGTCGGGTTCACTCAGTTGAAACTCATTGATTGGTCAGGGCGATAAATGGCCTATACCTCAATTACCTTAATAAAAAAAAAGGTCAACAATGACAACCTCAATTACCTTTCCCTCTTTCCTTGTATAAAATTATTTAGTCTTCAATTATCCAACTTTAATTATACGTTCACATTCATATCACATTGGGAAAGAAGATATAAACTTAATTTGTGCATCTATTTGTGTTATCCAAAAGATTTTATGCGTGATAAAGCATTGAACTAGCATATTAGGCTCCGGTCCGTTTGATTAGAAAGAAAAGTACCCTTAGAAATGAAAATGAGAGAAAGTGAAGTAGAAGAAAAGAATGTGAAAATAAAAATTTATTTGCCTTTATGCGTTTGATTAAAATGAAAAGTTCTATAAGAATCTTGTAATAAAATGTTTATAGTTATTAACTCACCCTTAACATTTAAAATGAATGATGATAGAATGTTTTTATTTTAACTGAATGATGATAGAATGTTGAGTTTATGCTTTTTGCTCTACAATTGTGTACTAGTGCCGCCAGAGCTGACTCAAGACTTTGAAGTGCTAGAAGCCAACTTAAAAAATGGGACCTTTTGTATGTTTCTATTTGAAAATTCAAAATAACAAATAATAAAAACGAATAAATAATGTGTAATTGTTGTGAGATCAGATGTGCTGTATTATTTTAAAGTTCATGCATGCTAATGATATCCATTTGGTTTTCCATAATGTTGGTATATTAATTAAACAATTGAGATTGGAATTAGATTTTTTTCCAATTATTGTGAAGTATATATATGAAAAAGGATAAACCAATATCAAAAAAATTTTTTTGAGGTGACGGAGTACCTACACTTCCATTTAAGTACCAAAAAAAAAAAAATTTCACAAAAAATTCTTGTCCCTAGCCCGCTAGCCCATTTTCCGAAGGCCAATTAAAGTGGAAATTTGGTAGATAATGGACAAAAAGATAAATCCATGCCTTAAAACAACTAGGTACGAAATCAATGAAATCAGTTTAGATAGACTCACTAGAAGTGGAAGTCTCAGCCAAATCTCTGGCTGTCACCTCCGAGGTAATAAGAAGAACAAATGCCAGAAAAAGGCCAAGGAAAATAATTACTTTTGAACCCATATTTCTCTCTTCAGTTGTTTCTTTGGATGAAATTGAAGTTCAATTTAGATGTCCATTTATAGGGTTAGAGGTAGAGAGATGCGAGTGGCTGTGAGGACGCAATAATAAGTGTGTGTGACATATCTTGCACTACACATATCAGGCACTACACATTAAAGAAAGGTTGACATTAGGCACGAGGTAGTAAACTGTTTAGTAGTTGGTCATTTTTTTATTAAATTTAAACTAGTTTTCTGTGTAGTCGTAAATCAGTTCAATCGAATAACTGTAAATATTGGACTTAATATTTCAACTGTTCATTAAGAATGGAAAATCCTGAATTCTAAATGATAATTAAAAAAAAAATTAACTACTTTCAGTTATCTGATTTTTTAAAATTTTCACAGGCCTATCTGTAATATTATTCTATACATAATGACTTGCTCGAATTGTGTATGTAAGACTCATATGTGAATCCCAAGTACCGATTTCTGTATCATCGTTACACCCTTGATCGGTATCCATAGTAGGACTGAAACTATATAGTGCCGCAACTGGCACTGCACATTCGAGGCCTCCATAATGTTAAGTTCCTTCCATATATACCCTTATCCTTCATTCTCATCAAACTTTTTTTTTTTTTTTTGGCACCATTCTTGGCTTACAAAGCGATGAGAATCACTTATCTCGAAGGTCACGATACAAGGATGTGTTTACTACTACTCAACTTGAACTGATCTGTACAAACATGTAATTAAAGTAGACAAATTTTGTTTAATTACATTGTATGCTTCAAGTACATGTAACTTGAACTGAACTGATTTGATCCGACAGTGACAGTGATCGATAGTTGTCCGACGGATTTTTCACGCGCATATTTTGGGGGAACCACGTATATCTTTGTGTTGTGTGATTGCTTGTTGTTTTGTTTGCTTTCTCCGAACTTAGTCGCATTCATAGCGTTCGTTACACACTACTACAAAAAGCTTAAAAGATCACGCTCAAAATATTAGAAAGATCTCAGTTTTTATAAACGCGTGATAAAAAAGTGTAAACTATGAATTTAATCTCAGTTATATCTAAAAACCGAGATGGAAAGAATATTCAATCTCAGTTATCTAAAAACTGAAATTGTAAGTTAGAGAATCGATCACGGTATTTTGTTTAGACTGAGATGAAAAACCCTTACTTGGAAAAACCGGGATTATAAGTTAAGAGAAACAATCACGTTTAATCTGAACTGAGATGGAAAACTAATTAACTTGGAAACAATTTTAAACCGTTTACCCCTAAATCAATTCCGTGTATTTTGCCCTTAAAAAAATTTGAACTTTTTCTAACCCGCTAAAGTGAAAATTGAGAAGTTCCCTCCAAGTCAGCGATTTTTTTTTTTTTGAAGTTCCCAATAAATCCTTTAGTTATGTTTCTTCCGTCTCCTAGGTCGTCCTACCAAACTCGGACGGCGGCGCTCTACCAGGCCAATGACGAAGTCTTCCACTTCTCCTGTTTCATAGACTGTATCAATGGTGCTCTAATTTTCTCTCTCGTCCTTCAACAATATGAGTAGCTCTCGCCCGCATCTCCGCTGCGGCTTCTCCGGTCACCACCACCTTATTCTCCCGCTGTGATATGGATCGTGTGTACCTCTTTTTCCCCTTCTTTTTTCACACAAAGAGGCCTATATTTTCGATTGTTCGTAGATATGAATGTATATATGTGTGTATAGATGAAGATGTGTTCCGATTTCAGGTAATAGATTGGGGAAGATGGCGAGAAAGCTAAAACTTCTGTCGGTAATTTATTTTAAGATTATAATTTGTTGTCAGGTTCTATTTCGAAATCGCTAGGATGCGTGTGTTGTGTTTTCTCGTTTCCATGGTCTTTCTAGTCAGGTTATGGCAGGAATTCTAACTTTGTTTTCTATTTTTTTTAATTCTATATATTTGGATATAGGGAAGAGGAGAATGGAATTTCTTAAAGGCCAGCTATTGAGCAATGAACAAAGCGGAGGATCCTTCAAGATCATGACTCTTGGGTGCTTCGTGAAGAACAAGATGACTGCAACAATTTCATTGAGCTTTCTCCCAAATAGATAGTCAGGCATTAGACTTTGGAAGCTCTTGCAAGATGACTGCAACAATTTCGTTGATCATTGTAGACGTCATATTGTAGTTGTGGTTCTTTTATGAAAGGCTTGGCCTAATTTCCATTGACTCCATTTGCAGAAGTTGTAAATCCGATACCGATTTGTCATGTAACACGTTTTGGAAGATTAATATGAATTATTTCTTAATTTAATTTTAATTATTGTTGCTTGATGCAATTTATATTTTATTAAATGAAGATGATGTTGGGTAAATATTAATTTTTTTTATTTGGCAGAACACATTTGTGTAGACACCCCGATTTTGAACCCAGGATGCACTCGAGCATTCCCGATGATGAAATAGACCAATCGTGCATACCACGAGGCTAAGAACAAGGCTTGAACTCACCGAACCACCCTAAACCATTCTAAACCCTCCTAGAACAACCTTAAACCAACCAAAATGACCAAAATACCCTCCAAACCATCCATAAACCATTTCAAAACAAACCCAAGCCTACATCATCTTCTAGTACATTCAAAACCCTCTTTATTGATATATAATACGTCTCAATCCATTTTGAAATGAGGGAGATGTGTCCGTTTTACCAAAATGACTTATTTTCCCGACCTTCTGAGGGTAAAATGGTCACATACTTGAATGTACAAATTATCTTGGGTTCAAACTACTTGGGTTAGAAAGTACACTCGACAAGCTTTCCAACGCTTCAAACCACGCATGAAACGGAGTTCGGTAGCACCCGGGGCGGCCCCGCAAAGTTTTACCTTTTGAGCAACAGCCTTGAGCGCTCAAGCCCTGGACCTTGAGCGCTCAAACCCAAAAATCCCACCTTGAGCGCTCAAGCCCATGGCTTTGAGCGCTCAACTCTGATCCAGATCAGTTTTCTGCAGAACATCTAATCATGATATTCTACTGCAAGAGGAGCGTCTACCTATGTTTTCTACTGCCTAAATACACTTCCTAGACCCTTGAACATCTCCTCAATCACCCCCCAAACCCAATTCAAAAATTAAACCCATTTCCCTCCCATTTCTCTCTCTATATAAACCTCCTCCACTCCCTCACTCACAAGGTTGGCTGCCCCTATTGCCATTTTCTCCCCCCATCAGATCAAACCCACTCTCTCTCATCACTTCCTCCATAGCCACCATCCTCCATCATCTTCAACCTCCAAAACACCCAAAAACCTTCTAAAAAAAGGCCTACAACACATGGGTCTTTGAGAAACCAACTACAACAGCCCCTCTCTCACTCTAATAAGCCATTTACAGCCCATACACTCCATCAATTTCGTCCAAACCTAGCTCTTCCATCAAAACCCACCTCATCCAAGCCAAAATCACCATTTTAAGCTCAAATCCTCCATCATCCACTCAATCAATCACTCAATCAGCCCTACACTCACACTCCTCTATCCAAAATACTTCATCTATAGCCCATAAACACAGCCACTACCCATCCATTCATCAAACCACAAGTTCAAGCCTTGATCATAGCCAAAAGGTAGTTAAAACCATGTAAAAATCACTGTTTTGATCCTTCTGAGGGAGACCAGTGGGTTCAAACAAGTTCTTTATACTTGTATTGAACTCACAAAGGTCTAAAAGTTGTTTAAAAACATCTTTCAAATCTGCAGTTTCAACAGGGGTTGAGCGCTCAAGCCTCAGGCCTTGAGCACTCAAACCCAGATCTGGGTCAGTCACTGTTTTGCTGATTTTTGTGCTTTCTCCTGGTTTTGATCATCATTCAATAGTTAATTATGTTCATGTCACTCTTAAACAGCTTATTTCTACCTCAAAATCACATGTATGAGCGTAAATTAACTATTTTATGATGATCAAATATCAAAATCTTTGCAAATCTCATAGTTAAGAGTAAAACAGTGACTGTTCAACTTCAAACATCTTTAATTTGCATGTTTATGGTCCTGAGAATCACTCAAAATCCATTTTCAAGTCAGAAACCAGAAAGCCAGATTATGGCTTGAGCGCTCAAGGTCATTCACTTGAGCGCTCAAGCTGTTCTTGAGGATTGAGCGCTCAAGCCTCAGGCCTTGAGCGCTCAACCCCTATTTTGGGATCCAGATTACAAGTCAGTTTATTAAGTTTCTATGTTCATAATCTCTTGCAATTGCTGTACAGTTTCTGTGATATCTTTATTCTGTAAATATTTGTAGTGTTTTCCATTATTGTTATCATCATCACCCATGTAGATCACGTGCACGAGCATCCATCGTAGCTACATGGATAAATCGAATTTCAAACATTTTCAAAATCCCACAAAATGTTGAGTAGAGACCGGTTCACGGACCGGGCGAGAGGGGTGCCGTAAAACCCTTCCCCTCTCGTAACCAAACCCCCGAATCCGAGAAATCTTTGGTTCCGCCAAGATCAGTGAAATCTTTTTCAAATGGGCAAACGAGTCATATTTTTTATCGGTTTCTCGGGTTCGGACCTCAAATCCGGGTGGCGACTCTAACAATCACAATCTTTTCGCACAATCTCGGTGGGCCGTCCACAATTTGATCACAGTTTTATATGAAATTGAGATCTTTTGAGTAAAAGAAAGATCACGGTATTAGTGAAAACTGAGATGGTTTCTCTCTAAACAATCACGGTTTTTAGATAAAGCTGAGATGTTAAGTTGTCAAAGATCACGGTTATTTTTGTTTTAATCACAGTTTTTCACGACTTTTCATCTCGGTCTTGAACTGTGATTGAAAGATGAGGACTTTTAATCACACTAGGATAGATCACGGTTTTTAGACCGAGATTAAAAGTGAACGATCACACCAAAAGGCCGTGATCTTTATGCTTTTTTGTAGTAGTGACAACAAGTGGTATCAGAGCCAATGACTGACGATTTATGGGCAGACTCTCGGCGCGCCATGGATAAGCTTGCATGGTGAACTCCAAGTGATGGAAACAGAAAAATCCAACAGTGCAAGTAATGCGGTGTGTCCATTGCAAGGTGATGCAAGCGAATAGAACATGTGTTGCACGTTGACTCGTCAGGGAGCATGGTGCCAGTGAATGGGCACGTTGGCTCTCAATAGAGTTTCTCGTCGGGGAGCATGGTGCCAGCGAATGGGCACGTTGGCTCTCAATGGAGAATTCGATGGATGGATCTGAATCGTTGGAGTTGGTGCAGAATAAGCCTAGTTTGGAAGATTGGGTTGAGAGTAGTAGATCAGAATCAAGGGGGAGCTTGGATGCAAAGAAATGGGCAAGGCTCAATGAACGGTTCACACATGAGGGGGAGATTTGTTGGAACATGTGTGAATGTTAAATCCCACATTGGAAAAATACAAAGATAGTTGGACCTTAATATACAATTGGATGACTCACCACTTTTTTTTTTTATCGACATCAAGATTTTATTAAAACTCAACAAAGGGTACATCGAGGATAGAAACCAAATCCAAGCACAAGAGCAAGAATAAGGCAAAGCTCCACATCTAGCAAGAGACTAAATGTAAAGCCAGAAAAAAAAAAAAAAAAAAAAAAAGGGGGAAAAGATGTAAAAAAACACGTCGAAAAGGACTCTAGCCCAGGAAAGTGAATGAAACAAAAACTTCCATATGGACAGCATATGTAAAGAACGAATTCCAGCTAGAACATAGAACCTCAGCCTTGGCATTCCTCAAGAACTTTCAGCATTAACATCAGCGCTTATATTCAGCAAAGCTCCATGACTTGACTAGCCTTGATAACCACCAAACACAACCCACATGCATCCTTCTTGAATTTTGAAACACATGAATCCACTAGAATCTTCAACTAAAGCAGCACCAATAATTTTCCAGAGAACCTCAATTAGAAGCCTTCCAACCACCTTAAAAACTGTATGCCACTTTGACACCCCTTGAAGGACAACCATCATGATGATCAATCTAACAAAGGTAAGCACACCAAATTCTGCAACTATAAATCAACACCAAGCTCCTCCTTGGGATGACTCACCACTTACAAGGCTTAGCCTTTTAAGTGGATATGGGTCATTTAATGTATATTGGGCCCAACGAATGTGGTGGACTCCGTGAATACTCCCCAGAAGTTTAGGCCTTGTGCACGCTGGCGCAGCAGAAGCGATGGCGGGATCGATGCATCGCACAAACTCCCAACAAGATGGACGATCCAAATCGCCTGCAACGATAAAGCCGAAAACATAAAATTTGAATAAATTCTGGAGGGGAGCTTAACTCGTGGTCTCAGATGTATCGTGTGAAGTTGCACAGAAATTACTCCATGTTTGCGTTCCCTCTGATCAAAATAGTCTTGGTCTGGGACTTAGATGTTTGCTTCTTCCGAAGGTCTCAGGTTCAAACCACCTTGGCATCTCCTTTGGGTCAGGACATAGAATTTTCAAGTAGAAGGTCTAAGGTTCGAATCTCAACGGGTGGACCTACGGTAGAATTCAATAACTCACTCCCCACTGAGGTTACTCCTAGGGCTTAGGCCTTGTGATTAGTCCGTACATGTGGGACAGGGAGGACGGGGACGGGGCTGTATGTACATGAGGAATTAGTCTAGACAAAATATTTTGGATACGCTCGATAATTAAAAATATGGTATTACTGTATCTTCTTTTCCCTTAATCTTTGATATACTCCATTAATTTCTGAAGTACCCAAAAAAAAAAATGGTAAATGCATAGAGATTTTAACTTTTTTGCGGGAATAAATTACTCTGTTATCGCTTATCCGGACTTATCCACAAACGTGTAACATATGGAAATTGATAGGCCAGTCTTTTGTGCCATTATTTCAAAAAATAAACCTTCTTTCTATTATCTCCTTCATGGTTGGTGGGGTTGTAGTAATCCATTCGCATTCTTTTTATTTTATACTGATATCTTATTTACCAAGTGGAAGGTTGGTAATTTTGGGCTTTTGTATATCCTTACTTTGACAATTGGGTTGATGATTTTGGACCTTTGCATGGTATTTTGACAAAGGGACGGGTTATAATCTAAATCGTTCTTCTTAATTGTAGAACTCACCGAGTAGCATATTCATGAAATAAATCAGCTTGATTGTACATTAAGAAGTATATCAAAAATTAAAATTCTAATTTATAAAATAAACGATCATAGATTTTAAATTTAAACTTTCCATGACCTTGGATTTTCCTGGAAAGAATTTGAACTCTTTAACCCTTATTTTGTTTATTTCCTTTTCCCATTAATTACAGAATAAGTTTTTTTCTTACTAAATGATGAAAAATAGTGACTTACAATGTCACCCGGATCCATCACGCTTTGAGGAGCGAGATTGAAAGTGAAAAATAGTGATGTTTATGGTTTTTGTAATAGTGTATGCTTGAGGTGCCAACTTTTTCTTTTTTGGTCATTCGTTATTGCTAATCTATTACATGGGAGAGTGGGGAATGAGATTCGATCTCAGGATGCAGTGTGCACATTGCATCTAAGAGCTCAACACATGAGCTAGCAACCACTTGCAGGTGCCAAGTTAATTAGTTAAGATGTTTGCCTCCATTGTGATCGATGCCGTCTTGCCGAGTGTCCTTTTAATATTAGTCATCATTTTGCTAAGATCAATAAATTCCCTATTGTTCAAAAAAAAAAAACTACCACTATGACTCAAAGCTAAGTATGACTATATAATTATATATTATCCCACCATATTAAATAATGAAGGTGTCCACGAGGAGTCCACTTATATTTAACACGTTTATCTTCTTGTTATGAACCTAATCACAAATATCACAACTGATCTTTTTTTTGAATGGCAAAAAACTTTATTAATCTCTAAGGATAGCAAAGATTAAAGGGGAAGAAGCGAAACGGCATCAAAACTAGGGGAAACACAACCCACTAGAAGATCATCGCCACTTCAGGCCCGGAGGAAAAAAAGTTGGCGAGATACCAATAGGATACAAGCAACAATCAAACAGAAGAGAATCTAGACAAACTGATAGCAGATTACAGCGATTGAACCATGCTCTTGAGCCTGAAGATGAAATCCTCCATTGTGAAACTATTGCCACCAATCTTCGATTTTACCCAAAGTGCAACTCTGATTATGATAATATCCGAAATTTCATCCCATTGAGGAGTATAAAATATATAAACCACAAAGATGACAGAGGAAGCACATCCAGATCAGATTCTTGTCATGCATTTTCCATTCTTCACATTGATGATGCCAATGGATCTTACCTTGTACTTCTGTTATCATTATGTAAATGACACATCTCACTCTGTGGTTGAGTGTGTGAGAAATTATTCCAAAATATTCCAAAATATCAGAGCAAGAAGGGCCATTCCATTTCACATTTTAAGAATTCACAATTCACACCCCATGATGATAGACCCAACAGAAAGGCCACACATGATGGTAACTCGAAAGGAGGATACATGTGACAGAGGTTGCACATAAGGCGAATGTTTTGGAAATAGAATCTCACATTGCTTGGGTAAGGAATGAGTGATCAATTAATATAATATACTGTTGGGACCTCTCCACCCAATTAATAACTTAAGCTTCTGGGTTGAATACAAAGTTTCCACGTGATATCAGAGCGAGGTCCATTCCTGCTTTAGACCCATAAGCAAGTGCAGAAATCTCACCAAGCCAACCCAAGCCAAGCTGGTAGTAAGCAAGATTGAAACACAAAAGAACTCAGTGAAAAGTTCAACTATTGTCTACATGGAGAGGTTCAACCATATTTAGCTGCATAGACATCTATTGAGAGTTCAAGCGTAGATGTCCGAAATTTGAGCAAAAGTACTTTGGAGAACATTTCTGGAGATGAGAATGGTTGATGATCTGAGATGAAGTGATCTAGAAGGGATGAAAAGCAAACTTATCAGTAGAGAGGTAAAATCTGAGGGCGGTGGTAGCGCATGATCTGCCAGCTTGCGATGCCAATGCCTACTTATCCGGCCACCGAGTTTTGGGCCTGATCCCCTTGGCGATAATATGCTAACGTCGCGACTCAGTAGGACTGCGTGGGTCTCGTTTGCCTCTGCCCTGGGCCGATGTCCCTCCTGGCCTCACGCCCCTGGCACGAACAGGGTAGTAACGAAGGCGTGGCTCATTTAGAGTCCAACATCAAAACGGGAGGTCCGAGACTTGTCCACGACAGAAAAGTCCATGTGCGGTCTCCCTCTTCGTGCGTTATCAATCCACCCAAAATCAAGTAATTAGATGACATCCAACGAGGAGGGAGTGATTGTAAGTTGATAACGCACGAGCTATATATGCGAAAGATTTAAGAACTGTAAATTAAGTACTCTCTTCATCCCAAAATGTTTGTATGTTCCGCAAAACACAAACTTAAAAATAATACTATTTGTTCAAGAAAATTCAAACAAAAAAAAAATCAACAATTTGCTTGGTATTAATAATTTCAAAATCAAATCTTCGCTAAACTATGTCAGAAGTTATCCGCTGCTCACATAGACGTGGAGTCTCTTAGTGTCTATTTATTCTTCAAATTCCTCGATCGAATGAAAACAGAACAAGGCTTTTGGAGTTGTAACCTCAGTTGACCAAGGTCCGACGGGAAGAGAAGGGGTTCCTTCGATTCTCACGCCCAAACAATCCTAACCTGGCCAAGATATGTGATGCCTTCAGGCTTCATCCCAATAATCTATTTTCATCTTCAAGCTAGTGAAGGCAACCTGATGCAGAAAGACTGTTAGACCATCTTACAAAAACCACGGGCCCCACTGCAAACTTCACATGACAACAGGTTCAAATAGCAATGTAAAAGGCTTTTCGAAAATAAGTTCATCTATCAAGAATTCCAGATTGTACAGAATGAATATCCAAGTTAACTTAGATGCAATTTGGTTTGTATATGTATGGGTTCAAGAGTTTTTTTAAGTGGTGTCATGCAGTGGTTGGTCCAAAAATATATAAAAAAAATTCAAGAGTTTTTTTTTTTTTTTTGAGTGGGTTCATTTGACACCTCTTCTTGTAAATTGCATCACCCCTGTTTGTAATCGAGTATTGAACTATTAACTCACAATTTTACAAATTACAAAAAATTATTCGAATACAGTTGAAATCATATGTGTTTATAATATATTTTCTTGGTGGAAATTTTGTAAGGACCAAGTTCCGGAGTTCTTTGTTTTGGCAATTCCGTTTGACAAAACACACATTTACATCGAGTTGTAATTTTTTTTTTTAGAGTGTCTGTTTAGGTGTGGAAATGAATCATCTCTTTATGTAATGGTTGAGAGTGCGATAGTATGTATTTTAGTGGTGAGTTGAGTAGGTTATTTTACTAGTTCAGAAGTTGCTCAAGACTTGCTCGAGCAACATGTCCAGCAACTCTTATGCCAAGAATAACTTCAAAACTTGCTCGAGCAACCTATCGAGCAAGTTGGGCGCGGACAGCTATCTATAAATACCGATGTGCTAGGATTTTTTCATCATCTCTCATACTTACAACAGCCGCACTTTTTGGGAAGAGAAAGAAAAAGGTTTCTTCATCTTTTGAGTGATTATAACCTTGGAGTTTCAACACAATTGAACAATCGTACAACTACATGTTCATTTCCAAGAAGTTCTCTACAATCTAGAAGTGATTTCTAGGGAATACTTTTGGTGGGATTCCGAAAGTATCAAAGGAAGGCTTGTGCGATTCAAGGCGTTGGCGATCAAGATCACTGGGTGCGGTGTACGTGTGACTCGGCCGGTGATATTTAGAACGTTGTGAGGATTTACATCGTTTGGATAGGTATATTTGTAACTGCACAATGAGTATAGTGATTTTGATTCATTCCCGTGGTTTTTTACCCATTTAGGGTTTTCCACGTATATCTCTGTGTTGTGGGATTTGACTGCTTGCGTGAATTTCTGCTGGTAGTATTAACTAGTGATTCGCATTCATACTGTTAGGGTTTTTACAGATTATTAGGGAACCCTAATTTTTCAATTGGTATCAGAGCGAGCTGCTCCTTCCGTTAGGATTTATTTTCCTAGAGCAGATCCATCATGAGTATGAATATGAATCACGTGTCTAGAAATTTGCCTATACTTGATGTTGATAATTTTGATTACTGGAAATCAAGAATAAAGGCTATAATGAGATCTGCGGGTGAAGAAATTTGGGATTCATGTATTGTGGGGTACACTCGGCCCATGAAAACTGTAGAGGACAAAGAGGTTAAAAAACCCCAATCTGAGTTATCAGTCGCTGAAAAAGCATTACTTCAGGCTAACAACCGTGCACTTGATATTTTATTTTCTACTGTTAATATTAATGACCACAGGAAAATAGCTAACTGTGAAATAGCGAAAGAGGCATGGGACATTCTGGTTACTTGTCACGAGGGGACAGACGTGGTCAAGCAGTCTAAGCTGCAAAGTCTTACTACGGAGTTTGAGACCATCAGAATGCAAGAGGATGAGACATTCAATCAATTTTACTCCAAGCTCATCGCCATCGTCAATAACTGTGAGAATTTGGGTGAGCCAATTCCTTCCTTTCGTATTATTAAGAAAATTTTATGTTTCTTACCTCCTAGATTTAAAACTCAAGTAACTATGCTGAAAGGTAAGAGAAAATTAAAAGAAAAATCTGTTCAAGAAATAGTTGGGATTCTCCAAACTTATGAGGCTGATCTATTGCAATTTGAACCTGTTCAGCCTAAAGTAAAACATTTTTAGACTTCAATTGCTTTTAAAAGTACTCAGAAAAATAAGAAAGGTTCAGACAGTGATAGTGATGTCGATTTTGAGGAGATGAAAGCTTTTTTCAAACAATTTAAAAATAGTATGAAAAAGAAAAATGATAAAGGAAAAGGAGAATTTTCTAAAAAAATTAAAAATGAGGGAAAAGGACCACCTGAGGGACCACAGTGTTTTGAGTGTCATGGTTTTGGTCATTATGCCCAAGATTGTGCCAATAAAAAGAAAATGAAGGTTTTTGTTGCTCAAACGTGGGATGATAGCGACTCTGATGAATCAAATGAAGAATTGGGGGGCGACGAAAATGATAATAGCAACTTTTTGGCTTTTGGAGTATCCCTAAATCCTCCGGGTCTTTCGGGATCGAGTGGTTTGGAGACTGATAATAGCGAGCCAGAAAGCTGTGATGATTTAGATGAGATCAGAGAGGAGTATAACAAACTCCGTGCTTTTGTTAAAAAAATGATGAGTGTGAATGATAAACTTTCTGATAAGGTCAAGAATTTAGAGAATATTCTGAATGAACACACTCAAGAGAGTGATGAGAGAAATAAAGAAATTGAACAAGACCTTGACTAATGCGAAGTCTAAGGAAAAATTAGAGGATGATACAAAGAGAGGGACCCAAGTGTTGGATCATATACTTTCCATCCAACGGCATCCTAGCGATCGTTCAGGACTTGGTTATCATGCGACATCTTCAACTCTGCAAATTGGGAAAGAATGGACTAATCATAAAGATAAGAAGAAGAATGCTAATGGCATAAAAAACAAGCTCAAATCTCCCACACCAAAGAAGCAAACGACAACAGTGGCACACGGATATCCCAAACGCATGGAGGTAAAAACTAAAGTTATTAATAATGCTAAGTCTCAAGTTTTTAATCCTGTTGTTAAATTTGTTCCTACTTGTCACTATTGCGGTATGGTTGGCCATATTAGACCGAACTGTAGAAAGTTTCATGAATCATACACTTCACATGGTGCATATGTAGCTCATTCTTATGGTAATAATAATTTTGTACCCACTTGTCAGCAGTGTGGAATTAGAGACCATATTCGTCCTTACTGTTTTTCTCTTCATGGTTATCATAAGACTCCTCCCCGTTACCACAACATGAATAATCATAGGGAGTATTTTCAAAGGCCTAGACGAAGAACCCATTCGCATGCTAATTATACTACAAGAAATCCAACACCCATAACTACTAAAAAGACTAGTGTTCAAAAGGGAAAACCTAGCAGATTTTTTAGGCTAGTTCGTGGTTCCATAAACTAGGTTTTATTCAGCATGCATATCTTAATACCTAGATTGATGGAGTTTTATAGTTTGTTTCATAGTCGTCTAATTTTTGTTATTTTATCAAAAAAAAAATTCCAAATTTTGTTGTCTATTTATTAGTTGTTATGTGGATTGAGCATGATAGTTTTTGCTGCGTAGTTGAATATCATCGGATTTTATGAACATGTTCATCCGTATTTTTTTATTGCACTTATTTTTGTATTCTCCCTGCAAGAACATTTGAATGTTAATAAATCATGAGTATCCGGCATTCTGTACACTTGTTCATGGCTATTATGGATGGTTGACAGTTAGGGATCTTGTTCTCATAAACTTGGTCCGTATCTTGAGATTTCTTTTTGAGATTGACCCGTGGTTAGAATTCCAAATGTGATGTTGAAATCCATCCACCACCATTTCTTTTTTGTCTCCATCTCCCCCTCCGAAATTGAGAGAATGGATGACTTGAGGAAAGGGATACCTTTAGGACAAAAGTCCTAGTAGTGTGAAAGCCGCCGATGATAGTGCGAAATACAATAACAAAAATATTTCCATCGGTGAGGTTATATAAAAATTGAGAGTTTATGGAAAATGTGGTTTTAGTATTGGACCACTTGCTTAGTAACCGTTTGCATTCGGCTCTATCCAGTCCGGACGGTCGCGTCAAACAGCTAGTGGGGTAAAAGAGAATACTTTGTAAAAAGAATAAAAATTAGAGGTTGAGGGGGAGCTCCGCAAGTACTTATCAACAAAAAAATCGTTGAGGACCTACCTTGGTTTGATTTCTTGAGGGGGAGTCATCTTGATACTCCTATTGTTCATGAGAATATGGGTCCTAAATTGAGCTAACCTGATATCTAGGCCATGGATGCACACACACACTTTCCTCACATGTCGTTGATCATGGTGTGTTGTATTTCTTCTGTCTTGCATGGTGTTCTATCATCAAGTTGTGTCATAAAGTTTGGATGTCTTGTTCATCTCATCTCATGATATAATACTTGCGCTAAAACATTCTCATGCTCATATCTTCGCAAATTTTATAATCTTTTAGCATTGAGTTTAATTATGTTTTATTGAGCTTTGCGTGTTTTTAGTACTTTGTCTGCTATTGAGTTTAGGCATCATGTTATTTGTGCTAGTGTTCGTTTCTCTCTTAAATATTTCTCTTGGCTGCTTCTCTTGGTCTTTAATTGTTCAATATTCTCCTTTGTTCACATTTATTGTTTTATTGTTTATCTTATTCGCCATTTGTCATTCCATGTCAAAACGTGGGAGAATGATGAAAGGGGGAGTAGGTTGCCTACTATTCTAATATGTTTGGATGTTGAGTTTTGTTTGCAGGAACTCTACAACTCGTTCATATAGGATAGATTGTCTTTGTAGTGTGTTTTGTCATGGAAGTGCCAAAGGGGGAGATTGTAAGGACCAAGTTCCGGAGTTCTTTGTTTTGGCAATTCCGTTTGACAAAACACACATTTACATCGAGTTGTAATTTTATTTTTTAGAGTGTCTATTTAGGTGTGGAAATGAATCATCTCTTTATGTAATGGTTGAGAGTGCGATAGTATGTATTTTAGTGGTGAGTTGAGTAGGTTATTTTACTTGTTCAGAAGTTGCTCAAGACTTGCTCGAGCAACATGTCCAGCAACTCTTCTGCCAAGAATAATTTCAGGACTTGCTCGAGCAACCTGTTGAGCAAGTTGGGCGCGGACAGCTATCAATAAATACCGATGTGCTAGGGTTTTTTTTATCATCTCTCATACTTACAACAACCGCACTTTTTTGGAAGAGAGAGAAAAAGGTTTCTTCATCTTTTGAGTGATTATAACCTTGGAGTTTCAACACAATCGAACAATCGTACAAACTACATGTTCATCTCCAAGAAATTCTCTACAATCTAGAAGTGATTTCTAGGGAATACTTTTGGTGGGATTCCGAAAGTATCAAAGGAAGGCTTGTGCGATTCAAGTCGTTGGCGATCAAGATCACTAGGTGCGGTGTACGTGTGACTTGGCAGGTGATACTTAGAACGTTGTGAGGAATTACATCATTTGGATAGGTATATCTGTAACTGCACAATAAGTATAGTGATTTTGATTCATTCCCGTGGTTTTTTACCCATTTAGGGTTTTCCATGTATATCTCTATATTGTAGGATTTGACTGCTTGCGTGAATTTCTGCTGGTAGTATTAACTAGTGATTCGCATTCATACTGTTAGGGTTTTACGAATTATTAGGGAACCCTAATTTTTCAAATTTAAATGTCAAATATTATGTAAGACCATTTAATAAAGATTAGTGGTATTTGATCATGCCAATAAAAAATCTTGGGGCCTCCATCGACTCCCTACCCTCTCACCTAAATGAAAAACAATCATGATGACCATGCATGAGGGGTTAGCTAGTGCATATTTTCTATATTACATAGGTGATAACATTCCCTCTTTCGTCTTTTATATAATGCAAATATTTTGAACCGGCTTTTGCACACTTTTGATTAAGCCCTACAACCCTTTATAAGTAGTCTCAAGAATTTCCGGCAAAAAGAGTTAAACTTTAATTAAACCTTAGAAAGGAGCAAACTTATAAATCCAGTCCAAGCCTTACATCCGCTAATTATTCTTCAGTTGGGAAAACACTAGCATTGTTATTAATAGACTACGAAACATTCAAACAGCTTCTCGTGCTTCAGAACATGTCATTAAAGGTACATGCTTTAACACAAATTTGGAACCAAAAACACGGATAAAATACACATCATTCCCTCACAGAAGAACTACTTCATGGCTCTCAATGTCAAGGGCACAATGGGATATCCTTATTATTCATACATACTAAGATAACACGGTGCATGGATATCATAAATATCACCTATAACGTTAATTCCCTCCTCAATAACGGCCGCCGCCATGACCGCCTCTGCCTCCTTCGTAACCGCCACCTCCTCGTCCTCCTTCGTAACCACCGCCATGTCCACCTTCATAGCCTCCTCCATGTCTGCCTTCATAGCCCCCTCCACGGCCTCCTTCGTAGCCTCCTCCCCGGCCGCCTTCGTATCCACCGCCACGGCCGCCTTCGTTCCTGGTGTCATGCACGCCGATCCTCTGTTCAATGATAACAAGGCAAGTGAGGCGGCTTGCATTGATTGGTCAGGGCGTTAAATGGCCTAGACCTCAATTACCTTTCTTAATAAAAAAAAAGGGCAACAATGACAACCTTAATTACCTTCGTAACCGCCGCCATGTCCACCTCCATATCCTCCGCCATGTCCGCCTTCATGGCCTCCTCCACGGCCTCCTTCGTAACCGCCGCCACGTCCGCCTTCGTAGCCTCCTCCCCGGCCGCCTTTGTATCCACCGCCACGGCCGCCTTCGTACCTGGTGTCATCTACGCCAATCTTTTGTTCAGCTGCAAAAGCAAAAGGTCGGGTTCACTCAGTTGAAACTCATTGATTGGTCAGGGCAATAAATGGCCTATACCTCAATTACCTTAATAAAAAAGGGCAACAATGACAACCTCAATTACCTTTCCCTCTTTCCTTGTATAAAATTGTTTAGTCTTCAATTACCCAACTTTTAGCCATGCTATGTAGTCATGTAGACGGAGCCACGTAGATGAGGCAGGTTCATGGTTGGAGTCTTGGATTGTGATATCGCCTTCGATTTGTTCTTTATTTACCGTGAGGTGCACAAACAAAGGGCATAATTGGAATTTTCCCAAGGACGAAAGACCAAACTTTCGTTCACCCAAGCATATGGGCAGGGTTTGATTCCCGTAAGCACCCATCTCCCTCCCCAAGACCCTTAGGATAGAGTAGATTAGGATTAACGAATGGCAAAAAAAAAAAAACTAGCCCTTTATATATAGTAAGGATAAGGAAATGCAAAGAGATTTTAACTTTGTGCGGGAATAAAATAGGGAGGAGAGTTGGTATAGGGTCCACTATAGCAATTTCTTATAGTGTAAGGTCCACCCAAATATTCTCTAAGACATAAGATCCACTAGAATAACAAAAAGACCCGACTACCCCCACACAAAGACTAAAAACACACCTACACTAACGACAAGGGGAAATCCACGCAGAACTCGGCAGTCGACGGCGACTTTAGATAACTCACTCGGTTTGCTTCCTTCTTCGTCGCCGGTCTCCATCTCCGGTGGCCGTCGCATCTCACGCTCCGTTTCCCTCACCACTTATCAACCGACCTTTCGTCCTTCCCTATTCCCAGTTGATTTGAATAGAAATCGACGACAAGTCGTCGATCCCGCTCGGTTTGCTTCATCGTCGCCGTCGCCGTCGCCGTCGCATCTCACGCTCAGTTGATTTGCTGAGAGATTTCCCGGCGAGTTTGTTGAGATCGGATTTGCTAAGGTGGAAGGAGGCGGCGGCGGCGTGGGAGTGGTTTTGGTCAGGCGGGGAGTTGTTCTGCGAGGGGATGTAAGGAACGACGGCGGTTTGGAGAGGGAAGGTCTTCAGCTTGATTTTGCAGAAGCACGGGGAGGAGGAAGGGTGTACGACGGAGCGAGCCGCCTTCGATGCAACCGGTATCTTCAGGGCCAGGTTTGATACGGTTATGCGTACAAATGGACATGGATCCATTGCCGTTCCGGCCGAGTGAACTCGTTGAGTCAAACTCAAACTGGCCGGAGAACTGAAAAGTGGTTTTTTTGTTTTATTCAATTTTCAGAAAAATTTCTAGTAAAATTTTATGTTAAAAGAAGAGGGTTTGTGTTGCTACCTTGTAGTGCCTGGATGGTTGAGGACTTGATCCCAAGTAAGTTTTTTAAACAAAAATATGCCTAGATAACCACATCTTATGAGTACAGATAACCACCTCTTGCGAATCAAGATAACCACATCTTGTGTGTCCAGATAACCACCTCTTGCGATTCCATATATGGTTATCTGCGCCGACAACTTTTCCATTCCGGCGCCGGCAAAAATTTTCGGCGAAGTCCAATTTCCCGGCGACTTTTCCGGCAGACTTTCCGGCGCCGTCGACTTTTAAGGGTAAAACTAGAAGCTTGATATATTTTGATAGTTGTTTTTAGAAATAGGACCAACATTTTGGGACATCCCAAAATAGAAAGAAGGACCAGCAATTTGGGACGGAGGGAGTATTAAATTTAATGTAAGAGTACATTTGTCTAGTAAAAAAATAGAATGGACCTAAGAGAATAAAAAAAAATGGTTTGGTGGATTAGAGATGTTATGAAAACATTAGGTGGACTAGAGATGTTATAAAAAGCTATAATGGACCCTATAACAATTCTTTAAATAAAATATTCTGTTATCACTTATCCGGATTCGTCCATAAACGTGTAACATATGGAAATTGATAGGCCAGTATAACTTTTCCGCCATTGTTTTAAAGAATTAAACCTTCTTTCTATTATCTTCATCATTGTTGGTGGGGTTTTAGTAATCCATTCGCATTCTTTTTACTCCTATTTTATAAAATATCGTATTTTACCAAGTGCGTGTTGAGTAATTTTGGGCTTTTGTATTATCTATGGTACTTTGACGATTTTTTTTTTTAATTCTAAGCCGTTTATGGCCGATCATGAACGGCTGTGATCGGCCCAACAACTATGTTGTCCTCGAAGGGACAACACCCTCCCCCAATTCTTGTAATACATTCGCATTCTTTTTATTTTAAGTAGAAAAGTGTTATTGACATTCCCCTTTTCTCTATTGACACTTTTTTTTTTTTTTTGGTTTTTAATGGGAAAACTTACTCTTACATTTTATATGTAAAGACAAAAAATGAGTGCCAATATAAAAAAGTGGAGTGCCAATATCAATTCTCTTTAAGTAGCCCTGGGGCTCGATCTAGGATTCGGCCCTGGGGCTCGTGACGAAGGGCGAGAACTCCAAGAGAGGAACTGGTGAGGAGATAAGGAAGAACTGATGCCGTAATAACGTTCTCTCTTTTTTTTTATATATATTAATTGATTTTAAAAAAAAAATACGACTCCATTTCTTGATGGTGGCATCATTTATAAAATAAATGCATTGTGTAATTTGGGGAGTGTGAATTGTACAAATTGGGTGTGGATTCTAATTCAAAATTCACACCCTAAAATTTTCAGAACTCATACCCTAAAAAAAAATTAGAATTCCCACTATAAAAATTTAGAATTCACACGCTAAGAATTTGGGGGTGTGAATTGTCGGGACGTGAATTTTGGGGTGTAAATTATACATTTAAGGGCAAAAGAGTAAAAGTATCTTTAGAAAGGGTTTGAATGGGATATCATGACAAAAGAGGGTTTGGATGGAACCCCCTAAAAAAAACAGGGGCGGGCGGGCGGCCTGTAATTTCCCGACAGATATTTACCGTCCAATACAGAAAAATGAGGTGTAATTCCCATTAAGGAGAGTCGCTCTTTTTAATTACCTGTAGGTCTAGGTGGGTAGGTCATTTTACGGTTTTGTCCTTGATTTGTACGCTAGTTAAATACGTGCACCGTTCTCTCTCTTATCTTTAACTTAGAACAACAGCACCGCACACACCCTTCTCCGACGTCGCCAACCTCCGGCAACCACCACCCTACCTGGCTGCCCACCAGTTTCCAGCGAAAAAAGATACAGAGAAAACTGAGCAAAACATGTCCCAATTTGAGACGGTACAAAGAAAACCGAGAAAAATAGATCGTAATCAACAGATCGTCAACCAAGAAATGCGAGAATGATCGACTTCACACCCCGTATACTAACACTCTTCGTAACCTAACGTGAAATTTCAGAAGATAAAAAAAAATCGCAAAAATCACACCCTGCGAATTTTTGCAAAATACACTTTTAATGATTCCTTCAACATAAGTTTGAAAATTCGCAGTGATTTAATTTTCAATTTGTATATCTATATCTTGTTCGAAGAAATTCGCAATGACAATCTGCGAAATTTGGAGAAATTTGCACCTAAAAATTCGCACCAAAAAATTCGCAGAGAATAGAAAAATAGCCGGTGATCAATTTGAAGTTGAAACCGACCGATGCCCCTGCGGATTTGAACACTGCGAATTTGTATTTATGATTTTGCGAATTTGTATTCGTGGTACATGCTTCTTCTTCTTCTTCTTCGTCTTCGACAGTAGCGGCTAAACTTGGAACCACCCAACCTCAGGTGCCCTTTGAAACTGAATCAGGAAATCACTTGAGAAAAACAGACTGATAGGTATTACTCGGTTTTCTCTGTATTTTGCAATTCGGGAGGGAGAAGAAACGCACTTTGTAGAGAGAGAGAGAGAGTGGGGCGACAATTAGACGAATAAATGCTTTGAAGAAACACAGTTTTCAGTGATGGGTCTTTTTTTCCATTGATAGTTGTATTGATAGGTCTTCATTATTAATTGATGGAGTGCAGATTCAGGTGAATGCTTTTATGAATCCCAACGAAGGCAATTAGACGAATGGGAGAGTGACACGTGTCCAGGCATGACAATACAACTAGCGGTTTTGGTGAAGTCTGTGGGGCTGGGTTTTGATGTTACGAGTGGTGGTGAGTGGCTGGGGTAATTTTGGCAAAAACTCCCGTACTTACCTTGGGGGAAAGTTTTATAACTGGGTTGGACCTGGAGGGAAGTGATTCCAATTTTTTGTACCGGCTTGTTAATCCCTCCATGGAACAAAATTTTCTATATCGGGTCCAATCAATCATTTGGGCCATTTGTGTTTTACCAGATTCAACACCGATCCACCAGAGAACCAATTATTGGTCTCCAAGCATTAGGCTTCCTTTGGGCTGGACCATGGTTTTGGAATTCTGAGTTTTTGAGTGGAAATCGAAAAATACATTATGCTAGAATACGTTCTTGAAAGTGAGATAAACTTCGAGTTGATTTTAGATTCTAAATTAATATTTTTAGACTTTTCATAAATTGTACATTATTTAAAATATAGGTCGAAACATTCAACGTCAGCTCCTTGTTATTTAAAACAAATTAAAACCAAACACACTTTAATACAAACTTTGCCCTCAGGAATGAAATAGTACATGACTACAGATCCCAAAGGCCTTATTGGACATCCTCCATTATTGATACATATTTTAACACGGCGCACAAGACATCATAGATTCGCACATGTACGACGTTAATTCCTTCCTTAATTACCACCACCGCCATGTCCACCTCGGCCTCCTCCATGTCCTCCACCACCATGTCCGCCACCGCCACCGCCATAGTTACCGCCACCGCCTCCTCTGCCACCACCATAGTTACCGCCTCCGCCACCGTATTTTGCATCATCTACACCACCACCGCCATGTCCACCTCGGCCTCCTTCATGTCCTCCGCCACCATGTCCGCCTCCGCCTCCTCTGCCACCGCCACCGCCATAGTTACCACCACCGCCTCCTCTGCCACCACCATAGTTACCACCTCCGCCACCGTATTTTGCGTCATCTACACCACCACCGCCATGTCCACCTCGGCCTCCTCCATGTCCTCCGCCACCATGTCCTCCGCCACCATGTCCGCCACCGCCACCATGTCCGCCTCCGCCACCGTATTTTGCGTCATCTACACCATTATTCTGTTCCGCTGCACCAATGATGTACATTATACATATGCAAGCATGTTACGTACTTTTGACAATCAATGACAAATAAAGGCAAAAAAGAACTGCCGATAAAATAAAAATGAGAAAAGTTGCTTTTCTTTCACTGGTTGTTGTTGTTTGCAGGTTATGTAAAGATGACATAAACAAGCCTGAAATTTGAATATTTTGAAAATTACTTGAAACAAGTTTGGCAATAATTGCAAGTTTTCGTAATTTTTTTTTTTTTTTTTTACTTATCTTGACTTCTTAAGTGGCACAAGTATTTTCGGACACCCAAAATAAAATAAAAAAATTTAAGATCCAGGAAAAGTTTTCCCGAAAATGTTCAGGAAAGAGAAACGAATGGTTCAGATGCAAAGTGATGTAAATTTCAACTATAAATTTCTCTTCTCAGAATATTTTCGTGGAAACTTTTCATGCACCCTCCTAACCCTCAAATAGAATACGGGACAAAACTATGGCCAGTTTAGTATTTTGACTTCTCAAATTCAAGTAATAAAATCAAGGAAAATTCCAAAATCCACCCAATAAGTTGTCTTTAAGGTTTAAAAAGTGGGAAAAATGCTTGTGAAGGTGTTTTAAAATATACAAAAAGTACAATGAAATATGTGCTTTTTGTCATTTTCTTTTGCTTATTGTTAGCCAAGGTTAGATCTACTCACCAGAAGTGGAAGTCTCCGCCAAAACCTTGGCCGTCACGTCCGAAGTAATGAGAAGAACAATGGCCAGAAAAAGGCCTAGGAAAACGATTGCTTTGGAACCCATTTTAGTTGATTGAATGGAATTGGCCGGATTGAATGAAATTGAAGTTCAGTGTTGATGTCAATTTATAGCCAAGGGAGGTATCACCAGGCTGAGAGTGCACATTAAAAAATGTTTGGTATTGAGGCACGTGGCAGGCTGTGTGGTTGGCTGTGGAGCAGACGATGGTCTAGCTTTACTGCAATAAAAATTCTGGATTTTAATTCGAAAATTTTTGGCAATATTTGTTACTAGTTTTTTGTCACAATAAAGTTATGTTGATGAAATACCTTTGATCCCCTTTTGTAACAACAAGCTCGTAGTAATAAATTTGTTATGACAAAATCTGAAACTCGTTACAAGAAAAAAAAAAAACAAAAAAAAACTATGGTGATAAAAAGAAAGTTTCAATAGTAGTTACAAACTATTTTGTCACTGTGTGTAATTCTTTTGTTGACATTTGGCTGAGATTTGTCACGATAAAGTACTATTTCTATGACGTATAAAATATTATGGTGAAACTATTTTGTCCCAAAAACTCAAGTTTCGTCTATAGAAAGCTGTTACGACGAAATAAATTTGTTACAATTGGTAATCTAATTTCATCATTATAAACTTGTGCTGATAAAAAACCTCATTCAGAAGCTATTAGGAAAAATATTTTGTCGCTATTATAAGTTCACAACTGATTCAGAAGCTAGTTGCATAAATATTACATAAATAGCAATACTTATCTTTCATTCACGAGACACAAATTAACTATTAATGTCAAACAAGTATTTCCTAAGAAAAGATTTGCACAAAAGAGATCCAACGCAAAACAAGTTATGAAATAGTAACTTAATCATAAGCAATACGATTAAAGTTCCACATAATCTAGCTACTGCATCCCAATTAATTTTTTTTTAAAAGAAATGTCTTACAAATAGTAGAAGTATTGCAAAGAATTTAATTATTTCCTCCGAAACTCTTGCCTGGGCGGGTGCATAAATTATTTCTAAATTATTTAAGATGTAATTATTTCAGAGAAAACTATTATTGTGATCCTTATAATCAATGTTTTGAAACCCGGATCAGAGGACGAACCGGAGAAGGGACCGGGCGGATGGGTCACCGGTTCAACCGCGGTCGAACCGCTATCGAACCGCGACGTCATAATTAAATTAAAAAATATTACTATAATAAAATAATTAAAAATATATAAAAAAAGTCTTATATATATATATATATATATATATGTGAGAAAATATTTGAAAGAGGAGGAAAGTAACTAAGAGCATCTTTATCAGGAGCATCAAAATTTACACCAAATTTAACTTCAAAAACATCTTTTATAAATTAGTAAGTCACTTTATTAAAAATCACAAAATTAGACTCTCTATTTTAACTTTACTATATTAAACTATTCTTCTCAAATCTATAAAATAAAAAAAATAAAAAAAAGGTAGCAGTTAAAACACATTGGCCTTGTTTGGTTTGGTTTTCAAAAATCGGTTTTCTCAATTATTATTCAATTATTACCCCTATTTTTCAATATTATTTTTATTTTTCTTTATATCTCTCTCCAATCATTAATATCTATTTTTTAATTATTATACCTATTTCTCCCTCTAATCATTACAAAACTCAAAACCAAACCAAACACAACCATGGAATCCATAAATTTCGGTGCAATAGTTGTCCCCCCAGCCATTAAAACATTTTCCACCCATACACACTGACCCACGTGCCCATGAACCCCACCCACCCTATCGCTCTCGTCCCTTCCCTCTGTCTCATCTGACGCATCCGGGAAAGGAAACCGAAGAAAACAATAAAAAATAAAGCCAGATTTTAGAATCCGCCCAATAGGCATTAGGCTGTAGGCGGATGTTATTTTATCCATTCGTGCAAAGAATTGATAAAATCTTAGATTTTTGCATTGATAAAATATTAGATTTTTTAATGCAAAAATTTAAGATTTTATCAACTCTCCTCACGAATGGATAAAATCAAATGCTTGATTTATCAGATTTTGATAAAATACATTCGGAAACTCACCGTCACTTTCCCATTAATCCCAAGCCGGTGCGCCTCAGTTTTTGAAGTGGGCTGTAATTGTCCCATCACTTCTCGTTAAAAAACCCATCTAATCCTCTATATACAATTTGGAGCAGATTTGAGTCACGAACTTTTTTCAAAAATGATATAGGTACACTTAACTTGCATCCCATATGTACACCAATGTGAGGTGGCAGATAATGAGAAGCCTAATGTGTGGCCCACATGAAATGATGGGCTTCTCCTTGTCTGCCGCATCACCTTGGTGTGCATGTAGGGTGTAAGTTAGGTGTACCCATAAAACTTTTTTGAGAAAATGGCTGGTCGCCCCCATTTTTTGTGGGGGCTTTCCTCCAAACCCCTTTTTGTCTTTCCCTCCGAAATAAACCCTACGCACGAGCGTGGAAAGATTTCTCATTTGACACCTCTGGGTGGTGTGTATTTGAGGTGCAAATGTGGTGTATCCATAACATTGTTGTGTCAAAAAGCAATCACGAAAATGACAGTGTGACATGTTTTACTAGTACTCCTACCTACTAACCTACTACCTACGTACTTTATGTACCATTTGGCTAGTAATCTAGTATGCACCATTTGACTAGTAGAGAGGGACAGAATAAAAATAAAAAAAAGGCATTGTCAAATCATGAGAGGAGAGAGAAAAAGTACTGCCCATGTACAGAAAAACAAATGATGCACGCCTGTTGTACATTGTTAATTCAAAAATGATAAGTGTACAACAATCCAGCTCCAACATGTCTTCAATACACTCACATGGTGTGTGGAGTCCACACACACTTCACACTCAAGTGTGTGTGGGCTCCACACACCATGTGAGTGTGTTGGAGACTTTTGTTGTACATGTATCATTGTTGTTGTTAATTTTACAGAAATAGTATGCTACACGCCTAATGTACGTTGTTTTACAGAAAAACAAAGTAAAAAGGGCGCGCGTGGGGAATGGGGTTAGGCGGGTGAGGAAAGGGGTTAAGCGGGATAAATTTGACGCGTGGTAGGTTTGGATAGGAGAGATGCCACAAAAGAGGGGCGGCCTGTCAGAACCCCAACTTTTTTTTGAGATGTCTGCCCTTCTCACTTTGATCTGGGAATTACAGAAGAAATTCCTCTCGATTTCGGACCAAAAAAATTGATAATGTTCATTATTTAATTTTCATTTAAATTATCAATTAGGTTGATTGAATTTTGATAAATATGACCTCAAAAAATAACCATAAATCAAAGCTTTTGTTAAAGAGAACTTTAAGGTCCGAATCTTTCTAATGTATTGCTCTTCTTTATTTATTTACCTTTACATGAGTTGTTTTTTTCGTCATAATTTTGTAATTAATTATTTGTCTTGATAAAAAATTTATAAAATATAAAATTTGGACCAAAGTTGAAAATTTATCGACGACAACAATGAATATGAAAAAGACAGCTATTTCAAATTCTTTTCGTCTGTGATGAAATAAATTTCAACACTGAATATAAAATTTGTTCTTTGTTTCAACGGTGAAGAGTTGTCTGGGAAAGCTTTTTTTTTTTTTTTTTTAACTGATTGTCTGGGAAAGCTTACACGCATTAGGTGATTCACGAGAGATTTCTCTCTTGTGGTATGGGCCCAAGTGGTTGCTAAGTTTTAAATTCGGGATGTCTTAGTTTACAACTATTCTATTTCCATTTAAGCTACCACTTGGGGATATAGCATGATTTATTACGATATGAGTTTCATGTCTTCATCACTTCTTTTTTTTAAGGCCAACAGTAAAAAATGTAAAATATTAAAAAAAATTCAATTTTTTTTTATATCAAATTAAAGATCTCTATTGCAATAGTAGTTTAATTTGGTGCAAAAAAAAATTTAAAAATTATGCACGGAAGTACTTTATTTTTTTATCAGAAAGATATTGCAAAATAATTCAACAAGCCAACAAGCAAAAAATGTAACATACTAAAGTATGTAATTTTCCAAAATTTTTTGTATTGAATTAAGGATCTCTATTAGTAGTTTAATTTGGTGTAAAAAAATTAAAAATTTATACGTGGAAGTACTGTAAAATACAAGGTGAAAGATTTTACAAAGCAACTCAACAAGAATAAAAATGTAAAAAACAAAAGTATGTAATTTTTGAAAAAAAATTTGTTTCGGATTAAAAATCTCTATTAGTAGTTCAATTTGGTGCAAAACAAATTTAAAAATTATGTGCGAAAATACTTTATTTTTTTATCCGAAGGATATTTTAAAGCAACTCAACAATCTAACAAACCAAAAATGTAAAATACTAAAGTATGTAATTTTTTAAAAAAAATTTACGAAATAAAGACGTCCATTAATAGTTTAATTTTGTGCAAAAAAATTAAAAATTTATGAGTAAAAATACGTTACTTTTTTATCCGAAAAAATTTACAAAGGGTAAAGATGTACGATCCAATCAGGGCCTAGCAGGTTCTACCAGGTAAAATGGAGAAGAGAGCTACCATTGCCATTTTGTCCAAGGCTATCTATCGTAACACCAGTACAAAAGGCTGCCTTTCCATTGACTGACGTTGAAAGGACAAACAAACGCGCGTACTCTACACTGTAAACCACCCAATGGGCGGACTGTATAATTTCCCAAAAATAAAATGTGCATGAACAGTGCCGCACCAAATTTGGTGCGGTACTGTAGCAAAAATAATTTGGTGAGGGAAAGTAGAGAGGCTGATTTTGGTGGATTTTTGGGGGTTCGGCTCTCCACTTTAACCCAAAAGTTTGGGTTAAAGTGGAGAAGCTGATGAGGATCCTTATCAAGCCCCCTATTTTAACTTTTGAATTAAAATAGGGAGCCAAACCCCCAAAAACACCTAATATCAGCCTCTCTATTTTCACTCCTCAAATCATTTTTGCCGCAGTACCGCACCAAATTTGGTGCGGTACTGTTCACGCACCAATTAGTTTTTTATTGTTTCCGGTGTTGGTTGCTGTCAGAAACGGAAGAGAGGGGAAGAAATGTTAGTGGTTGATGGGGTGGGTGGGGGTGATGCCACGTGGCGACGCATGTGTGGGGGAAGAAATGTTAGCGGTTGATTGGCGGGGGGGGGGGGTGATGACACTTTTTTGTACCGAAATGTTGTGTGGGGGTGATTGGCTGAGTGAGTTTTATTTTTTTTTATTTTTATAGATTTGAGGGGAATAGTTTAATATAGTAAAATTAAAATAGAGAGTCTGATTTTGTGAGTTTTTTAAAAAGTGACTTGTTAAATTATAAAAGGTATTTTTGAGGTTAAATTTGGTGTTTTTTTTTTGTGAGTTTGATAAGATGCCCTAAGTACTCTTCAAATGACCAGCTTCTTTACTTCTGAGGAATCCCACATCGGTGGGAAGGAAGAAATTGAGGCAAACAAACAGCTATAAAGATTAGTCCAAAGTTTAACCCGGGCGGTTCGGCTGACCCGCAGATGGTTCTACTGATTGGCCGGTTCGACCGCCAAAATTGAACGGGTTTTATTATTTAGACCGGTTCTTTAATAACAGTTTATGTACTTATCCGGACCGGAGCAAGAGCCGGTTGACCGGCCATCCGGTTGAACCTGCCGGTCCGGTCCGGTTTTTAAAACAATGCTGATAATCATTTTAAACGTGAATAGCACTGTCGTTCTGTCCTGGAGGTAGATTAACATGTATCGTGTGACATATAGCATAGAAATTACACCATGGCTGCATTCCCCTCATAAATTTCGTGTCAGTTGTTATTAATATACGGGAAAGTGTACGGATGGGAATTTCGACACGACACGCAAATCCGACATAATATATATGAGCAGGTTAAGGTCGGTTATTTTTTGCACAAAACGCTAATATGACACGGCATGTATAAAAGCTACTGTGCTAAACATGTCATGATAGAGTTGAGAAACTTTTGACACGACACGAATAAGATGCAATGCATGGTGCCCATCCCTTGGGACGTGTCCATATGTCCGCAATGGAAAGAGAATCGATTTTACCTGAAATGTACTATTTTGTTGTCGGGGCTATTAAATATTGATAGATTTTCTGTGGGATCTACCGCTGCATGTCTGCATTATTGAGAACTGAGAAACTTGTACACGTGTAAACTTCCAAGACCATGGTCCCGCTCCCGTATATAGATAATATAAGGTGACTTATTTTTAAACTTCGTTTCCCGTAATCTTTGATAGTATAATTTCCGAAGTACCCAAAAAAAAGTAAATGCAAAGAGCTTTTTATAAAAAAAAATGCAAAGAGATTTTAACTTTTTGTAGGAATAAATTATTCTGTTATCGCTTATCCGGACTCGTCCATAAACGTGTAACATATGGAAATTGATAGGCCAGTATAACTTTTCTGCCATTGTTTTAAAGAAATAAACCTTCTTTCTATTATCTTCATCGTTGGTGGGGTTATAGTAATCCATTCGCATTCTTTTTACCAAGTGCGTGTTGAGTAATTTTATAAAATATTTTATTTTACCAAGTGCGTGTTGACATATTTTACCAAGTGCGTGTTGAGTAATTTTATAAAATATCTTATTCTACCAAGTGCGTGTTGAGATATTTTACCAAGTGCGTGTTGAGTAATTTTATAAAATATCATATTTTACCAAGTGTGTGTTAGGTAATTTTGGGCTTTTGTATTATCTATGGTACTTTGACGATATTTTTTTTTTTTTTAATTCTAAGCCATTCATGGCCGATCATGGACGGCTGTGATCGGCCCAACAATCATGCTGTCCTCCAAAGGACAACACCCTCCCCCAATTCTTGTAATACGTTCGCATTCTTTTTACCAAGTGCGTGTTGAGTAATTTTATAAATTTTTTACAATTGATAATCTAATTTCATCGTTATAAACTTGTATTGATAAAAAACCTCATTCGTCACGAAAAAAAGAAACGATAACAAAAGTTATTTTGCCCCAACATCATCATTAATTTTGTTACCAATAGGACAATTCTATTAACACGTACGTACCATTTGTGAACAAAAATAAAATAAAATAAAAAGTAGTTAGCCACAAGGCCCACAACATTACTATATAAGAAATTCATCACAATATATAAGTCGTGTTTTCTTATTGTGATAAAGGGATTTTGTCGCAATATGTAACAAAATCATCTTGTCACCATAACCCAATTATTATTATGAGAGAGACATGCTATTAGGATAAAATTTTGCGGAAGATATGTGCTATTGATAAAAATATTTTGTCACTATTACAAGTTCACAACTGATTCAGAAATTAACTATTCATGTCAAACAAGTATTTCCTAAGAAAATATTTGCACAAAAGAGATCCAACGAAAAACAAGTTATGAAATAGTAACTTAATCATAAGCACATAATCTAGTACATCCCAATTAATTTTATCAACGATTAAAGTTCCACATAATCTAGTGCATCCCAATTAATTTTTTTTAAAAGAAATGTCTTACAAATAGAAGTATTGCAAAGAATCTAATTATTTCCTCCGAAACTCTTGCCTGCGCGGATGCATAAATTATTTCTAAATTATTTAAGGTGTAATTATTTCAGAGAAAACTATTATTGTGATCCTTATAAACATTTTAAACGTGAATAGCACCGTCGGTCCGTTCCGTCCTAGAGGGTAGATTAACACGTATCGTGTGACATAGCATAGAAATTACTCCATGGCTGCATTCCCCTCATAAAATTCGTGTCAGTTGTTATTAATATACGGGGACGTGTACGGGTGGGAATTTCGACACGACACGCAACCCACATAAAATCGCAATACATTTCGGTAGTTAATATCCGAAATTTACTTATAAAACCGGGAGTTTATATCCGAACCTTTCCAATCCAGATCCAGAGAGCAGAAATTGGTGATCGTAGTTAATATCTGCAATATTGGCCATAATTCAGTAGTTTGCATCCGAATTATATACTTAGTTTCGGGAGTTAATATCCACAATGTGCCAAAACCAAAGAGCAGACATTGTTAACGATAGTTAATATCCGATATGTTGGCCATAATTTCGGAGTTTGTATCCGCATTATGTGTTTAGTTTCGGGAGTAAATATCTGAAATGTGCCAAAACCAGACGAGTAAAACAACGGCGATTTCTTCGACTGGTTTGACGGAGAGGGCGATGGCTGAGGTCAGAGAGGCTGGAGAGAGAGAGAGAGTAGATCGGTCGGAGGGGTGGTCGCTGTGGCTGTCACCGGTAAGTGGGTCAATCGGTGAGGAGAAGAGTCAGTTGTGGTGATGGAGGTCTGCATCGAGTTATGTGAGGAGGGAAGAGAAAGAGTAAAGGGTTTTGAGTAAGAGTGGGTTTTGAGTGTTGAAATTTGGCAAAAATTAAGAAGGGGGAAATGTGCCGGGTTATATGAAGCAAATATATAAATTTGCCAACTCACGAGGGTTGTATTTACCAAACGGGGTGTATTGAGCCAAAAAGTGTTGTAATAGACTCACCCTTAATTAAACTGGCGATGCAGCTAGACGGATGAACAAGCAACGTTCACTCCAACCAATGCTTAGACAACGGACACAGCCAAAAAATTAATGAATCTTGCCGTGATATGAGTTCGTGTTCTGAATTGTTTATGGATCTTGCCTATTATATGACTCACTCTTTATGCATGCATGCATGCGGCCATAATTCTAACCAGATTCAGAAAATGTCTCTCTGTGTGTACATGTTACTCCCTCCATCTCAAAATAATAGTCCCCTCCAGCTAGGAAAAGACGGGTAATTTTCAGATTATAAATAGGTTTGTAGCCTACAGATGGATAATTCGTCGCTTTTCGCTCAAGATGGATATTATGATTATCTTGCTAGTGTTGGTTTTGGAACTCGATTGAAGTTTTTGCATCAACGTCGCCACTTTTTGTATAAACATGCAACGAACGTTATAAAAACTCTGTGAGTTATAACAAGCAATGAACGTTATAAAAACTCGGTGACTTATAGCATACAATGAACGTTATAAAAACTCGGTGACTTATAGCATACAATGAACGTTATAAAAACTTAGTGAATTATAGCATGCAAAGAACGTTATAAAAGATTTCGACTTTTAATAACATCGGCTATGTTAACGTTCATAAGAACGTTATCTAAAGGGTGTTATAGCGTTTTTCGAACACTATAAAAAGTGTTTTTTGTTGTAGTGTAGGCAAGTCATTTTAGGGCAATCATAGCCCTCCCTCCATTGAACGGTCAAAAAATGGCTCTTGGTAACTCAACTCTTGGGATGGTTCGAGAAAAATATTTTGTGCCGCAATTGCTCCTCACATTTGGGTGGCCTCTAGAATGTCAAGCTCCAAACATTCCCAAATCAACACATCTAGGAATTTCGAACATACTGTTCCAGAGTTATCCAGAATTATCGTAATTCTACCAACTCTAGTTTACTAGTCATATATATACATAATTTCACATATGCTAGTGTGATTTTACAATTATTCCCATCAAACTTTTATATTTGAAGCCAAGAAAGATTAGACCACTCGCAAATTTACTAGTACTCTTTTGAGAAAAATTGTGACGAATAGATTAATCCGCATACATGTTTGTAGACATATGCTATTGTTTTTGGAGATGTAAAATTGATTGTCGTTTAGAGACTGTGCTTATCCTTCACATTCCAATAAACTTTGATTTGTGAGTCTATTTACAATCCTTTTTTGCTCAATACAGCCCTTGCAAAATAAATTCCAAAATCTTCCTCGCGAAAAGACCATTTAGCCCCTCAAATTACTTCATACCACCCCACTAGACACAAATATTTTGCTACATACCAACCCACTCCACTTTTTCCCAACCTATCTTCTTCTTCCTTTCTCCTCCATCGTATTCCTCCTCCCCTAGTCGAAAAAAATCCCTCTTCCTCCTCCAGTTGAAATCAACCCAGCCATTAACCCCCATTGTCCTCCTCTGCCCCTCATCTCTCTCAATGGAAAACCTTGGTGAATCAATGGAAGTATCTTCTCCCTCACTAGACTTGGAAGAAGAGCTCCGAAGAGTAATGGAGCAACTTACAACTCCAAGTCCACCAATAGATGCACAAATACAGACCAAGAGTAACCCGGACATGAAGATTTTCGAGCAAAAAACGACCCAAGAGTAACCCGTTGCATTTTCGATTTCTCAGTCGCTATTCGTTCGAAACGGTACCACAGTCCTGAAAATCGCAATACATTTTGGTAGTAAATATCCGAAATTTACTTATAAAACCGGTAGTTTATATCTGAACCTTTCCAATCCAAATCCAGAGAGCAGAAATTGGTGATGGTAGTTAATATCCGCAATATTGGCCATAATTCAGTAGTTTGTATCCGAATTATGTACTTAGTTTCGGGAGTTAATATCCACAATGTGCCAAAACCAAAGAACAGACATTGTTAACGATAGTTAATATCCGATATGCTGGCCTAATTTCGCAGTTTGTATCCGCGTTATGTGTTTAGTTTCGGGAGTAAATATCTGAAATGTGCCAAAACCAGACAAGTAAAACATCGGCGATTTCTTCGACTGGTTCTACGGAGAGGGCGATGGCTGAGGTCAGAAAGGCTGGAGAGAGAGAGAGAGAGAGTAGATCGGTCGGAGGGGTGGTCGCCGTGGCTGTCACCGGTAAGTCGGTCGATCGGTGAGGAGAAGAGTCAGTTGTGGTGATGGAGGTCTGCATCAAGTTATGTGAGGAGGGAAGAGAAAGAGTAAAGGGTTTTGAGTGTTGAAATTTGGCAAAAATTAAGAAGGGACAATTTTGAAAATGTGCCTGGTTATATGAAGCAAATATATAAATTTGCCAAATCACTAGGGTTGTATTTACCAAACGGGGTGTATTGAGCCAAAAATTGTTGTAAATAGACTCACCCTTAATTAAACTGGCGATGCAGCTAGAAGGATGAACAAGCAACGTTCACTCCAACCAATGCTTAGACAACGGACACAGCCAAAAAATTAATGAATCTTGCCGTGATATGAGTTCGTGTTCTGAAATGTTTATGGATCTTGCATATTGTATGACTCACTCTTTATGCATGCATGCATGCGGCCATAATTCTAACCAGATTCAGAAAATGTCTCTCTGTGTACATGTTGCTCCCTCCATCTCAAAATAATAGTCCCCTCCAACTAGGAAAAGACGGGTAATTTTCGGATTATAAATAGGTTTGTAGCCTACAGATAGGCATATATAAAAATTAAATTGTAGAGTTCTGTTTATTTTTTTTCTTGTGTGCTAGGTGTTATCACTTCTCTTTTGGTACCAGCCAAGTGCCAACTCTATCACTGACAATTTATGACTACCAGCCAAGTGCCAAGTCTATGACCGACAATCTACGACTTATTAAACAGTTTTCTACCGTTAACTAAACTGGTTTATGAATTCTTTTCCTTTTAATGCTGCTCGTCTTAACATGATTTTATAACCTTTTAGGCACCAAATATTTGATAGACTTTTTATGTTTATTTCCTTTCCCGTAATTTCTTGATTAACAAGAAATTGCCTTGTTTGACTCCTACCTAAGTTAGAATTTATCTTCTCATAAATAGGTTTGTAGCCTATAGATAGGCATATACAAAAATTAAATTCTAGAGTTCTGTTTTTTTTTTTTTTCTTGTGTGCAAGGTGTTTATCACTTCTCTTGTGGATTCAAGAGTTCGTTTGTTAGAGTGATATTCAACGAATTCGTCTATTTCAACGATATCTAGTCCTTTTCGATACACGCTCGCTGCATCACTTTGTCAAAGATGAATCCAAAAAATCACACACAAATTCATAGTTGATTAAATGTAGTACTGGTCCACACATCAAATATTTAAATGCTAACAAAAAAAGAATAGAAAAGAAAGATGTGTGACAAATAAAAAATGATAGAGTCGGTTATTTTTTGCACAGAACACGAATATAACACGACACGTATAAAAATTTACTAAACATGTTATGACAGAGTTAAGAGAATTTTAACACAAATGCGAAATGACACGACACGAATACGATGCGATGCATGGTGCCCATCCCTTGGGACGTGTCCATATGTCCGCAATGGAAAGAGGATCGATTTTACTTGTAACATTGTCGGGGAAGAAATGATTAAAATAAGGTAAGGTGACTGATTTTTAAACTCTTATTTTTTTATTTGTAGATTTTCTGTGGGATCTACTAGGGTGTCCACGGATCGGTTTTGGCTGGATCGGTTCGGTTCTCAATCCGATCCGATCCGCTCGTGACGAATTGTCGTTTTTAAGATCCGCAATCGTCCGTGGGTGTCATACGGATGGATCGGTTCGGTTGCGGATTGAGCGGATCAAAGAAGGATTATTAGACGGATTGGGCGGATCAAGCGGATCAAACCCGAACCCGAACCCGAACCGATCCAAACTGAACCGCACCCGTCAAAATAAAAATTTTATGATCCGTATCCATCCGTAACATACCTCAAGTGAGTAAACAGACGGATCGGTTTGGACTGATTGATCGGATTGGGCGATCCGTTGGACAACCCTAGGATCTAGTACCACTGCATGTCTGCATTATTGAGAACTGAGAAACTTGTATACATGTAAACTTCCAAGACCATGGTCCCGCTCCCGTATAGATAAGATAAGGCGACTGATTTTTAAACTTTTTTTTTTCTTTAATTAGAGTTATCCTCTGGAAAAAAAAATGCGCTTCAACCCAAGGGATAAATCACAGGGACACCAGAGATAAAGCAAATCTAGACATGTTGAATTCGAAACTTGGCAATCTGTTCAAGTTACAAGAGAGAATTTTTTTGTAATCTCTATTCCGGGGCGTAGATGGTATTTCTTAATTTGACCGGACCAGATAAAGGAATAGTTGACATGTGGGGGGTGAGATCTCCAAGCACTACTAGTCAATACGACACTAAGTAACAGGTGTACGCTGGGTCGATTATTGTTTGACATGTACATGAATATGCATGACACGCCCCGTCAAATTAATATTATGCATGTAACTTAGATAATTAAGGACACATATAGCCATTTAATTTTCCGTATCGACTCGTTAATCCCAAATGACACCACTCAAAAACAATACGACACAAAGCCGACTTTGCCAGTCCATAGCCCGTACTTGTGTTTCTTTAAAGATTACTTTGATTGTTTTTGAATTTCTTAATCAGTAGAAGATTTGATTTCCCAAAATCATATTTTGTCAGATTCTATACAAAAATTTCAACGTAATTATGGAAAACAAGACATGCATATTATTATGCAACCCATTACGAAATATTTTTTCAAGAAAAAACTTGCTGAATATTGAATTTCCCTAATCACTCTGTTTCCAGCCTATAAAGTCCAAAAATTAATGAAATTCATTTAGGCTAGTATCCTAATTAGTTCGGGAGCAAAACTTCTTACCATAGTTGTTAGTTTATTGTGTTAGTTGCAATCGTACCTAAGTATTTAATTAATTTTGAGACCTATGTATAGTTGTGGTTTAAGGCATTTGTCAAATCATGATTTGGTTGTTTTACTAATTTTTTTCTTCAGATTTTATCATTTTCTATGACTCATTTTTTTTATTGGTTAAATAAGTTGCTAGTGTTGTTATGTGCATATTATAACTACAGAAAATTGGTATAAAGGACAAATTTGAGGCTTTAAATGGTGTATAGTCTAGCTTAACTTATTTTAATGCTTCCAATACATTGATAGAAATATTTTTAGGGCTCAAGGACAAAACTAAACAAAAATACCCTTAACGAATACTGTGGGCGCGCATGTGGAAGAAACCGAAAGCTACAGCCTTGAAAGCGACAGGTAGCCATTTGCTGTGACTTGAAAGCGACATTTGCTGTGGTCCTGACCCTAGTCCCCTGACTTGAAAGCGACGTGTGCGACATGTGTGACCCTGGTCCCGTGACATTTGCTGTGGCCATTTGCTTTTCCTAACCGAATGACCCTTGAAATTTGGGACTTTCTCTCTCATGTGTGGGACAAAATTAATTGGGTTCAATTTTCGTGGGTACCCTAGTGGTTTAGGCACTTTCATAGGGTACCCTAAGGTTAGACATTTTGGGTGCACTTTCCAATTATAGGGTTTTAGTTGTTTAGACACTTTCATAGGGTACCCTAGCGTTTTAGGCATTTTCATAGGGTACCCTAGGGTTTAGGTTTAGGGTGCACTTTCCAATTATAGGGTTTTAGTGATTTAGGCATTTTCTAAGGGTACCCTAGGGTTTTAGGCACTTTCATTGGCTAATGGGGTATTTTTTGGAATGTATAGGTGATTTGTCCTTTTGGCATTAAAGAAAAAGTTGATGTCTTTATTGAAGTAAAGACCCCTTTACTGTGTCCTCCCAAAAAACGGACCCTAACTACTAAAGATCTTAATAGTATTAATCCGAACACGATACTAATTAAAGCAGTGTGGATTAGTATTAAGATATTTGACATGTTTTTTTTTGGGTAAATTTCACTTACCTCCCCTGGGGTTTCTGACAAATACAGAGACCTCCCCTGAGGTTTCTCAAATTTCACTGCCCTCCCCTACTTTACAAAGTAATTGGCAGATACCTCTCCTGCAGTTAAAAAATGCCTAACGGTGTTAACTTTGATGGTGAAATGCCGTTAATGCCCTTAAATTCAAACTAAACTTTATTTTTTTTCCTTGTTTGAGTTTATATTGCATAAAAAATTTGAAAGGCGAGAAAAAGTAACTAAATTATTTACTTTTTTCTTAAAACTTTCTTTTCTTTGACTCAAATTTTTTTTTTTTTTTTTGGTTCCCATAAGATATACTTTTCATTTTGATAATAAAAACAAAAGTATTAATAATCACTTAAGCTCACTGCTTGCATTGGTAGTTTTATTATTATTTTTTTACTTTTTTAGGTTTATTTTTCTTTCTCTAAATCTAAAGCTCTAACTAGACTCCTTTTTTTTCTCTATAATTTTAGATATTTTACCTATCCGCGCTCTTTTTTTTTTTTTTTTTCATTGGAGGTAATATCTAAAAAAAAACTATAAGCATGAAATTTTTTTGATAATTTTTGTAGACCAATTCAAGGATCCCGGGATTCATGAATTTGTGTGAAAAAATTATCCGGAAATTTTCATGCTAATATTGGATTTGTCCCTTTTATAGTGTTTAATTTTTCATTTTGGGTTGTGTCCTTAATAAGTGTGTGTTTTGAAAAGTTAGTGGGTACATATCCTATTTTGCCCTAAAAAGTAGCTTCCTTTTTAAAAAGTTAGTGGGTATTATTACATTGATTAGGGTAAGTAGTGAAAAGTAGATCTAAAAATTGTAAAAGTTGATGTGAGAGAAAATAAGTTAGAATTACGAGGCTACACACTTAAAAAGGGACGGAGGGAGTAGTTTTTCTGGTGCGGAATGCTTGTTTCTCCTAAAAGGGTTTTCATATTATTTTTTAAAGACCATTATTACCTCTAATGCAAAAAACAAAAAAAAAATTCAATGCAAGCAATGAGCTTAGTTGATTATTGATACTCTTATTTTTATTATAAAATGTAAAAATATATCTTAATGGAAGTAAAAAAAAAAAATTTAAATAATAATTTGAGTCAAAGAAAAGAAAGTTCCAAGAAAAAAATAAATAATTAAGTCAATTTTTCATGTCATTTAAAATTTTTATGCAATATAAACTTAAATAAGAAAAAAAATCAAGTTCAAGGGCATTAAGGTCATTTTACCAGCAAAGTTAACGCCGTTACACATTTTTTAACGGCAAGGGAGGTATTTGCCAATTACTTTGTAAAGTAGGGGAGGGCAGTGAAATTTCAGAAACCTCAAGGGGAGGTCTCTGTATTTGTCAGAAACCTCAGGGGAGGTAAGTAAAATTTACCCTTTTTTTTTTTTGAGCAAGCAAAAACAAATATATATTAAACGAAAATAAAAGGACACTACCGGTCCACAAGTACAAAACAAAAAACAAAAAACAAAAAAACAGAAAATTACAACAAAAAAACAGAAAATACAACAACTAGAGATGTCAAACGTGTGTGCTGTGCTATTCAACTTCCGTGCTAACCGTGCTTCGTGCCGTGCTCATTTACTTCATCGTGCCATGGTGTGCTTTAAGTGTGCCGTGCCGTGCCATCTTACTTTATCGTGTCGTGCCATGTCATGCCGTGCCCGATTAATTAATCGTGTCGTGTTGTACCGGCCCATTGACTTAATTGTGTCGTGCCGTGCTGTGCCTTTTTTTTTATCGTGTCACGCTGTGCCTTTTTTGTCGTGTCGTGTCGTGCCTTTCTATCGTGTTGTGCCGTGCCGTACTTTTTTTAACAGCCTCGTGCCGTGCCGGCACGTTTACTTAATCGTGTGTCGTGCCGTGCGTTTTTAAATCGTGCCGTTTACGGTTAACTTAATTGTGTTTGACATGTTTTATGTTAATAGGTGTTTTCACACGAATCCGAAAAACAAAATTGCCGGACAATGGAGGACAATGGAGGTTGGGGCAATTAATTGGGGAGCAATGGTGCACTTTTTGTCTTTAAACCAAGACAAGTGATCATGACAGGACACGAATATGACGTGACACGACATGATGCTCACCTTTAAAGATGTGTGTAAACTAGCCCGAATATCCCTGACCCTCGAATCTAAAATTTTAATTTTATTTTTTGTCTTTGAATCAGGACAAGTGATCATGAGAAATCCACGTTTAACGATGATTTGCCAAAAAAAAAAAATCTTCCTATGAATTATATAGACTCGCTCCTACAAAGTATTTTGAAAAAAATATCCGCCCCTGCGTAGTGAAATTCTTGGGTCCATTCGTCGAGACGTCGACCATAGAACATTGGAAATGACAACACAAACGACGTACAACAATAATCGATATTATAGGTTTTTTTTTAATTTTATTTATAGGAATGGTCCTCAATGTATTAGAGAAATGTCAATTTGAACAACCTAAACTCTTTTAGATTTTATATTACATGTAATAATTTTATCTCGAGCTTATTTGAACACTTATTCCTATATTGTGAACATCCATCAATCCAGAAAATTTGCAATTGATTACCTAATATATTAGCTTAAAACAAAGTACATACTCTTAATGACAATTTAAAAAAAAAATAGAGAGAGCAAAAAGTATCTATTGGTATGGATTTCGTGCTCTGATTTTTCTCTGAATAACAATCAACTCTATATGAACACTGATCAAGAAAAAAAATTATACAAGTAATCCATATAATAGCTTAGCCCAGTTTTTGAATCTTATACATCTATTTATCTTTAAGCTCACTCTGTTGTATAAAACGCATCCTCCGCCAGGTATGAACCCTCATTTTTAAATTCCTATTGATCAGCCATTATCAATAATAAAACCAACCATCAAGAAAATTACAAGTTTTTAGGAGTATAAAAGAAGCAAGTAGCATTGTAATTAATGACAAAGGTAATTAATTATAACATTATGTTTAATAGAGTACTCTCACATCTACAATATCTTGAATGTATCGATTTTTTTCAATGATTTTGAATGACCATTCTAACAAAAATCCCTTAAGCCACCGAAATCATTGGGTCTAGAACGAAATTGGAGCGTCACTTAAACGGTGCCCCTAAATACAAAATATCATCCTGATAAACGGGGGAAACATGTCGATATAAGTGGGGTCACTTGACCCTACTCACTTTAATTTCTCGTAAGAATATTTGATAGTTCGTAGCCAATTTGCTTTTATGACCCCACAAAAAAATTACAAAATTGTCTAAACCTACTAGCTAGTGCATATAGCATTTCTGCCAATTGTATCATACTATTTCAAGTAATTAATCTATAAAATATTAGCTCAATAGAATAACAATAATTGCTTAATACATTGTCGAACCTTATTAAGTTTTGGTGAACTTTTTAAAGTTTTGGTCATAGTTTGTTTCCTTTTAGATTCTTCTCATAGAGTCGGTTTAATGATACACAAAAACTTGACAAACAATTAACAAATGCATAAAAATTGAACGAAGACAAGAAATAATTCAAAATAATTATTTAGCCAAACTAGGCCTTATTGCAAGTCAAGAAGCCCTATTGTCAAGGAAGGATAGACTTTTGCCAAAACAATGTAATATTGACAATCCTTCTACGTACATTATGGAATTGAGGAACCTCAATGAGAGCAAAGAGAAAAAGATTCATTAAATACGTTTTATGAAAATTTCAATGAAAATCAGGATAGCGCGAGAAACTTCGACCAGAGGGGGGTCGCTAGATTTGGTATAGTTGGCCTTTATAAAAAAAATTTAGAACTAAATTAGAGTTTTTTAAGAATCAGTGAAATTTCACTAACTTTTGAGGTCACCAGCCGGGATGTGTTTCTGGGCGGAGGTGGCAATGATGAGAAGATAACAAAGACTAAAAATTGTTTTTAGTGAAATTTCACTAATATTTGAAGAGGTTTAATTATTTCCATCAAAAAGTTTAGAAGGCATGGTATCCTCAAGTCGCTCATACATTTTTTGTTTTGCCTGGGATTGGTGGGAATTAATTCCCCAACACTAGATCAGTCCGCTAACCGCCCGTATTCTCCTATCCTCACTACAAGAAAGTTGAGATACCGAGCGGGCGAAAGCGTTGGTGAAGGTGCCCCAAAACACTGCTATAGACATGCTTAGATCCGTCCTTGGCCTGGATAAATTTTCATCATATAACAGGCCATGAAGTAAGAGAAAACAAACCAACGAGCATGCATGAGGGCTGACGGGTTAAGCAGTGCAGAATACGAAACATTCAAACAGGGGAAAAAAGAAAAAGAAAAAGATCCTTGTGCTTTAGAACATAAGTATCATTAAAGGTACGTGCTTTTACATGGAACCAAACACTGATAAACACACACCATGCCCTCACAGAAGAACTCGGTCATGGCTCTCAATGTGAAGTGCATAATTGGATATCATCTATTATTCATACATACTCTTATAACACGGTGCACGGATATCATAAATGGCACCTATAAGCTATAACGTTAATTCCCTAGCTCCTCAATAACCGCCGCCGCCTCGGCCTCCTTCGTAACCGCCTCCTCCTCTTCCACCTCGGCCTCCTTCATAACCGCCGCCACGCCCACCTTCGTATCCTCCACCGCGTCCACCTCCGTATCCTCCGCCATGTCCTCCTTCGTAACCTCCCCCTCGTCCGCCTCCGTAACCTCCCCCTCGTCCGCCTCCGTAACCTCCCCCTCGTCCGCCTCCGTATCCTCCTCCACGGCCACCTTCATAGCCGCCACCACGGCCGCCTTCATAGCCGCCCCCATGCCCGCCTCCGTATCCACCGCCACGCCCGCCTCCGTAACCGCCGCCGTACTTGGCGTCATCTACGCCATTAGTCTGTTCAGCTGCACAAGGGTGGCAATTATTATACGAACACATTCAAGCAAAATGTCGGGTTGAAAGTTCAAACTCAATGAGGTGGCTTTGGGTTGATTGGTCACAGTATTAAATGGCCAAGACCAATCCCATATGAACCACTTGATCAGTCGTTTAAGTTCACTTGTATAGTTGTATTCCAACTTCAATTATTGGCAGTTCAAAAGAACTTGAATTATAGCATCGCAAAAGATTATAGTCAAAGCTCCGTCGTTTCGCCGCATTATACTTCTATCCTCGTATAATTAGAGAAAACATTTTTTACACTGACGGTGTAACTTAAGTTTTCTCCAAATCGATTGTATTGCGTCATGTGTCCATATTCTATCTTTTGGAACTACTGTCTGGACACAAGGCTTGATATAATAGATTTGATGGAAAATTTAGTTTACACTATAGGTGTAAGAATGTTCTCCCGTATAATTAAAGACGATTTATCAAGTTTATCAAGTTTGGGGGTGTACACAATTCCGCCAATTAATTTTCCATTATTATGCTTTTTATTTTTGGAATATGATTTCGGAGTATTAATTAAGCACACAAACTACTGGCCCGGGTAGCAACTGAGATGATTAATGAAACAAATTAAGGCAAATCTATGCATTAATCAACAAGGTAGAAAATCAATAAAATCAGTTTAGATAGACTCACTAGAAGTGGAAGTTTCAGCCAAATCCTTAGCTGCTACCTCCGAGGTAATGAGAAGAACAGTGGCCAGAAAAAGGCCAAGGAAAATAATTGCTTTGGAACCCATTTCTCTCTTTAGTTTATTGGATGAAATTGGATGGAATGAATATTGAAGTTCAATTTTGATGTCTATTTATAGGCTTAGCTATAGAGATTTCAATGGCTGTGAGAACACTTTAAAATGTGTGTGACATACCGGGCACGGCACATTAAAGAGTGTTTGACATCTTAGTCCCAATGTGGTTGGGAGTTAGTAGTTGGTCATTTAATTATCCCTAAGTCAACCAGGTTAGCGAAACTTCCTTAGAGTCTTTTTAGTCCAAAATATGGAGTAATTCTTTGGGCTACATCTTTTGGAGAGTCTTTTTTAGTCTTTGTGAGTAAGCTACAATACACGTATTTGAGTTCAAAATACCCTTTTTGGGTTTTGTTAAAATGTGCCCCTCATGCATGGACGGATCTAGAAATCCAACCCAGTGAGGGCATTTTATTAATTGTAATTGTGCAATTTTTTTCCTAGTCAACGATTTTGGTAGGGACAAGAAATCGTCTAAGATTGATTCTAAACCTAATATCAGACAAGAAATTATTGAAGGTTAGAGACCATTATAAAACATCTCTCAAATTAAAAAATATCTAAGTTAAAACAATTTTCTCATAATATTGTATCATTTTCTTAAAAAGAAGGGAAAAAATTAAAATTTAGGAAGTGTTAGGGGAATTGTTATTACCATAATAGGTTTAAAATATATAATAAAACTACCAAGTTGTTGTACAATGAACGTTGATGGTCTAGTGGCAAGAGGGAAGACATTGGTTTTGAAACCAAATGTCCAGGGTTCAAACCTCAACATTCACTATTATTTGATAACCTTTCAAATTTTGTGGCTTAATTCAAAAGGAAGAGATTGGAGTCAAACTCATGACCTCCGGCTGGGAGGTGGTGCGCCTTACCACCAGACAACACACGGGTTATGTTACTTGACTACGACACAAATAATATATATACAAAACATATTTTCCACAATTAATTTTTTTTTTACATTGACAAGTGGGGGTCAGCGGGGGCACGTGAACCCCCGTGGATCCGTCCCTACCCCTAGGCACATGATAAGGTTCATTAAATGAATCAAATTAAATCCACGTACTTTTATAAAAAGTAGTAAAATTAATTGATATATTTTGATTTCCCATGCAAAAAATAGTAAAAAAGTTTGTGCCTATTGTATACTCCCTCCGTCCTAAATTGGATGTCCATTTTTGAAACCCGTGCCATTTTTCGATTGTTATATCTTTCAATTTATAATGTTTTTCGTAACTATGAACACTTTGTATTATAGAACTCGTCGAGAACTATCAAACAAGATCCATTTTGAATATTTTTGGAGATTCATATTGAAAGACATGAACGATTGAAAATGGCACGGGTTTCAAAAATGGACATCGAATTTGGGAACGGAGGGAGTATAACTTAGATTTTCCATGCACACAAGTTTAATTGTACTCATTTAATAAACCTTATCATGTGCCTAGGGGCACATTTTAACAAAACCATTAGAAAAAACAGTAATTTGTCTTCAACTTTAAGCAATAATAAAAAAATACTCTAAAAAGTTAGTCCAAAGGCATCTTCGAATAGTATTACTTTTTTTGGGGGTAAATATCCTCGTAGTATTACTTGTTCTTCTAGTTAGCATCACAAGTCTGTTTCAACTTTCAGATTAGTGTTTGACATCGGATTTTCCCCTACTACTTCTAATTATTAGAGTAAATTAATGACGTAGAGTAGAGACAGTGACACCAGACACGTCAAACAAACCCTACCGCAGGGGAAAGCATGATTTTTGGTAAAGGTAAAACGGTGCAGTACGTATCATATTGCTCCCACGGTGAGCCGTGTTCGAGCATAATAAGACATTTGCATTTGCATACCCTTGACATTATACATGCCATTTTAGGGCGATCATAGCCCTCCCTCCATCTACCGGTAGAAAACTGCGGCATGAGGCTAAAAAAGTACGTAAAATTCGATAGAGTACGGAGGGAAGCTTAATTCTCTGTTTGGTACCTTGGAAAAGAAAGGAAAGGAAAATAAAAAAATTTCCTCTTCGTTTGTTTGGGTTAAGAGGAAAAGGGGAGGAAAAACAACTAAACTAAATTATTTTAACTAAAAATTTCCCTCTTAACTTTTCTCAAATTTTCCTTCTTTTTTTCTCTCTTTTATTTTATTTTCTTTTTCTTTGTTTTTCCTAGGTATCAAACAGAACGTAACTCGTGGTATTCCCCTGTGATCAATTCCCTGTGAATTATTCTTACTACTACTCTGCCTTTCAGATTGGCGACGTGTCCAATTGTGGCAACGAAAAGAGGAATTAACTTCCTTTATTTCCCCCCATTATCTTCAATAGTGAAATTACAAACAGTACCAAAAAAAAATTACCAAAAAAAGAAATTACAAACAAAATTTATCTCCAGTTGTAAGAAATTATTTTGTTGTCGGAACTTCTTATAAACGTGTTACATATGGAAATTGAGAGGCGACACACTTTTCTTCCATTGTTTGAAAAATTTAACCCTTTTCTCAATTCTTTTTATAGTGGGTGGTTGAGTAATTTTGGGCTTTTGTATGGTACTTTGACAATAGGGTGAATAATTTTGGGCTTTTGCGTGGTACTTTTGACAAAGGGATGAATGATTTTGGGCCTCCAAATCTTGTCATTATCAAAGACTGCTAGGTACCATGGATTGGGAACATTGTAATGCGCAAAATTCGTGTATACAACGATATCTAATCTTTTTCGCTATACGCTGCGTCCCTTTGTCAAAAACGAATCCAAAAACACCACAAACAAATTCATAGTTGATTAAATGTAGTACAGCTCACACATCAAATGTTTAAATATTGCTAACGAAAAAAGAACAGAAAAGAAAGATATGTACAAATATCGATAGACGTCGGTCGATTATATGCAAGGGTTATTTTCGAAGTACCAAAAAAAAAAAAGAATATATGCAAAGCAAGGGACGCATTTGGCAACGGTCTATGCGGGACCCATGCCCAAAATGGCTGGGCACAATTATTTCTTTTGTCTTGATCTAGAATTTTTTCCCCAATCGTGGCCGTTAATTCCCAGGCCTGACACCAAGAACGTACGTTCAGATTTTGAAGTGGAAGCTGCGAAGTGAGACCCTCAAATTATAGCAAAAATTTCTTTGCATTATTGAAAGTGTCAGAACATTTGTCAATGCTAAGGGGTGCTTTGGGTAAAAAACTAAAAAGTGGTTTTTAAAAAAATTATTTTGTTCTTATTCAAATTTTTTTTTGCATTCGTTAGTTTTGCATTAAGATTTTGTGGTTTCTGAATTCTTCTCGACGAGACGAATCTAACAAGTATAAAATTATTCAAAAAAATTTGAGTTTTGACCATACTTCACCTTTTAAATAGGTTTGAATTTATTCAATTTATATTGGATCCAAGTGATTAATATTATGAATTTTCTGTCATTATCTCTTAGGATTGGCCCTTGTGCACACAACTGCAGATTAATGCGTTGTGCAAACTCCCAACTAATGGTATCAAAGTGATGACTGACGATTCATGAGTTGACTCTCAGCACACCATCAATGGGGTGGCACGAGTGGATATTAAATGTGGCTTCCGATGAGGCAAAGTGGGCTTGATGATGGAGTGCTGTGATGGACGGTTTTCAATCAATGGAGTTGTTCAATGCAACTCCCGATGAAGCAAGGTGGTTGATGATGGGGGACTTTGATGGCTGGATTTGAATAAATATAGTGGTCGAGAATAAGCCTAGTTTCAGCGCTACTACATACCTAAAAAATATGCACAGAATATACCTATAATTTAAAAATTAATTGCTCAGATTCACTTAGTGGGAATTTGGGCCATTAATTTTTACCTTCTGGGTACTTTCTAAGCATCTAGACATTCTGGCGCAATAATTCTGGAGGGAGTAACTTATATGCCTATTCATTGGTTTTAGATAAACACGAAAGAAGCAGGCCATCCACATCAAGTGGGTGGACCATTTCAAGTATTTGTCATCTCATATCGAAACTTATTTAAATTTTCTATTTTAGGTAAAAAAAATATGAAAAATATTTTAGTTTATGTGGAAGATTGCAAATTTAAGTTTTTGATTCTTTTTTGCTCGATTGTGTCATCTGTTACATGAACTCAAGTACGAGTATCGGTGCGGATGCAAATCCAAGCGTTGAAACTTAATATCAAATCTCAGGATATTGGAATACAAGTCCCCAATTTGGGTATAGCGATGGGACATGTCTTGAACACTTGTTTGGAGTACATATTACATGCATTCAAACAAATGCGTTCAAACATAAAAGAGTTAAGAAAAATATGATTTTGCTATTTCTTGTCTATGTGAAACTTGAAATGCAACTTTTCTAGCTAATTTGATTTTTTTTTTTCCAGTAAATGTCGTAACAAGTAGATCATTCGAGTGTCAAAATGGATACGTGTGTCGGACATCTCGACACGGGTACTTCAAAAAAAAAAAGAAGAATCCATGTAACATAAATTTTCTCAATTTGCAGAGAAATTATATATATGGGAACAATCCTCTAACGGCTATTTAGAAATTATAACTTGCTTTGGCACACCACACATTTGTATACTACTACTCCAATGTGTGGTAGAAGAGGCCGCTGGAACATTGTTCGAGGAACACCGAATAACATCTCCAATTTGCAGTGATTAGCCGGGAGAAATTATTAAATGGGACACGTTTACAAGATCCAATCCATGTCGACTGTTTTGCATTGATTTGTGGCACCGGCCAAGTGCAAGTCGATCACCGACGATTTACGACTTACTTGTGCATGTACTTGTAAAATTCCGACACAATGGTCCCGATGGATTATTGAACCTAGTGTTTTAGAAGTGTGGCATTTGGTGTGAATGTGTGGTGTACTGCATTGTTGTTTTAAATCACGAGCTGGGTTGCTTCGTCTAAATAAATTAAACTGGTTTATTTTATTGTCTTTATTCAATTTGTTTTTGCATTTGTTAATGTCGTGTCGATGTTCGTCTCGATAAAAGTATCTAAAAAGTGTAAAATTTTAATCAAACTTTATTTTTTGACTAAAAATAAAAATAATAAATCACAAAAATTTAGATTATTTCTGTTTTTAGTGAACTTTTTTACAATTATCAGAATTTTATACTTTTTAGATTTTTTTCGTCAAGACAAATCCAATAAACCACAAAAATCGACGCATAACTAATAAATTCAATTTTTGTTTGAATAAAGACAAAAAAATAAACTAGTTTGGTTTTGCTTAGTCAAAGCAACACCATTTCTTGATGAGCTCCACTCCGTTTTGCATATATGCTGTAGGCCGGGTGGTGGGTGGCCTATCCGGGCAGTGCGAATGGGCTCAGCCTGGGGCAGACCAAACAAAGCACAGACCGCTCCACTTGATGGGAGGCCTTGAACGTCCCGCTCCATTTTTTTTTCCCGAAAAAGCTCCACCAACTCTTTCCGTCTCTCTCTCTCTCCACCCTACCTAAACCCTAAGTTTACTTTATGAAAGTGTCTAAATCTAAACCCTAGGGTATCCTATATATAAAAATGCCTAAAATCTTAAGGCACCCTATGAAAGTGCCTAAACCACTAATAAAAAACCTAAATAGGAAAGTCCACTCTAAACATAAACTTTAGGGTACCCTATGAAAGTGCCTAAACCTAAATCCTAGGGTACCCTATGAAAGTGCCTAAAATCCTAGGGTACCCATGAAAGTATTTAAACCACTAAAAATTCTATAATAGGAAAATGCACCCTAATTGCCTAAACCCCAAAAAAGAGTGATTGACCTTAACGGTAATTAAAAAAGAATGAGTGATCTTAATGATAATAAATATTTGTTTTTTGTACTGATCCGTAATAAAACCAACTATTTTTTACGGCAAAGCCCATAAGCGACCAAATGGGTCACTTGGCCCGGAGCATTACGGGCTGATCGAGGTGTCGAATAAGACTCTGCAGGGTTGACACATAGCAAAGGAGGAGACGCGTGATTACCGAGCTGTTCGATTTGGTCACGTCACGTGGCACCAATTTTGATCCGGCCATCGGGCCATGTACGTGGTGCGTCAAGTGCTACTAGACAGCATGGTACTAGGCAATCGTCATGAACGACATTACATTAAAAATGGTTTTTGGTAACATCATTGGAGAGACGAGCTCAACATAAGGAGGACTGGCTCTGAGATTTATGGAACCGATTTTGTTCAATTAGGGCAACCGATTTTTTTCAATTAAGGCCCTCGAGTCTAAATATATTTTAAATTGTTAAAAAATACCTATAGAACAAAAAACTACCATATGTACCTATAAAATTAGGGCCCCAAAAAATTAGTCCAAATTTAAAGGGTTTAAGGTGATAGCTTTACTGGCAGGGGCGGAGTCAGGATTTTATAGAAGTGGGGTCAAAATTTGAACTATGTACGAGTCACTTTTCCGACTTGCTAGAAAGAAACAATTAGATTAACAAGTTAAATAAAAAGTAGACATATATTAATAACTAAATGTAGCTTCGATTTACAATTGAGCCCAACGACTTTTCATGCTTTGGAAACGATGCATGGAAAAGAGCTAGAATTTGGTTGCTGAATAAGTGAAGCGAAAGGATTGGATTCTAAAAGATTCTATTTGCCACCCCTTTTTTTATTTTTATGTATCAAATACACAGTATAGGCTGAGGCAAAAAAAAAAAAAAAAAGAGTGGTAAATTAGCAATTTTTGGACGTGCATTATTAATATCCCTATGGAAAATTGAGGTTCAGAGTGGTCAATTGACCACTGTTGTATCCACATGCCTCCGCCCCTATTTACTGGGTTTATCCCACGGCCAGCTCTGAGCACAAGCTATCTTGGCCTCCAAGGCCAAACACTCCCTTGTGTAAAGGTACAGGTGCAAATGTTGGGAAAAATGAATTGCAAACAAAATTCCGGAGAATAATTTAAATATACATGCAATACCGGAACTACAGACAACAAAAACTAAAGTACAGATTACAGTAACAAAACATAAGAAATAGCAAACCAAGTCTTGTGCTCGACGTGGTTTCTTTAAAACAGATTCACCCCTCACCGAAGGTGTTGGAGGTTTCACTGACGTCAGTCTCCCAAGACAAAAAAAAAAAAAATAGACCACAACCTTGGGAACAATACCAGCTACCGCCTTTGCGAACTAAAATTCTGCATCTCTCTTACACACACTCTTAACGAAATTCAGAAGTTACTATTTGGATAAATAAAAAATGGAGTGTTGTCCCCAAAAACGGTATGAAAATTATAAAAGCAAGAGGTGACTTCTGAGTTGGCCTTGAAGGAATCAATGCTGCAATTCAAGAGCACATCATGGGGTGAACGTGGAGTCCGATTTTGTTCATTCCCATTTCAAGAAGGTGAATATTACCCTAATTATGATTAATACAATTTTTGCTAAAAATAGGGATACTTTATGATGTGAACCACACTTTTTCGTCCGAACAGAGTAAAGGTAACGTTCATCCTCTTTTAATGAGGGTGAACAAAATCATTCTCAGTGATCGTGGGCATTAGCTAGCCGCACAATATCAACTTCGGTAAGTCCAAATTCGATGAACTTACAATGGATCTTTCGGTTGCCTCTAAAGACCTCTACTGTCAAAGTTACATCTCCCAATTAACAATAAGGTGGCAATGATATTTTTTTAATTATTCAAACTGTTCATCTCTTAAAACTTCATTTTTGATTCGTATGTGTATAAAATCAAGTTATTTGAGTAGGTGCCTAATCCATTTGTGTAAAATAAAACATTAATTTTTAAAATTGGAGGTGGCATAAGGCTTCGTCCCTGCACATGCTATCTCTAGCTAGCTGGTCAGATATACTTAACTCGATCCGGTCTATCTTCCATCCCCCAACATACCATTCATTAATTTTTAAACTAAGCTTGGGTAGCTTAGATAGGCGATGTGGGATAAGTTGGTTCTCTTTCTTGACTCCTGGTTTCTTGTGAAGGGAAAGAAACTTTGGCTCGTTGGTACTGGTTCTATTGTTAAACCTACTAAAGGTGAAATCGAAACCCAAGCCAAGTATGACGAGCGTCTTGAGGATTGAGAATGTAAAAACCATCAAATTATCACATGGTTTCGAAATACCACAGTTACCTCTCTTAGTCTCCAGTTTGGCCGGTTTCAGAATAACGATGGCCCTGCTAAGGCCATTTGGGATTTTTTTGAAAGAACGTTACAACACTATTGGTCAACCTATCAATGATTTTCTTTCTCATGGGCCACGAAGGAGCAGGCATGCCAAAGTTGAATTAAATGGTTTGTTCGACAAAAAAAAGAGGAAGGGATCGAGATCCTTGTGCTTGCTTTAGAACATAGTATCATTAAAGGTACGTGCTTTTACATGGAAACAAAGACTGATAAACACACACCATGCCCTCACAGAAGAACTAGGTCATGGCTCTCAATGTGAAGGGCATAATCGGATATCATCCATTATTCATACATACACATATGACACTTATAAGCTGTAACATTCATTCGCTTCCTCCTCAATAACCGCCGCCATCTCGACCGCCTCCTCCATAACCGCCGCCACCTCGACCGCCTCCTCCATAACCACCGCCACCTCGACCGCCTCCTCCATAACCACCGCCACCTCGACCGCCTCCTCCATAACCGCCATGCCCTCCTCCGTATCCTCCACCATGTCCACCTCCGTATCCTCCTCCACGGCCACCTCCGTATCCTCCGCCACCTCGTCCGCCTCCGTATCCACCGCCACGGCCGCCTCCATAACCGCCACCATACTTGGCGTCATCTACTCCATTAGTCTGTTCACCTGCACAAGGGTGGCAATTATTATATGAACACATTAAAGCAAAATGTCGGCTAGAAAGTTGAAACTCAGTCGTTTTCAAGTTCACTTGTATTCCAACTTCAATTATAGGCGGTTAAAAAAACGCTGAATTAAAAAGAAGAGTTATCAAGTCTAGGGACGTACACAATTCCGCCACTTAATTTTCCATTATTATGCTTTCTATTTTCGGAATATGATTTTGTTATTAATTAAGCACACAAACTACTTGCCCGGGTAGCAACTGAGATAATGAAACAAATTATGGCAAATCCATGCACTAATTAATCAACAGGGTACAAAATTAATCAAATCAGTTAAGATAGACTCACTAGAAGTGGAAGTTTCAGCCAAATCCCTGGCTGTCACCTCTGAGGTAACGAGAAGAACAGTGGCCAGAAAAAGGGCAAGGAAAATAATTGCTTTTGAACCCATTTCTTATCTCTTCAGTTGATTGGATGAAATTGGATGGAATGAATATTGAAGTTCAATTTTGATGTCTATTTATAGGCTTAGATAGGTTTCACTGGCTGTGAAGTAATTGACATAAAAGGCACGACACATTAAAGAGTGTTTGACATGTTGGGCCTAATGTGGTTGGGGGTTAGTAGTTGGTCATTAAATTATCTCAAAGTCAGCTAGGTTAGGGAAACTTCTTTAGAGTCTTTTTAGTCCCGAGTCCAAAAATATAAACTCTTTGGGCTACACCAGGCACATCATATAGACCCTACTCAAGTGGAATGCGCGATCTCTGATAAAGGTAAAGCTGAATATTACATATCATTCTGTTCCCACGGTAAGGTGTACAACTATCCTTTGCATCGAGCATAATAAGATGTTTGCATGAGCATACCCTATACATTAGGCAAGCCATTTTAGGGCAATCATAGCCCTCCCTCCATTGAACGGTCAAAAAACGGCTCTTGGTAACTCAACTCTTGGGATGGTTCGAGAAAAATATTTTGTGCCGCAATTGCTCCTCACATTTGGGTGGTCTCTAGAATGTCAAGCTCCAAACATTCCCAAATTGACACATCTAGAAATTTCGAACATATTGTTCCAGAGTTATCCAGAATTATCGTAATTCTACCAACTCTAGTTTACATATATATATATATACATAATTTCACATATGCTAGTGTGATTTTACAATTATTCCCATCAAACTTTTATATTTGAAGCCAAGAAAGATTAGACCACTCGCAAATTCACTAGTACTCTTTTGAGAAAAATTGTGACGAATAGATTAATCCACATACATGTTTGTAGACATATGCTATATTGTTTTTGGAGATGTAATGTTAATTGTCGTTTAGAGACTGTGCTTATCCTTCACATTCCAACAAACTTATATATATATATATATATATATATATATATAGGAAGCCGATCTACTAAGGGAGTCCTTATACAAAATTTGGTGCGGACCAAGGCATTTTTCAACTTTCCGGATCAAATTTTGACGATCCGAACCGCTCAATGTTTTTTAAAATGCATTTTCCAAGGTCCACGCGGGAAATCTTAAAAAAAAAAATACCCGGAAGGGCCTGATCCAAACATTTTTCGATAAAATTTGATCCGGAAGGGCTTGATCCAAATAGTTTTCAAAAAAACCATTGAGCGGTTCGGATCGTCAAAATTTGATCCGGAATTAATGGCTTGGTCCGCACGGAAATCTCCTAAGGGAGTCCTTAGGAGATCATTGTCGTATATATATATATATATATATATATATATATGTATGCTAGGGATCAACTTGATAGGACGTTGAGAACACATAGATGTTTTTATAATGAGAAAACATATGTTTTGAAGTGAACGAATTTAGTTTCAAAAAATATTCACGCTTCTGATATGAAGTAAAATATGAGTAGTATATATAATTTGTTCATATTAGTTTCAAAAAATATTCACGCTTGTAATATGAAGAAATAGTAGTATAATTTGTTCATACTGCTTTAATATTTATTTATTTAAAACGGAGATCAAGTTTATTTTTTGTACTCATGTTTTGAATCCAAGTCTTAAGAGACGCACAATCCGGATCACCTTTAACTTTGTAACCGTGGCATGAGCCCAAAAAAGTACATAAAATTCGATAGAGTATGGAGGGGAGCTTATATAACTTGTGGTTTTTCCCTCCCCTCTGATAAATTCCTGTGAATTAATAGTGAAATTAAAAAGGTCGAGTGGCGTTGTGTCCGAATGTCGCAACAACAAGAAGAATTAATTTTTTTTTTCCAATAATAGTGAAATTAGAAAGAGAATTTAACTCCTGCGGTAAGAAATTATTTTGTTGTCGGAACTTCTTATAAACGTGTAACATATGGAAATTGAAAGGCGACTCACTTTTCTTCCATTGTTTGAAAAATTTAACCCTTTTTCTCAATTCTTTTTATAGTTTAATGTTTTTTAAAAAATAAATTTACGAAGTGGGTGGTTGAGTAATTTTTGGCTTTTGTATGGTACTTTGACAATTGGGTGAATCATTTTGGGCTTTTGCGTGGTACTTCTGACAAAAGGATGTGTGATCTTGGGCCTCCAAATCTTGTCATTATCAAAAACCCGTTAGGTACTATGGATTGGGGAAGGTGTAGTGTGCAAAATTCATGTATCATCCGACCTTTTCATTTCGACAATGTATGCCTCAGATTAATAACTTTTGAAGATTAACTAAGCCATGGATTTCTTTCTTTTCTGTTCCTTGTTTGAGGTTTTTTTTCTTTGTTTTTTCTTTTTCCTAGAGGATGATAGGTACTCATAAAAAAACCACGACCCATTCTCCCTCGCTGGTACTGTTTGTTTATTTCGGACAAATTATGTTTTACGGGCAAGGGAATGTAATAGTTTTACGAGGCAAGTAAATTTGGATCCTTTCTAGTTTAACTTTTGGACTAGAAAAGACGGTCTAAATTTGGACCATTCGATCCGATCCCTTTGTGATGTAGGACACGATGGGAAAGTTTTTTTGGCTGCGTTTGGTTTGTAGTTTAGTTTAGTTTTAATGATGTAAGCAGGTGTAGTGAGTGGAGAGAGATAGGGAGAGAAATGAGGGAAATAATGATGTCAACAAAACTAAACCCCCTAACCGAACAGGTCCTTTACTTTTATTTTTATTGCATTAGAATAAGATTTTGATTAAGAATATTTTCATTTAGGTTAAAATTATTATATTTTGATTTTCAATTTTGTTAGTATTCTTAGTCTACAAGAATTAGGATTTTATTTAGAGATTTTCTTTAATTTTCTTTTAATGCCGCTTGTTGTGATATGATTTTGTAACTTTTTTATTCTTACCTAAGTTAGAATTTCTCCTCATAAATAGGTTTGTAGCTTATAGGCATATATAAAAATTAAATTCTGGAGTTCTGTTTATTTTTTTTCCTTATGTGCAAGGTGTTTACCAATTCTCTTGTACAATTATTTCTTTTGTCAAAAATGAATCCAAAAAATCACACACAAATTCATAGTTGATTAAAAATGTAGTACTGGTCCACACATCAAATATTTAAATGCTAACAAAAAAAAGAACAGAAAAGAAAGATGTGGACAAATACCCATAGACGTCGGTCGAATATATGCAAAGGGCGCATTTGGCAAAGATCAACTTGCCCAAAATGGATCCAAAATTGCACAATTATTTCTTTTGTCTTCATCTAGAATTTTTTCGTCAATCGTAACCGTTACCTAGCTGCAAAGCAAGACCGTCAATTATATAACAAAAATTTCCTAGCATTAATGAAAGTGTCAGAACATTTGTCAATGTTAAATTTCACATCAAATAAAAACAACCAAATTGCAACTTTATCTGTTGGCACTCTCTTGGGCCACAAAAGCGATCTTGAATTATTCATCTTGGAGGTCCGATACATGGATATATATGTATGCTAGGGATCAACTTGATAGGACGTTGAGAACACATAGATGTTTTTATAATGAGAAAACATACATTTTAAAGTGAACGAGTTTAGTTTCAAAAAATACTCACGCTTGTGATATGAAGTAAAATATGAGTAGCATATATAATTTGTTCATACTGCTTCAATATTAGTTTTAGAAAATATTCACGCTTGTAATATGAAGAAATAGTAGGATAATTTGTTCATACCACTTTAATATTTATTTATTTAAAACGGAGATCAAGTTTTATTTTTTGTATGCATGTTTTGAATCCAAGACTTATGAGATGCACAATCCGGATCACCTTTAACTTTGCAACCGTGGCATGAGGCTAAAAAAGTACGTAAAATTTGATAGAGTACGGAGGGGAGCTTATATGACTTGTGGTTTTTCCCTCCCCTCTGATCAATTTCCTGTGAATTAATAGTGAAATTACAAATGTCGAGGGGCGATGAGGCCGAATGTCGCAACGAAAAGAGGAATTAATTTCTTTTTTTTTTCCATTATCTTTTTTTCCATTACCTCTTTTTTTTTTTTCCAAACACTTTTAACTTTTAATGCCGCTTGTTTTGACACGATTTTATAACTTTTTGATTCTTACCTAAGTTAGAATTTCTCTTCTCATAAATAGGTTTGTAGCCTATAGGCATATATAAAAATTAAATTCTAGAGTTCTGTTTATCTTTTTCCTTATGTGTAAGGTGTTTATCACTTCTCTTGTACATTTAAGAGTTCATCTGTTAGAGCGATATTTAACCAATTTGTCTATTTACACGATATCTAGTCTTTTTCACTTTGTAAAAAATGAATCCAAAAAATCACACACAAATTCAAAGTTGATTAAATGTAGTACCGGTCCACACATCAAATATTTAAATGCTTAACAAAAAAAGAATAGAAAAGAAAGATGCGGACAAATACCCATAGACCTCGGTCGAATATATGCGAGGGACGCATTTGGCACAGATCAATGCAGGACCCTTGCCCAAAATGGATCAAATGGCACGTCTAAAAGGGTCACGTCTAAAAGATCCAATCCATATGTCGACTATTTGGCAGTGACTTGTGGTACCAGCCAAGTGCCAAGTCTATCACTGACAATTTATGACTTACTATTACTCAATGCAAGTTATACCAGCCAAGTGCCAAGTCTATGACCGACAATTCTCGACTTATTACTCAAGGTGCATGCACTTGTAAAATTCCGACACAGTGGTCCCGGTGGATTATTTAACTCAGTGTTTTGGATACGTGTAAATTTGCTAAAATGCATTTGTTAAATTATTTTTGTCTTTAGTGAACTTTATATAGTTATATATATTAGATTTTTCTTGTCGTGACAAACCAATAATTCATAAAAAGTCGACACAAGACTAACAAATACAAAACAAATCTATTATGGAACAATTAAAAACATTTATTTATTTGTTACCAGGGAAAAAAAGTGCATTTGTTAGTTTTGCGTCGATCTTTTTTTAATTATTAATTCAATAATCCACAAAAAATAGATTATTTTTGTGTTTAGTATTTTTTTTTACTGTATAACAACAATATATGGTAATCTGTTGTTGTTATTGGCATGAAACAAAGGTCAGATTCCAACAGAGACCAGATTGCAATAGACTACCTTATATGTCTGCTTTGTACAGATCTACACATATTTGGTAATCTTTTGCTGTTATTGGCATGAAACAGAGGCCAGATTGCAACAGACTATCATATATGTCTACTTTGCTAACATGATATAGATCCATACATATTTGGTAATCTATTGTTTTCGTTGGCATGAAACAAATGCCAAATTGCAACAATCTACCGTACTAGCATGAACCCGTGCTATGCACGGTTGTACGTAACTATATGATTAATTTTTTACTTTAAGATCTCTATCAACAATAAATGTTGTATAGATGTTAAATTGATATTTAGTCAAGTCAGATAAATTCAAAATATTCATTGAAAGGTTGATGGCATGAATATTGGAGATTGTGTTAAGTTTGTTTACTTCAAAACTCTGTCATATTACTACTCCTATCAATGTATGTGCATTTTCAAAGGACTCTATTTTTTATTAAGAACTCCAACATTGCAATAAATCCAAGGATAAGATATATTTGTGAGAAATTGAAATTCCTAGAAATAGGAGCTGCAAAGCATAAGGAAAGTAACCAAGTTGCTACGGGTTGGAGTTTGATATAGAGCTTCTACTCTTGCTAAACATATACCCATAAGCACCTGTGACAAATAAGAAACTACAGCGGAAAAAACTTGTAGAACACACCAACCAATTCAAATTAACAAATATGTATGGCAGAGAAGAAAAATAAATTAACCAACCAGGAGTTAAAGAGCATTAACATAAAGTAATTACGGAAAGTATAGGAAGAATTTTGAGTAGATTTTGGAATCCTAATTGATTGTCTCAATTAATTAAGTCGATAGGGTCTTCTAATTGATTGTATAATTTATTCATGCCGGGAAATTTTCAATTAGGAATGACATTCCCTTTCCTAATTAGGAATTCTTTCCGTAAATTAGCTCTTCATTTAAATTTGGATCATTCTCATGAGAACTTTCATTTCCATGTTAAGAATAAGCTAACTCAAATTCAAATGTGGGACTGTGGTGTTTTCTATCCCTTCTATTGTAAAAGTTTCAAGAAGTACGAAATTAAACTATTTTAAACATATTAATCAAAAGTACGAAATTAAACATCTCAATATTTTTTTATTGATTACAGTTGGAGTTTTCTCATTGATAAATCAATTAAATATCATAAGTTAGTTTCTCTTAAGTCGTGCACCTAAAATAAGTATCGTAAAGAATTAACTGGTAAAACAATTTTAATCCGAAGATGAAAGTTTGAAAGGAAGCATATAATATGAAAAGCTAAAACTCACTTTCAATCAAATTGAAATAGTCACGTAACTGTCGTAATGGATTCAACAACTACATTAGAGAAAGAAAAACAGTATTTATCACAAATAAGGAAAAAAATTTAGCTCTGATACAAATAACCAAGTAAAATATCATTTAATCTTTAGTAATTTACGAAACTTGTTGAATTATAATGCTCAAACTAATCTTTGTGAGGAAAAGAAAAATGGCAAATGATTATTATACACAAAAATAAATTGTGATACAAACCCAATCATGTCATGGTCCCTGAAAAAACAAAACATTATAGGTACAACTTAGAAGTAAAATTAAAAACATACAAAAAATAGGGAAGAAAATATCAACTACTTACCACAATCCATGAAGTGACTATCAAAAAGATGATTACTATCCTTCATACGTAAGTGGTCGCAAAGACTATGGGGTGGAATTGAACGATACTACCTTATTGGAAAGCAACAATAAAAAGATTTTATGGAGTGTTTAACATTTATAATGAGAGAAAAAGAGTTTACCATTTGTTTTCGAGACTGTATGTGTATGATCTCATAAACCATGGATAATTAGCCAACAGGTTGATGACAGTTTAGAGAATAGAAAGGGCCTATATTCATCTTTAACTTATAGTAATTAGGTTTTGAAAACCTTTCATTTTGGATTTAGATTCTGATTGAGTTCTTTTCAACAGATCTTTGTTAGGTTAGACACTTTTACTATTTTGAACCCCACAAATCAAGGGGTATAAGGCAAAGATTCCTTGTTTTCTTATGGAAATAAAGATGCTAGAGATCAAATAAAATCAAGATTTATGGGTTTTAAATTTGAATTAGAGTTATGATTAGGTAACCTGTTTCACTTAAAATCTTACACGACAAACAAATGGGTACGTGCCACTTGTCGTGATGAGAGCCCTCCTCACAAAAAGTCATCCTGCAATAATATATAAGATATGTCTGCTTTGCTGGATGATACAGATCCATACATATTTGGTAATCTATTGTTGTTATTGGCATGAAACAGATGACAGATTGCAACAGACTACCATATATGTCTGATTTGCTGGCATGATATAGATCTATACATATTTGGTAATTTGTTGATGTTATTGGCATGAAACAAATGCCAGATTTCAACATACTACCATATATGTTTGCTTTGCTGACATGATGCAGCATACAAATTTACATATATTAGGTAATCTGTTGCTATTATTTATTAAAAATAAATTAAAAAATAAAAATTAAAGAACTTTAGTTTCGTATATTTCAAAATATAAAAAATAAGAACCAATTTTATTTGTTAATTTTTTCTAACGGCCATTTATTGTGGAACAATTAAAAAAAAGAAAGAAGGGGCAACATTTCGGGATAGAAAAAGCATTTTACACGATTCTTTTGCCCAATAACAACAAATAGAAAAACTAATAAGGGTATTTATGCTAATCAATTCTCTAAAAATCAATAGATAAGGGTATCTGTGCCATTAATTCATTGTATATTAGAAAAAAACAACAGATAACAATAGATGTGTCGATCGTTATCAAATAACGTTATCAGCGTAAACAGATCTGGAAAAAATGAAAAAAAATCATTTTTTGTGTTAGCCAAACAAGACCCTTCCCGGAAGGTCAACAGATTACGTGATCTGCGCAATCAGATATGGGAAAAAAAAAATGAAAAATTTCATTTTTTGTTAGCCAAACAAGGCCCTTCCCAGGGTATTTTTGTCACCTATTGCCTAAATGTCTTGTTGGCATTATAGAAAAAGTTGATGTCTTTATTGCATTAATAACTCCTATACTATGTCCTTCTCAAAGAAGCTTCCTTCCTTTTAATGCTGCTAGTCTTAACATGATTTTATAACCTTTTAGGCACCAAATATTTGATAGACTTTTTATTTTTATTTCCTCTTCCCGTAATTTCTTGATTAACAAGAAATTGCCTTGTTTGACTCCTACCTAAGTTGGAATTTATCTTCTCATAAATAGGTTTGTAGCCTATAGATAGGCATATATAAAAATGAAATTCTAGAGTTCTGTTTATTTTTTTCCTTGTGTGCAAGGTGTTTATCACTTCTCTTGTGGATTCAATAGTTCGTTTGTTAGAGCGATATTCAACCAATTCATCTATTTCAACGATATCTAGTCTATTTCGATACACGCCGCATCACTTTGTCAAAAATGAATCCAAAAAATCACACACAAATTCATAGTTGAATAAACGTAGTACTGGCCCACACATCAAATATTTAAATGCTAACAAAAAAAGAACAGAAAAGAAAGATGTGTGACAAATACCCATAGACGTCGGTCGAATACATGCAAGGGAAGCATTTGGCAAAGATCAATGCGGGACCCTTGCCCAAAATGGATAAAAAATTGCACGTTTTGCGGTTCTGGTGGAGGAGCGACCGAGCGAGGTTCAATCAAGGGGTCTCCTTGTTGGGCACAATTATATCTTTTGTCTTCATTAAGAAAAGAAAGATATGTACAAAAATACCCATAGACGTCGGTCGAATATATGCAAGGGACGCATTTGGCAACGATCTATGCGGGACCCAGGCCCAAAATGGATAAAACTACCCTCCCAAACACTCAAAAATGAAAAAACTGAAAATGAAAATGTAAAAAAGAACCACTCAAACACCCTCTAATAGGTCTGAATTCATACAATTTATATTGAGCCCAAGTAATTAATATTATGACTCTCCACTGTTACTCCCCTAGGATTGACCCTTGTACATGCAGCCGCAGGTTAATGCATCATACAAACTCCCAACTAACAGTATCAAAGTTGATGATTGACGATTCATGGGTAGACTCCCATCAATGGGCTGACTAGAGTGGATATCCGATGAGGCAAAGTGACTTGATGATGGAGTGTTGTGATGGACGGTTTACGATCAATGGAGTTGTTTAATCCAATGTAACTCCCAATGAAGCAAGGTGCATTGATGATGGAGTACTGTGAAAGATGGATCTAAATAAATATGCCGGAGGGAGTAACTTACATGCCTAGTCATTGGTTTTAGATAAACACGAAAGAAGTAGGCCATCCACATCAAGCAGGTGTGGACCATTGAAAGTATTTGTCACCTCCGATCAAAACTTATTTAAATTAGCTATTTTATGTAGAAAAAATATTTTAGTTTATGGGGATTGCACATTTAAGTTCCTTGCATGATTCTTTTTTGCTCCATTGTGTCCAATGTTACATGGACTCGGTACAAGCATAGGGTGCGAGTTCAAATTCAAGTGTCGGACCTTCTTAATATTAAATTTCAAGATACTGGAATACAAGTCCCCAAATTGGGTACGGATATGTGAACAAGTCTTGAACACTTGTTTTTATTACATATTACATGCATTCAACAAGAAGGGGTTAAGAAAAATACCCCCTTTGTCTCATTTTCAATGTCCACTAGGTAAAGTCGTGTCATTTTGACTTTAAAAGAAAATATATTTCTAGATATATTTTTTTCAAAATTTTTTACACCGTTCAAAAGTACTCACTGAGATCTTTTGAATGGTACAAAAAAATTAAAAAATTAATTCCGAAAGTATTTTAATTTTTAATGTCAAACTTGCACGGTCCCCCGTAGAAGACTTAAATTGGGACAGAGGGAGTATGTGTTTTTGCTATTTCTTGTCTATGTGAGACTAGAAATGTAGTTTTTCTAGCTAATTTGACTTTTTTGTCCAGTAAATATCGTAGCAATTAGAAGATCCGAGTGTCAAAATGGATACATCGACACGGATACTTCAAAAAAAATTTCGACACGGATACTTCAAAATAAAATAAAAAGGGTAAATTTCACCTACCTCCCCTAAGGTTTCTGACAATTACAGGGACCTCCCCTAAGGTTTTTGAAATTCCACTGACCTCCCCTACTTTTGAAAATAAATGTCACATACCTCCCCTCCGTTAACTTCCGTTAGAAAAGCTAACGGAAAATGCTGATGTCAGCGCCACCTCACTCTCCTCTTTTTATTTTAAATCTTAAAATGTTTATAACTTTTGTTTTATATATTCACTTTTTATGAAATTTATATATTTAAAATCTACTCGAAAAGATCTATAAAATGAGATTCATATTCAATGTGAAATTATGAAAAAATAAAATCTTAATTTTCAATGTGAATTATCATGCTACATAATTTAAAATTTTCAATGTTTAACTCAAAACTTTAAACCTCAAAATTCTTACAACATTTTTTGTAAGGTTCTGAGCTCGACTCCTATGGAGAGGAGGTCAACCCTTGTAATTTACTAACATCTAACAGCTAACTCTATTGATGAATATCGAATGGCAAAAAAAAAAAAAAAGACAATATAATTAAGATTTGCATTGAAAAACTAAAATTTCATTGGGACAAAGTCACCATTAAATAGAAAAATGGACTTACAAATTTACCATGTTCATTTAATTAAGAATATATTTGGAAAAAACAAAATTGTTAAACAAGAAGATTTTTTGATGTTTCATACTCCCTCTGTTCCAAATTGTTTGCCCCCCTTTTGGGAGTGCGTGCATTTTACACTAAAAAAATAACGTGTCTATGAGAACTTTTTTTGAAAAAGAATTACATCAATTTTTTCTTCTCAATAAGATCTTTAAATTGGTATAAAGTTTGTTGAAAAAAATTAATGTTTGTACATTATTTTTTGCGTGTAAAATGCATGCATTCCCAAAAGGGGCAAACAATTTGGAACTGAGGTATTACAATTTTTGCGTAAAATTTTGACTTACACATTGAAAATAATTTAAATTATGTAACATTATAATTAAAATTCACATTGAAAAAATAAGATTTTATTTTTTCATAATTTCACATTGAATATGGATCTCATTTTATAGATCTTTTCGAATAGATTTTAAATATATAAATTTTATAAAAAGTGAATATATAAAACAAAAGTTATAAACATTTTAAGATTTAAAATAAAAAGAGGAGAGTGAGGTGGCGCTGACATCATCGTTTTCTGTTAGCTTTTCTAACGGAAGTTAACGGAGGGGAGGTATGTGACATTTATTTTCAAAAGTAGGGGAGGTCAGTGGAATTTCAGAAACCTTAAGGGAGGTCCCTGTAATTGTCAGAAACCTCAGGGGAGGTAGGTGAAATTTACCCAAATAAAAATGAAGAATCCATGTAACATACATTCTCTCAATTTGCAGAGAAATTATAAATTGCTTTGGGAACAATTCTCCAACGGCTATTTTGAAATTATAAATTGTTTTGGCACACCACACATTTGTGTAGGAGTAATAATAAATGTGTAACAGAAGATGCTGCTGAAACATTGCTCTAGGAACACCGAATAACCTCTCCAATTTGCGGATTTTTGGCCGATATATACCAAATTTTGAAACAATTCACCAAAATATACCATTTTTGAAATTATTTTTAAAAATATGCCATGCCGCATGTGGCGAATGCGGCATCCTACGTGGCACGCGAACCCCGTATCCCACGTGGCCTGGCCGTCCACCTAAGCAAATGCCGCATGTTCGATATGCGGCATTAGGGTTTTGAATTTTGAATCCCGCAGATCAGAGAAGCGTACATCATTTCAATATTCTCTCATCAGAGCTCTGTGATTTCGGCGATTGGGCGAACTCCGGCAACTCCCACAACCGCCGCCGACGACGACTCTGCGACGGGGTCGCTGTCTACAGTAAACGGTATCTCTCTCTCTCTCTCTCTCTCTCTCTCTCTCTCTGTGGGTTCCTCTGTAGTACAAGATCTAGTGCACTGTGATGGGTTCACACTTCACAGGTTTTACGTCTATGGGTTCACACTTACAGGTGTGTGTTGATTGGGGTTTTTTGCTAAACTAGCAAACCACCATACCACAATACATATGCGGCAAACCACAATACACGTGATGTATATAAACGAATTGGCCTTTTGAATGGGGTTTTTTGCTACTGAGTATATGTTTTTTGCGATACATATGCGGCAAACGTAAATATACAAATTGGGCTTTTTCTTCTTTTTTTGGAACAGAAAATGGGCTTTTTTATTACGGCATTTTGATTACTGAATTTAGGACTTTTTTGTATACCTATTCTAATTCATACGCAGCACATGTATATGATGGTGATTCCTAAAGAACCTTTGAGCAATGCTTGATATTGCTCTTGCTGTTTTGCTTGTACGTGGGACTTGGGAGGGATCTTAGCTAAAAAAATCAAGCATTTGAAAGAACTGGAACTAATTAAGCGCATAAATCGCACTATAATGTAATTGACAGTGTGAATTAATCACGATTTAAAGGATCAAGAAAATCGAGAAATTGGCAAAGTGATAACCAAGAAATTGGCAAAGGATCAAGAAAATCGAGAAATTGGTCAACATTGTTGGGATTCTAAACCTATTAGGTTCCTTTAGATGAAAGCACAACTATAGTGTGGTTTGAGCCATCGGTGTCTAATAGAAGGTAAAATAATGTTTATGTTCGAAGTGAATTCTTTTTTGCTTTGAACTATTTTTTCTGGTACATTTTTTATGGAATGATAGGAACGAGTGACTTCATCTTTATAGGGAAAATTGATGTGTGTTTCCAAGGAGCAATTTGTTACACTATATTAGAATTCTTTCCTCTTCCATAATTGTTTCAGAAGTTGGTATATTTTGCAGTTCGTAAGTGCATATTTGGGGTTGATTTGCTGCTGTTTACTGCAGGTTATATATGATGGAGCTCCAAGATATACGCCAGGGGCCCATTGTTAGACTGCCGCAGATCCGTTATGCGGCATTCAGGTCGACCAGATTCTCTGAAAACTTGTCCTAAACAAAGGCATGCGTCATTCATTAGGGGGAACACTACAAAAAGCCCACTCCCACGCCCACTGTTTGTAAAAAAAATTCTTTCTTCCAACTTTCTTCAGTGCTTGAGAAATTTTTTGTTCTACCTAGTTAGGTTGTGAAAATTTTCATTATTTCTTCCTACTGTTTACTAAAGTTTTTTGGTCATACTCTATTAGTTTGTTTAAATTGGTGTGATTAAAAATAAAAATTGAGTATGTACCATTTGAGATGATACTGTAAGTCTTATATATCAGTGACTCTCCAAGATGTGGTGTCCAACACTACCTAACGATGACGAACTGCCCTACAATTGCAAATTGCGGGAAGTCCACATGGGCAAATTTTGTTTTACACAACAATTGCTTTTTGAAATAGGAAATAGTATACCATTTGTGATGATACTGTAATTGTTATCTACCATTTGTGATGATACTGTAATGTATTATCATCACAATTTAGGAAGAAGTGTCACGATATGTCACTCGGGTTGTCAGAGTGACTAGACTCTCTCCTAGTATGGGTGCAGCAAAACATATCTACTTCCATGCTAGCTGCTGCTTGACAACCAGGTGACTAAAAATAAGACGCGTCCCAAGCGTAGGACTCTCGACCAGTGTAGCACAATATCCGGAAGTACCGGAGTCGAACCACAGAGACGACTAACAGTGCTTGACTCAAAAGTGTGGAAGTGCAGTTTAACCTGGCTCTTAGGTAGCCACCCCTTGATTTGATAAGATTAATTACTAAGTTACTGAATTGATTTACTTGATGCAAATTAAAATGAGAGCACGACTGAGGGAACCCAGCGTCCGTGACTAGCCTAACCGATGTTCACTCGGGCCACAATTCCTCTTTTACTGATTTTAGAATACGAGAAAGGCTCCCTAACAAATGCGCACCACCTGTCACCAGATTCCGCGCGCATTCGAATTCCGGCGATGCCTGGGTTTTGTTTGTTAAAAGAGTTTCTGTTCCCTAAAATTGCTTGAAACTTAAGTGAATTCGGCCCCGAGGTGTAACATCAATTAACCTAGTGGCGAAGCACCTTCGCCCGCAGCCGTACTCTATGCGACTACTCACTCATAATGCTCATAATAACAGAAATTATCACGACCCTTAATCTAAACATTCTTGGGAATCAAAATAGAGAACAGAGAACTATACCGATGATTGCAATATGGACACGAACTTGAATATCACGTGAAAACACCAATCTCGAAACTAGAAATCTGGAAATCTGAAGTTAACTTGAGTATCTACTGCTGAATAATTGAATGCTGTAAAAATGTAGCTGAAAACGAAGAACAATCAACCCTAAGTAAAAAGTCTGGAACCCTAATACAAGTTAAAAACGAGTATTTATATTAAACCCCGTAATCCTAATGAAAAACAAATAAAATCCGAAAATATTCCAAACGCTGCCGTTCCATGACCGCTGAAAGAGACTCGGTAGCGCTACCCAACTTTAGGTGTAGCGCTACCGCCCGTTTATCTCTGCTGGTCCGTACGTTCTTCGATGGTTGACCGTTGACCCTTGGCCACGCGGTAGCGCTACACCACTTTTGGTGTAGCGCTCCAAAACCTTCTGTTCATTTTTGAGCCCCTTTTGTGCCAATCTTGAGTGCTCCAAAGAAATGGGGTAGCGCTCCCGGCGGGTTACGATCACTTCCATGCAAAACCCGTTCCATTCTACCTCTTGGTCTACGTGCATGTACTCCCTATGTCTCGAAATTCGCGCCCACATCCCTAGATTTCCTGCAAATTATGCTCAACACCCAAAAACACCACGTGCATATATCAAATGGAAAATAAAGCTCAAAACGCACGTCTAACATGCTAAACCACCCTACTTAGGCGCTCAAAAGCAAGCTTTCCACGCGCCTATCAGCTGCACACTTTTAACAAAAGCTTGAAAGAAATATCCGGCATCGGGAGAGTAGATTTCCAAGAAGAAGGACATTTGTTTCAAATATAAGAAACAAGTCTTATTGGGTGAGCACAACAGAACTTCGAGTTGATCGTGACACATTGGTCGAATATAGGTGCAAAGCTCGTTCGAAATATCCGTGCATCAGGAGAAGGACATTTGTTTCAAGTATATTTCTTGTTTGTATAACAATTTTCCCATTCAATTAATGACAATTTCTTTATTTAATTATGTTTGGTTTGTTTCAGGGTACAAATTACTTGAACTATTTCCGATGGCTTTTGTTGTAGCTTGGGTTAAAATTTTCACCCAAATAATACGAAAAAGAATATGAAAATTTAGGTTAAAATTTTCACCCAAATAATAAGAATATAAAAATTTAAGTTTTTTCATATCAATAAATCCTTGATCAGAAAAGAAAAATAATGAACTCATTCGGAAGACAAATGTTTTTTGATCATATATTTATCGGCATCCTAACTATAAATCTGAATTTCGGGGGGTAATTTGCTCCCACGTTTTTTTTGTTTTTTTACTTCTGTGAATTACACCATACATTGGGTTTTTTTTTATTTGCCAAGTCAAAATTAATGGCTCAACACAACCCATATATTTCAATTTTTTGTTTATGTATCCAAACCATTAATCCATGAATTAGGACCAAAACGTACAGTTCACCATAATTTTTGTGAGCCCTAGTTATTGGTGACCACATATGATGATATAGAATTGAGAATGCTCACATGAATATCAAGAAATCCTGTTAAAATAAAAAAATAAAAACAGGATCGTCCACTTGATTTCAGTGACAGGTCTTAATTTATGAAATATAGTTAGGGGTAGTCAAGTCATAGACCATTTCAAACAAAACCAAATGATATTACTAAAATTTGCATCACACACATGACTAAATTGAAACATCTAATACAAATTGTCACACAAAATAAAACAAACAAATCTTCTACATTTCATCAGAATAATCAGATAGTTCCGGATCGGTTGCATATTCCTCATCATTCCAAATTGCTCTAATCAACTCCTTATTACAACCATCCCTTTCAACCTTTGGGATGGTCTTCTCGCGGATCGACACCCACCGTTGGGCTAGTCTCCGTCTTTTGCATCCTACGAATTCTATTCCCCACCACAGTTGCGCGAAAACCCGTCATTACATGAACAGGAAAATCATCTCGGGATTTGGCTCGGTGGCGGGCAAGCCAAGCATCCAAGTGCGAAGGGGGTGCAGGAGCACTGTTGTCATCACTCATCTGTCTTTGAGGCTGTACTCGAGTGGGGCGAATGTTGTTAGAAGGATGGGGATGAAGACTCCAATGAACAAGCTTACCATTGAATATGCTGTTCAAACCAATACTTTCTGCCTCTTCTTCTAATCAATGTCTACGAAATTGAATTCTTGCATCTGATTCATTTGCATTTTCGTTGCTACGAGAACTCTCTCCCTGTTCTAAGTTTCTTCCAAATGGAAAGTTAGGATCCATTTCACATAACAATCTGTGAAATACGCACACATATATATAGGGTCAATATTGTACGGCACATATGCCGCACATATGCCACATACTGTCTACCGTACAATGCCTCATGTGGCATATGCGGCATTGAGTTAAATACCGCATTTCGATATGTGGCATTTGCTTAGGTGTCTCGGCCACGTGGGATACGGGGTTTGCGTGCCACATAGGATGCCGCATTTGCCACATGCAGCATGGCATATTTTTTAAAATAGTTCCAGAAATGGTATATTTTGGTGAATTGTTTCAAAATTTGGTATATATCGGCCAAAAATCCCCAATTTGCAGTGACTTGCCCTGAGAAATTATTAAAGTTTTCCGCTTGATTTTAGCAACTGGGTTACTAAAATTAACCCTGATTTTAGCAAATGAGTTTACCTGGTGCTAAAATCTGGGTTGATTTTAGGCTAAAATCAACCCAGATTTTAGCACCTAGACAACTCATTTGCTAAAACCAGGGTTGATTTTAGCAACTCATTTGAAAAACTCAGCCGGCTTGTGGTACCAGCCAAGTGCCAAGTCTATCACCGAAAATTTACGACCTACTTTTGCATGTACTTGTAAAATTCTGACACAGTGGGGCCAAGTCTATCACTGAATATTATTAAACTAGTGTTTTGGACGTGTGGCATTTGGTGCGCATGTGTGGTGTACTTATAGCATTGTTATATTGTAAATCACAAGCTAGGTTGCTTCGGCTAAATAAACCAAGCTGGTTTATTTTATTGTCCTTATTCAATATTTTCTGCATTTGTTAATGTTGTGTCGATGTTTGCCTCGATGAAAGAAATCTAAAAAGTATAAAATTACTAACCAAACTTAATTTTTGAGACTAAAAACAATAAAAATAAACCACAAAAATTTAGAATATTTTTGTCTTTAGTGAATTTTAAAAAAAAATTTCAGCACTTTATGCTTTTTATATTTTTCTCCTCGAGGCGAATCCAATATACCACAAAAAATTGATGCAAAACTAACAAATGACAATTTTGTTTAAATAAAGACCAAAAAAAAAAAAACCAGTTGGTAGGTCGTTTTTCACACCAAAAATATATTTATATAAGCAAGGAATTAATCCATATTCAGAAGAACAGTGGTTAAGTCTGAGCGCCGATCCGCAGGGACAGATTGACTAAGTTACAATGGTTTCGATTAATCTCTAAATTAATTATAGGAAAACACTTGATTGAGATTTGATTTTGAAAAGCTAATTAACTAAAGAAAACATAAATTAATAACACTACGCCAAATGTTGCCTTTTACGGCGGTCAAAAACTGCCACTAATAGTAGAAAAAGTATCACTAAAGCTATTTGCGGCACTTTTACGACAAAAGTAAAAAGTATATGCTATGCCAGTGTTGGGAATAAAATTTTATTGGACCGAATCAAATTTCAATTAATGGCCAAAATGCAACATCGATCTACACGTCAAAATACACAAGTTTCACGTGTCAAAAGGATAGAAGTAGAATGACATAATAAGTCTAATTCATTCATCTAGCTAGGGCTCTAATGTCATGCCCAAAATTCGACCCAACATTCATACTATCATGCCTAAAAGCCATCTAAACATCAAGTCTCAAAGTCGTCCTCCCACTCTCCGTTCTCCTCAATAGAATTGGAGCCGATCCAGAGCACATTCAACATTGCACATTTGTTTCTCATTAGCCTGTTAGAATAAAAGTCAAATATCAATTTCATAACAGTGGTCATAGACACCCCAAAATTACAACTGCTAATAGGAAATGTTATTGATTCAAAATAATGGCCATTCAACTTGAAACAAAATAAGCATCGAACTAGTTCATATCTTCACAGGTATTTTGAATAGTATTAATCTATGAAGCAATACGGATACGGAATATGGTTACGAAATGGTACGGATACGACGAAATTAAAAAATTAAACTAGGATACAGATACGGATACATTGGGATTAAGTCTATATATTACCAAAGACGAAGCTTCCCTTGAATCTACTTTCCCAAAGTTTATTCAAAGCTAACTTTGAACCGAAACTTGGCCCAACTAGTAGTGTTACATTAACAAGCCAAGTGGGGCAAACATTGTAGCCCACTGGTGCTTATTTTTTTTGGCTCAGGTGGCAGAAGTAGCCCAAACCAGTCCAAGAGTTCTACAATTCAGCTGAGCCAATAGTTTCACAAGCAAACTACTAAAAACTATATGCATATACACATACAAGAATAGCATCAACATGCGGTAAACGAGTCCCAACCAGGAAAAACAAAAAATAAATTCTTCTTGTACACAATAAAGACTGAAGCAAGTATATAAGAAGGCAAAATATTACCTCCCTAACTGATGAGTTTAATAGTGATTCATCTGTATTTAAAGATTGCGGCATTGGATATCCCATAGACTACATGTGAGGTCGCATTCTTGCACATATGAGATTGCATTCTTTCACAATATTATTCCAATATACTGCAATAAACAAATCAATACTCATTAGGATGTAATACGCGAAATATAAGACTGAAAGTTATACCAATGTCTTGAGAATCATACCTGCACCCCAGTCAAATAAAAAATTTGATCATGGGCAGCCTAAAATCAACTCATTAGGATGTATTAATTATCGGGCTGTCTTTGTGTCTACAATATATATACTACAGAGTATAAAGAAAACAGTTGGCATGAAAGAATTGGAAGGACCGTAAGGACCGTTAGTAATAAACAATAAAGTCCAACGAAAACTTCCAAACACAAGATGATATTGAACTAAAGTATCAAAGAATAAGAAGATACAGTGCATACAAGAGACCTCGCTTCCCTTCAAATACCCATCGATGCAGTTGACCTGTTATGCCATCGAATGGGGGAAAACAGAATGGATAGCAGTGTCCGTAAGTCATTGTGAATTCAATTGTTGTTAACATTTCTAACAATCTGATTATACATCAACAAAGAATGTTATAGACAATAGAACTTACTATTTTAAATAAAAATTAGCCATAAATAAAGTTGTTGGTAAAGGGTGACCACAACATTACCTGCGCATAAGGTAGAAACTGTTAATTCATTTGAGTTGAATCACATTCAGAAATGTTACCTAGAAGATTGAGTTAAGTTCTCTACCAAAGACAAAATAAGTTTGTTTAGCACCTATCTAACAATCAACATCATTTACTTAGAGGGTTTAGATTTACTTTACTTGAAGTATTAGTTTTCATTCGATTAACATATGGGGCTTTTGGGTTAATCCCTCTATTTCTATTTGTTTGTACAATTTAGCAAATCTGGTCATCTAAAAATTATGTTCCCAAATTTATTTTGCTTTCGGTAACTTAGTAAACTTTGTCCACAAAAAATAGTTGAGATCTTTTGATAGTTAAAAAAATTGGGGAAAACTAAGGAAAGCAATGATTTGTAAGGAACGACTGGAAAAAGAGGATGGAAGGAGTATCGATCATTTTTTTTTTTGGTGTATTGAATAGCATTCTTCTCACGTCTAAGCATCAACTCAACCCAAGTATAGAAGTAAATATTCATCATTAACTAACTACAATACCTAAAAACAAACAAAACAAAGCTAGGAACTAAGTTCAATTCAATGCTATCAGATGTAGATGTACTAGCAATTATATCTTCCATAGCTCTAACCATAATGCCACTTTCAGAAGCATCATCTTTACCCAGCCTCCCAAGAGTGTAAGTCTTGCCAGTGCCTGTAGACCTTAAGGAGCAAGAATAAAAAATACAACTATAAATGCATATATATCTTCATACATAAAAAAGAAATCGACATAATCAAACCCCATAGAAGAGGAATTTATGCGTTTGCTGTTAACAGAACGCTAACCATCAACTGAGATGGTATGTAAAGTTAGAAAACTAACTCGGCATTGGAGGAAGTGCCGATGTACTTGCCCCTATGACGCCGTTACACATAGCGCCTGTTTCCAGACTCCGTGAGACCCCGTTTTCCTTGTAGTGTATTTCAGGTTCATATATATACATTAAAAGGAGAAACATAATTCACAAGATAAAAACATAATTGAGAGATGCTGTAATCAACTCCAACAGCTCTACATATCACAAACCAATTGGTCAGTCAATTCCAATCCCTCTTATTTGCTCCCCTGCAAGAAAAATTGAAAAAATATATATATATATGGAAGGAGATAACTTGTAACAGGGAAAAAAAGAAAGAAAACCTGAAAACATATATTCCTTTTCTTTTTGTGTTTAAGGACATAGTATTCGGGTTTAAGGCTACCCACAAAAAGGACCATGTACTAGTGAACCCAAATTCATCAAGGGTTATGTTTCTTTTTGAATTTTAGGAAATAGAAGACAAATTGAAAACCCTAAGTACAATAGAGCTTCAAATATAGCTAGAAGAAAGTTTATCGAACATGTTCAAAGGAGAATGACTACGATGGCTATAATTTCTAACAAATCTATGCAAAAACTAAAAATCTACAAATAAAAGCCGTAAAACTATTTCGAGTTCCATGAATCATAAACTCCAAACTCCACCAAACAAATCGAAGTATACCATAGAAAAGAAATCAAAAGACTTGGTTTTGTTATTCTCTTAGTGGTATATGAACACCAGGGCCTTTGGCGAGACTACAATTAAAATCCATTGGCGAGGAAAAAATGAACCCTTCCAAATACTGCACTGACCCCATTAAGAAAACTCACCTACCAATTTTCTATCATGTTCTTTCCCTCAGTTTAAGTTCTTTATCTCTGAGAATCAATTAGTCGCCATACAAAAAGATTGCAAACTTCAATCATCCCAAACTACTGAGAGGGATTTTGTTTCTTCCAAAAAAATAATAAAAACGCTAGCCATGCAAACAGATATACCAGTGAGATTATTGTTAGCAAGAGTTAACAATGCTAAACTCTCGTAGAACCCCAATTGAGGTGCTATTGAACCAACCAAACCATTACCGTCCAGATAGGTCAATTTTTGAAGGCTTCCAAAGGATGAAGATGGGATTGTCCCATTCAAAACGATTGTTTCCATATCTCAGTCTCACCAAACTTGATGATATGTTTTCAGGTAATCCAGTCTGGAAATTTGATTGTGACAGAAGGAAATTAGGGATGGACCCATGTAAATGATTATAACTAAGGCCTAGATTCCGGATAGAGCTTGTGATCCCAGTTGGAATTGCACCAAAAAAGGAATTCTGATTCGCAGCAAATCGTGTCATTGTTTTGATACTTGAACTCTATAGCGTAATGTACCCCGAATTTGCACCATAGAGGATAACAAGATACACTGTTAAAGGAAAAATTAGGGTTTTTTCCCAAACCACCCAATCTGCTGTAATTTAGGAGTTCATCAGTTACACGCGAATTTAAAAACTTTACCAAGAACTCAATTGAAGTCCAAATGGCCTCCAATTTGTGTCATGACACATAGACACTTCAAACTTCTCTCTCTAATTTACCCAGATTTTAATCAATACAAAAACCCCATGAAAACAACAAACAAAATAAGTTAACATTCCCAGGAGTTAAAATATCCGCAGGTACTCATTGTCTTTACAAATTCACCATGGGCAAAATACTAATACAAACACCCTGAAATTTAATACACATGAACCTCACACCTTTAAATACAAACCCTAAAAATATCAGGTCATTCGGAGAATGAAAACCAAATCAAATAAATCTCCGAAGTCGGACTGCTGTTACTTCGGTTCAATTTTCAACAAACAGAGTCTGTCTTTGAAAATTCACCAAAAATTGAATACTCAATGTTTTCGAGTGATTCCAAAACCTAAATGACCCAAACATCTCGTAGTTTGAAACCCATAAGGATCCCTAACCATATGTCCCATTTAAGAACACCGAAATCATAGAAAAACACAGATTTTCATGCTTTCCAGAAATTGCAAACTCAAAATACTATTTTGCTTCTAACCCTTGATCAAATCTCAACAATTCATGAACGAATATGACCACCAAACAGAGTGGGAAAGAAGAAGAATGATGCAAGATAGAGGAGGAGGGTAAATTACCAGTAGTGCTATAGTGTTCAAGGCGCAGGCTGAAACCCTAGTTTTTCAATCGATTTCAGCAAATGTTAGAACAAGATCAGAGAGAGAGAGAGAGTGCGAGAGAGAGAGAGCTTACCTTCACTGTTGATGGAAGATCAATGTTTCTAGAGCACGTTCTCTCTCGCTCTGATGAGTCGTTGGTTCTCTCTCTCTCTCTCTCTCAATGTCGGTGTAGGCTACAGAAATAATGGACATGTTTGGCTAAGGGAGAAAAAAATAGAGGGAAACACCATAAGAATAAGCGGGAAACAAAAAACCCCTAGCGGCAAAAGCTTTTGGCACCAAATTTGCCGAATAAAACCATCTTTTTACCGGTACTAGGGTAAAAATGCCTTTAATGTGTATTTTTAAAGGCATTTTAATTACTACCACAAATAATAACCCTTTCAAGGCATTTTTTTTAAGTTCCACTAAAAAAAGTGCCACTAATGATGATATTTGGCGTAGTGTAAGATGAGGACGGTGAGAGAAAAAGGTCTTAGGGTTTCGAATCCACCCTAACTTCGCAACCAAGTAATTATATTAATTTAGGAAAATCAATTACCGAAACGACAATCACTCGCTAGAAGTTATAAGCCCTAGCGATATCGATAAGAAAATAGCATGCAATTGAAAACCGGGCATAACCTATCTTCGGTTGGCACGAATCGTCTTCGATTCTATAACTAATTAATCTAGGCACGACTCGTCTTCCCCAGGCATAGACTATCCTACTTCGCAATTTCACGCGCCAAGAAAACCGTTGCATAACTATGTACTTGCAATCATAGAAAAACAAACACATAAAACTAGATAGAAAAAATAAGATCGAATCATAAAAAAGTCTCAAAGTTATACAACCGTCGTTTCGATAATCAAAAATCTAAAATTAACATAAAAACATAGTTACTTGGTTAGGGTTTCATCTACACCCTAAGAGGAAGATTAACCGGCCATGGGACTGGAAATCATTGCTCTAATTGCTTCTGTTCAGCCCTGCTGCTTGCGGCTCTGTTCGTGATGCTCCCCTCTGTTGTGCGTTATATATGTGTATTTATAATGCTATATGAGTGACCCCCTGTCCAAGGCATATGCCTTAGTATTTATATTAAAATATCAGCCGCACCACGTTTCTAAATTTCCAAGTCGGTTGCTGTGAATCCCTTTTAACCAAGCCCTAAGCCAACATCTTCTAACCTACGGCTTTCATACTGAACAAGGCCAATGTTGACCCATGCATGCATATGCAAATAATCTCATTGCTATTTGGTTGGCCCATGATCCGTGCAAACCCGTGCACCACCTAATATAATTTGCCCACGGGTTTTATTTTGATTCCGTACACAATAATTCCACTTTTAAGTCTGCTTTTCACGGCTAAGCGTCCAAATACCTACAAAACGAAAACAACGCATTAAACTCCAAGTAACAAAATAAATGGACTTAGCAAGCATAAATTAGGGGCGCTTATGTGAACATTTTGCGCGCCGATCACCAGTTTTGTTTTTTTAGTCAAACTAACCCTAAGGGGGTGTTCCACTAACAAAAACAGTTTTTTTCAAAAATTAAGACAAGTCATTTTGTCATGATACATCACATAAAAAATCGTGAAAAAATTGTTTATTCTATAAAAACAACCTTAACGGAACACCTCATAAATATCTTGTTTTGTCTAGGCTATTATTCGTATTTCCCAATTAGTCGAAACTTTCCTTGTGCCGTGTGATCGATATCCTAATTATTGAGGGATCTTGGTGGTCAAGCTTGTAGCCTATACAAAGGCATATCAATGTTCAATAAAGTGTGAAAAGCTTGGTTCTTGGTAATTCTCTTTTGCTAGTCGAATCTAGGGGAAATAGATGGGAAGAGGAAACACCGGAGAGAAAGGGACAGCCGGCGACGACCGCCGGTAAAGGAAGAGCAGGGACGGAGTAGGGTGGCTAGGGTTTCATGGGAAGGAGATGGACGGTCTCTCTCTCATGTCTGTTTTTTTACTTTTATTCTTACATATTTACCCTTATAACAAGAGTCCTTCTTCAATTTTACTTTTATTATTTTATGCCTCGCCCCGAAATTTTTTTATGCATAAAATTTTACTTTTATTCTTATATATTTACCCTTACAACAAGAGTCCTTATTCCATTATTTTTCATTTCCTTACAGGTATTAGATGTTTGGTAAATTGTGATTGTTATTTTGTGAACTTTTATTATTTGTGCTCATTAATTTCAGAATGTAGAAAACATATTTTTTAAATAAGTAAAAAAAAGTAGGGGTGGGGCGGAGAAACCCGTTACCCGATAGGGACGGAGCAAGGGGTATCCATCCTTTTAAATTCCCTTTTTTGGTTTGAGACATTTCTATGTGGCATCTCTTTAGACTCACTTTGATGATCTAAAGCATTTATCTTTTCTTGATGTGTTTGATGCACAACATCAATCGCGCCAAAATTGATTTAAATTAGAAATGGATCAATATAATTTTTGAACACTTATATCTTATAACAAGAAAAATGCATACTGAATTCAAAATCATTTTTCTCATCTAAATGTATTTACTTTATGTTTTTATGGAAATCCAATTGACTTGACCTGTAATACGATCAATGTTATCGACAAGATTTATGACATGAACAGTTATAGTTATGAAAATGAGTCCAAAAAGAACTAATAAAATGACACGACACCAATTTTAGCACGACAATATACGCGAATCCAAAATGGGTAGGCAAAGGTATGCCATTAGAGATAATTTTTTAGTGTCTTTACTTAAATTTTTAATGAGTTTGTTATTTAGTGTATAAGTGTTTTACAAACTCCAATGCTAGTGTACGTTATCTTGTGTTTTAGGGTGTGTTTATTTTAGAGATTTTTTTTATTTATGGGCAACAAAAATTTTATTGATAAAACTCGACATTGGGAGTGCTAGAGTGTATGTCAAGTATAGAGAATCACTTAGCACACATCAAAATTGGATTAGAGGAGAGAGAGAGAGAGAGAAAATGTTAGGACTAATCATTGTGTAATTAGACATCTCAGGAGAGCATCTAGGCGCAGGTCTTCGAATCCAAGTATTTCAAGGACTCTTGTTTTGGGATGCTACTAAAGGACATCGGGCCAGCCCATCGTGGCAAGCAATTCTCATGGGCCGCGATGTGTTGGCCACGAAGGCGCAGGCATGCCGAAGTTGCTGTAACTAAGTATAAAATGTTGAATTAAATGGTTTGTTTGACAAAAAAAAGAGGAAGGAAGATCCTTGTGCTTGCTTTAGAACATAGTATCATTAAACGTACGTGCTTTTACATGGAAACAAAGACTGATAAATACACACCATGCCCTCTCAGAAGAACTAGGTCATGGGACTCATGGCTCTCAATGTGAAGGGCATAATCGGATATCATCCATTATTCATACATACACATATGACACTTATAAGCTGTAACATTCATTCGCTTCCTCCTCAATAACCGCCGCCACCTCGACCGCCTCCTCCATAACCGCCGCCACCTCGACCTCCTCCTCCATAACCGCCATGCCCTCCTCCGTATCCTCCACCATGTCCACCTCCGTATCCTCCTCCACGGCCACCTCCGTATCCTCCGCCACCTCGTCCTCCTCCGTATCCACCGCCACGGCCGCCTCCATAACCGCCACCATACTTGGCGTCATCTACTCCATTAGTCTGTTCAGCTGCACAAGGGTGGCAATTATTATATGAACACATTAAAGCAAAATGTCGGCTAGAAAGTTGAAACTCAGTCGTTTTCAAGTTCACTTGTATTCCAACTTCAACTATAGGCGGTTGAAAAAACGTTGAATTAAAAAGAAGAGTTATCAAGTCTAGGGACGTACACAATTCCGCCACTTAATTTTCCATTATTATGCTTTCTATTTTTGGAATATGATTTTGTTATTAATTAAGCACACAAACTACTTGCCCGGGTAGCAACTGAGATAATGAAACAAATTATGGCAAATTCATGCACTAATTAATCAACAAGGTACAAAATCAGTCAAATCAATTAAGATAGACTCACTAGAAGTGGAAGTTTCAGCCAAATCCCTGGGTGTCACCTCTGAGGTAACGAGAAGAACAGTGGCCAGAAAAAGGGCAAGGAAAATAATTGCTTTTGAACCCATTTCTTATCTCTTCAGTTGATTGGATGAAATTGGATGGAATGAATATTGAAGTTCAATTTTGATGTCTATTTATAGGCTTAGATAGGTTTCACTGGCTGTGAAGTAATTGACATAAAAGGCACGACACATTAAAGAGTGTTTGACATGTTGGGCCTAATGTGGTTGGGGGTTAGTAGTTGGTCATTAAATTATCTCAAAGTCAGCTAGGTTAGGGAAACTTCTTTAGAGTCTTTTTAGTCCAGAGTCCAAAAATATAGATTCTTTGGGCTACACCAGGCACATCATATAGACCCTGCTGCAGTGGAATGCGCGATCTCTGAGAAAGGTAAAGCTGAATATTACATATCATTCTGTTCCCACAGTAAGCTGTACAACTATCCTTTGCATCGAGCATAATAAGATGTTTGCATGAGCATACCCTATAAATTAGGCAAGCCATTTTAGGCCAATCATAGCCCTCCCTCCATTGAACGGTCAAAAAACGGCTCTTGGTAACTCAACTCTTGGGATGGTTCGAGAAAAATATTTTGTGCTGCAATTGCTCCTCACATTTGGGTGGCCTCTAGAATGTCAAGCTCCAAACATTCCCAAATTGACACATCCAGAAATTTCGAACATACTGTTCCAGAGTTATCCAGAATTATCGCAATTCTACCAACTCTAGTTTACATATATATATATATATATATATATATATATACATAATTTCACATATGCTAGTGTGATTTTACAATTATTCCCATCATACTTTTATATTTGAAGCCAAGAAAGATTAGACCACTCGCAAATTCACTAGTACTCTTTTGAGAAAAATTGTGACGAATAGATTAATCCACATACATGTTTGTAGACATATGCTATTGTTTTTGGAGATGTAAAATTGATTGTCGTTTAGAGACTACGCTTATCCTTCACATTCCAATAAACTTTGATTTGTGAGTCTATTTACAATCCTTTTTGGCTCAATACAGCCCTTGCAAAATAAATACCAAAACCTTCCTCGCGAAAAGACCATTTACCTCCTCAAATTACTTCATACCACCCCACTAGACACAAACGTTTTTGCTACATACCACCCCACTCCACTTTTTCCCAACCTATCTTCTTCTTCCTTTCTCCTCCATCGTATTCCTCCTCCCCTAGTCGAAAAAAGTCCCTCCTCCTCCTCCTGTTGAAAACAACCCAGCCATGCATTAACCCCCATTGTCCTCCTCTGCCCCTCATCTCTCTCAATGGAAAACCTTGGTGAATCAATGGAAGTATCTTCTCCCTCACTAGACTTGGAAGAAGAGCTCCGAAGAATAATGGAGCAACTTACAACTCCAAGTCCACCAATGGATGCATAAATACAGACCAAGAGTAACCCGGACATGAAGATTTTCGAGCAAAAAATGGCCCAAGAGTAACCCATTGCATTTTCGATTTCTCAGTCACTGTTCGTTCGAAACGGTACCACAGTCCCGAAAATCGCAATACATTTCGGTAGTTTATATCCGAAATTTACTTATAAAACCGGGAGTTTATATCCGAAACTTTCCAATCCAAATCCAAAGAGCAGAAATTGGTGATGGTAGTTAATATCCGCAATATTGGCCATAATTCAGTAGTTTGTATCTGAATTATGTACTTAGTTTCGGGAGTTAATATCCACAATGTGCCAAAACCAAAGAGCAGACATTGTTAACGATAGTTAATATCTGTAGACACCCCAATTTTGATGACTCGTGCATCCTCGATGATGAAAAGAACGCGCAAAGTATACGTCGGAACAATAGCTCGAGTCGAATGGATCAAAAGAACAAAACAAAAAAAAACCAAACCTACCTGAACCGTACGGGCTCATCTCTTGAACCGTACGACTTGAAAAGCCATTTACACCGTGCGATGTCGATATGTGCACCGTACGATACACTTTTGACACCGTACGACACCCTTGTCCCATCAACAGGATTCCCGCGTTTGCATCAGAGCAATGATGCGATTCCGTAATGATGTGATTCTTGACGTACAGGAATCACCTAAATGATGAAATCGTTCATAACTCCATCTATATAAGACGTGAAATAGAGAGGCCAAAGTGGGATTCATAAATTTCTCAGCCAAAGTCCTCTCGAAAGCAAAACTTGTCGTTTCCTCGTTACTCTGTCAAAATCGATTCTGATTCAAATCATATATACAACCCTTGTTTCCACAAGTATATCATTATCATTTCTAGTCTTCAAACCGATCCTTTTCAAAGACTCTGATCACAACTGAGCAAACCAGAGGTATACACTTGCATTCATTGAAGTAATAATATTCTAAGGGAAGTTTCCATTGGGCTTGAGGAGAGCTCCGTAGCTCTTCCTCGAGTCCAAAAGGAAACATTTCAGCAAAGCTCGAACCTTTCGGGTGGGTATTTCGCGACATCATCCATTGTCGTGGGATGCCGTCCCTGGAAACGAGGTATATTTGTTCATTAAAACCATTTTCTAAACCTACTTTTATCAACAAATAACTTGATTTTTACACCAAAAACAGAGATTGGTTTCAACCGAACAAAAGGAAAACTTTTTGAAAAATACAAAGCACAGTGACACTGTACGGCATCCAAAGTACACCGTGCGGTGTAACTTTGGACACCGTACGGCATTATTGGCAAAACATTTTTGATGCTATGTTTTCTGGGTCGCGATGCTCTGTTTTTGGTTAAAACCAGTGGGTAAAATTGCAGTTTACACCCTTTCACTTTCTGTTTCTTGCACTTGTATCCCTCTTAGTTAATTTTCTCGCGTTTATATGCTTGATTGTGTGTTATTTTGATTTACTGTTATTATTTGTCTCTTATAAGCTCGTTATTTCCTGACATATTGTTTATGTGAAATAAAGTTTTCAATAAAATATTTTCAAAGAAAATCCCACAAAGATTTTGTAAAGACCGGAAAATTCCGGGCACGCGGAGTGCATTTTTTGAACAAAACCTTCCCCGCGGGTAACCTGGCTCCCGAACCCAAATCTCTATTTTTCGCAGAGCAAACCCTTTTTCAGCGGCATAAGAGTCATTACTTTTTCTAAACGGTTTCTCGGGTACCTAACATTTTCAAAAAATTAAACCCCGGGTGGCGACTCTAAATTTTTCTTTTTCTCGGATCGCCCTTTTTAACAAATACAACCAAACTTCGTGGATAATTTCGCCCACGTGAAACCAGCGTCCACAATATCCGATATGTTGGCCATAATTTCACAGTTTGTATCCGCGTTATGTGTTTAGTTTCGGGAGTAAATATCTGAAATGTGCCAAAACCAGACGAGTAAAACAGCGGCGATTTCTTCGACTGGTTCGACGAAGAGGGCGATGGCTGAGGTCAGAGAGGCTGGAGAGAGAGAGAGAGTAGATCAGTCGGAGGGGTGGACGTCGTGGCTGTCACCGGTAAGTGGGTCGATCGGTGAGGAGAAGAGTCAGTTGTGGTGATGGAGGTCTGCATCGAGTTATGTGAGGAGGGAAGAGAAAGAGTAAAGGGTTTTGAGTAAGAGTGGGTTTTGAGTAGGGATGGCAATCTCGGCCGACCCGTCCCTATCCAACCCGTCCCCTACCCATTCGGGGAGGGGATTCGGGGATTTTTTCGGGGATCAGGTAGGGGATGGGGATTATTTTTAAAAAAATTTGGGGATCGGGTAGGGGATGGTATTGTCAGTCCCCTACCCGATCCCCTCCCCGATCCCGTTCCCCGCCCCTCCCCCCATCCCCGTTCACATATATATATATATATATATATACATATCAAAACTTATCTGTTCCGGATTTACAGCAAAATTTGTTTTGATATTTGATTGTGCACTCCATTTGTTCATATTAATTTGTGATCTCACATGGTAAACTCTTCTAGTGGATTGCATGTGATGTGATGGAAGTGTTAACTCTTCAGTAGCACGTAATGGAAGTGCTGGACATATATTATTGGGCAAAGTTCAAACAACTCGAGCTTTTGGGACAGTAGCAAGCTGATTCACTTTAAAGTGTAAGACTATTAAAAAAAAAAACCTACACATTAAAGAGCAACCATTTTTGGATCCCCGATTCCCCGTGGGGATCCCCGTTCCCCGCATCGGGGCGGGGATGGAGGTTAAAATAAAATCCCCGGTGGGGATCGGGGAGGGGATGAGGATTGATATAGGTTCGGGGATCGGGGATGGAGGTAGTGGTATCCACCCCCTACCCTCCCCATTGTCATCCCTAGTTTTGAGTGTTGAAATTTAGCAAAAATTAAGAAGGGGCAATTTTGGAAATGTACCGGGTTATATGAAGCAAATATATAAATTTACCAACTCACCAGGGTTATATTTACCAAACGGGGTGTATTGAGCCAAAAAGTGTTGTAAATAGACTCACCCTTAATTAAACTGGCGATGCAGCTAGACAGATGAACAAGCAAACGTTCACTCCAACCAATGCTTAGACAACGGACACAGCCAAAAAATTAATGAATCTTGCCGTGATATGAGTTCGTGTTCTGAAATGTTTATGGATCTTGCATATTGTATGACTCACTCTTTATGCATGCATGCATGCGGCCATAATTCTAACCAGATTCAGAAAATGTCTCTCTGTGTACATGTTGCTCCCTCCATCTCAAAATAATAGTCCCCCCCAACTAGGAAAAGACGGGTAATTTTCGGATTATAAATAGGTTTGTAGCCTACAGATAGGCATATATAAAAATTAAATTGTAGAGTTCTGGTTTTTTTTTTCCTTGTATGTAAGGTGTTTATCACCTCTCTTTTGGTACCAGCCACGTGCCAAGTCTATCACTGACAATTTATGACTACCAGCCACGTGCCAAGTCTATCACTGACAATTTATGACGTGCCAAGTCTATCACTGACAATTTATGACTACCAGCCACGTGCCAAATCTATCACTGACAATTTATGACTACCAGCCACGTGCCAAGTCTATCACTGACAATTTATGACTACCAGCCAAGTGCCAAAAGTCTATGACGAACGCTGCTACGTGCACAGATGTGTGCGCACCGACGGCGTCGGGGACGCAGTTGTGAGTCGCAAATAATCGATCCGAGCCGTTCATCCTTCTTAAAATCAAATTCCGAGTGGGCCCACGCGGGAATCGAGGCAATCGGACGGCTGTATGAGCTCGATCCAAAACTACCCCATTTCGTTTAACGGCTCGGATCGATTGTTTGTGACCCACAACTGCGTCCCCGACGCCATCGGTGCACCATGGTCGGTTCCCCTATCTTTACCGGTCTATGACCGACAATTTATGACTTATTAATCAAGGTGCACGCACTTGTAAAATTCCGACACAGTGGTCCCGGTGGATTATTTAACTCAGTGTTTTGGATACGTGTAAATCACAATCTAAATATACAAAAATGATTGTGACACAAACTTGGTGCCACAACCAACCACAACCCCACTCACATGGGGTGTGGGTCCCACATGGGAGGCCCATGTGGGACCCACACCCCATATGAGTGGGGTTGTGGTTGGTTGTGGCATCAAATTTGTGTCTCTATCATTATTCGTAAATATATATCTCTATGAATGCCACACCACCCGGATAAATCATACTAGCGTTGAACCCGTGTTATACACGAGCGAGTTTAACATACACGTTCAATATATGTACACGGCATAGTAAGTAGCATGTGGGTCCAAATTATATACGCATAATATGATTATGCTCAAATTAAACAGTTTTCTACCGTTAACTAAACTGGTTTATGAATTCTTTTCCTTTGAATGCTGCTAGTCTTAACATGATTTTATAACCTTTTAGGCACCAAATATTTGATAGACTTTTTATTTTTATTTCCTTTTTCCGTAATTTCTTGATTAACAAGAAATTGCCTTGTTTGATTCCTACCTAAGTTAGAATTTATCTTCTCATAAATAGGTTTGTAGCCTATAGATAGGCATATATAAAAATTAAATTCTAGAGTTCTGTTTATTTTTTTTCTTGTGTGCAAGGTGTTTATCACTTCTCTTGTGGATTCAAGAGTTCGTTTGTTAGAGTGATATTCAACCAATTCGTGTATTTCAACAATATCTAGTCTTTTTCGATACACGCTGCATCACTTTGTCAAAAATGAATCCAAAAAATCACACACAAATTCATAGTTGATTAAATGTAGTACTGGTCCACACATCAAATATTTAAATGCTAACAAAAAAAAGAACAGAAAAGAAAGATGTGTGACAAATACCCATAGACGTCGGTCGAATATATGCAAGGGAAGCATTTCGCAACGAAAAATGATACGTACACAATGGATAGCCACAACAGAAGGCCACAACGGCCCCAAAATGACGTCGTTTTGGGGCCCCAACCATTAAAAAACAAAAAAAATTCTCCAGATCAAAATTTCAGATTCTCCCCCCTGTTCATCTTCCCCCCTTGTTCATCTTCATTCTCTGTAACAAAAAGAGACAGAGGAGCTCACAAACCCACCTCATCTGACCCAAGCCCGACGAACGAACGCCACCACCGCTGCCTCGACAACTGCCGATCACTTCCGTACATCATCGGCCAAGGGCCCCTTGTACAGCTTAAGATCGTAATCGAACGGAGGTAGCTCCGGTGCCGCCGACACCGCCGTCGAAGAAGGCGCCGACAAAAAGATTCCGACTGCAATACTACACAAATAATGCTTCGCCTTCGCTGATTGGAGGCGTTGAATGGTGAGATTCCGTCGCAATGCCATGGATAGTCACATGAATCACTCTCTGTCTCTGTCTCTGTATGTTTGATTTAGATATTAGCTAAAACCATCTGTTTCTCACTCCCTGGTGGTGGTAGTCGATTATGGTGATCACTGCCCGTCCGCTTCTTCTTCCTCTCACCGCTCTCTCTGTGTAAATTTTTCAAATGGGCGTTGGGAGAGGAGCCCGATCTGGAGATTTTTTTTTTTTAATGGTTAGGGCCCCAAAACGACATCGTTTTGGGGCCATTGTGGCCTTCTGTTGTGGCTATCCGTTGTGTACGTATCATTTTTCTTTGGCAACGATCAATCCGGGACCCTTGCCCAAAATGGATAAAAAATTGCACGTTCTGCGGTTCTGGTGGAGGAGCGACAGCGAGGTTCAATCAAGGGGTCTCCTTGTTGGGCACAATTATTTCTTTTGTCTTCATTAAGAATTTTTCCCTCAATCGTCACCGTTAATTCAATTATTTCTTTTGTCTTCTTTAAATGTAGTACAGGTCCACACATCAAATATTTAAATATTGCTAACGAAAAAAGAACAGAAGAGAAAGATACTCACTCCGTCTCAATTTGTTGTGTCTGTTTCTTTTTTTGAACATCTCAAAAAATTGACTATATCTCATAATCTGTATTGTTTTTTATGATTTCGAAATCTTTGTTAAACAAAACTAATTAAGATCTGTCAAACAAGATTTATATTGAATATAAAAAACATTATAAATGAAAAAATATAGACAATTTTTTGAGACGTCCAAAAAAAGAAATAGACATCCTTTGGGTAAAAAACTTAATCCAGATTATTGGTTTTTTGGTTTTTTGTCAAATAATCCAAAAAACCGGTTTGGTTTTTTCTTAAACTTAATCCAGATTATGGCCTCCTTTGGGTAATAATCCAGATTATGGATTATTGAATTATTCATTTTGTCTTTATTCAAATTTTTTTTGCATTTGTTAGTTTTACATCAAGATTTTGTGGTTTCTGGATTCCTCTCGACGAGACGAATCTAGAAACCACAAAATCTTTACACAAAACTAACAAATGCAAAAAAAAATTGAATAAATACAAAATGAATAATCCAATAATCCATAATCCGGATTATTAGCCAAAGGAGGTCAATAATAATATGAATTATTGGATTAAGATTATTATCCAAAACACTCTGATTTTTTGTACCCCAAAAAACAAATAATCTGGATTAAATTTTTTACCCAAACGATCTTTGCGGGACCCAGGCCCAAAATGGATAAATAAAACAACGTTCTTGTGGAGGAGCGACTGAGCGACGTTCAATTTGGTTGAACCGTTCAACCCAAGGGGTGTCCTTGCTGGGCACAATTATTTCTTTTGTCTTCATCTAGAGTTTTTTCCCCAATCGTGGCCGTTAATTCCCAGGCCTGACACCAAGAACGTACGTTCAGATTTTGAAGTGGAAGAATTCAATTAACTAGCTGCGAAGTAAGACCCTCAAATTATAGCAAAAATTTCTTAGCATTATTGAAAGTGTCAGAACATTTGTCAATGCTAAGTTTCACATCAAATAAACACAACCAAATTCCGACTTAAATGCTTCACTTGTTAAGAGAAATTTTCTATTGGTTTTTTGAATTATGGTCAGAATAAGTTTTGACTTTGAAAAATGTGTTTAAGAGAAATTTGTAGAATCTAATATAGTATTGCAGAATGTGTTTTAGTGAGGAGGGTTACGGTTGCGACAAGTGGCATGAAATGAGTGGGTTGTCATTACAACTTTAAATGGTACATGTGACCTATTGCTATTCCAATGTGTCTAAATATAGCAATGTATATTCAAAATTTTGATCAATTAACTCCTTCCTTCCCTATTAGTGGCAAATCAATCTCACGATTGTAGAATTCTTTTTGTATGTAAGGCATTGTAATCCAAAAAAGAAACCCTTATTTGGAAACCATTCGAAATTTCCATGGCTTAGCTTATTCCTGAAGTTATAGGTTGGTAGAGGAAATTGTCCATCTCATACAAAGAAATTTCCTATTTGAATTTCTCATTACTTATTTTATACTATTTATGGATCTGTGATCTTAGAACCAAAATATATAGAAAGTTAGAAACATAATTTTGACAAATCTTTGTATGAATTCGAAAGACTATGGAAGGAATCACATATAACTACAACACCCATAATTGTCCATTCACCTTTTCCCACTTGCTCTCTCAAACAACAAAAAGATCAGAGAAAAAAAGAATGTGTGCAAAATCTTGAAGGCAAATACTAGGAGTTGTTGGTGACGTTGTGCGGGAATCTCGATCCGGACTTTGAAGAATTTGTCAAGGAATGTGATTTGTATAGACATTCTTATCATAAGATATACTGAAGAGCAGAAATCTTGATGGAAAATAAGTGCTGGTCTTCAGACCATATTCCGTTTCTTCGTAGACACTTCATTGTTGAATGCTGATTCGTAGTCTTTTTTGGCTTTCACTTATTTTGATTTTTGACTTACACTTATTTAATTTGTTCAATTTGTGCATCGCACTGGTCCAAATGATAGCAACATATGACGTAACATAGAAGATCCATGCCTCTTCTTCTTTTGTGTGCAACAAATTGAATGATCATGGAAACAACATAGAGTTCTTCTGATCATGTTGAAGCAATTAAGGTTTTAAAAACAGGCAGTTACATGACGTTTCCGGCGATACTTAACGGACTTCCTTTGGATACCGTTGCACCCCAATATATAGGTGAGAAGAAAAATTGCATGAGTATTGGTTGGTTCCCATTACGTATCCGTTTTTGGTTTACAATCATGTATTTGACCGCTATAAGTGATTTAGACAATAAAATTTTTGTTATAAAAAATAATTTAATAGTAAAAAAAAACTCACAACCAATTCAGTTTGTGCAAAACACTGGTAAAATAATTAATTATTCAGCTTAGAAATCTAACAGAAAGGAAGAATTATTCTCCACATATGTAAAAACATAGGATTATATATGCAATGAAAATGTTAAATTAACCTAAAACCCTCTCTTATTTATTTTCATTTTAATTTTCATGCTATATGTGCATAGCATGGGTTCAGTGCTAGAGACTTATGTGTTTACTCCCATCTAAGGTCTCAGATTCGATTTCCCTTGCCAGCAAACTCTTAGGGCCACTGGGGGTAATGTCCGATCGTTACCTCCATTCTCCAGGGCCCTGGAATTAGTCGAGCTGCATGTAAGCTGGCCCGGAGATCCGATTATCAAAAAAAAAAAAAAACATCACTTAACCCCGTGCATAGCACGGGTTTTTCGCTAGTACAATTTACAACAGGAGTAGTGTTTGAGAAAATAATGATGAAAATGAGTTATGGATGAGTTGTTTACCATTTTGCCCTTGTTTCTTTATTTTAGTATTAAAAATATGCATGAATATTTTTTTTACCAAGTCTTTTGGAGTCATAATAGGAAATAATTTTGCAAACGTATCCCGTCGAATTTTTTTTTTCTTTCGAAATTCCCTTTTTTTTTGGTAATTGAAAGTCTCTTCCACTTAATAAAAATTTGTGAAAAAACAGAAGTAATTGCAAAAATAAAAATATTTGGTCCAAAAAAATGGTGAACGTTAAAAACATTACACAAATTAAGAATGCACATAACTAAAACCACACTTTAACGAGTTCCGAACAAGGCGTCCGTCTTTTATTATTATTATTTATTATATAGTATTATAGTGTGTATGAATAATGGTTTTAGACATTTTTCAAAAATATTTTGTAAAATTGATGTGTCCCTTATATACAAATTTTTTCCGGTAATTAGGAAGAATTAAAATTGGTAACCAACTAAAGGCCAAAAAAACGATTAAGTTACAATAACAATTACTTAACTCAAATCCCATAAAGACAGTTTTCATTTTTTTGTATCCTTGTGATAACAAACAAAAAAGAAAGAAAGTCTACGAAACAAGACTAATCGCAAAAAATCCAATAGGGGGAAAAATAAATGACTACGAAGCAAGACAATCCTAAAAATAGACTATAGTCATATTGTTATGTGATTAATGACTAATTTACGATGTTAATTAAAACTTTCATCTGATGGGTTTGTTTTAAAAAGGAGGGCATTTGGGTCTTTGGTTGTAAGGGAAAATGAGAAGGCAAAAAAGAGAATAGGAAAAGGACCTCTTGAGCTCTTTTTGGCTTTCGCTCTCCTTCCATCAAAATTGAAAATGCATTTTGGTAAAATGTGTTTTGACTCAACTCTCCCAAACACTCAAAAATGAAAAAACAGATAATGAAAATGTAAAAAAGAACCTCCCAAACACCCTCAAATAGGTTTTAATTCATACAATTTATACTGGGCCCAAGTAATTAATATTATGACTCTCTGCTGTTACTACCCTAGGATTGGGTTACTACCCTAGGATTGGGTTACTCCCCTAGGATTGGCCCTTGTACATGCAGCCGCAGGTTAATGCATCATACAAACTCCCAACTAACAGTATGAAAGTTAATGATTGACGATCCTCGGGTAGACTCTTAGTGCACATCAATGGGCTGACACGAGTGGATATCCGATGAGACAAAGTGACTTGATGATGGAGTGTTGTGATGGACGGTTTTCAATCAAAGGAGTTGTTTAATCCAATGTAATTCCGATGAAGCAAGGTGCATTGATGATGGAGGGCTGTGATAGATGGATTTGAATAAATATACCGGTCGAAAATAAGCCTAGTTTTGTAGATATATTAAAAGAGTGGTGATCCAAATCAAGGAGTTTAAATGTAAATAGAGAGATCAATACCTAATCCACGGTTCAAATATGAGAGAGCGATTTGTTAACTTCAGTCTTGACATAGATACATACCATACGGTTCCCTTTAAACGGTTATCATATGGTGTTGAGGGCGCGCAATAAATCCGGAGGGGAGTAACTTACATGCCTAGTCATTGGTTTTAGATAAACACGAGAGAAGTAGGCCATCCACATCAAGTAGGTGTACCATTCAAAGTATTTGTCACCTCCGATCAAAAGATATTCAAATTTGCTATTTTAGGTAAAAAAATACTATTTTAGTTTATGGGGGAGATTGCACATTTAAGTTCCTGGCATGATTCTTTTTTGCTCCATTGTGTCCAATGTTAGAACATCCTCGTCAGCCTCAACAAATTTTAGACCAAATTTAACCACAAAAACACTTTTTACAATTTAGCAAGCCATTTTATCAAAAATTCACAAAATCAGAATATCTATTTTTAACTTTACTATATTAAACTATTCCCCTCAAATCTGAAAAAAAAAAACCTCCCTAAACTCCTCGCCTGGGGAGATGTTTGGTACAAAAGTCAAGTGGAATACACATGTCAGGACCCCCACCCTCCCTTCAGCCATTTCCATTTCTCTGCCCCACTGACCCGCCGCCACGTGTCCCCCCTCCCTCTCACCTCCTGCTGTTTTCTGACGCGCACAGTAACCGGAAATAATAAAAAATATTTTGGTCCGTGAACAGCACCGCACTAAATTTGGTGCGGTATTGTAGCAAAAATAATTTGGTGAGGGAAAGTAGAGAGACTGATTTTGGTGGGTTTTTAAGGGATTGGTTCTCTATTTTAGCCAAAAAGCTAATTTGGCAATGCTAATGAGGATGCTCTTAGAGCATCCGCATTAGCCTCTTCAAATTTTGGATCAAATTACTTCTTAAAAAATCATTTTATTACTTTAGGTAGTCACTTTTAACTTGCCTACTGCATCAGACTCTCTATTCTAACTTATGGTCCATTAATATAATATTTTCTTCTTATTCTAATTATATATTAAAATGTTATTTAAATGACCATATTTACTCTAATATGTGCGCATTTTTAAATGAATGTTTTGCAAAAGGACAAAAACATTTTTTTTATCGTACAAATATTATGAGCGCAAAAAATAAAAATTTATAATGCAAAATTATTTTTTGAAAACACTCATACCAGTTACTGATATCCGATTGAGCTGATTTGTGTAAGGGCGTGTTTATTTAATATTTTGAACGACCATATAAAAAATCAGCTCAATAGGATATCGGTAGGGGTGTTTTCGAAATATCCAGGTTAGAAGAAAACACCACTACATGGCTAAAAGTGGAGTAAATTGTATTTTAAAATAGTAAAATAAACTTTAACCTGTGAACAGTGCCTCTTTTCTTGTAGAGAGGCACTGTAGCAAAGTTATAATGTTTGCAAAGTAGCTATGAAGGTGAAGAGGGTGATGTGGCTTGTTTCAAGGATTTTGGCTCTTTACTTTGACTTAACCTTGGATTTGAAGAGCGAGATGCGGATGCTCTTACATGGACTCGGGTACAAACGTCGGGTGCGAGTGCAAATTCAAGTGTCAGACTTTCGTAATAGTATTAAATTTCAAGATACTGGAATACAAGTCCCCAAATTGGGTATGGATTTGTGGACACGTCTTGAACACTTGTTTGTATTACATATTACATTCAGGGGCTACTCCAGGATTTTCATCCAGCGCTGACAAAAATACATAACGGGTTTGATGAAAAACTGTATGCAAAAAAAAAAAAAAAAACTCTGACTGGGCAAAAGATATGGTGTATATACATATACCGTACATCGTTTGACAAACAGACTCTAACATATTATAACATTTCACGACGAGTCTTTATATTTTGGTGAATGCAAAAAAGACCTCAGGACCTGGTTTTGACTTTTCTCTCTTTAAATGTTAAAATGGAAAACTCATTCTCGCAAAAATATTTTGAAGAGGGGCTGCCAAACACACAAAACTTCAAAAGGAGAAAATGAAAAGCCAAAAATAGGCTCACAAACACCGCCTTAGAGTTTAACCAAATTCATTTCCTATTTTCCTTCCTAACATAAGTTTTAACCAAGGTTTAATAGACTATTTTTAAATGTGTAATACTCCACTATCCTTAAATTGGTATTATATATTGCGCTATAGGCTCGTTTTGTTTAGTTAGGGCTATAACAATTTGGTTCAAATTTAGTTAGAAATATTTATTTTAACCTCAAACGAATAAGTCAGCGCTGACAATACTTAATAAAATTTAATTTATATTTAAATTTTATTTTTTTATTGCATCATTTGAACCTCGTTGGTTGAAAGGTAAAGTCGCCCCTGATTACATTCATTCGAATAAGAAGGGGTTAAGAAAAATATGCTTTTGCTATTTCTTGTCACTGTGAGACTAGAAATGGAGCTTTTCTTGCTAATTTGATTTTTTTTTCCAGTAAATATCGTAGCAATTAGAGGACCTGAGTGTCAAAATGGGTACGTGTGTCGGACACATCAGAAAAATTGAAGAATCAATGTAACATAAATCACTACAACAAATTTCACAAATCTTGACTAATAGTTAGTCGGCTAAGGTGACCATTTTAGTCGGCAAAAGGTGTTCCCGACTAGATTTTTCACCGGCATTTTTAGTCGGGTAATGCTTGTCGGGAAATGTCATCGCCGACCAAAAATTATTTAGTCGCCCGTGGTGCATACATTGGCAACTACGGGTCCCGACCCAAAATGTTGTCAGTAATATTATTTTAGTCGGGGAATGCTTTAACATTTACCTACTAAATTCTAGTCGAAGAATGTGTTAGAATTTACCAACTAAATTCTAGTCGGCGAATGTGTTAGAATTTACAAATTAAATTCTAGTCGGGGAATGTGTTACAATTTATCAACTAAATTCTAGTCGGGGAATGTGTTACATTTTACCAACTTAATTCTAGTCGGGGAATGTGTTTCATTTTACCAATTAAATTCTAGTCAGGGAATGTATTCATTATCACCCTAATTTTTTTGTTGGTAATTTGTCTGCATCATCAACTAAATTATTGGCCACCAATTTTAAATGTTGAAATCCCATAATTGGCTAGAATTGTTTTTTCCCATTTTGATTTCCTGCCAATTTGTAATGAATACTAAATAAATAAATTCCACGAAATAAATCCAAACTTTCATACATAAAGGTCCACCAAATACTTAGAAAATAACTTGTATCCAAATTCCAAAAGAAAATAATAGCAAGTCTAGTCATAACAAGGGGAAAATAATGAATCCAAAACCCCTACACCGCAAAATACTAAAGTAATTCAACTTCAAAAAACGGATAACCAAAAACATCGAAGCACATCTACAACCAAAATCCATCTTTGATCTTCATAGTCAATAACCCAATAGTAGAACAACGGAATATAAAGCTTCGATCTGGAAAAAAAATATATCATTAGCAGCTGAGCATGAGGCAATCAAAGCAGCTAACATGATAGCATCCCACATAACAACAAGAGTACTGATACAATGAACAAAAGGTTCCTTCTCTAGTGTGAGATTTACATCTAATATAATATATGAAACCTCAAAATGTGCAAACCGACATGCTAATTTAGTAGGCATAAAGACCTGATATGGATAGCATCAACCCAGATTTGAGACACCATCATTAATTAGACACAACAAGTCACCACTACAAATCTAGGCAGCAAGCAAATGATAGGTAATCTGTGCATGAAATAGCAGCTAATAAGGTCAGCAACGACCCAGAATAAGGCATTCTGGGCGTGAAAATAGCAGCTAGACTAGAAGTGGAACTAAGGGACAACCTCTGATTATGCAATGCCAACCAGATGGTGACAGATTTGCAACAATGTGAAATAATGCAGAACCTGTTCAAGCAAATACCAAACTATGAAGACACAATCCGGACAATAAACGACCAGGATTATATGGTAAGTTCCACCAACTCAGTGGTGCATGAAGTGGCATATTAGTAGCAAGGAAGCAAAACAGGGCAACAATCAACCCTTACTGCAAAACAGGGCAGCAATTAACTACACACTGCCCAGGAAAGGTAATTCTACCCAGAAACGGCATAACACAAATATAATTCAACTCAGCCCAAAAAGGCAACCAAAACAAACTGGGAATAACCGCATCTCTGCCTAATCATGGCAGTCCACAAAGACAACGTGGTTACTATTTCAAAACAAGAGACCCACAACTAGGCCACAAAATCTGAGAAAACCAAAAAAACATAATTCTGGACAGGATCTATGCACAAAAATACTAGTTTGTTAATCATTTTCCAAAAGCAATTGCTTAACTAGTCATCAAAGCAAATAATTTCTGCGGGTGGCAACTTAGCAGCATTGTGTTCTGCACTGTTGCCTCCATCTTTCCATATGATTTGCTTTCTCACTCCCCATGCTGGCAAAAGCAGTGGTTTTAATGACGAGTAATTTTATGATGGATCAAACTTAGCTAATCTTAGGCAACGTAAATACGGATCAGTGAGGACATTCGAAGGCCACAAGTGAAAGATCATTCCAAGTGTAACTGTTGTGTCTAGCTTTGAATTTTTTAGAATTCCCTATCCCCATTTTTTTAGAATTCCCGTGTCCATGTCTGTGTCCGTGCATCATAGTTAAAGAGACATCAGAAACTTCATCCATATCAAACAGCTCCAAAAGGCTGCTTGAACACTTTATTTCCAGAAGCAATGAACACATTACTACATATATAGTTGTATTGCAAAGATTGTTATGATATCATTCTATACAAGAATTCTTACTGAACAACGTACGCAATGGAATTTACAAAAAAAAAAAAGAAGGCGAATAACGGTATCACTTTCGAAAAGGGCAGTCACAGTTCAGGCTATTACGACAAATGAAATGTTTTCAGTGCAAGCCATCAAGTATATTTTCTTTTTATTCTACTTTTTTCTGGCTTTAATTTAAATGAAGGATTTGTTACTTTTTCAGAAGAAGGCTCACTGATTAAAACCCAACCATCCAAAATCCCATTATGTATCCCAATTCCCAACTAACACTTTCCAATCAAATCAAAACTGGTTGATTGGGATGGGTACTGCTCCGAAACTGGAATACAACAAGCACAACAGCCCACACAATGAGCTATTCATTCTTTGAAAGTTCTTTTCCACATGTGCCTTTTTTGTTTATCATTAATTCTTCAAGAAAACTCATTCATGCCTTGTAATTCTCCACCATTGTTCTAAAAGTCATTGGCCGCTAGTCGGGCAGCCGGGCACCACCTAGCGTATGGGCCAATTAATAGGCACCTAGAGATTAGTTGGTTTTTTTTTCTCTTCATAATATTCTCCACCCCCTCCCCAAGTTACCAACCATACTGCACTCATCAATATTAATCAATCAGTCAAAACTTACTTTAGGCAGGCATTTTATGCTCATTCTGTGCTCAAGTTGTATTTTACCAGGTCAGTGAGTGAAAGGTGTGAGTGTGTGTGTGATTTCGAACATAGTTGAGAGAGAGAGAGAGAGAGAGATCATAATGACATACTAATATTTGTGATTATCAACCTGATCCCAAATTGCCTTGTCCCTTCACTTGTTGCATCATTAATGATTTAAGCAGATCGATTTCTCTTTGCAGCCTTGCTGTATTCTCATCCTGTCGTCATGCTGCCTCAACATGCCTCCTTTGCTGCCTCCTCGCGCCACCTTTGCTCTGCCTCTTCGCGCTCCTCGCGCCTCCCGCCTCCTTTGCTCCTCCTCTCGCTCCTCGGGTCTTTTTTGCTCCTCCACCTCACGCCTCGCTTGCTCCTCCTCCCGCTCTTTTTCTCGCTCTGCACGAAATGACTCAATTTGAGCATCAACCATCTTTTATAGCTGGTCTTGACGTGCTGAGTTAGAACTTGATTTGGAAGTATAGGATGAGGGCAGCGGGCCAACCCCAAATCCTCTTAAGTATTTCTTTCTCTCCCCAAGGACTGTTCTTGAAAGATATTCACCTGTCACCTCCATATTTAATGCTTTCGCCTCATCTCGTATTGCCACCATTTTGAGCCTGTTGTGGCAAAAGAAAAGAAACAAGAAAAAAGATAAGGCATTGTTAAATGAAAAAAGTAACAACAAAAAGGTAGAGGAATAGAAGGGTTCAAGATTGGATACATACATGTTTCTCCTTACATTTATCATCGATCCAGTCCTCTTTCTCTTTCAATGTATGTGATGCCTTGTATGTATCACAAAAATCCGGCATCACTCCTTTATGTTCTTCAGCCTAACATATTCAAATTAAAAATAAGATATGCAGACTGGTTTGGTTAATGATCAGGCTAGTGCTTACCAAAGAAAAACACAAAAATCCGAAAACCAGCAAGTTCTTAGGCTGCATATGAATCAAATTTATCTAAAGAAGAAGAACAAGGAAATGAAAATATTGATTGATCTAACACGTTATGATTTGGTTCCCGTTCCTTTTCCTTTTTGGTATCCTTACCTAAACCCCTTTTTCCTACAAGTCATGCATTGGCTCTTCATTCTCTCTCTTTCCAAACATAGAGTTGTAAACAAGTCATGCAAAATAAAAAAAAATAAAAAAAAATTGGACATTCGCATTTTAATGCATCCCGAAACATTGAATTCTTATCATGTATACCCCACCTGAGGCATTTTTTGCTAAGGAATCATCGATCTTTTAAATTATACATATACAGATCATTCATATCAATAATAAAGTTACTCTGGTATTGCTACACACTAGATCAGCCATAAGAACCCATTTATTTAATGAAATTGCATCCCGATCAATGACCTTTTTAAACCCGATTCAGTCAAAATTTTACGGCAATGATTTAACGAATAAGAACAACAAAATCAACGGTCTCGATCATCTTAATTATATCATGGTCGCGTGATTGTACATAAGAACTCATTTACTTAATGAAATTGCTTCCCGATCAATAACATTTTTAAACCCGATTGAACCAAAATTTTACGGCAATGATTTAACTAGTAAGAACAACAAAATCAACGGTTTTGATCATCTTAATTGTATCGCGGCCACGTGGCTACTGTACAATCGTACAGTGCAAGACATAGTTCGCTATTAACTACATTCAATGTATAGAATTTAAAGGGCATCACCAAGTACATTTTTACAATAGTCGATCTACACCGTTTATGTTACACCCCCCGGTAATTTCATCAGTGTCACCAAAACTGGATATCAACTGATATCGGCAACTGCTTGACCGGATCACATTTAATGCATTCAAGGCCTTAAAATCATATAGTTGACAAACGAAGCTCCACCTAAGGGTTATTTTTTTTTGTGATCGGAACCGTTTAATTTTTACATATGACAGACACCATCAGTTATACAAAAAGTTAACAATTCAATGGATCGTTAGGCATTTAATCGGGTGAAAAATACCTATAAAAAAAATAATTGCACCTCGATCGAGGAGCTTTTCAAACTAGATCGAGAAGAAAATTTAAATGATTGATTTTTCATCCAAAAAATAACAAAAACAACGGTTTGATTGATAAAATAATTTCTAAAATACAAAAATTTGTATTTGGCAATTGGTTGGATCACGTGTGCACGGAACAACTATATGGCTGATTCATCTTCCTTTTGCCAACTAATATATTAGTTGGAAAATATCTTACAAGCATTGCCAACTAGATTTTAAGTCGGAAAATTAAAATATCCCCGCCAATATTTTGTTGGTAAAATTTTAATTTCGCGCCAAAACCTTTTGCCAACCAAATATTTGGTTGGTATTTGGCAATGGGTTGGACCACATGCCTGGAACAACTATGGTTGATTCATCTTTCTTTTTCCGACTAATATATTAGTTGGAAAATATCTTTCAAGAATTGCCAACTAGATTTTTAGTCGGAAAATTAAAATATCCCCGCCAATTTTTTTTTGTAAAATTTTAATTTCGCGCAAAAAACTATTGCCTACCAAATATTTGGTCGGTAATTTAATTCCCCCCAAAAAAAGTTATTCGCACCATATTTTCCCCAACAAAAAGGTATTCTGGTCGGGAATAACGTGTTTTTTCGGACTAAATTAATGTAGTCGGAGATTAAAATCGCGATTGGCCAACCAAAATCAATTTAGTCGGCAATTGTATATAAATTGGAGACTAAATTTTTCTAGTCGGGATTTGTAGTCAAGAATTGTGTAATTTGTTGTAGTGAATTCTCTCAATTTCCAGAGAAATTATAAATTGCTTTGGGAACAATCCTTCAACGGCTATTTAGAAATTATAACTTACTTTGACACACCACACATTTGTACACTAATTAATAAAACAACAATGGTATGGGTACACCTAACTTGCACCCCACATGCACATCAAGAAGCTGTGGCAGACAAGGAGAAAACTCATCATTTCAGATGGGCCACACATTGGGCTTCTCATTGTCTGCCACATCACCTTGGTGTGTATGTGGGGTGTAAGTTAGGTGTACCCATATAATTTTTGTTAATAAAATGTGTGGTAGAAGAGGACGCTGTGTTAGGATTTTCACAACCCCACAACACCCCTACGGATCTTGGAAACAATAAATCACATAACAGAAAAACAAGTAATCGTGCGTAATGAAAAATGGAAAAGAAAGCGAGACACAGATATACGTGGAAAACCTCAACGCGAGGAGCCACACCAGTCCACTATGAAATCAAAATCAAGAGTACAAGTCGTCTCGCAATCTCTCTGAGATCTGCGTTTTCTCTCGCCTCTCTCTTACTGTTTTCACACCGAGGTCCCTCAAAATTACACACCAAAGTCCCGTGGGGGCGCCCCGGTACTGCTGAAGGTTGTCTGCACCCAACACGCTGAAACGTTATTCCAGGAACACCGAATAACCTCTCCAATTTGCAGTGACTGGCCGGGAGAAATTATTAAATGGGACACGTTTACACGATCCAATCCATGTCGACTGTTTTGCATTGATTTGTGGCACCGGCCAAGTGCAAGTCTATCACCGACGATTTACGACTTACTTGTGCATGTACTTGTAAAATTCCGACACAATGGTCCCGATGGATTATTGAACCTAGTGTTTTAGAAGTGTGGCATTTGGTGTGAATGTGTGGTGTACTGCATTGCATTGTTTTGCCTTGACTTGTGGTACCAGCCAAGTGCCAAGTCTATGACCGACAATTTACGACTTATTTGAAAAATTCCGACACAGTGATCCGGTGGATTATTGAACCTAGTGTTTTGAACGTGTGGCATTTTGTGCGTATGTTTGGTGTACTTATAGCATTGTTATTTTGTAAATTATGAGCTGTTTGCTTCGGCTAAATAAACCAAATTGATTTATTTTTTGTCCTTATTCAAATATTTTTTAACTTTTATTAATTTTGTGTCGATGTTTGTCTCGACGAAAGGCTCTAAAAAGTATAAAATTATTAGTCACTTTAACTTTTGTGAATAAAAACAAAAATAATCTAATAAACCACAAAAATTTAGATTATTTTTGTCTTTAGTGAACTTTTTAAAAATTATCAGAATTTTTTTCTTTTTTGATTTCTCTCGTTGTTAGAAACCAAATAAATCACAAAAAATTGACGTAAAATTAACAAACGCAAATCTTTTTTAAACAAAGAAAAAAACATAAACCAGTTCGGTTTCTTTTTTTTTAAAGCCAAAGCAACCCTTCATATCTTGATGAACTCCACTCCGTGTTGCATATATGCAGTAGGCCGGGCAGTGCGAATGGGCTCAGCATTGGCCTATGCAGCACAAGCAAGCAAATCTTGCTCATCTTACATATGATTCTATTTCTGGCTTGGAGATGTTGAACATCTCAGGAGAGCATCTGGGCGCAGGTCTTCGAATCCAAGTATTTGAAGGACTCTTTATTTTTGGGATGCTACTAAAAGACATCGGGCCAGCCCATCGTTTCTCACGGCCGCGAGTTATGGTTTATTTGAAGCTCAGCTCTAACATGACAATACCAGTGGAGATAGGATTGGTTTGGGCTGGAAAGCCAGGAAAGGAATCCTTTATTATAAGTCGTGGAGAAATCGGAATCATTCATTTTGTATATAACCTGTCGACAATAACAATATGTCAAAAATCAGTTGAGCGGTTTTTGTTTTTCATATAAACGAATTGAGTTCGTGCACAAAAAAAAAAAAAAGAAGAAAAGGAAGCGCCCCCTTAATATTTGAATCTTCAACAGTTTACTTCTTTTCTGAATGGGAAGCCAAATATTACAATGTGGAAATTCAACAATTCATTTATTTTTCTTCCTCAAAATCAAACTGATTTCGTAAAGTTACACTCCTCAATGAGTTACAAAATAAACGATTCCCATCATTTTTTGACAAGAAAAGAAAAGAAAACTGAAGAGGACTGCACCTTAGAAACAGTGGACTCGGTCGTTATGTATATACGCACATGCGCATATGGAGGATGTCATTAAAAGAATTGCTCATATGGAGGCTATGAAGGAAGAGCAGTTTAGAGCTTTGCTGGATGAGGAGCGGTAGGTAGTGGGCCGGGCTTTTGGGTTGGTTTGGAGGTGGTTTTTTTCCTTGTTGGTCCGATTGTCATCTTGTTAGGTGTGGTTCAGGGATTTGTCCCCTTGGGTGTTCATCTTGGTTGGCTACTTGCCAATTGAGGATACGGGTTTTTTTCCTTCTTGGGTCCTGGTGGTATGTGATTTTTGGTTGTGGTTTCCTTCTTTGAAGAGGTTTTCTCCGCTTCTGCCATAATGTTATGCTTTGGATCCCTTTAATCTTTGTATGTTTTCAAAGATTAATAAAAAAATTCGCCGTGCAAAAAAAAAAATATATATATACACGCGTGCGCACACGCATATATATGCTATATATATATATACTTGCATCAAACCCGTGCCAATGCACGGAGTCGCAATACACAAAAAAATTTAACTATTGATGAATACTTTCAACATTAAAATGGCATTGTTTGTTTGTTAGTTTAGTTTTTCACAAAAATCTAGCGTCGTACCATGCTACATGATTATATGCTTGGAGCATTTTGATTCCACAGTCTAGTGGAAATCCGTGCTATGTACGGGATGAATTAATGTTGTCATATACGGATAATTTAAATTTTTATGGCAAGAATAGTGTTATTCTACAAAACACGTGTATTATTTTTTGTATTAAACATATTGATGAGTGATTAATCGATGAAAGTGTGTAAGTTTTGGGTATTAATCATGTTGATGATGATTAACCTATGAAAATGTGTATTCTTTTGGGTATTATAAATAATTAATCTTAGAACACTTATACCTTTTTTTATACTAATAATCCCTCCGTCCGTAAATATAATCCATTGCCAAAAAACCTATAATTTCTGGATGGAAAAATAAAACACCTCCGTACATGATTTATACATTTCTTCATACAAAATTAAAGAACTAATTGATATTTTTATCCAAAAATTGCACGTCGCTTTATAATTAATAGACTACTCTTTTGTGGGATGGAGGTGGAAGAATATTAATTTTAGGTGCTACCTCTGAGTCAAAATCCTGACTTCGTCCCTGGGTATTACTCTCTAATATAAATTGTCAAAAAAATCTTATCACTTGTTTAAGTACCTCACAAAATCAAACTTAATCAAATTTTAAAATACCTCACGACCTTAATATTTTGCTCTGGGGCTTAACTCCTTTGTTTATGGAGCTGGACATTGCAGTGGTGCAATCGTTGTGCTTAATGTATGGTTGGTTCAAAATATAAATTCACTCGTATGGATATATAGTTTCTTATATTTGGATGTTAGTTTTGCGATTATTACGTATCATATTTGTAGGGCATATATTTGAGTATATAATTCAACTATATTCTATGGCTTCTTATTTTGTTCATGTATTAATTGTTTAAGTTAGATAGATATTCGTCATTCTATCTTAAAGTAGAATATAATATTATATGTCACTTTGTCAGAAGAAGAAGAAGCATGCAAAAGAAGAAGAAGAAGAAGAGAACAAATTCTATCCCACAAAACTCAAGAAAGGTTGGCTAAAAGAATTGTTAAGATCTTATTTGTCACTTGATAGTCATAGTAATTTAGTATTGTACCTTTCAAGATCTTAGCAATAACAACTATTAACTTGACACTTACTGCTAAATTGAGAATAATATTCCAATTATGTAACCCTTTGACCATTTTTGCGTTCAAAATGTTGTTTTGACAATTTCAATCGATTGATTTTCTCATCAAAGTTCTCACATCGATCCTGTAAAAGCCGAGTCATTTTTAACCAACATAAATTTTGACATCGAAAGCCATTATAGATTTTAAAAAAAATGAATACCAATTAATAGAAACTCAAAAAAAATTTATTACAAACTAACTCACCGTTACCAAAACATGGGTTATTTGTTCATTTGCACCAGGCCAACCATGGTCCTAGCCAAAGTATAAGAACAATAATAAGGTTTGCACGAAAATATAATTGGTTGGATTGAGAAAATAAGAGTTTTTTAGACTAATGGTTGAGAAAATGGGAGATGGTCATTTTCATTTTTATAAGTTTTTGATGTATTTGGAATTTAAAACTAATTGATTATTGTTTTTATTTGCAAATGTTGAGTGATTTTTTACATTATTTTGAAATTTTTAATTAGCTAATTAATTGTTTCATTTGTAGAATTTATCGATTGATGAGTATTTGAAATTTAAAATTATTTGACAGATTATTTTATTTACAAATCTTGAGTGTTGATTCCTTAAATCATGGAACTTGCTTGAAATTTGAAATTACCTACTTATGGTAATTGAATTATTGTCTCATGTGTCACTCAAAATCATATACGACAAACCAACTATCTTATGTCACTTGTCGCGATGAGAGTCTTTCTCACAAAAAGTCATGCTGCTATACTATATAAGATATATATATATATATATATATATATATATATATATATATATATATATATATATATATATATATATATTTATATATATTATTGGCTATTGCGATGGACTATCAGATCAAAATCAGTCAACTAAGGAAAACATTATTCAGAGAAAACTATGTAACACTCAAACAGCTCCTTGTAGCTTTATTTAAAACATATCTATAGTAGTACAGACCATGCCCTAACACAAACTGAAAACTCAACATAGATAAGTACAGACCATGCCCTCACAGATGACTATTACATGAATATCAACCCCAAGACCATCTTTAGATATCCTTCATTATTCATTCATATTTTAACAGGGCATAAGGATACGCAAAATAACTCCAATAACCTTAATTCCTTCCTCCATAAACGCCACCACCATGTCCTCTGTTGTAGCTGCCACGTCTGTCTTCTGAACCGTTTCCTCCATTGTATCCGCCACGCCCGTCTTGCGAACCGTTTCCGCTGTTGTATCCGCCACGTCCGTCCTGCGAACCGTTTCCGCTGTTGTATCCGCCACGTCCGTCCTGCGAACCGTTTCCGCCGTTGTATCCGCCACGTCCATCTTGCGAACCGTTTCCGCCGTTGTATCCGCCACGTCCATCTTGCGAACCGTTTCCGCCGTTGTATCCGCCACGTCCCTGATCTTCTGACTTGGCATCATCTATCCCACGAGACTGTTCAGCTGCACAAATGATGAATGTGCTCGAATAGTTTAGACTTTAGAGGGGATTACAAACAAGTGTCACAACTCGCAAGAATAATATGAACATATTCAAGCGAAAGGTAAGTGAGGTGGCTTGTAGTAATTGGCTGGCACTCAATTCCAAGTAAAATGAACCAATCGATCAATTGTTTTTAAGTTTTGTTGTACTCCAACTTCTATTATATAGTGACCATTTAGCTTGCAGTTTGGCTCAATGGTGCATAACGCTCTTTTAATTAGAACGTAAAGTCTAGGTTTGACTCTTATGAACTGGAGATTGGCCATCGTATTAATCTAACATAACATATAAACATCTTATTGTCCCGCAAAACAAAAAAAGAATTTCGAAAAATTTATAGTGGCATTTACCTGTCATTTTGCTATAATAATGAATTTAAACAAAACAAAAAGTTTCAAATTAATTTATATAGAGATTAATTCAAATTAATGAGGTGGGGCAAAAAATTATCAAGTTATCACCTACCAGTACAATACGAGATAATAACGTTGTACCCATTGAATGCAAGCGACAATGGAAAATGCTTACATTAACACCCCGTTCGTTAAATTGGCAGAACGCTGGTAGAGGAAAAATGAGACAGGGACTTGGGGAGGTGCTGCGTAGGAAATTATCAAGCCATTGCGATTTATCTAGTGAGTACCTTTTGTTTTCAAATTGAAATCAGGAACCGAAAAAAGCCGGAGGGAAAAAAAAGAAAAAGGCCATATTATACCCAACTTGGCAGCAAGCACGTACTTGGAGATGTTGTTGCCCTGTAACTATGCAGTTCAACTGTGGGCACCAGGGGGCACGTGACCCCCTGAAATTTCATAAATTAATTTTTTTTCCAGGTCTGTAAAAAATCCGAGTCGTTCAATAACTTTAAAATAATTCTTCAATTGGTCTTGCAAAAAAATTAGCTCAATTGGATAATTTTAGGTACTTAATCGAACTTTTCAATTTTTCATTCGAAACTTCGGACCCCAAGTACTAAATGAATTTTGAAGCCAAGTATGACAATTGTGTGCCCAGTATCGTACTGATCTGAATTATATATATTATAGGGCTTGTTAAGAAGAACATTTGTTAAAAAAATTATCTTATCTGAAGTAGATAGGTATCGAAACACAAAGATTATTTTAAAATATATGAACAAAATTGATACCTATTGATGTCTCGACAAGAGAACTTTGTGATTAATAGTCTTCTCAATAAGTTCTATATATCTACGGTTCAGATCATGAGGATACTGTGTACACAATAATTAAACTTTTCTTGAAAAATTATTCAATACTTAGGATAACAAATTCAGAATAAAAATTGAAAGGTTCGATCAAGTACCCTCTACCCATAATTATCCGATTGAGCTATTTTTACTAACCCAAATCGAAACATTGAAAGGTTCGATCGAATCTATAATTTTGTGTTGTTATATTTGAAATCTTTGATAATGTTTTATGTTTTAGGTTTTTCAAAACAAAGTTGTGCGTACGCACGTCTGTGCATGTATATTGCACGGACAGTGTATCTTAACTGTCTAGAAGCATTTTCGACGGTCCAGATTGGCATTTGTACTTTGACCGGTAAGCATTAACGTTAAATAGAGTCAAAGCTCCAGCGTTTCACAACAGTACCACACTATTAGATCAAATAAATGAATTTGTAGCACATACTCCTATAGTAATTATAGCCTTGTAGCACATATAGTATCAGAATAATTAAAACACCTCTAAGGACCTTTTCATTTAAGGACAAAACTAGGATTTTATTGCACGGGGTGCCACAAAAATAAAAGTAAAGGAATATATGTGACATACTATATGTTACGATTTTTATTTTTATTTTGTAATTTTGAAATAGAAAATCTTATCTCATTAATTCGGGGTCAATCAATCTAATTGGGTTAGATATACTCACTGGAAATGGAAGTCTCAGCCAAATTCCTAGCTGTTACCTCCGACGTAATGAGAAGAACAATGGCAAGAAAAAAGCCAACGAAAACAATTGCTTTGGAACCCATTTTGCTCTTTAGTGAATTGGATGGAATTGGATAGAATGAAATTGAAGTGCAAATTCGATGTCTATTTATAGGCGCGGAGAGATTGCAGTGGCTTACGTGAGTGTACGTTCGAAAGATCAGTTTGACAGATGAGGCATTTTTGGTCATTTAAATGATTTAATTATCAATAATACATCTATCGATTGACAAAAAAAAAATGATTTAATTATCACAAAGTCAGTTACTTGCGACTACTTCTCATGGTTTCGGATAAGTAATCAGTGCCGTACGTGGACCGCCGATTTTCACGTCACTCTGAGTAAGAAAGCTAGCGATTTTAAGCATTTTGATTAAGTCATTTGGTTGCCACGGTCATGTTCCAAAGGAAATTCGTCGTTATCAGGCAGTAAGTAAAATTTCGGACTTGGTCTCCGTCTCATAATGATTCGCCAGTTTAAGTATTACACATTTCAATACCCTACCTATGTTTAATATTTTGTAGGAGTATGTAGATTAGCGTGGTGATAATGTCCAAACTGTTTTCGTTGACGAGACTTGCACGTGGTGTAAGTCCGGCCCGTATGCACTAAAATTTTGACATCAACAAAAATAGTTTTGACAGTATCATTTTCCCTACATACAGATTATGAAATGTAGATATATAATTATTTGAATGTCGTGAATAGTAAAAGTAGATAATTATTTGAAATGAGCACAACACGATGTGCCCAATTTCATTCAAGTTCTATCCCAAAATATCAATTTTGGCAACTGCATTATTTGGTTCCTAACCCACACCAAAATCATTCATATATAACTCACACTAAAAAAGTTCGTGTGTAAATGGACTAAGATCATGTTTTGAACACATTAACTAAAAATATTTTGCACTAACATATCTCATGAAATAAAAGAGACATGGAAGAAACTTCTACACTGAAATCAAAATTAAATTGGTCTATTATATTGGACGTGCTATGATTTAATCTATCTAAACTCTAATTTTTTTGTTAATGTTTTTATTGATAATTTGTTCAATTTGTTTTCATATTTTTTTTAATCAATAGCGACTTCCTACCCTCTCAACTAGCTAAATGGAAAAAAAAAAAATCCTAATTAGCATGCATAAGGGGTTAACTAGTGCATAGTTGTAACGCGCGTTATTACACCGGTGATCCTGTCAAGGATCCCGGATTGAAGAAAAAATGGTGTTTTCGAGGTTTTAAAAATTGTTTGTGCATAATCCGAACCGTCCAATGTGTTTAAAAGGTGTTTTTAAGGGTCCCCGGGAGAAATCATAAAAAAAAAATACCGGAAATGGCTTGATCCAAGCAGTTTTTCACAAAAACTGTATATATACAGTTTTATGAAAAACTGCTTGGATCAAGCTCTTCCCGGTATTTTTATTTTATGATTTATCGCGAGGACCCTTAAAAACACCTTTTAAAGACATTGGACGGTTCGGATCGTGAAAATTTGATCCGAAACTACGAATCCCGGATTCGGGATCCCTGACTGGATCGGGACTCTATATATATATATATATATATTTTTTTTTTTTGAACGACAACAAGATTTTACTATTGAAACTCGACAAAAGATATAACGAGTAGAAAACACCATATCCAAGCACAAGTGCAGGGATGAGGAACAGCAACACATCTAGCCAGAGCCTAAATATTGTGAAACCAAAAGAGAAAAAGAAAGGAAGAAGAATCCAGTAGGAACAACTCTCACATGGATATTACAAGCAATACTAAGCATCTACGACATCAATTACAGTTCTTTGATAGCACCAAAAACTTTTCTTCAGATCAAAATTATTGCTGAAGGTTGTCTGCATCTCAACACGCTGAAACGTTATTCCAGGAACACCGAATAACCTCTCCAATTTGCAGTGACTGGCCGGGAAAAATTATTAAATGGGACACGTTTACCAGATCCAATCCATGTCCACTATTTTGCCTTGACTTGTGGTACCAGCCAAGTGCCAAGTCTATGACCGACAATTTACGACTTATTTGTAAAATTCCGACACAGTGGTCCCGGTGGATTATTTAACCTAGTGTTTTGAACGTGTGGCATTTGGTGCGTATGTTTGATGTACTTATAGCATTGTTATTTTGTAAATCACGAGTTGTTTGCATCGGCTAAATAAACCAAACTGATTTATTTTTTATCCTTATTCAAATACTTTTCACTTTTATTAATTTTGTGTCGATGTTCGTCTCGACGAAAGGCTCTAAAAAGTATAAAATTATTAACCACTTTAATTTTTGTGAACAAAAACAAAAATAATCTAATAAACCACAAAAATTTAGATTATTTTTGTCTTTAGTGAACTTTTTAAAAATTATCAGAATTTTTTTCTTTTTTGATTTCTCTCGTGGATAAAAACCAAATAAATCACAAAAAATTGATGTAAAACTAACAAATGAAATCTTTTTTAAATAAAGACAAAAACATAAACCAGTTTGGTTTCCTTTTTTGTTTTAGCCAAAGCAACCCTTCATAGCTTGATGAACTCCACTCCGTGTTGCATATATGCAGTAGGCCGGGCAGTGCGAATGGGCTCAGCATTGGCCTATGCAGCACAAGCATGCAAATCTTGCTCATCTTACATATGATTCTATTTCTGGCTTGGAGATGTTGATCACATCTCAGGAGAGCATCTGGGCGTAGGTCTTCGAATCCAAGTATTTGAAGGACTCTTTGTTTTTGGGATGCTACTATAAGACATCGGGCCAGCCCATCGTTTCTCACGGCCGCGAGTTATGGTTTATTTGAAGCTCAGCTCTAACATGACAATACCAGTGGAGATAGGATTGGTTTGGGCTGGAAAGCCAGGAAAGGAATCCTTTATTATAAGTCGTGGAGAAATCGGAATCATTCATTTTGTATATAACCTGTCGACAATAACAATATGTCAAAAATCAGTTTGAGCGGTTTTTGTTTTTCATATGAACGAATTGAGTCGTGCAAAAAAAAAAAAAAGAGGAATCGCCCCCTTAATATTTGAATCTTCAGCAGTTCACTTCTTTTCTGAATGGGAAGCCAAATATTACAATGTGGAAATCCAACAATTCATTTATTTTTGTTCCTCAAAATCAATTCGTTATCACGTACAACATGAAGTCCCCATCAAACTGACACTGTATAGATACACTTCTCAATGAGTTAGAAACAGTGGACCTAAGGAAAACATATATTTATCTATACTATTGCCAACTATAGAAAACATTATTCAGAGAAAACTACGTAATACTCAAACAGCTCCTTGTAGCTTTAAAACATATCACGTATTGTAGTACATACCATGCCCTCACAGATGATTACTACATATTTTAGAAGACCTTCTTTAGATATCCTTTATTATTCATTGATATTTTAACATGGTATAAGGATACCCAATATACCACCAATAACCTTAATTCCCTCCTCCATAAACGCCACCAGGAGGAGGTCCTCTGTTGTAACCACCACGTCCGTCTTCCGAACCGTTTCCACCATTATATCCGCCGCGTCCGTCTTGCGAACCGTTTCCGCCGTTGTATCCGCCACGTCCGTCTTCCGAACCGTTTCCGCTGTTGTATCCTCCACGTCCGTGTTGGGGTGCAGATAACCAGCGCGGTAGCGCTACCATGCTTTTGGTGTAGCGCTACCTAGGACCTATTTCTGAACAGAGCGTTCTGGAGCGCTACAGGTGTTTCCCTGTAGCGCTACCGAGAGCCTTATGTGCCTTTGCCTCTTTTAGGGTTTTGGCCGGCTGCGAGTGATTAGTGTTGGGTATTAGATTTTTAGAGAGTGAAAATTAGTGCGAGGCAAGAGAAAACCAATCTCAGAGAGATTGTGAGAAGACTTGTACTCCTTGATTCGATTTCATAGTGGACTGGTGTGGCTCCCGTGGTTTTTCCTCACGTTGAGGTTTTCCACGTATATCTTGTGTCTCGTTTTTCTTTCCAGTTGTTCATTACGCACTTATTTGCTTGTCTTTTCTGTGATTCATTGTTCCTAAGATCCGTAGGGGCGTTGTAGGATTGAACAGGTGTTCGGCGATAATCCATAACAGTCCGTCTTTTGAACCGTTTCCGCCGTTGTATCCGCCACGTCCCTCTTCCGACTTGGCATCATCTATCCCACGAGACTGTTCAGCTGCACAAATGATGAATGTGCTCGAATAGTTTAGACTTTAGACGGGATTACAAACAAGTGTCACAACTCGCAAGAATATATAATATGAACATATTCAAGCGAAAGGTCGGGTTGAAAATTAATGAAACTCAATGCTATCAACGCAAGTGAGGTGGCTTTTATTAATTCCAAGTAAAATGAACCAATTATCAATTGTTTGTAAGTTTTGTTATACTCCAACTTCGATTACACAGTGACCATGCAGCTTGCAGTTTGGCTCAATGGTGGTGCATAACGCTCTTTTAATTAGAACGTGAAATCTAGGTTTGACTTTTATGAACGGGAGATTAGCCATCGTATTAATCTAACATAACGTATAAACATCTTATTGTCCCGCAAAACAAAAAAAGAATTTCGAAAAATTTATAGTGGCATTTACCTGTCATTTTGCTATAATGAATTTAAACAAAACAAAAAGTTTCAAATTAATTTTTATCGAGATTAATTCAAATTAATGAGATGGGGCACAAAAATATCAAGCTATCCCCCACCAGTACAATACGAGATAATAACGTTGTACCTGTTAAATGCAAGGGACAATGGAAAAAAGTTTACATTAACACCCTGTTCGTTAAATTGGCACAACGCTAGTAGAGGAAAAAGGAGACAGGGACCTTAATTAGGAGATGCTGCGCAGGAAATTATCAAGCCATTGCGATTTATCTAGTGAGTACCTTTTGTTTTCAAATTGAAATCAGGAACCGAAAAAAGCAGGAGGAAGAAAGAAAAAGAAAAAGGCCATATTATACCCAACTTCTGCACTTCTCCATTCCCGCAACACTGCAACTTCTGAAAAGAAAAAAAATCTAAAAAGAAAAAATTTGAAAAGCAAATTATTGACACCAACCACGTATCTTACTAATCTGAATCGTATATATTATAGGGCTTGTTAAGAAGAACATTTTTTAAAAAAATTATCTTGATCTGAAGTAGATAGGTATCAAAACACAAAAATTATTTTAAAATATATGAACATAATCGATTCCTATTGATGTCTCCACAAGAGAACTTTTGTGATTAACAGTCTTCTCAATAAGTTCTCAATAATATAATAATGCACGTCATAGATATATTTGGTTGTTTAGCAAATTACTGGCACTACTTGTCTTGCTTTGAGAAAATATTCGGTGCCGTAGCTGCAACCACATGGGGGTGCCCTACGAATGTGTATTGGTGCGGCGAAATAACGTGGTATTGTCCCAATTTATAACTATTTAGAGTTGAATTAGGTTTAGTACAAGTTCATATTCTCTGGTAGTTCTACCATTCGGCTCCCCATTTCACAAGTTCATATTCGACATGATATATATGAAACAAAGGCAAATCCATGCCTAAACAAACAAGGTCAAAAATCAAGCAAATCTGCTTAGATAAACTCACTAGAAGTAGAAGTTTCAGCCAAATCCCTGGCTGTCACCACTGAAGAAGTGAGAAGAACAGTGGCCAGAAAAAGGCCAAGGAAAATAATTGCTACACTGGAAGTTTTGTTATAGGATCTGGAAACATATGAATAGAAAATATCTAGGAGTATAAAGCCACTCATTATAGAATGAGTTGTATTTGATGATGCGTGGGCTTTTGGGCTGTTGCATGCCTACTCGTGGAGCCCTGGGAAATCTGTCATTTTGTTTCCCAGGTGTTTTTATCCAATCTATGTGGCTCTGACCTACGATATCCCAGCCAAAGTCCTTGGCCACAAAATTTATTAATACCTCAATTGATTAATACTGGTGAAGTTAGCCCATTAACAATTATGTGTTCATGCATCTGTCTGAAATGTGATAGTGGATTAAAAATTCTGATATTATTAGTTATTTCATCGCAAGTTATATGAGTATTAGTGTTTGGAAGGCCTCTACAGAAGCTATGCCACTTATATTAATCTTTGATTCTGTGTATTATAAGTGCAAGGTAATGCTCCTGGGAGAAACCATCTAGTTGAAGAACAAGATCTTCGGGTCTGGACCAAGAATTCCGGGGTGAGCTAAATATAGACATGACTGGTAGTGCTTTTTAGATGATTTGGAGCTGATATTTTGGTGTCTGCAATTGCATGAATTTTTTTCTATTTTATTTCTTACTTGTTTATATTGATCTTGCAGCAACAAAACGCAAATGGCACTGCGAACCTTGACATGTATTCAGGTTCCACTGTCGAATTTTGTTCTCTGTTGTTAGTTAACTTCTCTTAAGCTTTTAATAGTGAACATTTATCCTTGGAATTTCTGTATAGGTAAATCTTCATCACCGCCTACTACAGTGGAACCCTCTGCCGCTCCTCATCCGAAATCTTACATGGAGGTAAGTTTTTTCTCCTCTTTTTGTTTTTCATGTTTTCCTCAGCATAGTCTATATTATATTTCACTTGTGCAATGGTTAAAGTGTATTCTTCACGAAATTGCGCCTCTTCCATTGAATTAAATTAAATTGTCAACTTGTTAAAAAAAAAAAAAATTAAAAATTGTCAAAAAGGTTCAGCTTTGTTGTCTCGGAAAATAAAGTTTGCATGCATACAAATTTTCCTGACTTGGTTTACTGTGGTATCATTTTCATTTTCTTTCTGGTTGATGTATCTTGATTTCAGAGAATGTTCTGAAATTATGCAAATTAACAGCCTCCTATTTATGTTTTTAACTTGGAGGCTAGATAAGTGCCACTTTTTTAATTTGAAAATCCTGATTACAGATCATGGCGATGGTCCAAAGGGGAGAGAAACCTCCTAACGTCAGGGTAAATTCGCTCCTGCTAGTCTCTGTATTAGGTTTTGCTTGTTGGGCTTTTAGTGATGATTGTTTCTGCTTTTCTTTCTGGAGATAAATGATCTACCACCGAATCCTAATCAGCCCTTACCAAATCCTCACTTGGCACCAAGAGCAAAGGTTTGTTTTCTAATGTTTCATATACAGTCTACAATCTACAGTTCTTTTGTATTGCCCGTATAGGTGTGCAAACCATTCAGCTTGGGATGTTGTGTAAGCATGAGAATATTGAAAATTGAAGTATGACGTGTCGCACTTGTTATCCTTTGCATGTGTCATGTCCATTTAACAATCACCTGGGACTGGATCCTGATGCAAACAGAGGAGTATCAAACAAATTCTCTCAAACTTTGTATTTCATAAACACTCTGAGAAAATACACACTTTTCTCACACACTTGATCACTCGTATTTGCATACTTACACAATCAGATCACAAACCTATTTATAGGCTTAACATGATAAAAGGACAAATACAAGATAAGTTCACACTTAATGCAAATCACAAAACGAATTACGGAAACTCAAAAGTCTTTCGCATGACTGTGAATAGTACCCCACGTTTTAATTCTGGGCTGCTGAGAACCCACTTGGTTCTCTCAAGTTTATCCTTTTTTCTTCATCCCCCCTTAAACTTGAGTCTGGGGGTTTCTTCATTCCAAGCATTGTCTTCATTCTGATGAAGGCTTCATGCTTGAGGGGCTTCGTGAAAATATCAGCAGCCTGAGCATATGTCCGGCAAGAAACTAGCTCCACTTCTTTTGCTTTCACATGCTGTCTGATGAAGTGGTAGCGTGTGTCGATATGCTTGCTTCTTTCATGATGCACCGGGTTCTTTGCTAGTGCGATTGCGGAGCGGTTGTCAACATAGATCTCCGTGGGATTTTCTTGAGAAATTCCCAAGTGATTCAGCATATTGCGGACCCATATAGCATGACAAACAGCTGAGCTGGCTGCTACATACTCAGCTTCACAAGACGATAACGTCACTATCGCCACTACAAGAAATTTCACAAATCCCGACTAACTGTTTAGTCGGCAATGGTAGCCATTTTAGTCGGTAAAAGGATTTGCCGACCAGTTTTTTAGTCGGCATTTTTTGTCGGGTAATGATTGTCGGCAAAGATACTTTCCGACTAAAAAGTATTTAGTCGGCCTATGTGGTTCATTTGCCGACTACCGTTCCCAACCAAAAACGTGGTCGGTATTTCTTTTTTTAGTCGGGAAATGCACGGACTTTCGCCAACCAAATAACTGGTTGGGAAATGCAATGGACTTTCGCCTACTAAATAACTGGTTGGGAAATGCATGGACTTTCGCCAACCAAATAATTGGTTGGGAAATGCAATGGACTTTCGCCTACTAAATAACTGGTTGGGGAATGCATAGGCGAAAGGGAATGCATGGACTTTCGCCTACTAAATAACTGGTCGGGGATTGTTTGCACCAGTTTGTACCCAAATGGTAAACGTTTAAATCCCAATTTTGCTTCCCCATCTGATTTACTGCCATATTACTATAAACAGTACTAAACAAACAAATTTTTATAAATAAATCCTAACTTTAATAAATAAAGGTGCCCAACTTAGAAAACAAATTGTATCCAAGTTCCTAAAGCTTAAAATAACAACACGTCTAAGCGTTACAAGGGGAAAATAAAAAATCCAAACAAAATGTATCCAAACCCTTACACCACAAAATACTTAAAAGTTCAAGTTCAACAAACGGACAACCAAAAAGCACCCAAGCACGTAGAATCGTCAACCAAATTCCAGCTAGCTTTGATCTTCATAGTTAATAACCAAAAGTAGAATGGTGGGATACTCCATTAAAGCGTCAATCTGTAAAAGAAAAAAAAAAAAAAGAACAATCCACCGTTAGTATGAACACGTGTATCCCATTGCTCAAAATGAACATATGTACAAGCCAAAAAGAGTGTCTTTGTCAACTAAGTTGGCGCCTTTTCAACTCGACAATCATATGCTCACATTCGATCCAAACAGTTGATGAGCAATCAACAAGAAGCAGCAGATAAGAAACAAGATCAAAAAAATAGATAACCATGGATCTATCTAAGATTTTGTCCAATGACACCATATGACCACTGGAATCAAGCTTCATCAAGTCAACTACATATAAGGACACACAATAGTTGAACTCAACAAAACTCGGCAAAAACTTCCCTAAAAACTCGAAACTTGGCAGAAACTTCTCAGTCTTTAGGCTAAATTTCTCTCTGAGTTGATATTTTTTGTATCATTCTGAAGTTTGTATGGCAAACAAAAGTAGAACTAACATTCTTCAAAATCAAGAAAATGTAGATTCCAATATTACGGTGGAAAATAAGGGATCCACAGAAAGCAATGTAAACTAGATTGTAAAGGCAATTAGGCATGTTATATCAAAGGCCCAAGACACTGCAACAAACTAACTTGGTGAATGTGTAAAAACAACAAAACAAGGACCCACCAACCATAAATGAACACCAACAACAGAAGCATATGCTATTAATTGTACATGGCAATTGAAAAAGACAATAAGGGCAGACATATTTAACTAATTCTGAGATTCATAGACATTCAAGAATACATTAAACGAATAGTAGGTAAGAAAGAAGTTAAAGACATCAAATACCGAGAAAAATAGATCATGCACATAGCGTGAGATTAGTACTATTAATTAGATCCTAACTATGTTGAAAAACGCAGAGATTGGGTGCTTCGAGATCGAAATTTTCTTACCGGTGAGTCGGCTTTTGGTTAGTGTCCAAAGATCAAGGAAGCCGGCGATCGAAGTCCCGCTGAAACGTCAACAGTAGCTATAACGGGTGGAGATGGATTTGTCAAGAGTGATGAACATCTGCGTTGGTTTCCATCTACGTTGGTGGAGAAGTAGTAGCCGTCGTCGAGATGCTGTTAGGACTTCTGTAAAAAGAATGAAACATTTGTTTCTAGGTAAAGAAGGAAATTGGGGGTGTTCTACAATTGCCTACCAAAACACTGGTTGGGGATTACCCGACCCGCCAATATTTTCGCCCAATTTTCTAAATTCCCGCAAAATTACCCCCCACTTTACTAACTAATTTAGTCGGCAACACTAAAAATACTTTTTTTTTTTTTGTGTGTGTTATATAATGAAACACGAAAAATACTAAAAAACTATTGGACTTTCGCCTTTTAATGCATCCCGGGACATTGAATTCTTATGATATATACCCCACTTTAGCCATTTTTTGCTATAGGAATCATCGATCTTTTAAATTATATATATATAGATCATTCATATCGACACACTTGATTAGGCATAAGAACCCATTTATTCAATGAAATTACGTCCCGATCAATGACCTTCTTAAACTTGATTCAGCCAAAATTTTACATCAATGATTTAACTAATAAGAACAACAAAATCAACGGTCTCGATCATCTTAATTATATCACGGTCGCGTGATCGGACATAAGAACTCATTTACTTAATGAAATCGCGTCCCGATCAATAACATTTTTAAACCCGATTCAGCCAAATTTTTAAGACAATAATTTAACTAATGAGAACAACAAAATCAACGGTCTTGATCAAATTAATTGTATCACGGTCGCGTGGCTACAATACATTCAACTACAGCACAAGGCATAGTTTGCTATTAACTACATTCAATGTATAGAATTTAAAGGGCATCACCAATTCAATATTTACAATAGTCGATCTAATCCGTTGGAATTACACGCCCCACTAATTTTTTCAGTGTCATCAAAAGTGGAGATCATCTGATATGGGCAATTGCTTGATCTGATCACATTTAATGCATCCAAAGGCCTTAAAGTCGTATAATGGACAAACCAAGCTCCACCTAAGTTTTTTCTTTTGGCGATCGGAACCGTTTAACTTTTACATATTATAGACACCATCAATTATACAAAAAGTTAAGAAGATCGCGTATCTTTACGCATTTAATCGGACGAAAAGTACCTTTAAAAGAAAACAATTGTGTCTCAATCGATGAGTTTTTTGAACTCGATTGAGAAGAAAATTTAAATGATTGATTTTTCATCCAAAAAATAACAAAACAAACGGTTCGATTGCTAAAATAATTGCTAAAATGCAAAAATTTGTATTTGGCAATGGGTTGGATCACGTGTGTGCGGAACAACTATGGCTCATGCATCTTTCTTGTGCCAACTAAAATTTTAGTTGGCAAATATCATCCAAGAATTCCCAACCAGATTTTTAGTCGGGAAATAAAAATATGCCCCCGCCATTTTTTTATTTCATGTGCCAACAAAAATTTTAGTTGGCAAATACCATCCAATAATTCCCGACCAAATTTCTAGTCGGGAAATAAAAATACCTCCCGCCAATTTTTATTGCAAAATTTAAAATTCGTGCAAAAACTATTGCCAACCAAATATTTGGTCGGTAATTAAATTTCCCCTAAAAAATGCCCTTCATGCCGTATTTTCGCAGACCAAAATTTATTTTGGTCGGCAAAAACGTGTTTTCCCGGACTAAATTAATTTGGTCGGGGATTAAAATCACAATTGGCCAACCAAAATTAATTTAGTCGGCAATTGTACAGAAATTGGAGACTAAATTTTTCTAGTCGGGAATTTTAGTCGGCGATTATGTAATTTGTTGTAGTGCGCTTGTTTCTTTGATGACCACGTGAAGGCTGTATCTCCAAGAAAGAAAGTAAATCTGGTAGTGCTCTTTCTTTCATCCAAGTCTCTTCCCCAATCACTATCTGAATAACCGACAAGTCTGAAATTTTCAGTACTTGTATAAAACAGTCCATCATTGACTGTGCCCTTGACATATCGCAAAATTCGCTTGGCTGCATTCAGATGGGATTGGTTAGGTATCTCCATGTATCGACTGATAAGACCAACACCATATAGTATGTCTGGTCTTGTGCATGTCAGGTAGCGAAGGCTTCCTACCAGACCCTTGAAATATGTCGGATCAATATTACCGACCTCGCTCTTTCTGAGTTCCACTCCACTTTCAACTGGAGTAGTTACTGGATTACTTTTCTCCATGCCAAAACAGTCGAGGATGCTTTTGGCGTATCCAGCTTGAGAGATGAAAATGCCGTCATCTCCCTGTATCACTTCGATTCCAAGGAAGTGTGCCATCAGTCCGATATCTTTCATCTCGAACTCTCGGACCATACTCTGTTTGAAAGAATCAAACATAGCTGGATTGTTGCCTGTGAAAATCATGTCATCAACATACAAGCATACATACAGTAAGCTTCCATCAGCTTCCTTCTTCATATAGAGTGCATGCTCGTAAGGACACTTCTCGAATCCATTCTTCTGGAAGTATGCATCGATCCTTGTATTCCATGCACGTGGCGCCTGTTTCAATCCATACAGCGTCTTCTTCAATTTGTACACTTTGTCATAATGTCTTTCCTTCACATATCCAGGTGGCTGCTCCACATAGATTTCCTCCTCCAGAAATCCATTGAGAAAGGCAGTCTTGACGTCTAATTGGTAGATCTTCCATCTGTTCTGAGCAGTTAATGAGATCATCATCCTGATCGTCTCCATCCTGGCAACAAGGGCAAAGACTTCGCCATAGTCTATGCCTTCCCCCTGTTTGTAGCCTTTAGCTACGAGTCTGTCCTTGTATCTCTGAACTTCTCCTTGAGCATTCTTCTTTGCCTTGTAGACCCACTTCACTCCAATGGTCTTACAACCATCTAGAAGATTTGTCAGCTCCCAGGTTTTGTTCTTCTCTATGGACTGAATCTCTTCATCCATAGCCTTCCTCCATTTGTCTTCTTGGTTAGCCTCATTGAAGCTAACTGGATCACAAGTCATTTGCAGACAGAACATGGTGAAGTCTGCATCCAACGGATCTGTATTACGATATAGATCATCCAGGCTTCGTGTTCCTCTAGCCCTCATGTCTAAAAACTCTTCTGTAGCTGGTGAGGATGGTTCACCTCTTTGTGGTGAAAGGAAACCACGAGACGGTGATGACTGGTTTTCTGATCTACTAGGTACCTCCCTGGTCTGTACCTGTTCTTCATCTTCAACAGTCAGCTCCATATTCCTGGTAGCTTCTATCTGATCCCAACTCCAGGATTCATTTTCCTTGAAAATGACATCTCTGCTGTATATCACCTTCTGAGTGATAGGATTATATAGCTTTTATCCCATCGTCCAGTCACCGTATCCAATCAGGATACACTTCACTCCTTTGTCTTCAAGTTTGGTTCTGTTTGCCTCTGGAACTTTTGCGTAGTCAATACAACCAAACACTCTAAGATGGGCCACACCAGGCTTGTAAGTGGTCCATGCTTCTTGTGGTGTCTTTGACTTCAGACCCCTCGTAGGACTTCTGTTGAGTAGATAGACTGCACATTGAATTGCTTCAGCCCAAAATCTCTTGGGCAGATCTTTATCCTTCAGCATGTTTCTCGCCATGTTGAGGATGGTGCGATTCTTCCTTTCAGATACACCATTTAGTTGAGGAGTATAGGTTGGTGTACACTGGTGTTTGATTCCTTGCTGCCTAAGGAATCCATCAAACTAGTCTCCAGTGTATTCTCCTCCTTGGTCTGACCGTAACATTTTGATGTAGTAGCCGCTTTCTTTCTCCACAAGAGCTTTGAAGTTCCTGAACTTCTCGAATACTTCTGACTTCCGTTTGAGAAAGTATACCCACGTCTTCCTGCTGTAGTCGTCGGTGAACGTGAGGAAGTATTTGTTCTGTCCGTTTGAGATTGGCTTCAACGGACCACACACATCTGTGTGTACAAGCTCGAGCGGCATGCTTGCTCTCCAATCAACTTGCTTCCCAAAATTGTTGCGGTGTTGTTTGCCAAGAACACAATTTTCGCATACCTCATTTGGATGCTGGATGTGAGGTAGGCCTTTGACCATCTTCTTATTCGCCAACATCTTCAAGCTTTCAAAGTTGAGATGTCCATATCTGAGATGCCATATCCAGTCTTTGTTGTTGATAATGGCATTGAGGCACTTTGGCGTGTCATGAAGAACAGTTAGCGGAAACATCCTGTTCTTCGCCATCTTTACTCGAGTAACCAGCTTCCCTCGAGCATCTGTGATCGTCAGCTGCATATCCTTCAGGCTAATTTGATAGCCTTTCTCCAGGAGTTGTCCAAGACTAAGAATGTTAGTCTTCATGTCTGGAACATAATAGACATTGGAGATGAATGCATGATCTCCATTCTTCCGTTTGATCACAATATTTCCTCTCCCTTGAACTGGGACCTTGGAGAGGTCGCCAAAAGAGATATCTCCCTAAACCCTTTCATCAAGTTCAGTAAATAGCTGCCTTGAGCCAGTCATATGATTACTGGCTCCAGAATCAAGAAACCATGTACCTTGATCCTGTTCGGTGGAACTGTGCGCCATAAGACTCATTGAATCTCCTCCTGCTGGTACTTTGTCTGCATAATTGGCAGTTTCGCCAACTTGATTTGATGCTGGCCTTCCTCTGCATTCTTTGTAGTAGTTGCCATACTTCTAGCAGTTGTAACATTGAACGTTGCTTTTATCAATGTTTGGTCGGTTGTTGTAACCACCTCTTTTTCCTTATCCTTCGCCTCTGCTGCTTTGCTGTCCACGACCACCTCCTTTTGGAGCATGGTTTTGACTTCCTCCTTTCGAAAATCCTTTGCCTCTTTTACCTCTGGAATTGAACTTCCAGAGCCTCTTCCATGAGAACCATAGCCCCGTCCTCTCTGGAATGTCCCCACTTGCTCGTGCCTATCTTCATTGAGGGACAACTTCATCTGTAGAGCCTACTCCATGGCTCTATCATCATCTCTGTGCAACTTCTGTTCGTGGGCTTGCAGCGAGCCCACAAGTTCTTCGATAGACATGGTTATACGTCTTTAAGCTCTTCCAATGTAACAACAATAAAGTTGAATCTCGGATCCAACGATCGAAGGATTTTCTCTATAACTCTCGTATCTGTGAGAGCTTCTCCGTTTCTTCTCATCTGGTTTGCAACTGTCATGATTCGACCATAATACTCAGAAATAGATTCTGAGGGTTTCATCCGTAAAGACTCGAATTCACCTTGTAGAGATTGAAGGCGAATCCTCTTTACTTTGTCAGCACCTTTGTATGTTTTCTGTAGCGTCTCCCAAATTTCTTTGGAAGATGTAGCGGAAGCGATGATCTCGAATGTCATATCATCAAGCCCTTGGTAGATGATGGACCTGGCTTTGCAATCCTTTTTTCGCTCGGCACAGAGCGTGGTTTTCTGTTCCTCCTTCAAAGCTGCTTCTGCTTCTTTTGAAACAGGTTCCTCGTAGCCGTTTTCGACTATCTCCATGACTTCTTGAGCACCCATTAGTGCTCTCATTTGGATGGACCAATTATCATAATTGTCCTTGTTGAGCTTTGGAATAAGCGTTGGAGATGTTCCGTTGGCCATTGAATCTGGAAATGACGGAATCTCGTTTGATGGGGGATCAAAGTGAAAACTTCGAATCTTCTGGGCTTTGACTCAAGCACTTGAAGAGTGCAGGGGTGTTGACTGCAATATTAGAACTTGGTGGACCAAACTTTAACGCCAAATGATGTATGTCTGGTGAGGGAGTAAATTCAAAATGGATCAAAGCAACCACGTTTGTTGTATTGATCAGACAACCATTAATTCAGGCGGTGAATTGATTTGAAGCCAATCTTTTCTTCTTCTTTTTTTTGGGGAAACCAACCACTCTTACAGCCTTATTAAAGGCTGAATTAAAAAAGATGAGACAAATTTTTCTTTGACTTCAAAAACTAGTTCTGGCGATAGAAAGAAAAACAAAGTAACCTTTTTTGTTCTTCTTCAAATAACCACTTCCAATCTGCAATCGGCAGCAAGTGAGACGTTTCGGCGTCGGATCAAACAACTTCAATTCTTTCTCGGCGGTTCACCGAAGATGAGGAAGAAACAGCCGTGGGTGCAAGGTGAGAGTAGTTCGTCACTCTCCAACTTCTGGGTTTCCAAAGAAACAAAGGCTGTTCAATTTCGTCACCCGATTTTCGTTTCCGACTGAGTCAAAATCGGCACTCAAAAATTTTATTTTGAGGGAGCTAATTTCTGGATGAAAAATAGCAGTAGCACACCAAAGGTATTTTTGTTGAGAGAATTTTTTCGGATGAGCCTGAGCTCTGATACCACTGATGCAAACAGAGGAGTATCAAACAAATTCTCTCAAACTTTGTATTTCATAAACACTCTGAGAAAATATACACTTTTCTCACACACTTGATCACTCGTATTTGCATACTTACACAATCAGATCACAAACCTATTTATAGGCTTAACATGATAAAAGGACAAATACAAGATAAGCTCACATTTAATGCAAATCACAAAACGAATTACGGAAACTCAAAAGTCTTTGCGCATGACTGTGAATAGTACCCCACGTTTTAATTCTGGGCTGCTGAGAACCCACTTGGTTCTCTCAAGTTTATCCTTTTTTCTTCAGATCCACCGACTTCAAGTATACACTACTATAAAAAGCAACCTCCCCATGTCAACCGCGCTTGTGCGGTTACCCATACCTCAACTAATTTGTGGATTGACAACATCTTAGTTAATCTTGTTTTATTGATTATTCTTCTAATCCTACAGAATATTTATTTATAATACACTGCCCAATGATGGAGCAATGGCATTATGGAATTAAATCTTGTTGGGTGTTCTCCTTTAAAGTAGTAAAGCTGAATTCGTCTACTTCATTATGCACAACACTTTGTTATAGTTGTTTGTTTTATATGGCATTCCTCTACGTAGTTGAAAACTTAGCTTATTCTATTCCTTCCACAACTGATTCTTGAAAGTTTAAACATCACCACAACCTGTTGTGAGTGTTGGGATTTAAGTTCATGTATTTATGCTACAAGGTGCTGATTACTACTATTACTGTTTCCTTTTGATAGCCTTGGGAGATTGGTCAAACTCAAAACATCTCTAGCCAGGTTTTTCAGTCTCAAGAGAGCAGTTATGGTGTGAATTCCAACTTACAAGATAACGGACTCGTCAATCAGTCAAATGGAGATACTTCAGTGCCTTGGTGGCAAAAGAAAAATGTCAGAATTAGTGAAATCGAAAACGAAAATGAATTTATGAGTGGCTCTTCTGGTATGGTGACCCATGAAAGACCAGCTCAGCGTTCGTGGGTCCCTCCCCAGCCACCCCCGGTAGTAATGCCTGAAGCTGCTGCAGCCATCCGACAACCCAAAAAACCATTTTCTCAAAAGCAAGTAGCTGATGGCCGGTTAGTGGCTAATCCTCCAGATGGAACTGATGAGTTGGAGAGGATCACAAAAATATCGGAGTCAGGTGGTGAACCTTATGCCAATGGTGGGACCTCGGGTCTGAATGGACAATTATCTGAATCCGAGAGTGTTGTGAATGCCAATGGTGGGAGTTTAGGACTGTCCACAAGTGAGATACAAGAAGTCGAGGCTTATTGATGAAGAGCACTGAAGACAAATCTGGTCTTTCTGTCATAAGGTATCCATGAATCTAGATACGTCCACATTGCAAAGAAATGCTGAGAATATGGTTCTCTTTCTGATCTCATGTTTGCTTTGCCTGTGGTACGTCAAAGATTAATTGTTGGGATCGAGAATTTATGCCACTAGATAATGAAACCTAGTTATTTGTGGCTTCTTATCTCCCATGTATTCTAGAAAGTAATTTTCTGCTGTGGTCTAAGCAATAACACCTGTTGTGGTGGTTACATATGATGCTGAAACATTGGCTTCTCTCTTGTATTCTGTGGACAATGTCTTAAAGAGGTGGTGTTGGTTCTTTAATTCAGCTGCATCCATGACACTGAAGACATGCCATGGCTAGAGCTTTCTGAGTGAGGTAATAGGCAGTTGTGTGCACGAAACCCTGCAAATAAGCGACGCTTTAGCCATGTTGTTTGTTATGATGTCTCTCATATGGCTCTAAGCTTTTGGAACGACCGGTGATCTAATATGATATCAAAGCCTTGGTTCCTAGGAGTCTGTTAAAAAGTAATTTGTAATCATTCAACTAAATATCTAGAGTTATCTAGAAATTTGTAGTAAAATATTTAATATAAAAAAATCTAGAAGAATGTGGACTGTGTTCGGGACGGAAAGTCGGCTGAAGTAATCTTAGATGTGCAATATCCTAGAGACTTCGGGAAGAACTATGTCGGCTGAAGTAGAGTTGGTTGATAGCTCTATAAATAGAGGTTCATTTTGTACCTTTTAAAGTGTAATAAGAAAAAGCCCTTCCATTGACACAAGTCAATCCGAAAAGTTACCAGACAAGTAACCAATTCAAAACAAATTCAAACTCCACTTGTCCAATTTCTCCTTAATATATTCTTGCACCCCAACAATTTTCGCATCAGAGCAGGAACCCCAAACACATCATTGTCCTCCTAACTCTCACCTACCATGGAAGCAAACTCATCCACTTTCAACTATGCACAATCTCTCATCCCTATATTTGAGGGAGAGAACTATGATTATTGGAGCATTCAAATGAAGACTCTATTCATCTCACAAGACTTGTGGGATCTTGTTGAAAGCAGATATGAGGCACCGGCAAATGACGAAGAAGAAGCAACTT